>OY740720.1:4345000-4995265 GCA_963513945.1 Hydrotaea diabolus
CACACCTCCATCCAATGGTCCAAATTTCCAATGACGCTGAGGCATAATTGAGGTTCTATGCCGTTAATGTGCTGAATTATCTCATCCTTTAGCTCTGGAATTGTTGCTGGCTTATCGACGTACACCTTTTCGTTTAAATAACCCCAAAGAAAGAAGTTCAACGGTGTCAAATCACATGATGTTGGCGGCCAATTAACATCGTCCACATCCATATCTTCCAATTCGGGTCATTAAAAGTTCGTTATCATCTCACGACAGCGAACACCATTCACAGTAACTGCCTGACCGGCCTCATTTTGGAAAAACTACGGGCCGATGATGCCGCCAGCCCATAAACCGCACAAGACAGTCACTCTTTGTGGGTGCATTGTTTTTTCGTCTATCACTCTTTGATTATCATTCGCCCAAATGCGGCAATTCTGCTTATTGACGAATCCACTGAGTTGAAAATGTGCCTTATCACTGAAGATGATTTTCTTTGAAAATTGATCATTAAAGTCTGAATAACTTTAACGCGTTGCTCGCTTGTGTATCTTTCCAAGGTTCAAATTGAGTTAGTCTGCAAATCAAATGAAATGCGGAAAAAATTTGACGTTTAGGTGAGGTTCTCATTCAACATCGGCCCTTAAAATTTAAACACCCTTTACGTAAGGATTAAAGGGGTTGTGGGTATGCAACTTTTTAAGTCTATCATAAAGAGGACATAAATACCTTTGAGACGGTAGAATATTTGTATATTTCTAATGCCGCGATCCTTACATATTTCAGCTGTCTTTTCGACGCTTGGTCGTCTAGTTCAACTTTGAGGTGCTGTAATTTGAATTTGAACCAAGCAATATCGAGACATAAGTTTAACGTCATACGACAAACAGCAATAAGGAGAATCTATATGTGACGCGCAAACTAGAAAGGGACCTAAGGGTAAAAACCAATTTGTTCAGGAGAGCCATTTAAAAGATTTAAATACGTGTATCTTTGGTGTACCATCACTTTCATAAAACGCGCATATCTCTGGGAGGGAACACTTTTGGGGCATGGGATCGGTCTCATTCGATGCTCAGATGTTGTCCACATCAAAAAAAAAGTGAAAATTGATTTTTTTACCCTTAGGTCCCTTTCTCTATGCGCTGTCACATATTGAATAATTTTTTCATTTATTTCAAAAAGTTCAAAATATTCATCGTCGTAAAATTCTAAGACGATCTAGCCATGCCTGTCTGTTAAAAGCACGATTCATTTTAAACGAAAACAGGTAGAGTCTTCTAACTTACCAGATATATGTCTTCTAGTCGGCAATAGGTTGGTATTAAAAATGGACCAAATCGGGAAAAAAACGAAAAAAGTTTCCCTTTAATAAGTCCCTTAAAACTCTTGGCTAAGTTTTTAATTTTTAAACTTTAAATCTGCTTTGAATGAGAAAAATGATTGCCTTACTTAATACCCACAACATCCTTTTAAGGAACAAGGGGATACTTTTCTTAAATCAGTAGCTGTACACGATATAATTTAATACTCAATAACCGGAACTTATTGTTTAACGCCAGTTTCTTATGGCTAATGCATTCTATAGAGAAGTTTTAACATGGCTTAGAGCTATATCTCTTTCTCGTAAAATCGCCGGCAGTTTCGAAGTGGACACTCGCAGCTGAAAAATCATTTGATGTTCTTACCCAGATTTGAACCTTGATTTACTGGCATGCAAGTCGTACACACTTCTATTACACCAAGGCGGTCCGATCCCACGACAGAGGGTTCTACTCACCGGATCGACCCGAAGCAGCATTTCCCCGGCCAAGAGATGTTACCCCGGCAAGTCTTGCCGCTACAACAACAACCAAGGCGATCCACAACCTTCCTATAAATGGGTGTGGTCATTGGCCCTGTGGCTATCTGTTAGTATTCTAAATGAACCAAATCGTACAATAGCAAACAAAGTTCCACTTAAAGTGACTTAACAAATTCCAAATTTGTAATTTTTTGATATTTCCGACATATAATTTCAATAATAAACTTTAAAATCAAGATTTAAAAAAATGATTTAACCTTCCCATAAATGGACGTGGTCATTGGGCCCTGTAATCCGAAAACCGTCCCCCAATGTTCGGAAACATACGCGTATCTAAAATTGCGCATATAGAATTTTCTCATAAATCCAAATATTAACCTTTACTGAAGATTTGGACAAATTTGGGATTCGGAACGGCTCATATGCGGGCCGAAATATCGGGCTTGAATTATGGATATATGGACATTAAAAATCCAATAAAATTTCTTCACCAATCAGAATATGACAATTTTACGATTCGAAGAAATGTAAGCCCCCTTACCCAAAGGTATGAGTTTGGTAGGGCGTTAAAAAAATTATTTTGAACATGGCATATGGGTACTTAACAGCGGAAGGTCCACTCATAATTTCGGTCCCTAGGGATCCAAAATCCTCCCCCTTTAGCTATGAATATATGGGTTTTTACAAACAATACAACTTCATCACGAATCTCAATATGTGACCCGGTCTACGAAAAGGGACCTTCGGTGTGAAAATATCATTTTTCACTTTTTTGGCGATTCGGATAGACTAAAGTGTGCTCTTTCTAATGGCGCAAAGCAGAAGTTTCCAACTCGTAAAGAAGTTTGTCAAAGAACGAAACTAACCTCTTCATCTACACTCATTTCACATGACTTGTTTATCTTTAACAGCTGTTTTCTCGAAAACTTGTTTTTACACCGAAGGTCCCTTTTCGTAGACCGGGTCACATATGACATTAATTTTACGATTTGGCTGAATTGGAGTTCTTTTACGAGTCCTCAAGGATTCAATTGTCCATAAAGCAACAAAAACAATTGAAAAAGCTTTAGTCCGTTGATCCGACTTAAATATACCCTCACCCATATACGGATTTTGCATTTTCCCCTGTTCCGTCCTCCATTGCCTGATGCGTACCGCTTTTGATAAAATATCGTAATGGGTAGTTGTTGTTACAACAAAAAATTTTATTTTAAAGTCCTATTGGTCTTTAGGGGATCAGTTTCGATATCCAGGTGGAGGAAACGCGCCAATTGAACTGAATGCGTCCTGGTGCTGCACGTCATGTGGTCCCAGATGGCAGGCGGGACAGATATGTACAGGGTCGTTTGTGTGGTTGGTGCCAAAAGGAGCTTGGCTAGGATTTGGTCAAAACATCAACCATTTTAACTAATACTGCCAAAGTCTTAGTGGAACTCAATCCATGGTAGGTCGCTATATGTGACGCGCAAAATAGAAAGGGACCTAAGGCTAAAAACCAGTTTTATTCAGGAGAGCCATTTTAAAGATTAGGTCCCTTTCTATTTGCGCTTAGAATCGTCGACTTCACTTTCATAAAACGCGCATATCTCTGGGAGGGAACACTTTTGGGGCATGGGATCGGTCTCATTCGATGCTCAGATGTTGTCCACATCAAAAAAAGGAAAATTGATTTTTTACCCTTAGGTCCCTTTTTCTATGCGCTGTCACATATAAGTATATATTTCTGGCCTAGACAACACTAAATGTTGCCAGGCGCCATCTGACATTTCCATGGGAAAGTTTGACATTTTAAAGCATAAACGTACTCAGAACGTTTTGACGTACGACCATCATTTGTGTTACAGTGACTTGAAAAAATCAATTTGACAAAAAATTGGAATTTACTCGTGAACATATTCGTGCGATCATTTTTCACAACATTCGACGTGGATTATCACGACAAGAATGCATCGATGAACTCAAATCTTTGTATGGCGATGAAGCACCATCCTATAGCACTGTGAAAAACTGGTTTAATGAATTCAATCGTGGCCGACGCTTGTGCCTGAACATTGATGTCGTGCGTGAACTGATAATGCAAGATCGTCATGTGACATACCGTGAGATAGAGGCATCCTTGGGCATTTCGATATTGCAGGAACACCTGGTCGTAACAAAGGTTTGTTCTCGTTGGAACCCGCACAATTTGACAATGCAAAGATTGGTCGATTGGTGCAAAGAAATTTTGAAAAAATACAATAGCGGTGCTTTAAAAGACGTTTATAAGATCGTCACAGGTGACGAATCATGGCACTATGCGTAAGAGCCCGAAACAAAACAGCAATCGACCGTGTGGGTCTTCGAAGACGAGCCAAACCTAACGAATGTTGTTCGTGAAAGAAGCACTTCGAAGCAAATGGTCGCCTATTTCTTCGGCAAAACTGGTCATGCGGCGACTGTTCCGCGTGAGCTACGTAGGACGGTCAATTCTGAGAAATTCGAAAAACGAACAAGAGAAGACGAATCATTGTGCACCATGACAATGCGAGCTCTCATACATCGGCTTAAACCAGCGCCTTTTTGACCGGGCAAAACGTCGAATTGATGAGTCATCCGCAGTACAGCCCTGACTTGGCACCCAATGACTTCTTTTTATTCCCGCACATCAGGAAAAAATGCGTGGTCAACGATTTTCGTCGCCAGAAGATGCTGTTGAAGCCATATTTTGAAGGTGTCTCAATCGGAGTGGAAAAAGTGCTTCGACAATTGGTTTGAGCGCATGAAAAGTGTATTAATCAAGCTGGACAATACTTTGTAAACAATAGAACCATTTTTTTTTTAATAAATATTCGCATTTTCATTATTTGGCCAGAAATATATATAGCAGTCCTTATAAGAGCTTCGGCCCGGCCGAACCTACGATTTATATGCTTGTTGTAAACACACAAAGGTCTTTTCGGATTTAAGAAAAATACGCAGCTTTCCGTTAAAAACTTTGTTTAGAACGTAAAACTAGGGTAAAATTTGTGTTTTAAACCTTTTTTCTGCCCCCCATGCTAAGGGTAAGACGCTATCATTACCCGGTAATGTAAATTGTAATGAGTAGTACTTACCTAGTTTTCTTTAAGCATTGACTGGATCAAAAGTTAATAAACTAAGGCCGACTGAGGCATTAACTGTAAGCTTCCCCCTATTAAAGGCATAATTTCTGTTAGAAAGGCTCCCCAATTCCCCCCACTGTGCGTGGACGGCTGAGTGAGGCCTGCATTCGAAAAGGACCAAATGCCGTGATATGAAACACACAATCGTTAAATGGTATCGCATACATGTGTATTGGTGGTTTTGTTCTTGTTGTTGTTTTACTTATTTATTTTGTATCGAAATATCTAAATCGTTCTTTTACATTATCTCACTTCTTCTTCTTAGTTTTATTTTATTTTGATTTGTTTCTGTTTCTGATTCGGTTTTTTTTTGGGGGGTTGATTTTGTTGTGGTTTCATTTTTCTGGTCCAGTGTTTCATCATTTGGTGGATTTGCTCTATGTCTTAGTAGTGGTAAGTCTTGCGCCTAGTTTGACTTCGAAAACATTTGAATGAATGGAAGGGGGAGGGGAACACACATCAATCGTCAAATCAAAGCACAGCCCCACAGACTCTTTAAGACTCGCCGCGCGGACTACGCTCGAGAAAGTTTTTTCTGTTTTTTTTTTTGGGTTTTTGAGAAAATTCTTGGAATTCGTTTTAAATCTTTTCGCGTCAAAGATTGAAGAATGCACAGTGTTTTGAAATAATCGTTCGTATTCGTTTGATTTTGAATTCTCTACGTCGTAGTCGGTCGTGGTGGGTTGTTGCTCGGTTGGTTGATGGGCGGAGGTGGCGTGTGTAGTTGGGTCGGTCGGTGGTGGCCCTAAAGAGTCCATTTGTCGTCGATGCTTTTGTATTTTTGTCGTGAAGTTTTTAGTTTACAAATAAAACAAAAAAAAAGATTACAAATAAAACATAAATGATAACAATAGTAGTTACGATAGTAATAATAATAGTAATTATAGTAGTGTCTGTCGTCAAGTTTTTCTTCTTTCAAAAAAAAAAAGATTTACAAATAAAATCTCTTCTTTTCCTTTTGGTTTACAAAAAAATAATTCGGCTAAAAAAGATGTGTTGTGGAGTTTGGCAATAAATCGAAAGAATTGCAATTCTCACGTCGACATTTGAAACATATCACGATTGCTTGGGATGTTGTGGTGGCGGTGGTGGTGCCGGCTTGAAGCACTGCAGCAAAAAGGCGGTGTAGAGCACGAAAGCCACGGCCAAGGCTATCAGAGCATACATGAAAATGTTCAGCTCAGGCTGGCGGAAACGATTCTTGCGCAGCCATTCTAACACCTCGTCCTCGGATAAAAGATCACCTATGGCAGAGGGCAATTAATTAGGACCCCATGTGGTGGGAGCGGAAAATAATCCACTTACCTCTATAAATGCTCGGAAATCTCCTTCTGAAGTAAACCATGGCTGGCAGTTTGGTCACACCCCATTTCTTGGCATAGCGCGAATCGGCCATTTTCACAAATGTTATATCCAAATTATCCGTCTCGCTATCAATATTTTCCAATTTCTCCAAAGAGGCGGTGGACTCCTGTTGATTGTGCTCATCTGGAAGGGCAAAAAAAGTATATTAATTAATGAAGCTTTTGTAAAAAACTAATTTATTCTATAAGTTTAGTTCGTTTTCCATAAAGGATGGCAATACTGGCAAGATAGGCAAGTGCGAAAAGGATGGCAATACTGGCAAGATCGGCAAGTGCGAAAATACTAGGGGTTTATTCAGACTTCAGACTTTCGTTTTCCCCATACCAATTCTACAAATAGTTGACAACTCTAAACTGCACAAAAAATACTAGTTTCCGCATAGGCCACAAGATGTACACGATTTCCTTGCGAAGAGTGCCTACATACTAAACTAATTTCTTCTCCTGAGGGTCACTGTGAGTGCAACATTTGTTAGGTCATCGTCTCCGGCATAAGTTTTGTCAATAACGGCTGAAGTACATTCCAAACTTGATTTTTTTCGTTGAAAGGGGTTTTTAGAACTTTTTTGATACTTCGAGAAGATTATACGAGTATCTCGGTTTTGAATTTTTATTTCTTCCATTCAATAGCTACAGCTTTGCTTAAGAAAGTAAAGCAATGTTTTGTTCGGCTTACCAAGATACGAGGGTTGCTATATATATTTTTGGCCTTGCCAACACTAAGTGTTGTCTGGCGACATCTGACATTTCCATTGGAAAGTTTGACATTTTTTTAGCATAAACGTACTCAGAACGTTTTGACGTACGACCATCATTTGTGTTGTTTACAGTGACTTGAAAAAGTCAATTTGGCAAAAAAGTTGAATTAACTCGTGAATATTTTCGTGCGATCATCACGACAAGAGTGCATCGATGAAGCACCATTGTATGGCGATGAAGCACCATCCTATAGCACTGTAAAAAACTATTTTAATGAATTCAATCGTGGCCGACGCTCGCTCAAAGACGAAGGTCGTCCAAAAACAAACCGTTGTGCCAGAGAACATTAAAGCCGTCCGTGAACTGATAATGCAAGATCGTCACGTGACATGCCGTGAGATAGAGGCATTTTTGGGCATTTCTTCCACCAGCACCTGGCCGTAAAAAAGGTTTGTTCTGGTTGGATCCCGACAATCGCTTAAAAAATTTGACAATCGCTAAAAAAAAAGGCTCGTGTCGATTGGTAAAAAGAAATTTAAAAAAAAATACGATCGCGGTGCTTCAAAAGACGTTTATACGATCGTCACAGGTGACGAATCATGGATCTATGCGTACGAGCACGAAGCAAAACCGTGTGGGTCTTCGAAGGCGAGCCAAATCCAACGAAAATTGTTCGTGAAAGAAACACTTCAAAGCAAATAGTCGCCTGTTTCTTCGGCAAAACTGGTCATGTGGCGACTGTTCCGGTTGAGCAACGTAGGAGGTCAATTCTGAGTGGTACACCACAATTTGTTTGCCTGAAGTCTTCGGAGGAATTCAAAAAAGGAACAGGATAAGTCGAATCATTGTCCACCATGACAATGTGAGCTCTCACACATCGGCTCAAACCAGCGCCTTTTTGACCGGCCAAAACGTCGAATTGATGGGTTATCCGCCGTACAGCCCTGACTTGACACCCAATGACTTCTTTTTATTCACGCGCATCAAGAAAGAAATGCGTGGTCAACGATTTCAGTCGCCAGATGATGATGTTGAATGAAGCGTTCAAAAACCATTTATTGCAGGTGTCTCAATCGGAGTGGAAAAAGTGCTTCGACAATTCGATTCGACAACGCATGCAAAAGTCAAAAATTATGCTGGAGAATACTTTGAAAATCAATAAAACAATTTTGGATGATAAATATTCGCATTTTCATTATTAGGCCAGAAATATACGTAGCAGCCCTTATATAACCGTCTCAAAGTAGTAAATAAGTGCTAAATATCCACTTTGAACGAAAAAATGTGGCATGCGATAACTCAAAAACTAGTGACAAATTGGCAAAACGTATTTTCAAGTTTTCAAATGTACCTTCAGCCGCCAAAAACAAAACTTATGTCAAAAAAAGTGTGTTGCACTGTGTTTTTCAAAAAAGTAGAGAATAACTCATCTTTAGTCCAAACTCTTGGGATGGATTATCAGATATTTTAATAGGCTGTTTCCACTACGGACGCGTGCACGTCCGCCGCAACGATTTATCGAAAATTTGTAATGGTGTTTCCATTGTGTTTTGCGCCCACGTTTGCGTTCAAACAGCTGTTTGTGTTTATTTGTTTTTTTTTTCGGTGCGAAAAGTTTATTATTTTTGTGTTGTGACATTATCTAACTCCATGATAATGTCACAATATGATATTATTTTGCTAACCGCAGTGGAAAATAAGGATCAAATGGTATTGCGCCTAATGGAAATGTGCAGTAGCAGCAGCGCTTTATGTTTATGCTGATAACAGCTGTTTTAATAGGGATGTGCAATTTGCGGTGTTGCCATTAATAGGTATGGGTGGGTTTCGATTGCAAAAATAATCGAATTTGTAGTAAACGCGACTTATCGGAAAACGCGTCCTATATGAACGCGACTTTTTACCATACCTAACTGCCTATGTTTTTTGTATAGGCTTTAACGCGCGTTCATTGAGTTTTGGACGCGGACGTGGACGCGACCGTAGTGGAAACAGCCTATAAGACTAGAGGATCATTTGTCAAAAGAGTAGAGAAAAACTCATCGTTAGTCGAAACTTATGTAAAGGGATTATTAGATTTTTTTGTAGGAAAGCAGTCAACCCCAGCCCCATAATGGGTAACGTATCTGCTTGTAGTCGAAAGGTTTCCTTCAGAACTAAACATAAACATATCCTCGGCCCGTATCCGTTTGTACTTTTTGTATGCGCATCTACGCTTTAACTGATCCCATCTAATCTTCCTTAGTGGACTAGTTGTAAAATTATCACATACTTGGCAAACAAACAACCATTTTGATAATCCAAACTTTTCTTGCATACAACCTGTCTCCCCTTCAGCAAGTTGTAATCAATTTTTTTTTCAGTTAAATACATTCCAATAGTCACGTTGAAAACGATTATGGCTGCATTAAGAGCAAAAAATCGGGCTGCTGATGTATGAGAAAACAGCCATTTTTTTGCATACAAACCTGCTGAACTGTATTCATGTTTTCTGCGAGAATGTTTAACTACAACTGTGTTATTTTAATCTTTAGACGTTTTCTGTTTGACATAATTATCGTGACGTGATATGGTGTAAAATTAAGTCGCGAAAATCACACCACAATCCCAAATTTAAACCGCGTAAAAATACTGGCGCGCACAGTGGCCCAAAATCAATTCTCTTCGGTTAAAAGTTTATAGCTTTTTATCTAGCAAACATTCTTCAGTTCTGTGTAAGACGATTGTAGTCTGAGACTCAATGACTATTTTGATTTTTATTTATATTAAAAATGTCGTTTAGTCCGGTTTAGAATGTTGACTAATTTTTTTTTGCGATTTAAAAAAATTAATTTTTTTTTTGGTTTTCAGTTTTTTTTAATTGTATGCGTTTTAGTTTTCATAAAACACACAAACATTTTTTTGATTCGTATTAGGGTTCGGGTCCACTGAAGCTTTTTTCTTCCGCTGCGGTAGTCTAGACCCCATTGATATAAACGTCCAAAACCCACAAAAATTCCTTTTTGTTAGTTTTTAGCACAAAATTCAGTGTTTTTCAAACTTTTTTAAGTTTCTCACATATACTTAAGTGGTTTTTTGACTACCGGTATTAAGAAAAATACTGCGCGAGAAAAAAATCTTGAGTGTGCCCGGGCTTTTATAGATTTCAAGTTTTGGAAATTGAAAATACGTGATATAATTTTTCGACTTGTCGAACTGTATCTCGTACATTTTAAGATCTATAGCACTTAAGAATTGTTTAATTATAAAGTGTGGTTTCTTATCTTTATTCTGACGTCAACACGTTGTTTGTTTCAAATAAATTTTGGTTGTAGTAACTATTTTAAAAATATCAACTATGAAAAATAACATGAATTTGGACTAACATACTTTTTTTTTTTTAAAAAAATCACTACCAATTTGAAAAGGTGAATAGGTTCCCTACAATTGGGAGGCAACTTTTGCCTGTCCGAGAATGTTTCCGTGTAAGATAGGGTGCATTTAGTGCAAAAAGTGACGTTTTTGTTCTATAACGTAAAATTCGATTTTTTTTGTTGAAAATCCTCTTTTCAGAACTCAAAAGTTATAGACTGTTCAATGGAAATTGATTCTGGTCCACTGTGCGGCTGGCTCTATCTGTTCAGCTTACTTAGTGTGTCACATTGCCTTGGGTTATTTCTCGCAGTGTTTTATGCTTACAACGCCACCCCATTAATGGAGAATTAAAACTTACAGAAAAATACGGTGATAAACTCGTTCTCCTCCAGTAGTTTATCCAACATTTTGCGATTGACCTCTTCAATTTCGTTCTTAATCTCAAATACGTCCTGCGATGTCAGCCAAGTGATAATTTTGTCATGTTGATGCAGATCGCCATCGTATAAAACAGGAACTTGCTTTCTGCAATAGTCAACCGAAAAAGTTGATCAGAGAAATTAGAACCTAAAGTGAAAAGTCACTTACCTAAAGTATACCAATGAGGGTATATTAACAACTTCATATGTCTTGGCAGCCTCGACACTGGCAATCTTAACGAAATCAATGCCGAACATGTCGGCTTCACCATCGATCTCCTCCAATTCCTCTAGGATCTCTTCGCATTCCGCACAGTCTTCGTCATCTGAAATATTCGATACACAAACGCAAAATAGTCTTATCGGACCTTAACTAAACTAAGCGTTACAAACATACAAAAGAATACCACCAACAGCGTGGATTCGGCCATGAGACGCTCCAACATACGATCGTTGACCTCCTCGATCTCATCGGCCAGCTCACGATTGTCATCATCGATCAGCCACTCCAAGACGGACTGTTCGTTTTGCAGATCACCTTCAAATAGCAGAGGATTTCCATTCCTTTGGGGGACATCCAAAGGATTAGTTAGTTTCTAAAAAGGCTTCTTCTTAAGCTTACCTAAAGTACACCATGGCAGGGAATGTCTTGATTGAATAACGTTTGGCCAATTGGGGATCCTGAATCTTCACCATGTGTATGCCAAAGACATCGCATTCATCGTCAATCAATTCCAGGCCCTCCAGTATCTGATCGCAAATGTTGCAATTGATTTTGTCTGTAATTCGTAATCGTCTTAATAATTCTGAAATTCGCTTTCAATTTAATTCTAAACACATGCATGCCGTTTAGTTTTGAGAATATTTAAAAATCTTAGATTAGGTGTGTTTTGTGATGGGTAAGATTAGAAAGGGGAAAGAAGAGTTAGTATAAAGAAAAAGAAGCATTAGGAAGAGTTTTTTTTTTAGAAAACGCCAAAAATTAAGGTATTCGTTTCCAAACTAAATACGGAGCTGAATGTAATTACTTGTCTCCCGTTTCTTAAGCAACTCCAGACCGAAATGTAGCTTGACTTGACAAGGGCCCTATTCAAACAAATTGTAGTTCTCACTTTCCAAGTCACGGCGCGCAGTGGTGCAGGATCGGTTGCCATCAGCCAAAATTCTGTAACTTTTGATCTAGTAAATATTTTTGAGTTCTGTAAAACCGACAATTTTAGCCAAGGACTCAAGGATTATTTTAAATTATTAGCATTTAAAATTGGAGTAGTAGGTATATTTTAGAAATCCGCCTAAAGTTGACTACTTTTCGTAATTTCCGATTTTAAAGAAAAGTTCAATGAAAGTACAATTCTTTTCCTTTTTAGTTTTTTTTTTACATATTTGCAAGTAATTTTTTATAGAATTAGAAAAAAAAAGGTTTTTTCCTTATCGCCGATTTTCACTTTTTTCAGGTTTTGAAAATAGAAAAAGTGAGATTGAATTTTTCGATATCTTCCAATGAGACAATTTCGGGCGGGCAAAAGTTACACCTTAAAAAATGGAGAACCTTGGTACTGTTTAAAGGTTTTTAAAGAAAAAAAGTTATGTTGGTCCAAAGTCACATTTTCTTTCAAATTTGATATTTTTAAAATAGTTACTACAACCAATGTATATTTGGTGCTAACAAAATGTTGACGCCATATAAAAGAAATCAAACTTGATAATTAAAAGAAATAGTGCAATAGCTATTAAAATGTACGCATTTTATGAATAATTACTGGCAAAAATGTAAAAAAACTAAAAACGAAAAAAAATAATTTTCTTAAAAATCGAAAAATACGAAAAGTTGTCAACTTCAGGCTGATTTTTAAAACACACCTACTACTCCAATTTTAAATTTAAATAACTCAATATAATGTTTGAGTCCTTGGCTACAATTGCCCTTTGTACAGAACTTAAAAATATTTACTAGATCAAAACTTTTAAAATTTTGGCCGATGTAAATCGACGCTGGACCACTGTGCGACGGTAGGATGATTTAAAAGCGTTCAACTGCTGAGCAAAATTGAACTTCTTTTTGTCTTTTCGAGCATTAGTGTTGCGTACATTTTCTCAAGTTGATGGAAATTGATCACTTCAAAATCGCATCGTCGTTTCTTGAAAGTAATGGGCACAAAAGTGAATAAGACCCTTAAACATTAAATATTGTAAGTAAATTAAAACAATTTTAAAGTTGACATTTAAATATTGTGTATGGTGGTGGTGGCGGTGGTGTGTTGATTAATTACCTGTCCGATGAAAGTATGGTTCATTAGTTTAAGCTCTTGTATAATATTGAAATCGTTGGTTACTTTCCGATTTGTGGCACTGTCGCTTTTAAGTCAAAATTAAAACCAAACTTGCTATAATATCTTGTAGCCGGGTCTACTGTATAATTTAGTTTAGCAGAGCCATAGATCAAGAGCACAAAGAAAAAATATCCTATCTTACATAGTATAAAGTAAACATATATTCTTTGCTACAAACGTATTCAGTTTGGGTTCAAAACAACAAATCGACCCTGTACAATAAAAGGATATTCACTTAAAATTTTCCAATTTCAGTTTTCTAGTATTTGTCATTCTCCGCTCTACGTCCAAAAAGCCATGATCGGTTTGTTACTCCACTCTAAATTTAAAACTTTGTAGTAAGAATTCGTACCCTTTTGTTGAACAAGAGCGATGAGAAGTCATATAAGTATATGTAAGTCTGGGATCATTTCTAGATGCATAATAAATGTTTGACCCAAACAGAATATGTTTGCAGCCAGTTGCTTACACATTTATGATTTCACATGAATATGAGTCCTTCATGAGGATTTTTTCTTCCTCCATGATGATTTTTTCTTCCTCCATGAGGATTTTTTCTACCTCCATGAAGATTTCCTTCTGAGACCCTTGAGAGTACCGTAAAATTCTAAGGCAACCAAGCTATGTCCGTTGTTGTTGTCACAACAAAGTATTTTTTTTTGTAAGCCTGTTACTCTATCTGGGATCTGTTTCGATATCCAAGCGAATGCGTTCAAAGAGACTTGTAGGTCAGCTCATGGGGTATAAGGGTGAGCGATTTACTGATTCGATTTTCTCAGTCGTATTTCTATTCTCAGGGAGGTTTCCAATAGGGACATAACAATTTCGTATATTTAAGTCCCGCTGTCAAACTCTTCTTCCGATTACCTGTGCATCTATTTTTATTTGTGGTGTACGACACCTGGGAATATTATAAATAAGTAAGCGATCCGACGACAGCCGGTTCTACGCACCGGATCGACCCGAAGCACCCATTCTTCGGCCAAACGCTGTCACCCAGGTACGGTTTGCCGCTACAACAACAACATAAATAAGTGCGGATGTATGAGATAGCCCTGTCTGTCTGTCGGTCTACCTATGGTTGTTATAAAAAAACAGGTCGCAGTTACAAACTGATACGAGTATCAATGAAACGTTGGCAATTCGGCAGGTTCGGACCAAGACCCGAGGTTACTGATTGACCGTTATTGAAATTTTCATGGTTCATATTTTTAGGTACTGCCGTTCGAGAAGCTTTGCATTAAAACCCAACTGGGCTCAAAACATAGGGTGGTCCATTTAAAATTTTAAATTTGAATCGGCTATAAAAAAGGTCTGATAATTTTTTCGAATTTCTGGTTTTATTAGAAAGGTTGAACGTTGTCATTTAATAATGAAACATCATCCGATGCGTTTTTGCGTCGCCCTATGGGCTGAAGATTTTTTGGCAGGAGATGAAGAATTTTACCAAAAAATCGTGTTTTCAGATGAAGCTCACAACCATATTCTTTTTCTGCGTTATGTAACGGCGGCTCCTTGCCCATTTTCGAAGAAAAGTGGACCAATGATGCCAACAGCCCAAAATCTACACCAAACAGCCCAAAATACACTCACACGTTCCGCACATGGGGTTCCGAGAACCCACATGTTTCTATTGAGAATGCCAAAGCATCCACAATGAGTCTCTGTTTGGTGTAGATTTTGGACTGTTGGCATCATTGGTCCATTTTTCTTCGAAAATGGGCAAGGAGTCGCCGTTACATAACGCAGAAAAAAATATGGTTGTGGTGACAATATTCGAAGAGGATAATACTATTGTTGGGTTTATGGTTGTGGTTAGAGTTGGGTTTCGGGAATTTCCCGACGGGAATTCTCGAGAAATTTTCGAGATTTTTCTATCCCGAATCTCGAGAATTGAAATTATTAACATTTCGGGAAATCCCGAATCTCGAGAATATCTCAAGATTTCTCGAGAAATCCATGGTGACAACAATTACTTTAAAAATAAAAAAATCTCTTAAAATTGGATTTAAACATAAACCTTTTAAAATTTAAAACATCGATTTTAATTTTGTTTCTTAACGGATTTCTGTTTAAATTAAACGAAATTGACGCAAGCTCTATTTCAGCGGCAGATATATTCAGTTTTAGCATAAATTGGCTTAAATTTAATACACTTTTCCCTCAGTGTAGAGATGCCAGTTAAACGGAATTTTTTTGTAGTTATTTTTTTAATCTATTTTTGTTACTATTGAAACAATAATATTTTCAAATACTTAAATAAAAAGAATATTTTATGAAATTCATTGCTTTTACACTGATTTTAGATTTTTTTATATTTCCCGATATTTCGGGAATTCTCGAGAATTCTTAAAAATCATTTTCGGGAATTCCCGTATCTCGAGAATTGAAATTTTCGTTATTTCGGGAAGTCCCGAATCCCGAGATTAGGATTTTCTCGGGAAATACCCAACTCTAGTTGTGGTACAACAATATTATGATCCTCACAACAATTGTATGATTCAAATACAACCATACTAGGATTCTCACAACAATAGTATGATTCACACATAACCATACTATGATCCCCACAACCATAGTATGATTCACACTCAACCATACTATGATCTACACAACCATAGTATGATCCTTACAACCATAGTATGTTTTTATACACAACCATAGTATGATCCTCACAACCATAGTATGATTCACACGCAACCATGTTATGATCCCTACAACCATAGTATGATCACACACAATTATAATATGATCCCCAATATAATTTATTAGCTCTTGTTTAAATTTTAGACAATAGATTTGAATTATGAAAATTATTCAAAAATACATTAAATTCAAAATAATACGTGTGATTTATTTCACAGTAGAAAAAATAAGTTGAAATAAACGTAAGCGTTTTTATTAAAAATAATTCATTTAAATAAAGCCAAAGTAGCTTGTTTAAAAAATTTTAATTTCGATAAAAAAAAGTACTATTATTGCATTAGATACGTACCAATAACATTTGAATGAAGAAAAATTACAATCATACAGTATGATTGCCTTAATCATATTATTGTTAACATAGAAAGCAAAACACAATAATTTTGTCGCACCAACCCTATTTATATTGTTGCTATAACCATATTTTCATTTTTAAATTTGGCAACAATACTATTGTTACATTTCAACAATATTAATATCGCAGCACTTAAACTATTGTCAAAAATAAATTCAGTTAACGATGCTATGGTTGCGGCGAACATACTTTTATTGCGGAGAACATATTATGATTGCCGTGACCATGTAGTAACCATGTTTTTTTCTCTGCGTGTACATACCCTTTGTAAAGTACACGTGATTTTCTTTTATTTGAAACGTTCCTAATAAAGATGATGGCGAATCTACCATAAATACTTCAGTAAAAAGTCTAATGGATGTGGAGCACTGTACTACATACGATACCTAATTGATTTCCTTAATTCTATCGAGCTGTCTGGAGTTCCACCGCAAATTTTGGAATAGAACGAGGCTTCGGAAAACACATCTCAATCGCAATATTATTCGAGCCACTATATTGAGAGTACCGTCAACGGGTGAAGATGTTTTTATTCCGCGCATACCTATGGTATCGACCGATTTGCCTATTCAATTTAAATGCTTGCAACTTCCTGCAAAATTGGTCATCGCTTTTACCACAAACAAATTCCAAGGTCAACATTGAAGTTAGCTGGCTTACATTTACAACCTTCATGTTGTTCTTGCAAGTGGAAACAATATATACATTTTTGCTCCAAATAGCAAAACTGCCAACATCGTTTACACAACTGTCCTATCCTCAGGTAATTTACTTAAGGACATTTTTTTAAACTCGAATACGATATTTAATCTAAAAACAAAACTAATATTAATAATATTGAGAGAATTCATCTCAGTTTGATATGGTATAATTTATTATCTATCACTAACTTATAAATTCATTCCTATCTGAAACTGAGATGTTTGTCATCTATAAAAATATACCCCGGCAAGACGGGTACAAGCGGCTAGTTTAAAATAAAACTATTCCCCTAACAACTATTTTCCATAATAGAATAAAAGTTGCGGCATGATTGAAGTTATTTAATTTCCTTACTTATTTTTTTAATAAAGGCAAGAAGACAAGTTTCAGGGCTGCCCCACTGCTTTTTATCGCGATTTCGGGTCTGTGACGACCTTTATGCGAAAGCTGCTTGTGGGATGGAAAACTGCACGTTTTAAGACCACGTACGATCTCGCCAAATGTATGCTAACTACAGTAAACAAAAGGTCTTTCCTGATTTCAGAACCTGCATCATAAAAAGCCATGTATTACATCCGATTCTGAAAAAGTTTTGCATTAAGCGTTACAATCGACCTAGAATCAACTCTGCTAAAACTGAACCTTATTGGTCCAAGTACCTCCGGAGATCTAACAAACCGGAAACCGGTTCATGCCTTCTGCAATCGAAACCTTGCGTCCAGAATATACCTGCTGGTGTTTTGAAAGTGGGATTTAGGATAGACCAAACGGAAACGCACGCTTATATTTTTAACACCGTCTGTCCGTTTGCTGTCAATTTAATTACCGGGCGTGTCAAGGTTATATATTGAGTCTATTCGAGTTAGTGTGCCTTCTTCTCTGGTCCTTTTAACCGTATGGGTTCATCGCAATTCAATAGAGTTTGCAATATTGGCCGTATATGCCATCTCAGTTTACTTCCGTTTCCGCTCTGATAACATAATCAACACACGCACGCATTCACACACACACACACACACTCTCAAACACACATGTACACTTGATACGGTGAGTGTCTGTATTTCCGCTATTTAGTTTGGACACAATACGCGGCGGCTCACAGGGATTAATGCGAACGAGTGAATGTTAGAACGATTTGAGATAAATTTACTTCTTTGTTTTTGTTTGTAGGAGAAAGAAGACAGAGAAAGGGAGTGCAAGATAATTAGGAACGCGTTTTCTTTCGTTTTATGCTTTTGGGGTTAATTTCGTGTTTTTTGTTTTGTTTTGTTTTTTTAATAGATTTTGTTGTTGTGGTTGTTGCAAAGAATACCTTGATTTTGGATACGTTTTCTTTTGCGCGACATGTAATTTGTGAGGAATTGTTTGGGTTTTTGGGTCTTGGTGGAGGAGGAGGTAGTGGTGGTGGCGGTTTTGGTTTTGGTGGTGTTGCTGAGGGCGTCGCGCTGGCTTAAAGGAGAACAAAAACTCCGGCAATAAGCGGGTGGCTTTCCATTGTTACGGTCAGGCGGTACTGAGGCGGTGGTGTTGTTGCATTCATGATGATGGAGTGCGGACAGAAGGGTGTAATAGTGTTTTGTGTGTGTTGCGGTTTTGATTTTAAAAACGGAAAAATATTCAAAATGATTTCTTATGGTATTTTCAACGAGAGGACGAGAGTGTATTTTCGTTTTTGCTATGATCTCACCAAGACTCTTACACACTACAGCGGATACTTACAGAAATAGACGGCCAAATATTGGGTTTCCTCCACCATAGTCTCGAGCATTTGACGGGTAATCAACTCAATGCGATCCTCAGTCTTTTGCGTGATGAGCCATTGCAGCACTTCTTCCTCTTCGCCAAGTTCACCTGAAAAGCAACGTGTGCCATTAAGCGATTGCGGCCCCGCGGAGGAGCGCGTGCCAGTAACTTACCTTCAAAGACATTGGGTATGCCGCCCTCAAAGTACACCAGAGCTGGGTAATCGTGCACACCATAGCCATCGGCCACTGAGAAGTCCTTGGTCTTTACAAACGTTATGCCATGTTTGTCACAGTCGTCGTCGATGTTCTCCAACTCTTCCAGGACCTTGGTACACTGCTCACAGCCATCGGTATCTGATTCGGTTGCCAAAAGAAAGAACAAGAAATTTTGTTTAAATTCTGGCAACTCAACAAGAAGTTTTGGTTAATTAACACTGAAAGCCAAGCATACATCATTGTCTGTTTACTTCAGAACGAACTAAAGGCAACACAAAAAATAAAGAAAATAAAATCAAAAGCAAAAGGGTTAATGGGGAAGAGGACAGCGCAACAAGATACTAAAAAGTTTTTGTTAACCCTTTGAGTGGTGCGGGGTAATGCCACTATAATAAAATTAGAATTATCACAAAGTTAGAGTCAGCTAAAAACTCCAACAGATGACAGTTGAATCAGAGTATTCAAAAATGTGTTATTGGATATGTTTTATATTTTCAGTCGATAAAATAATTTCAAAAAAATTTGTTGTTTTTAAAACAAGTGAACTATTCGTTTGTTAAGCTCGACAGGCCCGAAGTTTATTTACAGTTTAGGCGGAACGAGGTTGGTAGTGTAATGACTTCTTCAAGACTACCATAGGGACAATGTCATATTTGACTGTAAGTAATGTAAGTTCAGTCAAATATGACATTGTCCCTATGGTAGTCTAGAAGAAGTCATTTGTTGTATTTTGAAGAAGTCCCCATTTTATTTAAAACTTAAAATTATTGCTGGGGAACTTTTTCTCCTTTTTGGCCGATAGGCCTATTTTTAATATAAATGACCACCAATCTATAGGAATCCTATCTGTCAGTTGAACGTCTCAAGCTCTTTACGGTCGTGCTCGTTCAATAGCCGGACTGACACGGCTGTATCGTCTTTGATAGTATAAAATATAGGTTGGGTCGATTTAGCAATCGATATTGTGCCATTGATTTTTCGATAGCTTTTGGTATTAGGAAAAATGTTTCATTACAACATATCAAAAAGAAATCAATTTCGAGGCACCGACATTTCAATTTTTTGACTTTAATTTTTATGATTTTTTTTAGTAGGGTACAATACGCGCAAGAATCGAAATACGTCTGCGAGAATCGATTTAAAACATCGATGGCACAATATCGACAAATAATTGTCCTTACGAATCGGCCTACCCCAATATACAATCTCTCATATCGTGCCAGACCGTCACTACTTAAATCGGCTTGTTTTTACCCGAGTGCTCTCGAGAGCGAGATCTTTCAAATACTATCGTGCTTATATTCCAAATTCGAATACTTTCGGCATGAGAGTATTTTTAAATCTTAATTTTGCATTGATCATTTCAAACGGACTTTATAATTATATATATTCTTAGGCGACCTAGCCATTTCCATCAATTCGTCAGTCCATATTTGTTTTTCAAGCCCGATATCGGTCAAACTAACAAAAGCTATCTAAATTTTTCTACGAAAGTGGCCAAAATGACCAAAAGCCATTTGCTAATGTTAATGGGTGATATCGGAGAAGAAGGAGCAACGTTTTCCTTTAAGGGCTGAAAAAAACCCCCAAAAGTGGTTGGTCCTAATAAATATTTACTAAAAAATGTTGGTGGCAATTCAAATATAAATTAGACTAAGGTTGGTGATCTGACCCATTGGACCCACAAAAACGACCTTTATTATCAAAACCAAACTCATATTTATGTAATTTTAACTTTTAATTCAATTATGAATTAAGATTAAAGATATAACTAAGAATGAAGTTTGGACTCATGGTCAAAGGCCCCTTTTTAGTCGAAAATCTGGGCATTTGTCTACTTAACATTAAAGAAAATTTCACTACGATTTTGTTTTTTTGGAGATTAGGATAAGTTCTCTCAAAACCAAACTCATATTTTTGCAATTTTTACTTAAATTCAATTATGAATTAAGATTAAAGATATAACTAAGAATGAAGTTTGAACTCATGGACAAAGACCCCTTTTTAGTCAAAAATCTGGACATTTGTCTACTTAACATTAAAGACAATTTTTTACTACGATTCCAAATTTGGGTTTGTTTTTGGATACGTTCTCTCAAACCATGGGGGCCCATAAATTAATACCTTTCTCATTTCAATACCAAATCCATAGTGGAGGATGAATAAGATTAGGCCTGGCCGAACTTATTCCATTTTTATTTGATACATTTCGGACTATTTTTTATGTCTCCACCCCACTTTGGCTTATTTGATGCTGATGTTTTTAACACCCACAAGAAAATGCAATAAACTCAAAAAATGTATACCGACCCAGAATAACTTTCTGAATCGATTTAGACAGATATCAGCTGATCTTTTTGAAACTTTGTACATTATCTGCCTTCTGACTGTAGGCAGTCGCTTTTAAAATAAGGCTCAGTCAGTTCGAATACAGCTCCCACACAAATGTACTCCCTGAATCGGGTTCTTTCTGAACCAAGGGCGGACAGTTTGATCAGATTTTAATTAACTTTAGTTTGTATCGTTTGTGCAAAACATCTGCGAATATCGTTTGGAGTCTGAACCTCGACTTAATAATACTAAATATCATCAGATATTAGCTGTGTTCCTTTCAGGTTACTAAACTAGCATTTATATTGGGTGTACTCGAATATCAAGCAAGATTACCTCAACAAAAAATTAAACAAAAAACACCCTGCTATATAAAAACATATTTTTTTGTTAATTATAATGAAAAATAATCAAATAAGAAGAGGTCTCAACGACGGATTCGCACGTGATGTGAGAAGTGAAACAAAAATCAATTCAAATTGATAGTTTTAAAATATTTTACACAGTTTTTCAAAGCTGCAATTTACGAGTATTGATTGTTTTACTTACAACTTATACGAAAGTTTTTAATTGTCTGATTTTGACGAATTCGCCGATGAAACCTCTTCTTGCTCATTTTTCTGTGGTGTACACCACAGAAGCTGGTTTGATTGGTACTCGCTTCTTACACGAGTTAGTGATCACTTAGGCGATATGGAGTCCAAAAACAGGCTAAGGTTATATCCTTACCATACTTTTAAGACCCCATCCGAAATTTGCTTTCCGTTACACGTTTATTGCTGGTCTGTTGAAGAATCTACTGGATATTTGCCCAAAACAGGTTTAACTTAATTTTGAGAACTCCGAATATATTTATTTGTATTTGTTTCTTAACACGTTTGTGATGTCGTCTTTGCTTATCTTTTAATTCGATTTGATGACATCGTTAATCAACTACGATTAAGAAATTAACATTAATTCTTAAGAGGCACCAACGGAAAATTGCAGCACCCCAAAAACTCAAAGGGTTAACGTCGCTCGTGTCTACAGAATATGCCAAAGTTTAGTTGTAAAGGATATTTAGGCCATGTCAAAGAGGGGAAATTTATGTTTATGTTTTTCGAACAACGCGAAACGATGAAGAAAACGTCCCACACACTCGCTACAGAGCAGGGCTGCCAACAAAAAAAACAATAAAAAATCGTCGTTTTTTAAAGAAAAAACCGTCTATTTTAAAAATGTAAATGGTAAGTAGGAAATTTTTACATTACAAATTTACTTTATTAATAAGTGAATACTCTTGTAAGCTTCATGATCACATTTCTACAACGCTGCTTGTTAGACCTGTTTTATCCTGGTGCAAGACGACTTATCAATAGCTATTTTGTACTTATTTTGCCGAACTGTTCTACACTCATTTTCCGAGCTTAATGTACTTAGTAGGGACATAAATACTGTTACAACATTGAACACACCCATTTCAATAGTAGAACTGAACATACCCCGTTAATGTCATATGGGTTTTGAAAGCTAACCTCAATAGAGTTAGTCTGTAACGGGATTTTAAAATTGTTTCAACTTTCATCATGGAGTGGTCAGATAATGAGAACCAACCGTATCGCTGTAATAGCGCTTCTCAAGTGTAAAATGAAAAAAACCATATTCTCAAAATGCTCCGCCACTAGGGATTAGCCGCATCTTCAACTACCGATGCATAAAAATGTTTGAGGAGACTGGAGATGTAAAAGACCGCCATCGGTCGGGCCGCCCACGCTCTGTTCGAACACCGCATGCCATCAAAACGGTTAAATCAAGAATTCACAGAAATCCTCTCCGAAAAGAGAAAATCATGACCCGTGAGATGAATATTACGCAAAAGTCCATAAGTCGAATCATTAAAAAAGACTTGGGACTTGGAGCTTTCAAACGACGTACCGGACATTTATTGACTGCAGCTTTAAATAAAAAATAGTCATAATATTGGACATTTATTGACTGCAGCTTTAAATAAAAAAAAGGATTGAAAAATGCAAACGTCTTTTGGTGAAGCACGCTGATAACTTGCACAGAAAAATTTTGTTCACCGATGAAAAAATTTTTACCGTTCAGGAAAAATGTAACAAGCAAAATAATAGAGTGTATGCGCGGTCATCTAAGGAAGCATCTGAACTGATCCCAAGGGTGGAGAAGGGTCATTGCCCAGCTTCAGTCATGGTTTGGTGGGGTGTCTTCTACGATGGGGTCACTGGCCTGCATTTCTGCGAACAAGTAATAAAAACGCTGTTGTGAAGCCTCTTAACAATTCCCAATTCGATTTTTCGATAATTTTTGGTAAGAGGAAAAAAAAATTCTGCTACGGGACATATCAAAAATATTTTCTAGGCGCTCAAATTTCAATATTTTGAGTATTTCTCAAGTTCTTTTTTTAAGGTTTTTAGTAGGTAATAAAGGGTGTTTTTTATTGAGGTATAGAACTTCGAATTGAAATAAAACTCAAGAAAATCGTTTTAATGTCCATCAATTTGGCTTTATTGGAAGGATAATTTTATGCCATTAATGTTTAAATATGATTTCGGGCATGTGGCCGCCGCGGCTGGCTCGAATAAAGCCAATTCTACAGGTCCAATTTTCAACCACTTTTTCGAGCAATAAAAAATGTTGGCAATAACGCCACGAATGTTGGCTTCCAAGTCCCCTAACGTTTCTGGTTTGTTGGCGTAGACGAGCGACTTCACATATCCCCAAAGAAAATAATCCAATGGTGTCAAATCACACGATCTTGGTGGCCAATTGACAGATCCATTCCGCGAAATTATGCGCTCATCGAATGTTTCCTTCAATAATTCGATTGTGACGTGCGCTGTGTGGCATGTAGCGCCGTCTTGTTGGAACCACAACTCATCCACATTCATGCCATCCAATTCGGGAACAAAATAGTCGGTTATCATGGCTCTATACCGGTCTCCATTAACGGTAACTGACTCTCCAGCATTATTTCGGAAGAAGTATTTCCCAATGACTCCACCAGCCCATAGAGCACACCAAACAGTCAGTTTTTGTGGATGTAATGGCGTCTCAAGGGTCTCATGTGAATTCTCTTCACTCCAAATGCGGCAATTTTGCTTGTTGACGTAGCCATTCAACCAAAAATGAGCCTCATCACTGAACAAAATTTTGTGATGAAAATCAGCATCGAGATGAATCTCATTTTCGGCCCATTTTGCAAGCGTTGTTCTTTTGTCAACCTGTTCATGATGAAATGGCAAACCAAACTAAATATTAATCACTTGACAGCTGACAAAATGGCCGCCAGTTAAAAAAGTGATGCCAACTTAAAGTTCTATACTTCAATAAAAAACACCCTTTAAAACAATATATTTGTTTTTTTTTTAAATATTACCTTTCCAAGGTGACGTACAATACATACAAACATACAGGGTGATTTAGTCACCACTGGACAAATTTCACCAGTATATTCCTTTGTTGACTTCATGAAAATATGTCCATCTACGACCATGCTTGAAAATGCAAGGGGGCGAAATGGCAGCGGAAGAAAAATTGCTAAGTTCTGAAACAGTGGTCGGATTTATTTTTTCTCTTAAAAGATAGTCCTTTCCAAAATTACGAAGCCCAGAGGACCTACCGTTCCAAAGTTATGACTATTTGATTGAGACGCAAAATATCCGACCACTGGTTCAGAACTAAGCAATTTTACCCTAGTATTCTTCGACCACCAACAGTCGCGACAGTCGTGAATTAAGTACATTGCCACATATAATACAAGATACTATATGAGCGCGTGAGAATAGAAATACGAGAAATACGAATCAGATTCGAGAAAGTTGAGAAAAAGTAAAAATATTGAAATTTTGGCATGTCGTAGTGCAACTCCTAACGACAAAAGCTATCGAAAAATCGATGGCACATGGCGATAGTTAAATCGACCCACTCTAGTATACATGTTTTTCTCTTTATATAATAAAAATTTTTAAAAATCTTCAATTTCATTGAACAGGGATTAAACCGGCTCAAGACCTCTTGTTTTCTATATTTAAATAGAAGACAAGTTTTTAACAAAATGGCAAAGTGACATTGATTTTCGTGGCTGCACACTACTTTTATCATGATTTCGGGTTCGTGACAACCCTCTTCAGAAAGCCTTGCTGCAATTGTTGAAAGTAAAACCGAACTCTATAACTCGTCATTATTAGTCTGAAATTTCTCTGAAAAATCATTTCATTTGGTCAAATTTAAGTTTAGAAATCGTCAAAATGACTAAAAATCATCGGCATTGGCAGTCCTGCTACAAAGTGAGGGTGCAAGAGGGAGAGACAGAGAGTGATGAGAGTGAACGAGTGTGTAGGGACGGCGAACGTTAGTGTTTGTTTTGGGTTCACAACAGAGAATACAGGGTGTTGGTTGTGGGTGCTGAGTTTTGAGTATTTCATTTCGTGTTTTTTTGTTTGCATGTTTCATGTTTCTTGGTTGTTTACACACTGGTTTGGGTGGGACAGTGGGGGGGGAGTATGACGTGGGTGAGCTGAGTGGCTGGTAGGGTTCTTTGCTTGCTTGGTTGGTTGACATAGCGTTCATTCCATTTAACATGTAACATCACTTAACAACATCATCATCATCATTATCATCATTATTATCATCATCATCATCATTATCAACAACTACTAGAACAAGAACAACAGGGGGAGGGGGGAAACATCTTGTTGTTGACGACCATTTTCAGGGGCTTTTTCTTTGTTTGCTGTACCGTCTTCATGTTGTTTCGAAGTGGCCGTTGTTTCTGGCGTGGCCGCAGCATCTGTTGCCTCTCCACCCTCCGTTGTCTCACCGCCAAAGGCGGCCGCTGCTCCCGCCCCCGCATCCTGTGACTGTTCCTTCTCCTTTTTGAGGCGAGCCTTTCGTGCCGCCTTCGAGTTGCAGATGTCGCACTGTGTTTTATTCCCTATTTCCGTTGGCGTTCCAGCGTTCATCGTTCACCGTTTCATGTTGTGAGTTTTTGTTGTTGTTTTTTTGTGTTTTAGTGGTTGTTGTTGTTGGCGGCGAGAGAAAGTTTTGTTTATGTTTGTTGTTGTCGAGTTTAGAGAGTTTGTTTTTGTTTTGGTTTACAATTTTGTTTTTTTTTATTTGAAAAATAAAATAAGAAATTTTTGCATTTATAGACGAAAGAGACCTCATAATAAGCTAAAATAAAAACTTTAAGAAACAAAAACAAAAAAAAACAAAAACGAGAAAAGGAATCTCATTTTGGTTAGTCACACACACGCACACACAGTATTAAAACAGGACGGCGACAATTGTTGCAGACGAGTCGAGGTGTCGCTTGTCTCCCATTCGTTATTGTTTCGAGCTGATTAGAAACTTTTGTTTTGTTTTTTGCTTTTCTTAAAGAAGTTTATGGTTAATATTCAAATACAAGTTTTTGTTTTTATTATTATTAATTTTGCTGTTGTTATTGTTGTTATTACGAAGAGTTGTAACCTTTTTGCGCAAAAGTGTGACCAGGAACAAATCGAAAATGTTTAAGGACACTATATTTATTTTCTTTGAGTTAATCTTTTAAGTTTGCTCAGCATTTCATTTCGAGAAAAAGAAAGGAGTGTTTGGCAAGCAGAAAAAACTAAATATTTTCAAGAATATATATAAGAGACGTGGCCGCCATCCTTTGTTTAAGGGTATTCTACGTTCTGAAAGATCTTTAATTTGTGTTTTTTTTTCTTCTTTGCATAAAGAAAAAATGTTTTTTTTTAATTTACTTATTTTCTATAAATTTCTGGCAATAATCAGAAATTTTTTCTTGATCCCTATTTTTTCCTTCAAGAAGACACAATGTATGTTTCACGACATTTACAAACCTTGTATTTTCTTACTACATCTTATGAACTGACATTATCCTGCTACTCCTTAAGATACGTAGTACACTAGTCCTTATGACTATTCTATAACAAAATTATTTACATAAAGTTAAGTACTTGAACCTTATTTTTTTATAAAAAATTCCCATATTAATGTTACAAGATAAGAAACAACTATAGCAGAAGCTACATTGGACTACTACTCTCATGAGAATATACAAAACCCTACTACTTAATTTGGAAGTTGAAACGTATGTATTGTACATTTTCTGTTAAAGAAAAAAAAACTTTAATGCAAATTTTTTCTATTGTACAGCTTACATTATTGATACCACGTATACGTATTCTTATAAAAACTTCACTCCTGCAGAAGCATTTCTTTACCCTTCTACGTCTACAGAGAATTATTCTACTTTTGTCTAATGAAAAAATATCCTTATCAGAACTTTTCCTCTTAAATAAGGAAGACTGTTCTTCATTAATAAAGAGCCCAACTCATATTTTTTGCCATGAAATGTTTGTACAAAAAACACTTACTAATTCAATATCTATAATTAGATTTTTTAATAAATGTATAACTCTGAATTACACATTTCGCTTAAATAAAATATGCATTTACCAAGACCAAGACTGCCCATATTATTACCCGATTTATTAAGTTATTTTCTTCTACTTTAAAATTATTTTTTTTCAATAAGGGCCTTTTTTATTAAGGTAACAATTTAAAGTGTTTATAAAGGGTAGCATTTTGTTCGACCTTTCATTTTAAAGTAGTTTAAGTAAAAGATTATTGAATACTCGAGCTCGAGGTCAGTTTTCTAATAAAATAAAATGTTTTATTTATTTTAGTAAAAACACTGACCTCAATTTCAATTTTTATTAAAATTGTACTACAATTTTCTATAAAATTGAACATTTTCATTTTTAAAAACAAGTTTCTGAAATTTTAAAAATATAGAGAATTTATTTGATTTACACTGTGACTACATTGTCAAAATATGATAAAATAAGTATGTTACATTTTTATCGATAGCAATTAATCGAATGCTAGCAAAATGGAATCGAGGTAAATGCTTTTTTAAATGTGTAATCGCTAACATAAGCTTAAAATACTTCTAGAGAAATTGGTTCTCTTGCATAGTTGACGACACATTTATGAGAGTTTCCATCTAGCGATCGCCATATCTTTCACAGATTGACATCACTTGCAAATCAATCTTTTTTTTACAACATAAGTGAAGCTATAAAATTTTATCTTCTGCCATTTGATGTCAGGACAAGCGATACGATTTGTCGACATACTTTGTGATATCTAAGTTATTGCCTGTGTACAGCGTAAATTCACTAGTCGACAAGCGGGGGTATAATTTGAAATTAATTTAATTTCAAAATACATAAGCTGATAGTAGTTATGTACCTCTGTATGTACAAAATCATTTTGTTTCATCTATATCCACAATTCTGCTGCAAAATTTTAATTTTCTTTAGCTATAGGTCCGAATTATCGCAATTGATCAATTGACACAGTAGACAGACAACATATTTGTGATGGTAGGCTTGTTAGGAACGACACATACAACAGTCAATAATAGCAGGTTTATTATTAAACATTAAGAAGTGAAATGATCAAACATTACTTCAAATAACATTTGAACCAACATCCAACACATATTAGGTTGACAGCTCTGATTACAGACAAAAGAAAAACACTTCTATAATTTGGACAGCCTAATATTATAGACATCTTAATATTAAAGATATCCTAATATGCTAGATATGCAAGCCTTTGCAATCACTTCATCTGCAAACTCTCGATATCACTAGCGAATTAAATGGACGCCGAATGGCATGTGTCGCCATCTAGCGGTTCAACCTTTACAAATCAGCCGTTTATCATGACTACACGCAGAGAAAAGATTTGGTTACTATATGGTCACCGCAACAATAATATGCTCTTTACAATAAAAGCATGTTCGTCGCAACCATAGTATTGTTTTTTAAATTTCATTTTGACATCAGTATGATTGCGGCAATATTAATATGTGACGCACAAAATAGAAAGGGACCTAAGGTTAAAAACCAGTTTTGTTCAGCAGAGCCATTTTAATGATTAGATACCTTTCTATTTGCGCTCAGAATCGTCGACTTCACTTTCATAAAACGCGCATATCTCTGGGAGGGAGCACTTTTGGGACATGGGATCGGTCTTATTCGATGCTCAGATGTTGTCCACATCAAAAAAAAGAAGAAAAAAAAATAAAATTGATTTTTTTACCCTTAGGTCCCTTTCTCTATGCTACAACAATAGTTTCAATTTAGAAATGAAACTATTGTTGTAGCAAGCATATAAACATGGTTGTTGCAACAAAAGTATTGTTGTTTAAAATTTACGTTAACAATAATATGATTATGACAATCATACCGTATGGTTGCGACTATAAACATTTTTAGAGCATGCATGTATGTGTGCGCGTATGTTATTTTAGATATAAAAAACACATACACAAGATACAGTGCATGGTTGTTGTCCATTATAAAAAACAACAACACTCGGAAGGTAGTTGGAGGGATTTTTATTGTGTTTACTTTGTTCGGTGCAATACTCTACTACCGAATGTTTCTCGTTTATTTAAAACCTGCCTGAACTTAAGTTTATAGCCATTGTTCATGTTTAATCACACTCGTTTCTTGTGGTCTACGGGTAGTGAAGTAGCATTCACCCCTGCTGGCAATTAAAAGTATTTTCGACTGCCGTTGAAATATATACTTTTGTTTCTTGAATGAAGTGTTCAATAAAAACATGCCCTCAAATCTGGCTATGAACTACGTGTAATGCGATTTAAAATAACTTGCATGATAAAAATCTCTATTTTTGAATAACAACATTACCAATTATCCATTGGGATAATTATATGGTTGCGTGTGAATCATACTATGGTTGTGATTATCATACTATGTTTGTAATGTGGTTTTGGGGATTATAGTATGGTTGAGTGTCAATCATATTATGTTTGTGGAGTTCATAGTATGGTTATGAGTGAATCATACTATGGTTGTGGGGATTATGTGTGAATCATAGTATTGTTGTGAGGATTATAATATTGTTGTGCCACAACCATATACCCAACAATAGTATGATCCTCTTCGAATTTTGTCACCCCAACCATATTTTTTTTCTGCGTGTACCTAAAGCAAAAGAAATCAACATTTTTTTCATCGGCTTCAAACTTTGACTCAAAGTGAATACATAAATTTGTAAAAGTCATCTCGAAGGGACTAGCCGCATCAGTACGCTAGATGTCGCTAGCGAATGTGTTATCTCGCATATAAATCGATATCTATACCAGAATTTGGATCGCCTGAAAAGAGTGGTTCACTACCGTCGATGGTTTTTTCCCCTAGCTTCAGGAAGCCGCCGTTAATGTCGCCTAACCCTTGTTACAAATACGAATATAAAAATGTATTAAAAATTTAATATTTCGTCTCTGTACTACATTATTTACTTGTTACTTATATAATTCGGTAGTTACGTTGGCAAACAATATTTATTTTACCTGACACAAATTTCTGACTACAAATTTGCTCAAGATTATGAAAACTTTGTTTTTTCTTTTTTACTAACAAAACAATGAGTCGATGTTCAAGCCGCTGCCAATAATTGACTATCGGCTTCAAACTGTCTCACTCAAAAATCGATAAAATGTCTCTAGAAACAACTAGAGTTCACTTGTGACCATTTAATGGTCATTGCGGCCGACCAAACATATGCTTTGTAACTTAGTAGTAGCATTACCACATTTGAAAACTCTAGATGGCACTAGTGAACTCTATAAGTTTCTAGTGACATTTTATCGATTTGGTCATTGCGACCAACCAAACATATGCTTTGTAACTTAGCAGTAGCATTACCACTTTTGCAAACTCTAGATGTCACTAGTGAACTCTATAGGTTTCTAGTGATATTTTATCGATTTTTAAGTGAATAATTTTCAATGTAATCCCTATTGAGAAAGGCGTGTTCAAGTCACAGACGATAAACTGTACAAAATGGGCGATTTAAGATTTATCGAAAAACAGAGTTGAGTAAAAATCAAGTTGGAAATGCCATTTTATTGTGTTTAAAGTCTGCGAGTTTATTGTTTTCTGTGTTTTAATTTTGACTTTCTACCGTTCTAGTTATTGTGTACAAACGATTGTGGAAAAATTAATCCCGAGAATTTTTGTGTTACTAAAGTGTGTTCTTTTACATTATTGCAAAGACGAAGCACATCGCTCATCTTGTACAATTTATCTTCTCTGATTTAAGTCAGCTGTTCATTTCCAATTTTTTTTATAGAAACATTGGCCGTGTTCTACTGGCAACTCACTTAGGAGATCGTTAACGTGATAAATTCACATCATTACTGAAAACTATAGACAACTTGCGTTAAAGTTATTGCGTAAAAAAGTTATTTAAGAAGTTCGCTTAAACTTTTAGCAAGTTTAAGCGAACTCGGTTATTTCCTCCTATGGTATTTTTTGAATAACTCTATGTCTACAAACTAAAAATTTTTAGATCAAACAATAAATAAAGCCAATCCGTTCTTGTATACAAATAAATTTTGAAATTTTCTCCTAAGGTTTTGAAGTTATAGCCTTAGCGACCACTTACTCGTTTAAAAAGCGAGTACCAATAAAACACGCCAATTGCTTGTTATCGATTTGTTAAATGCTGAGAAATTAAACATGTTAAAACTTAAAAAAACTCTGTCACTTTCGAGTCTTGCTCACTCTGAATACTTTCAACTTATGTGTAACAAAAAAAAAAGAATTCGTTCATCCTCTTAAACGTTATTTTCAAAAAAAAAATTTAAACATTTTCTTTTGTCCTGCCACCAAAACGATTACAACTTTACGAGTACTTAAGCTTTGCCATTTAAAGTACTCTATTATTTTCCATTTCATAACGATTTAAATAAAAAAAACTTACAGAAATACACAGCAATAGAACCGGACTCTTCAATTAAATGTATCAATTTCTCGCCCTCAAGATCTTCAATGACATCTCCACCTGGGTCCTTTTGCGTAAGCAACCAAGTGAGGATCTGTTCTTCTTCATAAAGATCTCCTGCAAAGCAAAATAATTACAAAAATCTGTTTTCCTTTCTGTTTTCTAGAAGGCGCGGCTTCCTTAGGCACCACATACCGGCGTAAATGACGGGTTCCTTCGAGGTGGGCTTAAAGAACACAATGGCGGGTAAGGCAAATACGCCCAATTCCTTGGCCATTTGTTTGTCATCGATTTTGACGAAATCAATGCCGGCCTTATCGGCATCATCGTCAATGTGTTCGACTTCGGCCAGTACGCGAGGACACTGTTTGCAATCGTCACTGTCTGAAAGAAAATAAAAAAACAAGGTAAGTATGGAATTTGAAAATGTCTATAAAATATTTATGTAATTTACAATAACTGCTTATGTCAAAAATTAAATTAAGAAAAAAACAATAATGCTAGGATTTTGGCAAACGACATGGATTTTTTTTTTATATTTCCAAAGCAATCACTCTTTTCTTGCGAGCAACGAACGAAATTCACTATCACCTACTCGGGGGGTTTCCCCTCCTTAAAGTAGGCAACATTAAAACTTATAAAATGCTGCACAAACTACACTGGTCAACACTAAATTTTCGGTTGAAGGTTTGATAGTCAACTTTGGTTGATTTGGGGCTGCTGATCATGAATCTGGCCATTTACCAGTTTTGCTCTAGTTTATGAGATATTCACATAAACTTTTTTTTTGGTTTTTTTTGAATAAAAGGACTGCTTTATTTGTGAACCGCGGTGTTTAGAGAACAAATTGACCTTTTCAGCGATATACAGCGCTTTTATTTTACATAAGAATCGTTCAAGATATAGACAAAATTTTAATTAATTTTGAATTTTCGTTACAAAATAATTTCTTTAAAATTTCTTTTAAATTTCTAAATTTTTTGTTTTTTTTTACCAGTGTTGTATTTTCATAATAACTCCGGTGCGTACTAAAATCCGCCTCAAACAAGCTAACAAACTTTACAATCCTATTAATGATTTGAAATGATTTATTCAATATTTAGTCTGAAAGAGAAACAAGTTTCTCCTTCGGTTCCTAAATAATAAAGTTATGGGTCCTTTTATTAAAACAAATAATAGCCGTGTTCTTTTCAGGTAACTAGCTTAGTTACCTAGTCAGCAATACGGTATTCTGGCATCATTCAACAACATTTTGAATCAGATGGCAGCATAAGCCCAAAAAAAGTTTGTTAAGAAACAAAAAAAGGTAAAGCAATTTGTAAAAAAACAATTTTGTTTATTTTATTGACAAACTTAATTTTGTTCAGTACAGCATCAAACATAAACTCCAGCCAAGGACAACAAAGATCCTTAATTATTTTATATGTAAAGCCTGGTACTAAGATCGTGAAGAACTAAGATATGTATATCGCTTAGGTAATGACTCATAAAGGAGGGTTTCTCAAGATTTTTTTCAATTTTCATCGCAATTTCACAGAACTCTATTAGTGAGGTTTGCGATTACTTCACATGAAAAGGCGAACTTTGTAGCTTGATGCAGATACTGGAGTTATTTATACAAATGAGCTACAACAACGACTGTCACCTTCATGAAGACTACTCCTCTACCAGCTCATCATCCTCAGCTCATTCGCGTGTCAATACAATTTATGGAAAAAGTTTTACTCTCGTAAAACTATATGTGACAGCGCATAGAGAAAGGGAACTAAGGGTAAAAAAAATCAATTTTCATGTTTTTTCTTTTTTTTTGATATGAACAACATCTGAGCATCGAACGATACCGATCCTATGCCCCAAAAGTGTTCCTTCCTAGAGATATGTGCGTTTTATGAAAATGAAGTCGACGATTCTAAGCGCAAATAGAAAGGGACCTAATCTTTAAAATGGCTCTCCTGAACAAAACTGGTTTTAAACCTTAGGTCCCTTTCTATTTTGCGCGTCACATATACTATATATATTTTTGGCCAAGGCAACACTAAGTGTTGCCTGGCGCCATCTGACATTTCCTTTGTAAAGTTAGAAATTTTTTAGCATAAACGTACTTAGAACATTTTGACGTGCGACCATCATTTGTGTTGTTTACAGTGACTTGAAAAAATCAATTTGACAAAAAAATTAAATGAAGTCGTAAACATTTTCCTGCGATCATCTTTCACACTTTTCTACGTGGATTATCACGACAAGAGTGCATCGATGAACTTAAATCTTTAACGATGAAGCACCATCCTATAGCACTGTGAAGAACTGGTTTAATGCATTCAATCGGGGCCTACGCTCGCTCAAAGACTAAGGTCTTCCAAAATGGCTGTTGTGACAGAGAACATTGATGCCGTGCGTGAACTGATAATGCAAGATTGTCATGTGACATACCATGAGATAGAGGCACCCTTGGGCATTTCCTCTACCAGCATACATTCGATATTGCATGAACACCTGGCCGTAAAAAAGGTTTGTTCTCGTTGGACCCCGCACAATTTGACAATCGCTCAAAAAAGGCTCGTGTCGATTGGTGCAAAGAAATTTTGAAAAAATACGATCGCGGTGCTTCAAAAGGCGTTTATAAGATCGTCATAGGTAACGAATCATGGATCTATGCGTATAAGCCCGAAACAAAACAGCAATCAACCGTGTGGGTCTTCGAAGACGAGCCAAATCCAACGAAAGTTGTTCGTGGAAGAAACACTTCGAAGCAAATGGTCGCCTGTTTCTTCGGCAAAACTGGTCATGTGGCGACTGTTCCGCATGAGCAACTTAGGAAGGTCAATTTTAAGTGGTACACCACAATTTGTTTGCCTGAAGTCTTCGGAGAAATTCGAAAAACGAACAAAAAAGAAGACGAATCATTGTGCACCATGACAATGCGAGCTCTCAAACATAGGCTCAAACCAAAGCCTTTTTGACCGGCCAAAACGTTGAATTAATGGGTCATCCGCCGTACAGCCCTGACTTGGCACCCAATTATTCCCGCACATCAAGTAAAAAATGCGTGGTCAACGATTTTCGTCGCCAGAAGATGCTGTTGAAGCGTTCAAAACCCATGTTTGGAGGTGTCTCAATCGGAGTGGAAAAAGTTCTTCGACAATTGGTTTGAGCGCATCCAAAAGTGTATAAATGTATGCTGGTGAATACTTTCAAAAACAATTAAACCAGTTCTGATGATAAATATTAGCATTTTCATTATAAGGCCAGAAATATATAAAGGAGCCCTCGTATCTCGCTTTTTCTATTTTCTTTCATTCTTTTCATTTTGTTTTTCTGTCAATAACAAAAAACATTTGTTTTTTGATTTTGTTATAGAAACCGGGTGTTGAACAGGGATTAACCGGCTCAAGACCTCTTGCTTCTATATTTAAATAGAAGACAAGTTGTTAACAAAATGGCAAAGTGACATTGATTTTCGTGGCTGCACACTGCATTTATCATGATTTCGGGTCCGTGACAATTCTCTTAGAATGCTTTGCTGCAATTGTTGAAAGTAAAACCGAACTCTATAAGGCCAGGCTCTCCCCAAACGAGTGAGAGCTACTGTTGTAAACATTACTTTTCAAGTTTTCTTGTGTGTCATAATATTTTTTTGTTAAAAAAATAAGTCAGGTAGCTCTTGACTCGTTTCGTTACCGAGTAGCAGCCAACTCGCTTTGCTTACCGAGTAACTTCCATACAAATGCTTGTTTAGTAGCCTGAAAAAACAGCTAATAATGGTTTATATTAACATCTCCTAAACTTGAGCAATTTAAAGGCCACATTCGTGTTCCCAGCCCCAAATAAACCTAACTTGACTATGTTGTTGTAGCGGCAATTGTGTGCCGGGGTGACAGATTGCTCTTCGAGTCAATCCGGTCCATAGAACCGGTTGTAATGGGAGTGTAGTCAACTTGACTATCAAACCTTCTGCCGCAGATTTTTTTTTTCAAATTTTGTTGCCCAGTGTTATTAGTGTCGCCTATTTTTCTGTTATCTGCGAGATTAAAGAAATTGAATAACAAAATGTTTTGAAAATAGACAAAATTAGAACCTACTTCGCGGAACTAGAATTTCTCTAAAGCCTTTTCGCCAATAAGATTTTATTAATGACGTCCCATTCTACATTAACAAAAATACCCACCCGTTCCCTTGATACTTACAAAATATGACCGCCAAATAATCGGATGCTTTGCGTATTTTCTCAAACATTTTGCGATTAACTTGTTCAATGTGATCGGTCATCTCCATGTTGGCGGGACTTGTCAGCCAGTCCAAGACCTCCTCCTCGTCGTCAATGTCGCCGTCGTAGTTAATGTATTTGGTCTTGCGGAAATACGTAATGCCCGGCGGATTGCGGAAGCCGTATTTCTTGGCCATCAACTTGTCATTGCACTTGACAATTTGTATGCCATACTCGGAGGCCTCGTCGTCGATCAGCTCGATGTGACGCAAGACTCGCGGCGAATCGGGATCATCCTCCTTGTCTGCAAAACAAGACAAGAAATTGAAAAATGTAAACCTCGAACTATTGAAAATATCCACGGAAAATGTTTTTCTTTCTTTGTCCAACAAAAAAAAACATTAATTATCTATTTTGCGAAAGAGAAAAGTTGGCTTATTTTTCGTTAAGATCACAGAGACAGACAGAGAGTGAGTGACAGACACAGAGACAATAGTTGTTGACTTGTTTAGCAGTTACAGTTTTCTTTTTTAGAAGCTTAGCTTAAGTTTTCTTGGGTTTGTGTGTTTGGTTAATCTAACGAAAGTTCTGTGAAAAATTATAAAGTTAAATAAAAAAGACACATATTTTTTTTAAAACATAAATAAGAAAGGCCAGCAGATTTGTTTTGGCAATTGTGTTGGCTCATTTCAAAGGCATTTGTACTTACAGAATATCACCGCCAAAAAGTCTTTGGTATTGATGTATTCGAACAGGGTCTCACGATCGATTAGCTCGATGCTCTCATCGGCCTTCTGCTCCAGAATCCATTTGAAAACTTCACTACTTTTGGCTATGTTACCTAAGGGGGGGGGGGGATCGTTCAAAATTATTAGCTTCAATTTTAGTAGAACATTTTAAGACCACAAGTTTGAATATGGGGTTTTATTTTATTTAATTTGGCTGTTGTCATACCTGTGTACCGCAGTGCTTTTGGTAAACAATCAAAAGTCTCCTCTCGACCGACCTTGGGTGGAATAGAATGGGAAAAATGTCTCTAGTGTTTTTTTTTGGCACCCTATCAAAAATGCCACAATGTGTCTTTACGGATGGGTGGGTGGTTTTGGTGCCATTACCTTAAGCTGTTTGTTTCTTTTTTCTTCTTACCATAAATTCCATAAGTTTGCTTGATTTATGGGGATTTTTAGTGTTTTCTTTTTTCATTGTTCCTCTTTATCTTAGATGTATGAAGTGTTTAATAGTAAAACAAAAACAACCATTTAATGCGTGATTTTACTATAGGCCAAAAATGTTTTTCATGTATTTGGAAAATAAGTAAAAAGTGTGATTTTATTTATTTATTATAAAATTAGTTTAGAGATTTTCGTTTAACTTTAATTAAAACTAATTTTTGTTTGTTTTTTCAATTTAAATTCACAAAATTCATTCTGTTGTTTCGTATAATAAAAGTAAAGGTTTTGAAAATTGTTATAAGATTTTCAAATAACTCGTACAAAAAAATATTTATCCCAAATATGAATAAAAAGGGCATTTATATTGCCCCTTATTTATTTTCCTTCGGGACGATTTTCTACGCATGCTGCGAGAAATTGTTCAATTCCTTGCGTTTGTTTTTTGTTTCATTACTGGAACAATATCTTTTAAGATTCTCTAAATTGAGGGTTTAAATATTCCGGGGAACTATTCCGTGGTAATTTTTAAACATAACAGAGGCTATTAAATGTATCTGTTTTTATATACCCTCCATCAAGAGCACACATTAAAATTGTTTCAAATATATTTTACAATTTATAAAGCAAGACGTAATGTGAAGTTCGTTCTTCCATTTTCTACGCCCATTAAATTTTTTGAAAGAAAAATTAAATAAAAACTCTTACGATTTGTCTACTGCGTCTGTTCGATATTTAAATCGCAAAATAGTTTCATAAATTATATAAAAAAATCTTTTTTTTCTCTAATTCAAGAAATCATGACGAAATTGGTGAAATTATTTAATTTTTTTATGGTTTAAATGTACTTTTAGTCAACTAAATGTAGCGCCTTAAAAACCACGTGAAACATTTTTATGGTGCCCTTAATAGGCCACCTTTTTGTTATCGATTACTTTTTAGAAAAAGAATGTTAGTACTTTACAAAAATACATAATTCTCGACAGCCAGTAATTTAAACTGAGGTAGTCAAATACATCTGAGGTCGTATGAGTGTAAAGCAAAAATGATAAACTATAGAAGATAAACAAAGTGAGCTTTTACGAGAAATTGAAATTGCAAAGAAGAAGCATTTCGTCCATGTTCTATAGGTTATTGACTTTGGTATAGAGACGCTATTATAACACGTTCCGTTTTATAGACCATTTTTGTATTATCGAAATGTTTCTACTTTCGGTAAATATAGACTTAACGAGAAACAAGCCACTGACAAAGGATAACTTAGCTTAACAATCGCATTGTCATGTAGATTGTGTGATAACCTTAACAAGGATTGATTTCCATGCTTTTTTGCGCACTATCGATAATTTTCTTTCGGAATTAATTTATTAAAATTAATAAAAAAGGAATTTGTCAAACAATCGTAAACTTGTGTAAAGCGTAGCGTTATCGGTATCAATTATTAATTAAATAAATGTTGACTTATGGATAATGCAGTCACAGATTTGTGTTATCGATAATTTTTGTTTCGAAATTGATTTAAATTGATAACAAAGTCTGTGAATAAAACGGACTAAGACAAACAATCATTAACTTGTCCAAAGCGTGGGTATAACTTTTCTGGCACCAAACACCAAACTTCATTTTATAAAGGTTTAACTACCTAAAAAACAGTCAGTGGTTAATACCAAAGACGATAACTTGTGGTCTTGTTATCGATAAGTCGAAGATATTGAATGTTTAGACATCCCACATGGTTGACTAAATTCCATTTTAATCAATGACTTTCTTGTTGAGTTGTCCTATAAATCGTTTTGTATAAAATCAACGACTGTTTTATCGATAAGTCTCAGTTATAACCAAACACGATAAATTGTCCAAGATGGGCGATGTGCTTCTTCTTTGCAATAATGTAGAAAAAAAATGAGAGTTGAGTAGAACTCGTGTTTTTCGACTTCTCTCGATAAAGCTCAAATTGTCCATCTTGTAAAAATTATCGTCTTTGGTTATAACTTAGACTTATCGATTAAACATTCGATGATTTTATACAAAACGATTTATAGGACAACACAACAAAAATGTCAACGATTGAAATGGATGTGGGATGTCTAAACTTTCAATATCTTCGACTTATCGATAACACCACATAATTGATGGTCATTTGTTGCAAATTTAATTATATCGTGTAAACCACACCACGACTGTTGTTAAAGGCGGCCAGTCAACTTCGGCTCAGCGGTACATTACTTTTTAAGGCTTGAGCATACTGAAGTTTTTGCTTTACACACAAAACGATAAATATTTTTAATAAAAGGTTGTTGATTTTTGAATATCTCTATCAGACTATTTTGGAATATTTTTTTATGTAGAGCATTTTTTATTGTATTTTATATATTATTTTATTGTAGGGCATTTTATTCTTTCTCTCCTAATATCGTATGCATTTCAGACATTGTTGGAGAATGTCATTCTACAGAACGATAACTTTTATTTCTTTACATTAAAAATGTGTGTTCTTAAAGTCAGTCACTTCGACTGATTAGCAAAACCTTGTCTTTGGTGGAGGGTATATAGAATTCGGCAGGGCCGAACTAAGCTACATATTCACTTGTTGTTATATTTTCTTGTTAAAGGACGAACTGAGAGTTTTGATTCCTAGGTAAAATTTTTAATTTTAAGTGAAAATCTCTTTAATTTATTTTTCTTGTCGAAATTACAAAATGTAAATATAAAAAAATTGGCGACTTTCTTCCGAAGCTTAAACATTGGCTCTCGTAAATACGCGCCAACATTTCCACCTGAAATAAAGTCTTACAAAACTATTGCGTACTTGATTGATTGATTGTTTGATTGAAAAGAATACACTCAGAGAAAATTTACAGAGTTTACATGGCATCAGCATTTTTCTCTGGGTATTGTAACATAATTTGGAATTATGCTAAATTTAAAATTATATTCGATATTTTAAATACCGATAACAAATATGTTTTTTTTTTAAATAATTATTTTTAAATTCAATGTAAGCGACATAGTTTCCGCAGACCCAAAGGGTCTAGTAAAATTATGCCTCTAACATTTACAAACAAAACTATTAAAAATAAAAAAATTAAAAATTAAGGATTAACAATGTAAGATAACAGAGCTTTGTTTAGTTTAAATAAATAATATCATTAAAAGTAACTAAAAACCATAAATAATAGTAAATAAAATAAATAGCAAATAATAAAATTATAAACAATAATAATTATTAATTCTATGAAATAAAAAAACAAAAATTTAAATGAACATTAATCTTCTACCAAGCCAAGTCAAAAAGAACTCCTAGTTTGCTTTTTTATTTGCTGTTGCATAAAACATTAACAAAATTACAAAATATAATTGAAAAGTTTACATTATTTTTGGATGCCGTAGTTTCCTTTTTACAAGTTTTTTTTTTTCAAGAAAACATTTACAAAAAATTCAGAATTATGATTTTATTTAACAGAAAAACGCAGACAGGAAAAAAGAGTGTATGCGTTGTTAAGCGAGTTTTAACGAGATTTGAAGTTAAGTGTTGCATTTTTTGTTTTAAGAAAAATCCATAGTATCAAAAAGTAGAGAGTAAAAAAAGTGTAGATAGAGTAAAAATTTTCTATTTAAAATTTGTTTTTTTTTTAAGTTTGAACTGCTTTTCAGTTTCGAATCAGAGAATTTTGGATAGAGCCTAGTGAAATGCTTAGAATTGTAGGTTGGCAAATTAGGTAGGAGTGGTGAGGGATGGCGGTGTGGGTGTGGTTGGCTATGGGCGGCTATTTCCGTTTGTTTGTTGGGCGTTAGTAGTGAGTCGGCGGGATGCTGCACACGAGCAAGTAGGTCGGTCGAAAAGTAAAACATGTCCCACGTAGCAGTCTCGAAACGTAGGCACGAAGCAGCTTTTTGGCGGTTTGATTGGATTTAAGTCGATTTGATTTGAAAATAAAACGAAGCATGATTTCAAAACGAATGATGCGAAAAAAAACTTTAGCTTGTTTTGCCTTAGATCTTTTTAGCGTGTGGAAACAGAATTTTGAAAAGATATTTCGTGTGTGTGTGTGCGTGTGCATGTGTGGTGCATTTTCGAAATTGTTTGAATTTAATAAAATGTGGGTATGCTTTTACTTTTCTTTATTTCATTTTTAGTCAATCGAACTGTTTCCTCGAGCCTACTGCGAGATATCCTGAAAAATGAGGTCATACAAATGTTTTAGTCGTTTGTGCAAATAATTTATGCCTACAAAAGAGAAGGGAGAGAGAAAAAAGAGAAGAAAAAAAATAGAAGAAGAAGACAAATCTCAACAACTTATTCTAAAGCAAATTTCGGCTTAATTGAGTATGTTTGAAATTATTTAAATATCTTTTTTAAATACTAATTAATTTTATTGTTGAAAAAAAGAGGGGTTCTATCTGAAACTTCCAACACGACCCCATTCGAAAAGGTTGCACACAATATTAGGGGGACAGCAAAATTATACATGGCTTGCATTAGAAAATCTAAACGTGGGCATTCTTCCAGTTCACTTAAGGGTCATTTTAAATTCGGATAACTAAATTTTGAAAGACAAATTGCAAATGGTTTTAGACGATTTCTTAGGAAAATTTAAGCTATTAAAACCAGTCACTTGATTTTACCTCAAAAGGCGGCCCACTATTTTTCAATTCAATAGAAATGGTTTTAGACGATTTCTAAGGAAAATTTAAGCCATTAAAAGCCAGTCACTTGCTTTTACCTCAAAAGGCGGCCCACTATTTTTCAATTCAATAGATTTTCATTTGCTTTGTTCTGAAGTCTGTTAGTGGGTCGCAAAATATCTCTTTGTCTAAAGTCTTAGACCAATACGTCTTTTTTTTCATAAGCTGTGTCAGTCTTAGACCGACAAGCTTATTTCCACATAAGGTGCGTCGATCTTGTCTTCCCATTTGAAAAAAAGCAAAATTCAGAAACTTGATACTGGGTCGGAAATCACTAGCTTTTTGCTTAGAAGACAGTAACATTCATTATCGTAGGCCAGGATGTCATTCAGTATCATTAATTACAAGTAGCAGGCACAAATACCGATATCATCCAGCTTAACTGCGATAGTTATTAAAGGATCGTTAAATACTGGATAGGCCTATGACTATAAATATACCGTTACTTCAGATGTGGTCACGGCTGCGCATTGGCCCATTTTTACATACCGTATTATATATTATAGCAGTCGGAAAAAGTGTCCGTTGCAGAGCTCCTTCACCACCAATATGGGAGGACCCTCGGGGGTTTTGAATAAACATGGACGGATAAAACCCCATTTCTCCACCTAATATTATGGGTCGTTTATGATATACAAAGGTAAATTCTAGGACAATAAACCAGTAAATTACGGTGGAATTTTGTATGTAGGCTATATAAAAATCTGAGGCGATGAGCTCCCATTTAACCTAAGAAAGGTAATGGTGGATCATATTTTAATGTCATTTTTCAAAAGGATCTTTTTCAATATCGGCCTTCTACTGTGGCCATATGAAATCATACACCGAGGTGGCCCGATTTGATCAGAATTGCGTCTTGGTATATTCTGAAGAACTTTAGTAGATTTAATACAGGTCGCTAGCAAACTGTGACTTCTATAGCAGGGGCTACACGAGGGCTAAATCAAAACTAGAATCAATATAGTATTCTTTCACTAGGATTATATGTATAGGGTGCTCCATCTAGAGGTATTTTTTCAATACCGTTTTTTTGCTCAGATTACGTGTGAGTTGTATTAAACTTTATTTTTTATTTGTTTTCAGAACTGTTTGACATTTCATCCTGGAAAGAATTACACCGCAACAACGTCTCCTAATTGTGCAACTGTATAATGGAAATGAGCGATCGGTAAGAAACTGGCTTTGGCCAGAATTTTCTTCAGTGATGAGGCTCAACAGCAACGTCAATAAACAAAACTGCCACATTTGGGCTGAAGAGCAATCAGAAGAGGTTCAAGAGGTGTTGTAGAGGTCAAGGGAACGTAACCGTGAATGGTGCTCGCTGTCGCGCCATGATATCGATCTTTATGCTTCCTGAAATTGAAGCCCATAATCTTGACGACACTTGGTTTCAACAGGACGACGCCACTTGCCATACAGCTGCTCAAACAATGGATTTAATGAGAGGTCATTTCGAAGAGCAGCTAATTTTACATTTTGGACCGATGAGTTGACCGCCTAGATCGTGCGATATCACACCTTTAGACTTTTTTCTTTGGGGCTATGTAAAGTCCAAAGTCTATGCTGACAAACCAGCTACGATTCAGGTTTTGGAAGCCGACATTACGCGTGTCATTGACGTCATACCGGTCGAAATGCTCGAATGATTCATTCAAAATTGGACCCTCAGAATGGACACCCTGGGGCGTTGTTGTGGCCATACTTTAAAGGAAATTATTTTAAAAAAATAAATGTATTAAAATATCCTTTCGAATAAACATTAAAGATTCCACAGTTGATTTAAATTTTTTTTATTTTACCAAAATTTTTTCTAGATGGATCACCCATTATAATGGCCGACCAAAACGAAGTGTGCTAAATTTTAACATGGCCGGCGACTTTGTGCCCTTTGTCTTAGGTCTGGTTCAAAAACTTCTAGATTTAAAACGTTTTCATGCTATAACTTTGAACGGTCCTAGTGTAAAATATTGAAGAAAGGGAAGTGATCATAGCCAAGAAATTGTCGACTTCTACCTTGGGAACGCTATAAAATACGCACCACATCAAATGTTGTCTTACGGACTTTAGCGTATCGGCCTCCATCTATTTAAAGCGAGGAAGACGTTTGGAATCGTACTGGAAACCATTTGCAATTAACCAGGGTCTAATTATTATTACGTTTTTTTTCGAGTGTACAAATCAATTTTTTTTTTAGCATTTTGCTTTGGGGGGCAATCGTGTGGTAGAGGGGAGAGGTGAGTGGTAGCAAAAACAAACAAAAAACAAGTGAAAAACTACCAAACAAGGATTTTGCCAAAATCAATTTCGAACGTACCGGTTTTAACATTTAATTTATCGTCTTTAGCAAGAGTCTTTTTCGTCGTTTTGGTCGAAGCGGCTTTGACGCTGGCAACGGGAGCGGGCTTAGCAGCTTTCGTGTTGCCGCCAGACGATTTGCGATTGTTGGCATAGGAGACCTTGACCAATTTCTCTTTGCTGACTTCATCATCGTCGTCATCGCCATCATCATCATCGTCGTCGTCATCATCTTCGTCGCTTTCTACGACAACGGGCTTCTTAGGGGGTTTCGGGCTGGCCTTTTTGCCGGAGCCGCTGGACTTTTTGGTGTTGGTGGTGGCGGTGGTGATGGGTGTTGAATCGGCGTTGCCAAATTGAAAGTTGCCTGGCTGTGATTGTTTGTCATTATCGCCGGGCTTGTTAAAGCCTATTCTCTGAGCAGTCATTTTAGGAACTTTGGTTGACTTTTCCAATTTAGTTGGACAGCATTGGAATGGTTTGTAATTGTCGGCCACAAAATTGTTGCCACGTTTAGCTGAACGGCCTTCGTGACCCAATCCAACATAGAAACATTCGTCATCTGTGCACAAACAAACAAAAACATTTTGTCAGATTCATCAAAAAAATCAAAATTCATTATCATCATCATCATTATTATTAATTATTAACAGCATCAACATCAACAATTAAAAATTAATACTTTTTCAATGCAAAGGCAAACGCAAAGAAGATGTTGGTCTCTCTCTTGTTAAACAAAATTACAAAATGCCAAAGAATTCTCTCAATACAATTCTTTGCTCTCAAAACCGTTTTCATCATCGCACAGAGGAAGAAAACGGACAGTGAGAAAAGTTAGTACAATTCAAAATTTTCGGTTCATCTTCTCAATCGAGTTCATTTCTTAACAAACAAAATAAAATATCATGAAACAAAGAACTTTTTGCATTTACAAAATTATTAAAAAAAGCGTGCTTTTGTTTTTTTTTTTCTTTACGTATAACTTTTTCAGTTTCTTTGGTTTTTTTCGACATAAAAATAGGTCAACAAAATTGAAAGTAGATTTTTTTTTCCATGGAAGAGTCAACTCCAGTAACAAAAACGAATAACTGACAAAATGCTTTTGATGCTGACATCATTTTTTTCTCTCAAAAGTTTACAATCAATACTTTTTTTGTTTTTTTTTTATCGGGGGGGTAACAGATTAACAACAATTTTAATGTAAAATTTCAAAATCGTTTACAATTTGTTTACAATTCAATTAAAATCGCATTTTGGTACAATACGATGCGATACGAGTACGAATATCAATGATAGGTGGAACGTGTCTGTTCTAGTTTTATTCAATATTTTTTCACAGTGTACCCTGAAGGCTTACAGCAAACAATCAATCAATCAATCTTAAGTTCAATTTCATTCTTAATGGTTGTTTTTGTTTTAAAATTCAATTTAATTCAAGCAATTGGAGATTTATGTTTTCTATTTTGGTAATTTTTATTTAAAAATATTTTTCTCAAAACAAAACATTGTGTCAGCTATGTTTCTGAATTTGATTATTTTTCGAAATTTGTTATTTTCTTTTTTTGTCAAACTTTTATTATTTGGTTAGGTTAGAGTGTATTTTACAAACATGTTTACAGTTAGTGCTGAAATATTAATTAAAACGTATGGAAGGACAAAAAGTGTTTTTACAGGTCTTTTATTTGAAACATGCAATTTTTATTTCAAAAATGATCAAAAAGTGGCACGGACATAGGAGTTTGTTGGCGTCGTGTTTTCCAACCAACAAACGAAGGCACAGTGCGGCGAATGTTGGTTTTAATGCTACCATATTTAATGGACACTTTTTTTCGAGTGTATTGGATGAAAATCAAAATCATTTAATTCTTACGCCTTATTTTGTCAAGAAGATAGTTTTGTGCAATTATATTCATTTGATAAATTCCATAATGTCAAATACTCTTATATTCTTAAATAAACTAAACTTTTACCATGTCCAACACAACAGATTCTATCCAAAAACGCTCAACGAAATATCGATGACAGTTATCGTTATCGACATCGCTTGCAAAATTTAATAAACTAGCCTGTTTGAATTAGAGATAGCTTAAAAAGATAAAAGACGCACAGACATTGTTAAATCCGTGCAGAGAGTGATTTTGGGTCGAATATTCGCCGGACTCCTTTACTGTCGTACTTTGAAAGAAAGACACATCTCCATTTAAGTAGTTTTGAGATATTTATCTTTTTTGACTACGCAACATGCTGAAAGTGGTAGATGTGACCATTTTGCTTAACGTTTTTTAGTCATTTACAGTTAAGAGTAAGGGTATTTTATGTTTAACACAAAAATCAGAAACTAATTCACGGTTCCGAATCTGCCATTAACACAATTTTGGAATTTTGGCGCTTGTGACTTTCTTTCTTAGGACGGCAGGTATAAGTGTCAAGCAAAGTAGTGCTATGGACATTTTTTCAATAGATATAAACGGAGAACTACAAATCGTTTGGACATCATCGGCCAATTTCAAAGAAGATTGAAATTGGCCGATGATTCGGATTTATTGAATTTAGGCCTACATTAGTATACGATTGTGTTTTGCGCAAGACTTGAAGCCGGTTGACCATGACAATGACTTGAGTTCGATAAATGGGCGTCAAAAAATTATTTTATCGGAGAAGATTTATTTTCGGCTGTGTGGAATTCATTCACATTGATTGACTGCGGTTTATGGTATGGCAACTACAAAAGGCCCTTTTCTGGAGCATTGTTAAACTTTTTGTGACTACATTGACTTATTTAAGCTGTGGTTTAAACAACGGGAAGCTTTATGCCATACAGGCGACGTTACGCTTGACGTTGTGACTAATAATCCTAAAAAGCAATCCCACGACAGCCGGTTCTATGGATCGGATTGACCCGAAGAATTCTTCGGCCAAGGGCCGTCACCCCGGCACACAGTTGCCGCTACAACAACAACAAATTTTGCGACGTGGTCATCTCACGGCAATTGTTTTTCAATACGCACGGCGATAATGTGACTTGACACTCCTCTATTGTTGTCTCAGCAGCAACGTCAAGTCCTGAGTCAAGTCTAGTCAATTTTACATGACGCAACTCACAGTATATAGGAGAGAGAGAGGTAAGGGGAATGCAAAGGGCAAGTTTTTCCCTCCGTAAACACAATTTCTTTTGTGTTTTTCGTAGTGTGAAGTTGGCTGCAGGTTATGCTAGTATTTTTTTCACACAAAAATCAGAACGAATAAATCACAGAATGTCACAAAAGGCAATAATGAAAACAAAAATTGCCTTAACCGAATTGCCTTGTATGAGAATGAATGTCACAAAAGGCAATAATGAAAACAAAAATTGCCTTAACCGAATTGCCTTGTATTGAACACAAAAAAAAAAATTATCAATATGATTTTCGATTAAGTTTTTTTTTAATACTATATACTAAGTATTGTGTTATATTATTAAATATTTCATAAATATTATTAATGGTAGTCATTTTTCGCTTTGAAAGATTTTAACATTTGCTAGAAAAAATTGGATTAATCGACATCTTTAAAGGCAGGGATAAAAAAGCAATAGTCTTTAACCGGATTTAACATTTTCTGTATTTGATTCTCCAATGTAAATAGGAATAACCAAAGACGATAAACTGTAGAAGATGAACGAAATGCTTCTTCTTCGCAATGTCGTAGCAAAACAGCACTTCAGTATCGCACAAATTAGTCGGTTTTAACACAAAAAACACAGAACATACTAAATTCGCACACTTTAAACACAAAAAAACAGCATTCCCAAAATGATTGATACAAATTTCTTTTTTCAATTTATCGTAAAAGTTCATTCTGTCCAAAAACGACAAGTTGAACAAGATGGGCGAAATGCTTCTTCTTTGAGAATTTGAGAAACACAACAATCATTTTCGGAGAGCTGGTTTTTGCATTTTAAGTCTTCTGTGTTTATGTGTTTCAATTTTGACTTTTTTGAGTTGTTGTGATTGTGATCGAGCGAAAATGGATGATTACTGAAGATCATTTTTTTTTGATATTGTGAAGAAGAAGCATTTCATTCATGTTCTACAGTTTATCGTCTTTGGTTTGTCCTGTTTCTTTTATGATACTGGAAATAAGAAACTTAACGCCCCTCTTGTCAATTTATCGTCTTTGATTTCGTTCATGTTCTACAGTTTATCGTCTTGGCTCCAATATAAGTAGGAAAACCTGTTTCGATTCAACGGATTTTTTTTAATCGAAATGCTTTATAATCAACCTTAATAAACCATTTCGATGTATCGCTGTATCGGCTTATCGATAAGGTTTGCAAATTCTGTGGCAGTATGCTTGTAGTTAAAATCTTTTGTAAAAAGTTCTGTAAAATGTACCGGATGTTTATGAAAATACTTCTTCTGCATCGACTTCTTTGTCATATCCTTATCGAATACCGAGTTATAAACCGCTGCGTCGACATAAAACGAGCCGGTTTCTTTACATTTTATAATCGTCTTTTATCAACTGGCATTGGCAAAATAATGGCCCTGATTTTAATAGTCGTTATCGAAATTCAACTATTTTTAATAGCACTAGTCCCATTTCGACGACAGACGTAATCAGATTGATTATTCATCCTTGTACTATAATACAAGGTAATTTATTTTACCGGACTTTTTTTCTCCTGGTAGAATATTCGATGGGTATTGCGAAAAATTGTTCATTGTTGCCTAATGTCTTCAAAAATTTACCCAAACTTAGGACTTCGACTTTTCGATGGAAACTAATTGCAGGAGAATTTTATAGAGTTTCCAGATTGAATATTCTCATAGAATTTTGCTTTTTTGACGTTTTTAACGAAATCAGAGTTCGTAGATTAAACTTCGAATTCATTTTCGATAATTTCTTGTTTATTGACATTTTTGATTTTCATTCCATAATACACTCGAAGAAATAACGCTTGTCACCACATGTCAGTTCCATTCTGCACCTTTGTTTTGCAACACGCCGAAAGACGAGGAAAAAAAATGCCAACCTAAGGATAGAGAGTTCAAAACGTGGGAGAGGGCTTCAAAGCTTTTTCAACTTTTCAAAAAAAGGAGTAGAAAAATAAAAAACTACAGGGTTTCTGGTGTTTTGTTTAAATAAAATAAATGTAAAATTGAAAAAACAATAACAAATAAAAACCTTCTTGTTGGTGTACCTAGATAATTAGAAAATAGAGATGCCATATTTGTTCAAAATCAGTCTTTAGAGCAAGAGAAAGAGAAGAGCGTACACTTAGGAGGTGTAAGCATGACAGACAAAGACATAGAGAGAAAGATAGAGAGTGCTTCTCACTTAGAAGTTGTATTTCGCGTAGTTGTGAAGTTGGTCGCTGTCAAGTGCTATAAAGATTAGAGCCAAGAAACTAATGCCATTATTTTGGGTAGACAATGATTTAAGGTTTTTAAAGCGCCAAAAGTTAACTTTCTCAATATCTCTACTGCAATTACATAAAAAAAGTTTAAATCTTATTTTTCATTTTGGAATGGTGCGGTGCGGTCTGGTTTACACAACCAATGGAAACGGAAATGGTGACGAGTTTTGGAAATGATCATACGTATCCTTGGGAAGCGCAATGCTGCCTCGATTCAAGCTGTGGCTTTTGGTTGTTAACCATAGCTGCAATCGACAGTGGGCATTTATTTGACAGCGGTCAATTGCCAAGGGCAGCATTGTAAGTTGTTTGTTTTTTGGTGGCGGGGACATGAGTTTTTGGTCCTAGGACTTTTTGATAGTAAATGCAATGTTTTTTGACTTTAGTCCCCGAGAGGGAGGGGGTTAATGTTTTAGACACTTTGCGATTATGATTTAGGTGCGGAGCTGAGAGAGAGGGTGTAGCTTACTCTTTTGATTGATTAACCACTGCAGTACACGTTTTTCATTCTTAAGATTACCTGCAACACACACATAAATTCAAAATTTAAAAAGTCACTCAATACACCGGCGGAGCGGCATGAAAAGTCACTTACCGTCATACATGATTGGCACGCCGGTCTCGTAGTAGACCAAAGCGGGGAAGGCGAAGATGCCGATTTCATGGGCCAACTTCACGTCATTGGACTTGACAAATTGTATGCCATGCTTGTCGGTGTCATCGTCGATATTCTCCAATTCTTCCAAAATATCCGAGCAAGAGTCGCATTTGTCGTCATCTACAAGACGATTAGGTTTATATGAGGCTTTGGAACTCCCAAAAAATTCAAACGCTACTTACAGAAGAATACGGCCAAATGTTCGACATCGTTGATGAGAACTTGCAGCGTTTTGCGATCAACGGATTCAATGACATCGGCGGTGGACTCGTGCAACTCAGTGACCCATTCCAAAATCTCGTCTTCCTTCATCAAGTCGCCTACGAACGAACCGAGCACAGGGAATTAAGTATCGTATAAGTCTCTTGCTCTCGCGAGTCCTACTAACCTGTATAAATGGTCCTAAACTTGTGGCGGTAGAAGGCCAAAGCGGGCAAGCCGGAGAGATCGTACTCCTTGTCAACACCTTCATCGGACGTCTTGACAAAGTCAATGTCCTTCTCCTCACACTCATCATCGATGTTTTCCAATTCATTCAAAATCTTTTGCGACTTCTTGTCGCCTTCGGCATCTGCTCAAAAAGAGTATATACAGCATGTCTAAATTGAGGTTTAATGAGAGTTTCTACTTACAGAAGAACACCACGACATGATCGTTTTCGGCCAAAATCTTGTCCAACATCTTAATGTTGACCTCTTCAATTTTGCCGGGAATCTCCAAGGTGTCTTCGTCGGTGATCCAGGCCAATACTTCGTCTTCATCTTCCAAATCGCCGGGGAAGAGCAAAGGATCGCGATTCCTGAAGAACACCAGCTGGGGATAGGCCTTGATGTTGAGTTTCTTGGCAATGGTGGTGTCCTCGGTGGTCACAAAAATAATGCCGGTCTCGTCCAATTCATCGTCAATCGACTCCAGGGCATTCAGAGTCTTGTCGCATTTCTCGCCGGGCTCGCAGGGTCCGGTAAAGAAGACCACCACATACTCGTGATCGTTGATCAGGTTGGTCAGGATCTCGTCGGTGACTTCTTCGATGGTGGCCGTTTTCTTTTGCACAATCAGCCACTCCAAGACCTCGTCTTCGTTCATGAGGTCACCCTCGTACAAAGCGGGAATCTTATTTTCGAAATACACCAAGGCGGGCAGATGATCCAGACCGTATTCCTTGGCCTCGGCAGCATTGTCAATGCGGACAATGACAATACCTTCCTTCTCCAGCTCGTCGTCGATGTTCTCCAACTCATTCAAAATGCGTATGTCCTGTTTGTCATCCTTGTCATCTGAAAGAGAGCCATCATAAGAGAGAACTCACCGCTTCGCCAAAATACTCACAGAAGATGACAGCCAAATGTTCGGTGCTCTCGACCAACTTGTCCTTCATCTCATCGGTAACTTCGGGAATCTCCGAATAGCGCTTCTGATGAACCAACCAGCCGAGCAACTCGTCTTCCTTCATCAGATCGCCTTCATAGACATGTGGAATGCCGCGTTCGAACAAAACGATGCAGGGAATCTCATCGATACCCCACTCCTTGGCTTCGCTGTCATCGTCGATCTTGACGAAGGCAATATCGTTCTGATCGCACTCATCGTCGATGTTCTCCAATTCAGCCAGAACCTTTTGCGATTTCTTCTGATCCTTGTCGTCTGTGTTATTAAAAAGGCAGAGTTTGGATTAGAAAAGTCTCGAATGCAATATTTTGGGTTTCTTTTAAACGCTAGCCTAACCGACTGATCGTATGTGACGCTTGGTATGACCTAAGACTGGGATCTGATCCTGTCTGGAACTACTTAGACCTAAAAGAGTCAGAGTTTCAAATCGTATCCCTTCAATGCGCATGTGCTACCGGAGAGTTTTTGGATGTAGACCGAGATCGGAGCTTCGATTTCAGATTCGTTAGAGTTCAATTAATCAGTGGGGCCGCAGCCGTTAGTTTTGGTTTTTTTTTACAACATTTAGATCATACCGATATATATATACAAGAAGAAGCAGAGAAGCAACAAGCCACGTCCAGAAAAAGCCCCTAACGAGCGAGAGATGATAGACAGACAGAGAGAGACTGACAACACCGAATGCGTGAGAATACTTTGGAAATACTACCTGAGAGTGAGACCAAAGGTCCAGGACAGTCTTAGAACGCTTAAAATAAGAAACCCCCTCAGCACCCCTGTTGGTAGAGGGGGAACGTGCACTTACAAAAGAGAACCGCAACATGTGGCATTTTCTCAATGATCAAACCAAGCATTTCATCGGTGATATCTTCGATCTGATCGGAACTGGTCTGCTCTTCAAGCCACTTCAAGAGCTTCTCCTCATCCTGGAGGTTGCCTTCGTAAATGGTCGGAATGCCTTTTTCAAAGTATATCAATTTAGGAACTGTATCAATGCCATATTCCAAGGCTTCCTCGGGATTGTCCATTTTCACGAATGTAATGCCCAACTGATCACACTCGTCGTCAATATTCTCCAATTCTTCCAAGACCCTTTCGGACTTTTCGTCGTTATTGTCATCTGCGGAAGAGAAGGTCGGGCGGGGGAATAGAGGAGCATGGAAGGAAGGAATATATTAATCAATGTCATTAGGCAGTCCAAAATCCGAAGCAACATTTTTTTTGCTTAGCAAACAAAATGCTGGCAATATTTACAGAATAGGACCGCTAGGACGCGGCCTTCCTTGACCATCTTGTCGAGCATTTCGTCGGTGACATCCTCGATTTCGTCATGTTCCAGTTGGGAGACCAACCAATGCAGGATTTCTTCCTCGTCCATTAGGTCGCCGTCGTAAATGTTGGGTATTTGTTTTTCGAAATAAACAATAGCCGGGATCTGCAGTAGGTAGATGTGATATGATATGGATTATTTCAATTGTCAAATGGGTCGGATTGGGCCGAACGGTGCCGAGACGGCTCTGCGATTTTGTAGAAACTTGTGGAGGAGATGTCAGACCATCACTCCAGGTCTCAAATAAATAATTGGTGGCTTTTGTTTGATTTTGGTTCAACGCTTAGTCGTGGTTCGAAAGTCAGCCGACTTGGGGGAGGGAAAGCCTCTACAAAATCGTTTAGGCTGCTCTCAACGCCGTCGCCTCATCCTTCCAGTGCTGTATTTACCGATTCGATCCCGTATTCATCTGCGGTCTTGGCATCGTCAATCTTCACGAATTGGATGCCATGTTTGTCGCAGTCGTCGTCAATTTGTTCTAGCTCCTCCAAAACGGTCATGGAATCATCGTTGCCATGATCATCTACAAGATTGCAATGAGATGAGATTCAGTTAGGTATTGTTCTCTTATCGCCGCGTAGGCGGGCGATTAAGGGGCGTGGTCTCTTACAGAATAAAACTACCAGATTCTCTATGTTGCTTATCAGCGTGGATAGGGTCTTGGGGGTGACATCCTCGATGACGTCGTCCTCGTCGCCGGTCGACTTGTTCTGCACCAGCCATTCCAAGACGTCCTCCTCGCGAGACAGCTCACCTGTTCGGCAAAAGAACACAAAGTCAGTGTGTGTTTGTGTGTGACAGAGTGTGTGTATGGGTGTGCGTGTGTGCGGTCGTTTTGACTAGTGTATGCGTGTGAGTTTACCTTCATAAATTATCGGAGTCTGGTGTCTGTAGTACACCAAGGCCGGCAGATTGCCCAGATTGTACTCCTCGGCCAGCGCTTCGTCATGGATCTTGACGAAGCCAATGCCCAGTTGATCGGCCTCGTCATCGATGTTCTCCAGCTCCTGCAGTGCCTTGGCGCATTTCCGGCATTGCGGTTTATCTGAGATCAAACGATTCCACAGGTGATTTGAAGAAAAGAAACATAAGAAAGTTCAAGTGTTTGCTTGGGCTGGTTGGATTTCAAACATTAACGGGGTTTGGTTGAATTTTAATCATTTCGGGCTAAGGTTTTCAAGCGGGCTCGGTCAGTGGTGGTGGTAGTGGTTGATTTATTTGTTTTCTTTGTACAGCTTCGTTTTGTGTCAAGTGCTAAGGGCGTAGTGGGGGTCGGGGCGGTAAATGTACATTTCTCAGGGTGGGGGCGTGGAGGTCATACACTTTTCATGGAACGTTTATTTATATACAATGCCAATCAAATAACTACATACAGCTACAAAACATGCAACATGCTCACTACATCAATACATCCAACAAAACAAGCAGTCATTCAAATACATTTACAACATCCAAAATTTAGAAAGTGTTTCAGTTATTTTTGTTTTAATATTCCCTCATTCTTCTGATCTCGTCGAGTTCTTATTTACATGGCAACTGAGGAGGCCCATGGACTTACTGCCATGACCTATAACTTGGCCCCCTGGAGTGTGTGGCATCCATCACATATGCTCAGAAATGAATAATTGAATGCTACTCTCACTGCAATGTTTGGACTATACCACCTGAACTGGGTGGTGTGTGCGTGTGTGTCGGATTAAGTGTTTCCATGCTTGAAGGGTGAACTGGGCTACGCTTATTTGCTTGAGATGACAGAGTCTTATATTTGCCTATAGCGACAACTCGGTCACCAATTACACTGTTCGACAAGAAGTTTCTACAAATTTCTTTAATTAAAAAAAATTGGTTTCTAAAAAAAAATTACTCATTTCAAGTACTTTACAACAAAATGAGCTTAATTCAATAGTGAAACAATAGAGTCGCTTACATTTGCAAAATCTAGTTTCAGTTAAAAGTTACAACTTCTTATACCCTCACTACACTGTGGGGTATTATAAGTTTGTCTAGAGGTTTGATGTTTTGAACGATAAAAAAAGAGTGATCGTCCTATTACAAATTATACCAATCGATTTCCGAGTTGACTTAAACTTTACCGTCTGTTCATCTATTCTTGAAACTAAAGTCTTGGTCGCAAATATGAAACCATTCCGATAAAACTTTCAAGATTCCTTGTTTTCGTATATTTTAATCTGGGGGCATAAGGGATGGAAAACATTTCAGAATTTGAGTTGGATCGGTTCAGAGCAGGTCTAAACCGAGGGTTCAGTTAAAAAATGGTTTAAAGATAATCTTGAACCGTGGTTCTGGTCCGGCTCAATGTTTCAAAATTGCTTCAAAAATCAAAGGAACAGAATTTTATTTTATATAAATTTATTTTTTTAGAAACCAAAAATGAAATTTGAACTTTGATATATTTCATGTGAAAAAAAAACTTTAAATGTAACGATTTTTTAGTTTTTGTCGGTTTTTGGTTCTGTTCAACATTTTTTTGGAACAGCTGGTTTGGTTTACGGTTCGGTTCACAGGCAAAAAAACTTATATGGTTCGGATAGGTCTGCATCCCTGGTTGGCATAAAATTGGGATTATTAGGTACATGTTCTGATATAGATTGGGTTACCCTCCCCCGATTTTAAGTCTACCGACCTAACAGCGACAAATTTCATCAGATTTCAACGAAATTTGGTCTATGGCGTTATTTTGCACACAGAATAAGTATACATCGATGAAAATAGACCAGATTGGTACAAATCTTGGTATAGCCCCTATACAAATGTACCACCCGTTTTGTGGTCTAATCAACTTAACGGTGGCAAATTTCGTCAAAAAATTAAACGAATGTTGCTTTTGTTTCTGTTTTGCACACAGGGTAAACATCTTTAATAAAGAACAGACTGGACTAAATCTGTATAAAGTCCCGATTTCAACGAAATTTGGTTTTCCAACCATAAAGTTAAGATTTTTGCCTAACTTAATTTGACATGTCTTCGTTGCAAATTCAACCATTAAGAGGTATACAATTGGGCAGTGTCTTAAGGACGATGAAGCCTTTTACGAAATTGGACGATGAAATCAAAATGCATTTCGTGCACTTCGTCATTTTGTTGGTCTGCATCATCGACCAAATGCGTCCAAAATCGGGCAAAAATGTGCGAAAGTTGCAGCAAATCGGGTCTGTAGATAATGTAAAAACACCTGTGTATGCTAGCCTATTGACGCTCGACATTGACGTCGTTCACGTTAGTGTAGCAGAAGATCCGTCAACCTCGACTCGTCGTCGTGCTCATCCTTGAACATCACTGAATCGAATTTTGAATAGAGTTTTGAATTAACACGCTTACACGGTTTAATTGACTCAATAGCTGAAGCCTACGGACCATTTCAAGAGTCGCCAATACGTCTAATGGTGGGTTTAACAGACTGAAGAATGATGACTTTACAAAGAAAACCATCTTCAGCGATGAGGCACATTTTTACCTCAGTGGATTCGATAACAAGCAGAATGTGGGCTTTTGGGCAAATGAGAATTCATGAGTGTTTGTTAAAAAGCCACAAAGAGTGGCTGTTTAGTGCGTTTTAAGGCTTGGCGGCTTGATCGCGCCGTACTTCTTCGAAAATGAGGCCGACCATGAAGTTACCGTGAATGGGGTTCTTCTTGTGGCCAGAAATTGAGGATAACGACCCGGACGAAATTTGGTTCCAACAGGATTGCTCACGTCGTGGCGATGTTAATTAGTGGCCAATGATTTTATTGACACCGTTGGACTTCTTTCATTGGGGATATTTAAAAGAAAAAGCGTACGTCAATAGGCCAAGATCAATTTAAGAGCTAAAGCATAAGATAAATCAGCACATTAACGACATTGAACCGCCATTATGTCTTTGAATATATGGACCATCGGATAGAGGTACAAGCAAAGAAAAAATATGGTTACTATATGGTCACGGCAACAATAATATGTTCTCTGTAATAATAGTATGTTCGTCGCAACCATAATATTGTTTTTTGAATTTCATGTTGACAATAGTATGATTGCCGCAATATTAATATTGTTGAAATGTAACAAAAGTATTATTGCCAAATTTAAAAATGAAACTATGGTTGCAGCAACAATATAAATATGGTTGGTGCGACAAAGGTATTGTTTTCTGGGTTTTATGTTAACAATAGTATGATTAGAGCAATCATACTGTATGATTGTATTTTTGTATAATATATTACGAATGTTATGAAATAATAATGGAAACTAAAATTTTCCAAAAAACTGCTTTGGACTTGTTTAACTGAAATATTTTTGATAAAAAAGCTAACGTTTTTTTTAAATGGATTTTTTCTACTGTTTAATAAACACTCCTATTATTTTTAATTCAATGCGTTTTTAATTTATTTACTTAATAAAAAAATCTCTATTGTTGACAACATAAGCCTATCCTAATAAATAATTTTGAGTGCCATAGTATGGTTGAGTGTGAACCATACTATGGTTGTAAGGATCATGCTATGGTTTTATGTCAAACATACTATTGTTGTGGGAATCATAATATGGTTGAGTGTGAATCAAACTATGGTTGTGGGGGTCATAGTATGGCTGAGTGTGAATAATACTATGGTTGTGAGGATCATAGTATGGTTGTGTATGAATCGTACTATTGTTGTAAGGATCATAATATTGTTGTGCCACAACCATATACCCAACAATAGTATGATGCCCTTCGAATATTGTTACCCCAACCATACTTTTTTTCTGCGTGTATGCCACCGAAGCCATGTCGAGCATTTGGTTTTCTATCATACGAGTAATGACAAATATTAAAAAAAATCTATGAAAACTTTTTTTGTATTTAGAATATTTAGACTCAAGCGTCTATCAGTCTATCATGTTGTCAGTCGTAACCGGTTATGTGGCCGATCACATCTGTGAGGCTGTTACTACCCTGATTTCATCTGTACAACCTAATAAAGTTTTCAGTCTGATATTTTTGAAGTTTTACGTTTTGTTTTGGGCGATAAGAATACAATTCTTCGCTGTCATTAGCAAAAACACAAATAGTTGCTACAACAGGTGATTCTGGCAATCGACAATTTGGACATTACTCTGTTAGTATAACTGAATACTAAGTTATCTGAACCATAATATCATCACTGGCATTTTATGGTACGCCAAACCGAATCTTCACGAAGATTTTAAATGCATAATATCTTTAAGCACAACAACATTTATTTTTTGGTTCGGTTAAATATCCAATCGATATATTAGCCCTTCCAAATTCATTTTAAAGTTTGGACCCCCTTACTGAGAAGCCCTTTTCACAAACAGGTATGGCAAATATCTCTCTCAAACTTTCTTAAGTCTACCCAATATATGAATTACCAAGGAATCGTGCATTTTTACTCAATACTTTCTGACAATTATTTTCAACACGCTGTAGGGAAATTATTTTGTTAACGAAGAGAGAAAGAGAGAGAGTCTAAAAGGCTCTAGAGGGAGTAAAATCATACAATTTGTCCCAAAAAGCTTGATACGACATTGCCTGTCTCGACGCAAAAGCTTTCACAGCGAATATCTCTAAAGAAAATCAACATTAAAGCATAAATGAGAAACATCTGATATTGCGGTGTTGTTTTCAAAACTCACCACCACTGGTGTTGGTAAGAATCGGGATATTTTTAATATTCCTGTTGTTCAGTTTTTTTTCTATTTTCTTTCTGAAATTTTTTATTGTTCAATAAATTTTGTTTTTCTTTTTAAATTTCTTGCAATAATTTGGAATGCTCGAGTTGAAATGCATTAAGTTCGAGTGGTATTGAAATTCAAACAGCACAATTTATATGAATGTGTATTTGTGTGTGTGTGTGTGTGCGTGCGTTTGTATTGCCTCGTTTGTTGATCTCAAGTAGTTTCTGGCCCCGTGCCATTTCATAAAATCATTTTATTTGTTGCAAACTCGTTCTTTTCTTCTTTTGCTTTTTGTCATCTGCTGATTGTTTTCTCAGGAAAAATATAAATTTTCGATAAAACAAATGTAGTAAAACTAGAATAAAGAATTTGAAAATCATTCTTTCAACGCACACACACTCACAAGCATACCCGCCTGTGACACAAGTACATTGTACTTGTGGCTGGGTGGGTGTGTGTGCGTGAGTTTAGGAAAAAAAAAGACATTTATGAAATTAGTCATTTTATGATTATTGTCTGTAACAATAGCAATCAAACGGACGAACGGTGGGTCGTACAGGCGGACGGACAGGCACCAGCAGCGTATACCATTCATCCATCCATCCTCGGTACACTGTGCACGGTACACTTGAGCACAGTAATACAATTTTGAACGATGAGTGGTGGTGGTGGGCTGGTTTTCTGCCATGCGGATGACTCAGCCTTGGCTATGTGGTGTCGGTATTGGTGTTGTCGTTGCTGTTGTGATGCATGCTTTTGCATAAATCTTAATTATTTCTAATTTAGCCTTTTCCATTCGATTTTGCGGCCAAAATCATTTTGCTGGCGCGTTGTGCCCCATTGAGTTTACTTTATGTGTCGTCCTTAGTTTATGGCATATTTTAAATGTTGTTTTATTATTTTGTTGAGCTTTTAATTTTCATATTTTTTGGAGGTGTATGAGAAATTTTAACCTTGAACAAACTTTGTATCATTGGCTATGGCTGTGGCTGTGGTTGTGGCTGTTCTGACGAATTACAAACATTTTAACGTAAAAAGAATTTGCTTCGGTTTTTCTGTGCGGGGCAAACAGCAGAAAAAAGACCTGAAAGACGGAAAGAATGAGTGTCAATGCCAACTGCAGAATGTATCAACCCACGTGTGGTATGTGTACACACATACCAACGCAAAGCCTTTGACATGTTTTCTTTTTACTTTGCATACACTCGCAAAAATACGGTCTGTTCGAGCGAGCGCTTGTCCATCACGTTGTCATTTTGTGATGGAGGAGGAAGGTGGTATTTCAAGTTCACTATCCGGAATAAGTTTTTAAGGTGAACATTCATTTTGAGATATTTTCTTTTATTTGTACGGACAAAACGAATTTGTGTAAAAAGTAATTGTTTGTCGAAACACTGTGACTTAGCTGCGTAAACAATTCAGTGTAGAATTCAAGGATTTTATTTATGAAAGAACATTTAAGGAAATGTTTTTTCAAGCGTAGGCACACAGGTTGGAACAGGTTGGTTGCCACAACCGAATTTGTTGAAACCGAATGTTGGTGGTTGCAAGTACAATCCATGTATTCCATCGCTACAACCAAATATTAATTGGGTATACGACAATTTTCAGTAGAGGGATCTAAGAGTATCTATTGAGAAGACATCGGTTACCCTAAATATTTAAGATGAGTATTGGAACTAAATTTTGTACATGTAGTGATTGTTGTTATAGATTATTGGCTATAAGAACTCTATGAATTCGGCTGCTATTACTACAAGCATTTTTTAGCTGGACCAACTGATAGTTACGTTTTATGTATTCAATTATCTGAGGGATATATTAAAGTTTTCTATTTCTGTTTTATATTAAACCATATTTTATCATTTTTAAAAACATAACAATTTCAATAAAAAAAGGACACGACCCAACTGAACTAAATTGGACAATATTTTTTTCTCTTTTCTTCGCTTTTTCGACAAAAAAGGACGAAAAGAGCATCCCAATATTAGAGATAGTATATTAAAATGCTCTAGTAAAAAAAAATTAGTGTGATTTCGGTAAAACGAAGGAATACTACAACCATTTTTTAACTTTTCTCATATGCTAAAGTGTTTTCATATGGTATATTTGGTATAGTTGCATAATAAAAATGTATTTTGGGAATTTATTATAATCATCCCCGGGAAAGCCCGAAACTTGGTTGCATATTTTACAACCGCGAACTAAACGGGTTTTTGATACTACAAAGAATTAATCTGTTGTCACTACGTTATACGAGTATGTTGCTACCAAAGTAACATGTACTTCATAGTTGGTTGTCAGAACCAATAGTTGTGACAACCAATAGTTTTACTGTATTTGTTATTGGTAGTTAGAATCGTAATATTATTGTTGCTACGTGGTTCAACTTACCTTATGGTAAGTTGAACCTTGTAACCATCAATACCAAGGTAGGTTGGTGATTGCAACAGAAAGTATGTTTATCCAACTGTATATTTTTATTAGTAGTTCGAACCGATTTTCAACTGATTTTTTCTTTGTGGGCAGGCAATAAATGCATTGTCTTGACCGTTGAAATTAATTAAAATGAAATTAAAGTAATTAAAGTGCAAGGATCTTTAGTTCTTCTTACTAATGTAACAATAGAAACTGTATTTGTAAACATGTTTTCTAGTGCAATTTTTCGTCAGCGATTAAACAGTTATGAATTGGTCCGATCTGTAAGGGCCATTATAAGTTGTGCTGTGTAAAGCTTATGTCAATGGACGTACACCAGAACATCTCTTGCTAAATGAGCAAATTGATTTCGAAAAACATGGTTTAATTCAAAAAAGTCACAAAACTGCTAAAGATCTAGTTATTTTTAATAAACTGCGATTTTTAATTGCGTTAGGAAACAATCTGTCGTAAAATGCTTTCATGGAAAGAACCAGCGATATTATTATTGTATAGGATGATCCATCTAGAGGTATTTTTTCAGAACAAAAAAATATAAAAATTCAAATCAAGTGTGGAATCTTTATTAGTAATTTGAAAGGACATTTTATGGCATTTATTTTTTGAATATGATTTCCTTCAAATGTTGGCCGCAACTACGCCTTAGGGTTTCCATTATGAGGGTCCAATTTTGGATGACTCGTTCGTAGCATAAAGATCGATATAATGGCGCGATAGCGAGCACCATTCACGGTTACGTTCCGGCCATCATCATTTTTGAAAACATATGCACCGATGATTCCACCACACGCAGAAAAAAAGTATGGTTGTGGTGACAATATTCGAATAGGATCATACTATTGTTGGCTATATGGTTGTGCCACAACAATATTATGATCCTCACAACAATAGTATTATTCACACATAACCATCGTATGATCCCTACAACCATAGTATGATTCACACTCAACCATACTATGATCATCACAACAATAGTATGATTCACACTCAACCATACTATTATCTTCACAACCATATTATGATCCTAACAACCATAGTATGTTTATCATACAACCATAGTATGATCATCACAACCATATTATGATTCGCACAACCATAGTATGATTCGCACACAACCATACTATGATCCCAACAACCATAGTATGATTCACACTCAACCATACTATGATCCCCAAAATTATTTATTAGGATTGGGTAATGTTGTTATTCAAAAATAGAGATTTTTATCAAGCAAGTTATTATAAATTGCATTACTATTAGATCATAGCCAATTTTGAGGCCACGTTTTTATTGAACATTTCATTCAAGAAACCAAAATATATATTCCAACGGTCAAAAATACTTTTAGTTGCCAGCAGAGGTGAATGCTACTTCACCATCCGTAGACACCAAGTAACGAATGTGATTAAACCAAGATCAATGGCAATATACTTAAGTGCAGGCAGATTTTAAATAAACGAGAACCAGTCGGTATTAGAGTATTTCACCGAACAAAGTAAACACAATAAAAATCCCTCGAACTACCTTCCGATTGTTATTTTTTTTTAATGGACAGCAACCATTCACTGTATCGTGTGTATGTGTTTTTTGTATATCAAAAAAACATACGCACACACATGCATGTATTCTCTACAAAACCTGTTTTGTTATGTTCATAGACACAACCATACTACATGATTGCCGTAATTATATTTTTGTTAACGTAAATTATAAACAACAATACTTTTGTTGAACTAACCATGTTTATATGGTTGCTACAACCATATTTTCATTTCTAAATTTGGCAATAATACTATTGTTACATTTCAACAATAGCAATATTGTCGCAATCATACTATTGTCAAAATGAAATTCAAAAAACAATACTATGGTTGCGACGACCATGCTTTTATTGGAGAGAACATATTATTGTTGCGGTGACCATAGTGTAACCATATCTTTTCTCTGCGTGCAGCTTATAAACCGCACCAAACCGTGGTTTTCTCTGCGTATAATGGCACCTCTTGAACCTCTTCTTGTTGCTCTTCAGCCCAAATGCGGCAATTTTGTTTATTGACTTTGCCGTTGAGCCAGAAATGGGCCTTATCACTGAACAAAATGTTGGTCGAAAACAGCGGGTCTTCCCGTTTCTCACCGAACGTTCATTTCCATAATACAGTTGCCAACATTAGAAGGTAGTTATTTTCAAAAAATAAATGTCATAGAATGTCCTCTCAAATTACCAATAAGGTTTCCAAACATGATTTGAATTTTTATATTTTTTTTGTTCTGAAAAATACCTCTAGATGGATCACCCTAGAAATTTAACAAAAAAAAATCTTGTTTCTGTATGCAGCGAACCATATGTGATTTAAGGGGATACGAACTATAAAGGGAGATGTCCCACAAATCGATATCCGATAAATCCACCGTGAAACGAAGTGAGAAGGGAGATTTCCCATAGATCGTGGACTTTCCTGTGGAATTATTGAGAATATCATTTGCGACAAGGACCTGATCGAGAATTTTGCACTTGAATATCAGCAGCAGCTCATCAGTTTGTACTCCCCCATAGTCATGTCACCTCCTAATTTATCATGGAGAGTCAACGAAATTTTTATTTTGCTTTATGACGAATTTTGATATTTTTCTATATTTTATTTCATCAAGATATTTGGTAAAATTATGATGATGAAAATAAATTCATTTATTTACTGACTCAACGTTTCGTTGGATTGTTTTCAACTATTTCAGAAGTTGAATCTTTGTTGTTAATAGTGTGGCCCGATCCTTTCAGGCCAGCCTGTTGGGTCTGAGTAAAGTGGTGAATAGGATTGACACTGATAGCCTTGGGACCCTCCAATCCATGATAGGCATCATTACTATTCATGTCTCGTGTTACGCTACGTCATGCGTCCCGGCATTAGACGAACCTGCTTGTGGCTGCAGGCAACGAAACCGACATGAGGACTGAAACGCTGGGTATTGACAGTAGCTGCATACTTTAAAGTACTTAAAGTCCATTCCCATCAGCGTTTTGCTGATTTCTAAATGTAAAAAATTAATTCGGTAAATACTTCCTTTAATTCCATACAAAATTTGAGCGTGATCGGGCTTAATTTGTGGCCAACCCTAATCAGGAGGAAAATTTGTGTTGGAGCTTTTCGAAAACTTAGACCGTTATAGTCCAACGTGACAGGGCACGGGTGCTGGTCGCTCGTAACGCATCTAAAATGTGGCTTTAATAGCTGCGTGGCTTTTAGAGCGGTAGGTTTGAAAATCGGGAAAAACCTATTTATGATATTAAAATATGGAACGATGTGGAGCAATTCCATTAGGGTTAGTCCTTAGTCAAAACTTGAAGATTGTACTAAGTTTCAAGGAAATCGGTTTAAACTGCGATCTGTACTTTAATTACAACGATACATGAACAATCGAACGGACGGACATCGATCAACTACCACGAAAATAACACAAAAAGCGATTATCATCTCAACTAAAGGATTTTTTTTATCCCATATTTGTTTATCGTCTATTTTAATCATTATTATAATAAAGCTTGGTCCAACCATTATGCACGATGTTAATTTTGAGTCACACCTTAATGTCGAGTTGCTTGCCCAACTAAGTTTGACACTTCTTTGCCTCAGTGTTTGACAAGTTCAACCATGGAGAGGTACTCAATTGAGCAGCGTGTTAAGATCGATAAACCCTTTTACGAAAATGGGCGTTCAAATCAAAATGTTTTTATTTTTTGGTCAGCATAATCGACCAAATGTAAAAATACCTATCCATGCTCGACCAGCTCAGTCTGCCATTGTTTTGTCATCGCCTCGTACTTATTGGAAAATAAGGTCGGCCAAGCAGTTACCATTAAATGTTGTTCGCTATCGCGAGATGATAATAGGCTGCGTGTGGCCAGAAATTTAGGATAAGGACCTGGACTATATGTGGTTACAATATGTGGATGGTGCCCCTTGCCACTTAGCCAACGAAATAATGGTTGTTTTGCACTAGAATTCAGTGGCCGTATTATCTCACGTCATGGTCATGTTAATTGGCTGCCACGATTATGTGGTTTGACACCGTTGAATTTTTTTCTTTGGGAATATTGAAAAAAGAAAAAGTGTACGTCATTAAGCCAAGAACAATTCAAGAGCTAAAGGATGAGATAATTCGACACACTAACCTCAATCAAGCTCCATTATGTGGACCATTTGATAGAGGTATACCACTGAAGCCGTGGCGAGCATTTGGTGGATATTTTGTTTCACTCATAATTGTCATAGATCCTTCTTTCATAATAAAAAATATTAAGAGAATTCTCTAAAAACATTTTATTTCGAAAGAGTGAATTACTCCACATCCACTAATAAGATCAGGTTTGTTGGTGTTTGTCATCGAGGGAAGGAAAAGTAAGTCAGCGAAGTTAAAGCAAACACATCACCGTCTGGTAGACGCACTTTTCGCCGTTGATGTGGGCGGCTTATCAATACCATTATGTGAGCTGCCGACAAGGTCTCAGCTCGTTTGCTTGATATTCCATATGCGAAGTATTTATGTCGAAGAGTGAGGACATAAGCGACTCACTGAAACACACACAGAGGACACAAGCGACTCACTGAAAAAATTCCTACCATATTGACAGACTGACGTTTTGTTTCCAGTAAGATGCTAATTACAATTAACATTGTTCGTTTTAGTTGGATAACTTTTTATACGTCAATTCCAGAAATCGCAGTGAAAATAAATTTGGAAGATTTATTTTTTCAAAAATTTGAAGTGTTTTCGTTGCTTAAGATTTCTTAAAAAAGCGCCAACAAGTTTGGTTTGAAAATTTATTTTTATTTTACTATTTCAAACAAAAAAATTATAATTAAAGCATATGTCTAATATATATTTTTTGTAAATAAAACACTTTTGGGCTTTTAATAAAGATTTCATTTCAATATTTTTCGTTATTTTTCAACACATTTAATATGCCGTAAATGGAACACATTACGCTTGTGATGTAGGGTGTCATACGCACACGTCTCCGGATGTCTTTTGTCTGTTATACACGTTTGGCTTTAATGAAACAGATTGGCCCACAATCCCGGAAATTGCGAGGCCGACTTAAGACGTAATTAATTCCCCTTTCACAACAAAACCCCAAAGGCTAAAAACCTGTCAAGTCAACCAAATGAAAATAAAATTTCTCGCTCCCACGTCCCCTCCCCCATGCCCTTTTGAAATGATGGAATCATGCATACATGATTTATCGTACAAAAGGATAACACTTGACAAGTCTAAAGGATTAAACACTGATTTAATATGTTTCAACTGAAGTTTTTATTCAATCAGTTATGGAGTGACATTACTACGATACCTTAAAATTGCCTAAGACTGACGCAGTGGTTTGTTACCATGTCCTTGCCAGACAGACAATCTCAAATGATAGCCGAATTTGATTCCAAAATCAATCAGAAAATTGTCTGGGTGTCTTTCAAAAAAAGCCCCCCCTCCCCCCTCTCTTACATCAGTTTACATTTTCCGATGTGTTTTCTGAACGTTTTTAGTGGTTCTGTGCCCCTTGAAATTATGATAAGTCCCACACACACACCCACACGCACTTGGTCTTCGTGCTCCTCCGGTGCCATTGAAAAGCTTTTGGAGATTTTGTGTAAACGCTGAATTTTGTGTGTGTGTGTGTGTGTGTGTGTTTGTGTAATGAGACTAATTAAGGCTGAATGAATGAAGCAAACAGACAGACACCCACACAGGCACACATGTGCATGACCCATATTCCGCCTTCTGCTCGTCATCGCATCTTTAACCTCAAAACATTTCAAAACTATGCAGTGATGGAAAACGTTTTACATGTGTGGCTGTGTGTGGGTGTGTGTCCGTGATGCTGTCTACACGTACGCATACACACACCCACACTCATGCAGGCAGACACACCGACATTCTATAGTTCTGGATGTAAATGCATCTGTGTGTGCGAGTCTGAGTGTATGTGTGTGTGTACTTTTGGTTTGTTTAAATTTAAAACATTTCAAAATCCCTCGAAAAAACTGCTGCTCGGCTCGCTTTGCTATCTTTCAGAATCGCAATATTGAAATGAAATTTTGTTGAAAAATCATTTTGGCCACAAATACCACTTCGCTCGTCTACTGTTTTTTTTGGTTTTCGTGTTTGTGTGCGTTTTTCTTTTTTTTGTGTTATTATTTTATTTCTATATCTGCTGTCCGCTGATGTTATTGCCGATGCATTGTTGTTGCTATTTGCTGCTATTATTGCTGATGTTGTTGTTCGTTCGTTCGTCCGTCCGTCCACCCGTCCATCTATTTTTAACAACAATTGTAGGTGGCAAGCAGATTTTGTGTCTATAGCTAAAAACCATCCATCCATCCATCCGACCGACCGACCAGCGAGAAACAACCAACTGAAAATCTCTATACTCTTCATTGTTGTTGTCGTTATCTGCTATATAGAAATGATTGTACAATACGTATGGATGTCCGTCTGTCTGTCTGTATATAAACTCTTGCCTACAGTATACGTACGTACGGACTATACACAATAGCAATTTGTTATTTCTATTGTACGGACGAGAAATGTTCGTCCGTCCATCTGTACGTTTTTTGTGGCTTTACGAATTTGTTTAAAAATGCTGAAGACAAAACGCTTTTTTGTATTTTCGATTTTCTTTTGTGTCGTTTGTTTTTTTTGCACAATTCGTTTGAGCAAATGTTGAAAAATTTATTGATTTTCAATGAATTCGTTAAGACACATTTAAATTACAATGAAATTATCGACAGAAAGTTGAAGAAATTCTCAACATTTTAAAATGTATTTGGATGTTGGCATCTATGTGAATTGTCTGCAGTGCAGCACGAAGGCCGCTCCAAGATTGTGGGGCCAATGACGCAAATCGTGCTTAGTAAATTTTATGTTTGGCAGATAACACAGTACGACAGTGGTTGGTACACATGAGAAATGTTAACAGAATATGAAAATAGGCTTAAGATAAAGAAATACGTGTCTCGGCGATTTGCTGTAGCACGTCAGAATTTTGAGAAAATCGATTTTAAAGATTCGAAGGAACGTGGAGGTTCACTTGTAACGTAGTACTATTACAAAAAGTTCTATAATGGGTGAACCGATTTAAGTGCTTGAGCCAGTTTTGAAAAGGGAATTAAATTTGGATTTGTTTTTATTAAAAAAAACATTTTTGAATATTGTTGGAATTTATGCCGTGATACAAAACCTGAAGTTTACACACGAAAAACTAAACGACCAACATTTTTGACACAAAATAATAGTTAAGATATCATATTAATTTTTGTATTTTTACATTACATTTACCTTACATTGAATTACATTACATTTTTGGATATTAATTTTTGCATTTTTACATTACATTTACATTACATTGAATTACATTTTTGGATATTTTTTAATTTTACATGAAAATTAAAGCGCCATCTAGCGGAAAAAAATGTTTTTTTAATAAAAACAAATCCAAATTTAATTCCCTTTTCAAAACTGGCTCAAGCACTTAAATCGGTTCACCCATTCTATTTTTATAGAACTTTTTATAATAGTACTACGTTACAAGTGAACCTCCACGGTCCTTCGAATCTTTAAAATCGATTTTCTCAAAATTCTGACGTGCTACAGCAAAACGCCGAGACACGTATTTCTTTATTTTAAGCCTATTTTCATATTCTGTTAACATTTCCCATGTGTACTCAAAAAAATTGATTTTGTCGTACTGTGTAATAAGCAAGTAATGGGCGATTTAGTTAGATAGCTTTTCCGGTAGAAAATTTGTGGCAGTGTAAAACAATTTTTGTTCTTTATTGTTTGACATTTCACAATGTAAGAATATAAAAGATGATCTGCAAATAAAATTCCTTTCTTTGAACAGTTTCCATAAAAAATATAACAATGACATGAACGCATTCTACGTGCTATATATGTGACAGCGCATAGGGAAAGGGTCTTAGGGTAAAAAATCAATTTTCATTTTTTTTCTTTTTTTGATGTGGACAACATCTGAGCACGGAATGAGACCGAGACTGTGCTGAGGAATGAGATGAGGCCCCAAAAGTGTTCCCTCCCAGAGATATGCGCGTTTTATGAAAGTGAAGTCGACGATTCTAAGCGAAAATAGAAAGGAACCTAATCTTTAAAATGGCTCTCCTGAACAAAACTGGGTTTTAACCTTAGACCCCTTTCTATTTTACGCGTCACAGTTATAACAAACGTACAATTACATTTCATTACAAATCCAATATGCATTCCGTTAGGACTTGGCCCGCCCATTCTAGGCGCCAAATAAATGTGCCCTATTTACCATTGCTACAGGGGTACTGCAAAGTAATGCAATGTCGTCACAAAATATTCCATTAATTGTGTTGACCTAATCAAAGGCCTAAGCATAATTTACCATTTTTTAAATCCAAATACACTGGAATTTCCTTATGAATTCGAATACGAACCGAGCTATAAGATTTAGATTATATTTGGGGGAAGAGAAGAAAATTTAAAATTAAGAAACAACAAACGGACAGTAGAGTCGTAATATTAGACCAAAACTTTATTGTCGATCAACCAAATAAAGTATGGGATTACTTATATAAAAACCAAAATTGCACATTGTACAAAAGATGAACCTGTATCATCTTCTTTAATTGTGCCAATGTCACATTTGACTGAAGTAAATTGATTTGGGAGAAGTTCCCCCGTGTTCCTTAATGTGATGTTGTGGGACTTAAGTAAGTAAAAAGTTCTCTTCCAGGACTTTGTTGTGCTAGTAAAAAAATTAAAGAGAACAAGTAACAACCCAGTAAACCAAATTTGCCGACAATGTCTGATATCAGACAATTCTGAACAATATCTGACTCTATCGAGAATTCTTACAGAAATCGTTAGGAATTCTGTTCGATTTGTCTAAGGATTTATTTTTCAGAGTTCAGTAGTTCAGAATTTTGGCCAACCCTCTTATATGTTTTTCGTTACGAACTCGATAAGAATTCGGAACACTTTGCCGATTGTCGTACAGAATTCTGAACATTTGGTTTGCTGGGAACTTAGTTAAATTTGGTCAGACTCCTTTATTTTAAGTACTCATATTTCCATATGAGGAGGTACTTTTCAAAACATGATTATTCCACTTTTTGTGTTTTTGCACAAATTGAGAAAATAGTTTCCTGGGTATGCCCCTATATATTTAACCCGAAATTTTGATGCATTATTAAAGGCGTAAAGATTAGTCATTGTTTTGTGTAGGATTTAAAAATTTGGCACTTCTATATTTGGAATAAATGCATGATTTAAAATGGAATAATCTTGTTTTGATGCGGCTGGTTGGAATAATCATGTTTTGATTCAAACCACTGTGGATTAATCTTGTTTTGCTGAAACTAATTAGGTATCAGATATATTAAGTTGAAATAAAACAACATTAGGTTCATTTTAATCTAAAGAAATTAAAATTTTTTTTTTTATTTTTTCTTCTGGATTAATCATATTTTGTTCCAAAAATGTATATTTGAAATGGATAATGTCATTCTGAAGTGGAATAATCTACTTTTGATGAAATCATGCATTTTTCAATTATTTTCCTGGTGCAATTATTGACATTTTGAAACATTTTATTTTCGCAGAGTATTCAATTCAATGCTACCAAACAAAAAAAAATAAATTTTTTTTTTCAAAAGTGGAATAATCATGTTTTGAAAATTACCTCCTCATATTGTCTATTGATTGCCCGTTTTGACGAATTTTGGGCCATATGCGGCACGTTTTTTGGGCCATATGATCCCAAAATGCCAGCAACTAAGCAATATTTTGTGCGTTCCAACTAACACCCACCCATTTTGACCATTGCTCGTCCATTATTACGATTTGTTAAACAAATAAAGGGTGTTTTTTTTGAAAGGGGGTTTTCAATCTAGCCACACTTTTTTCGGAGTTCTTAATTTTGACAGCTGTCACTTGATTTATGCTCAGTGGTTTGTCATAATGAATAGATTTACTTCGAAACAACGTTTGCAAATCGTGGTGAATGGGTTCACCGATTCTGATTTTTACTAGAACTTTGTGTAGCGATGCAACTCACTTTAGGTTGAATTTAAGAGCCAAAATTGTCGCATTTGGAGTAATGAAAATCCACCAGCCATTGTTGAGACGCCGTTACATCCTCAAACGTCACTGTTTGATGTGCTCTATGGGTAGAGGGAAACATTGGTCCATATTTGTTTAAATATAAAGACGCCCATAATGTTACAGTCAAAGCGGAACGCTATAGAGCCATGATTAAGGACTTTTTCGTGCCTGAGTGGGAGGATGTTCATGTGGGCGACCTTTGGTTCCAACAAGACGGCGCTACATGGCATGAAACTTTTCGTGAGCGCATTATCTAGCGTTGTGGGCCAGTGGCGTGGCCTCCAAGATCGTGCTATTTAACATTGCTTGACTATTTGTTGTGGGGTTACGTTAAGTCGCTTGTCTACGCAGATAAGCCCGACACGATTGACGTCTAGGAAGAGAATATTCGGCGCCTTATTGCTGACATACGGCCCTAAAAGCTGCAAAAAGTGGTCGAAAATTGGTCCTCTCGGCTGCAATTTATTCGAGCCAGCCGTGTCGGTCTCTTGCCTGAAATCATTTTTAAAACATAATGACAAACCCTTATCATTATTATAAACCTAAATTCTTGCCCATAACAATTAATTATATGCGTTTTATTTCTGCTTAAAACCACACATCTGAAACAACCACCCTTTATAAAAAAAGTGAACTTTAGTCCCTTAGAGGAAACTTTTTTTCCACTGGACCGATTTCGCCCATTTACAATCCCAAACAGCCTATGACCATAAGCCATCATCATGCAGAATGTGAGTAAACTTAGTTGATTCGGTTGACTGCTTTCAACAGATACACGGACGGACAAGTACATAGAAAAAAAGTATGGTTGAGAGAACAATATTCAAAGAGCATCATAATATTGTTGGGTATATGGTTGTGATACAACAATAGTATGAACATCACAACAGTAGTATGATGTAAATACAACCATACTAAGATCCTCACAAACATATTATGATCCTCAAAGCTATTGTATGATTCACACATAACCATTCTATGATCCCCACAACCATGGTACGATTTACACTCAACCATACTATGATTTCGACAACCATAGTATGATCATCATAACCATAGTATGATTCACACGCAACCATGTTATGATCCCTACAACCATATTATGAACACACACAATTTTACTATGATCACCAAAATTTTTAGTTAGAATTGGGTTTAGTTGTCAACAATAGATTATTTGAAAATACATTAAATTCAAAATAATAGGAGTGATTTATTTGAAGAAAAAAATCAGTTTAAAAATACGTAAACGTCATATTATTATTGTCGTGACCATATAGTAACCATATTTTTTTCTCTGCATGTGGCAAGATCGTCTTAGAATTTTACGACGATAAAAATTATATACACTTTATAGAGTCTTCGATCAATATTTCGATGCAAACGTAACGACAAATTTAATTAATCATCCACCCTTCGCTGGAGGGTATACAATTTCTAATCTCAGCCAAAACTTCAATATTACTCGACCAAGCGGGACGTTTTTTGGGCCACGTGAGGCAAAATGTCTAGCAACAATGTTTTTTTTGGGTATTAAGTGCGTACCAACTAACAATACCCATGTTGACCTTTGCCCGTCCACAACAAATTACGATTTGTTAAGTAAATGCTCATAAAATATTTACTTTTTACTGAGGTACCTTTAGTCCCATAAAGAGAAACTGCCACAAACGACAAAATGACTGTGGTTGTGTGTACTTCAAGTATTCTATCAGTACAACTGAATGTTAGTTCGTGTACCGATGTATTCAGTACATGTGACGTCAGTTATAAAAAAAATACCCTAATCATCGTTTAAGCATTTAATTAAGTGAAATCCCTTCTCTTTTCATTACGTTCATATAAAAATAAAAACGAAAAAACAAAAATTTATGTTACAACACTGGAAAGATTAAGGGTTTGAGTGGCAACGCTGTCTTTCTGTGACGTTTGTCTACTGTCATAGCCACATTTTCAACATACTGAGCTTCAAAATTTTGCTACGCATCAACATTTTACTCGTTTAGCAAAAAATCTAGTCCTGGCATTTTTTGGGCAATGGTATTGGCTTCAGCCACGCGTCATTTAACGGGTATTAAATTGGAAATGATATGCAACAAAAGTTTCCACATTTAAAGGAGGAAGTCTAGAATGATAAAATTATTATCTGATCCAGAAACAAGTTCACTTTCAATTAATTAAATTTAAAAGTTCAAACAAGCTTAATAAAAACCTCTTTATAAACATCATTTACATTAGATGAGCAGACCGAAGGTCTTTTGAAATTTTTGTAATTTCTCCTAATGTTTGTTATGGAAAACTCATTTATATGTCCAACTTGCCGCCACATTGGTCGTATCGATGCGAAGACGTTCGCGGAAGGGTATTGGACGTTATGTAAATTGTGTGGGCGCCAGTGATGTATGGCAAAGCCAAGACATCTGTGGCACCGTGTGTTACCCCTGCCTTACAACAAAATATCGCTCGTTGTTGAACTTTGTTTAAAATGTTTTGTGGGGCGTGTCCGTCCGTCCGTCCGTTCGACTATTGGCCATTTCGAATGTAACAAATGTGTGTCTTCATTTTCTAATTTTAATTTCAAAACTAAACAATTTGTTAAAACACATATTTCTCTTATATGTCGTTGAAGCCGTGTGCCGCTAAGGGGTAAGAGCAGATTTGTTCTCTAATATTGACGCACCGGCTGCAAATTACGAAAAGCGTAACGACACTTGCAGAGATCCGATCTTTTCGACTGTTCACAGGGAACCACTCGAACGGTTGCCTCCGAACGTACAGAGAGGCCGATATAGACGTACCGACCGCCGCTATGAGCCCAGGCCTGTTGTCGTTCATTTGCTTACACACAAACGCGCCGTCTTTAGTTTGGGATATCTCTTGTATAAAAGAGTTTAGAAAGTAAATATAGATAGTTTTATTGTTGTTGCTGTTGTTCGAATCTTCTGAATTTACTATGGACTGCGAATCGAACCTAGTGGCCGACGAACGACTGCGTTAGTAACCAAAAACAACATGGGAATTCAACGTCCAAATGAAGAGGGCCGCCGTCGCCAGAAGATTGGCATTTCATTTCATGATTATTGTCGAAATTTGTTGTTGCTACGGCCAATTCTAAAAATATTTGTCATGCTGTCGTCGTCGCCGTTGTTGTTGTTGTTTTAACTTTACTTATTTTAATAAAACATTGCATGTTTTACTACATTTTGTACACTTGTACCCAAGAAAAACAACAAAAACAAAAAGTAAAATATATGCATGTGAAGACAGAAAGAACAACATTGGGTCAAAATCTCAGACATCACAAATGCACGGGGTGACCATATGTCGAGGCAGCCACAACAATGTAATGCCAGTCAACTGAAGACTCAATTTTACATTCGATATTATTTTGAGTTCTGATTGAAATTAAATTTACTTTTAAGACGTTCGCTCCTGAAAATAAAAACTTTTGGGCGTGTCCTGTTTGGTTCTATGCATAGCATGGAACTATTATTTAAACACGTGGATGACTGCATTATAAGTCGTAAGAAATCATCTTTTGTAATAAAGATTTAAATCCTGTAATTCCTCCAAGACGTATATGGGTTTTGAAAGCTAACCTCAATAGCGTTAGTATGTAACGGGATTTTAAAATTTTTTCAACTTTCATCATGGAGTGGTCAGATTATGAGAACCGTATCGCTGTAATAGCGCTTTTCAAGTGTGAAATGAAAAAAATAGATATTTTCAAAACGCTCCGGTCACTAGGGATTAGCCGCATGTTCGTCTACCGACGCATAAAACTGTTTGAGGAGACTGGAGATGTAAAAGACCGCCAACGGACGGGCGCCCACGCTCTGTTCGAACACCGCATGTCATCAAAGCCGTTAAATCAAGAATTCACAGAAATCTGCTCCGAAACAAAAAATTAATCCCGTGAGATGAATATCACGCAAAAGTCCATGAGTCAAGTCATTAAAAAAGACTTGGGACTTGGGGCTTTCAAACGACGTATCGGACATTTATTGACTGGAGCTTAAAAAGAAAATAGGATTGAAAAATGCAAACGTCTTTTGGCGAAGCACGCTGATAACTTGCACAGAAAAGTTTTGTTCACCGATGAAAAAATTTTTCCCGTCAGGAAAAATTTAACAAGCTAAATGATAGAGTGTATTCGCGGTCATCTAAGGAACTGATCCCAAGTGTGGAAAAGGGTCATCACCCAGCTTCATGGGCTCACTGACCTGCATTTCTGCGAACAAGGAGTCAAAACATCGGCCAAAGTTTACCAAGAAACCGTTTTGGAAGCTGTTGTGAAGCCTCTTAACAATTCCCTATTCCAAAACCAGCCATGGACTTTCCAGCAGGATTCTGTGCCGACCCATAAGGCTTAAACATCCCAGGTCTGGCTTCTAAACAATTTGCCAGCGTTCATTTCCTTTGAAGAATGGCCCTCAGGCAGTCCAAATTTGAACTCATTGGATTAAAAATTGTGGACGGTTTTAGAGGAAAGGTTTGTCACAAATGATACCCCAACATTGGATCTCTTAAAACTGCTTTGGTTCGAGCTTTGGCCAATTTTCCAATTGACGAGGTTCGTGCAGCTACTGATTGGCCATTGCGACTTAAGACGTGTGTAAAGGCAAAAGGCGGACATTTCGAATAAGTAGATTCTTTTTGGATACAATATACATCAATAAATACATTAAAAAATATTTGGTCCAAAAACATTCAGTACTTCATATTTTTCAACATTGAACGTGTGTAACCGTATATGGTCACGGCAATAATAATATGTTTTCCGCAATAAAAGTAGGTTCGTCGCAACCCTAGTATAGTTTTCTGAATTTTATTTTGACAATAGTATGAATGGGGGCGATATTTATATTGTTGAAATGTAACAATAGTATTATTGCCAAATTTAAAAATCAAAATATGGTTTTAGTAACAATATAAACATTGTAAGTGCGACAAAAGTATTGTTGTTTGGATTTTATGTTAACAATCACACTGAATGATTATAATTTTTTTTCATTTAAATATGCTTTTTAAAACAATTATTGTTACGATTAAACTGCTTTGGCTTTGTTTAAGTGAAATATTTTTAATAAAAACGCTTACGTTTTTTGGTTGAACTGGTTTTTTCTTCTGTTAAATAAATCACTCTTATTATTTTGAATTTAATGCATTTTAAAATAATTTTCAAAATTCAAACCTATTGTTGTCAACTAAACCCAATTCTTATAAATAATTTTGGGGATCATATAACATGGTTGCTTGTGAATCATACTATGGTTTTAAGGATCATAGTTTGGTTGTATTTGCATCATGCTATTGTGAGGATCATAATAGTGTTGTACCACAACCATATACCCAACAATTTATGATGCTCTTCGAATATTGTTATCCCAACCATATTTTTTTTCTACGTGAAGATGTTGTCGTCTTAACCATTTTCAATTGTAATGCTCAAAATATTAAATAAAATTCTAAAATTCTCTTTGAAATTTATAAATTCCATTTCATTTTTTGAAAACACCGATTTTAATTAATACAATTTAAAAAATTTAAAAGAATTTAATTTAAATTTAGGAAATTTCTGATTATTTCTTATTATATATAATATACTTCCTTTCAAATTCGGAATATTCCATTCAAATTTTGCATAAAATCCATTTGCAAATGAACATGAATTGAAAATTAAATGACTTTGGAGTAGCTAATTTGTAATTCATAATATTATTTTGAAATTTAAAAAATATTACTTTTGAAATTCAGAGAACAGCAATTGCAATTCAAAGGACATCAATTGAAAATCAGCAGTTTTAATTTAAATTTCAGAATGTTCCATTTAAAATGCAAAATCCACCAATTATGACATATGCAAAGGCTAGTCAAGAAGCTTTACGATAATGAATTTAACTCAAACGTTTTATTTAATTGTAATGCGTTTGACAGACTGTTGTGCAAAAGTTTTAATTTTTATTTTTTTTTAGAAGTTTTTCTTTTTACCAAACTCGCCGTCGTCATAGGCGTGTTTCGATAGTCACTTCATAACTCGTGACGCAGACTCACATCTTAAGACTTTCCTTGCATACATTTTTTAATCCTGAAGTACTTGACGTTTTAAGTCTCTACCTAATTCATGAATTTATAGTTCAAGTCCGAACTATAAATTCAGAACAAGGCTTGACACACCCGTCTATGTCATACAATATGCATAATAAAACATTTACTTTCTACAAAAGTTTAAATTGAATGAGGAAATTTGCTTTAGCGCCATGCAGAGTTACATTTTCTTACGGTTGAGTGTATTTGTTACTTCTTTTGAGAATGTTTTTTTTTCAGTGTATTTTTTACTTCTTTTGAGAATGTTTTTTTTTCAGTGTATTTTTTACTTCTTTTGAGAATGTTTTTTTTCGAGTGTGTCGCCTAAGTGCAGAGTTTCGTAAGAACTTTTCAAATCCCCAACAATAAATCCTACTCATCATAATATTTTCTTCTGCACCTACAGCATTTTGCTTTCGTCAAGACAAGTTGATTCCATTGGCATGGTCACCCTGTGCACACAACGAATCTGCGTCAATGGCTGCTGATTGATATTTCATTTTACAAAAGATATCTCAAAAACGACAACCCGAAAACTGTGTCACTCACTTTCTACTGTTGTTTGTTTTATTTTGGTGTTAAAATGTCATGCCATTCGACGAACATGCTGCTTGAGGGGCGCAAAGAGCGAGAGAGTAAGAGTGCTTTAAAGGATAGAGCGGATATGGCACATGCTGCCCTCAGTTGGAGAGCCTTTAAGCGAGTTCAAACATACGCACACACGAAGAGAGTCAGTCGGTGAATATGGAGAACATTTGGGTGCTACATTCATATGTACAATTGTAAGTAGATGTGTGTGTGTGTGGGTTTGTGTATGTGTGTGATAGAGCCAAAGAGTGCCAACTACATAGAGCTACACTTATTCAATGGAATAAGGGAACAAGGGGTTTGTTTTAATTGAAAAAAGGGTTTCACTTGCAGGACTTTTTTTTGTTTATTTTGGACAAGGGGTGCAGGTGTTTTAAACCCAAACTTACCCATAACCCTGGGCGGACAAGTAGCGTGATCAGGACCTGTGTGATCAATTCGAATAAATGAATAGATTTTGTAAGTTTTGTGCTCTTTTTTTTTAGCTGTTTTTTGTTTGGTTGTTGTTGATTTCTCGAACACAAACAAGTTTCTTTCTTTCTGTGTGTTTTCTTTGTAGAGTAGAGTGGAGAGTTAGTCACAAAACTATGAAACTTGGTTAATTTCTAAATACGCTGCTGATTAAGTATTGAAAATAGTGGGCAATTGCAATTGTCACTATAATCATTTTATTCTGATGCTTGGTGTTTTCCTTCTTTTTTGTAGCCTTTATCAAGCATTCTTCTTTCTCTACAACAACTTTAGTGTCTACAGCTGATCTAAGGGTTAATGGTTTTTGTTTTTGGTAATCTGTAGTTTAAGTCACAACGTTATAGTGGGTGTACTCTAGTAAAATAAACTCTAAAGAAGAAACTGCAACTGCTTGACGAGAAATTCAATTATTTTTTTTTCTTTTCAAAACAAAATCTTCTTCAACTTCTGTTCTGTATTATTTTTACGGAAAACCTCATGGAAATATTCCTAGGTTCGAATGAACAGAAAACATAAACGTTTAAGAAATGTTCTCTTCTTTTTTTGTCTTTTCTTTAACTTGTTTTGTTGTTGGAACCCAAATGAAACATGGAATACTTACAGAACAATACAGCCACGAAGTCGGTGTCCTCGATGATCTTCAGCAAGATCTTGGCGTTGACCTCTTCGATGCGATCGGGTAAGTCCATTGCCTCCAGTGATGTCAGGAAGTCCAAAACACCCTCTTCGTCCATCAGGTCACCATCGTAGATGATTGGCTCCTTTTCCCTGTGAGAGTGTATGTGTGCGAGTGTGTTTGTGATTCGATATTTGAATAGAATGATTCGAAAGAAAACGAGTTTCGATTCGAACAAGTTTCTTCCATTGTATTGGGCTATTACCTGAAATATGTTAGTGCTGGGAAATTCTTGATACCGTATTGTTTGGCTAAACGTTTATCGTTGATTTTAACGAAATCCACACCGAACGAATCGGTGTCATCGTCGATTTTTTCGAGTTCGGCTAACACTTTATCACAAGTAACACAGCTTCGTGCATCTGGAATAGGAAAAAGAACAAAAACACATTTGAGGCAATGTAAAAATCATTATGATTCGGCGATTAGAGGTGGAATTGTGTGGGCATATGATTAGAGCGAACATTTCGCTAGTTTAAAATAAACAACTTTAAGGCTTGTTTATTGTATAAGTACAGAGTATGTTTTTTTTAAGGCTTGGGCACACTGAAGCTTTTTATTCTTACGCTGCGTATTTTGTAACTTCCGCTAGTCTATAACCCATTGAAGTAACTGTCAAAAACGTAAGTCAATACTTGACTACGCCGACACTGCAATAACATGAACTTTTTGTAAACTTTTAACATATGCTTCAATGGTTTTTGGACAACCGGAAATGAAGAAAAAAGCAGCGTAAAAAAGCTTTAGTGGGCCCGGGCCACATAGAAATTGTAAAAACTAACACCAAAAATTAAATTTGAATGAAAAATGTATCTTATTTGAAAGATAAATACATGACATAAGGATTTTAAAACGATTTTGGGCAATAGTAAAAAGTCGGGCGTGGCCGACTATAGTATATTCCAAAAAGCCAACTGAAAATATTTTTTTGTTTTACCCAGATTTTAAAACTCAAAAAATGAGCCGATTTATTTTTATATAAATTACGTTCTTCCTTGGTCCAAAAAACAAACGTGTGCTAATTTTTTTATCAAAATTTCATGTAAAAAGTGGCTTGTACAGCTAAAAACCGAAAAACCGGATGAACATATATGTATGGGAGCTATATCTGAATCTGAACCGATTTTTTTCAATATAAATCACGTTCTTTCGTATTCCAAAAAACAAACGTGTGCTAGATTTCTTGAAGATGGAGTGTAAGATGTAGCTGCTAGAGCTAAAAATGTAAAAATCGGATGAAGTGGGATCTAAATCTGATACTTACTAATCTGAAACTTACTTTTGCCGAATTTTATGAAAATCGTAAAATCTGAAGTTTGATGACAAGCAGATGGATAGACAGACAGAAAAACATCGTGAAATCAGCAAGTGATTATACGTTGATCGGTATAATTCAAATTGGGTCTAGGTTCACTATTTTTGGTAGTTACAAACATTTGTCATAAAACTAACTTATAAAGTTCCACAGAGTGGTGCAGGTTATAATGAGCACAGGATGACAGCTAACCCTTTTGTAAGTTGTATTGAAGCCAAAAAAAATAATCTTGAGATATATTAGAATATTGAGGGCAAGTTGATGCGTTTCAATGACTTTTTTGTTATATTATTCATTTTTTTAAATTGCATTTTCTGGCTTCAAAAGAGCACAAATTCGTTCATTAAGTTTCGTTTTCAATAGCCGGTATTTTACAGTGTCTTTCTTTCTTTTCTTTAACAATAAACCAATATTTCTTACTACTTTTACATAAGTGGGTAAGCGGGTTATGTCATTTGGTACGGGCTAAAAGTGTAACGCATCAAAAAAAAAAAATCATTTTAAACCCTACAAATGGTATGACTTAATCCGCCTAATGATTTGTAAGGTCATTTGAGCCAAGTCCGTCTGTGCGGCTGGTTCGCACGATAAATCTAGCTCTAAAGGAGCTACAAATCGTTTTTAAATTTTGCATTGCCTAATAATTTGTCTTCTGGGACATACCACGCGTCTGTACCATTTCGCCCTCTTTTGGTATTCTTGTATATTACAATATTAAGTAATTAAACAATACAACCAAAAATCAACACAAGAATTTAGTTAAAAGATTAATTGTTGTCACATTTGTATTTCCAGTCGGTGTCCTTTTTGTACCTCGCTCACAAATTAAACTGTGCTGATTATGACCCACATAACTTGAATGCTTGAAATTAGTCTATATAGTGCGCACCGTAATTTTTTTAAAACGTCTATGTAAAAGTATATGCTATGCATATGAAAAATGTGGTTGCCACGCCCCATTTTGGTACCTTCCATGCAAATGCACAATGCCGCCCCTTCATTATTCTTCTAAAATCGTCAATGCTACTCACACGATCTAATCCAAAATCAATAATTAGGAACAGAGATATAGCGACTTGGTGACAAATAATGGTTCTCCCAGCCACGCCCCTTCTAATACCTTCCACACAAATGACACTGTTCAGTGTAGATAAGAACCCACATAACTTGATGCTTAAATTTTGAACTCCATTATATTTTTAATGACGGCTTTATACACGTGTAAGGATGACACGCCCCATCTCTGGTACCTCGAATATAAATTAGACTAGCCGACGGAAATTTGGAGCCTTAGCTACGCTCCTTCTTGTAACTCCCACCCAATCGGCACTATCCGAGCGTAGATTGAAAGCCAATAATCTTTTTCCTAATGCTTGAAATTTGTTTTCCGCAAAACGTTTATTTCATCACGCCCCATTCTAGTACCTTATAAAAGGTGGTCCAATCATAAAGCACGATGTTAATTGTAAGACACACCTTAACATCAAGTTTTTTGCCCAACTGAGCTGCGCGTTAAGATTGTTAAAGCATTTTAATGGGTTTTTAATTCAAACTGCATTACGTGCACTTCGTGATTTTTTGGTCAGCCTAACCAACCCGAAGTTTCCATAATCGGGACAATTGTGCGCAAATGTCAAAAAACCGGGCCTGTAGGAAATTCTCGCCTAGTTCGTTTTGCGAAAAACATTGACGTTGTTCGCGTTAGTATGGCAGACGATTCGTCAACTTCTACTCTTCGTTGTGCCCAACAATTAAACATCACTGAATCGAATTTTAAATAAAGATTTGAATTTAAACGCTTACAAGGTACTTGTAAATAATACCAAACTCTGTAATATTGATAGAAAATAAATACATACATACATACAAACGCTTACTAGGTTCAATTGACTCAAGAGCTGAAGCCTAGTGACCATTTTAATCGTCGTCAATATACCGAATGGTTGGTTGGACAGACAGAAGTGTAGAAATTACAAGCAAATTAATTACAAAGAAAATCATCTTCAGCGACGAGGCACACCTCAGTGGATTCGTTAACAAGCAGAATTGTCGCATTTGGGTAAAGGAGAATCCACGAGTGATTTTTGAAAAGCCGATGCATCCACAGAGAGTGACTGTTTGGTGCGGTTTACGGGCTGGCGGCGTCATCGTGCAGTACTTCCACGATAAAGAGGTCGGCCAAGCTGTCACCGTGAAGGGACTTCGCTATCGCGAGATGATAACAGACTTTTTGCGACCAGAAATTGAGGATATAGACCTGGACGATATGTGGTTACAATATGTGGATTGCGCGAAAAATGCAATGGCCGTGTTATCTTATGTCGTGGCGATTTTAATTGGCCCTCACGATCATTAAAAAAAGTGAACGCCAATAAGCCAAGAACAATTCAAGATCTAAAGGCTGGGATAGATCCCAGGAAATCGGGGATGGCGTTTAATTAAAATTCTCAAGAAATCCAGCTAAAACTCCATAGCTACAGCGTACCTACTTTTAAGTCAATTTTGAAAGTTCAACAAATTCATTTTTCTTCACAATTTAATTAAAAAACGTTTAGTTTTGATATGAAAAATTTGACAACGCTTGCCTATTAAAATCATTTGTATCCATTTCTTTTACAGCTCCCTCTCCTCTTTCTCTTCCCCTAACCAACTAACGAATACCAAACTAAAGTAACACAAAAGTTGCGCAATATTTTGGCGTTACGTTTTCTTGACGTCTCTATTGGTGCCAAGCTTGCCTATCAATTTTAAAATACTATTTGTGGTTTGTGTTTTTTTTTCTTTTTCAATATTGATTTTTGTTTGCTTGACAGGTGAGACAAATTATTGTAAATCACACATATTGACAGGTTAAGATGAAAAGTGTCCAGCTGTCGAATCAATGAAGACAAACTGTGCTTGGTCTTTGGTCTCCGCAAAGAAAGGCATTGGCCGGCAGAGCCCGCATAGCAGTGGTGGCGAAACTATTTTAATTTCTATTTGTTTTTCTATCTAAGTTTGTATTGAGTTTACTGGCGCCGAAATTCTTCTACTTCTTCGTGTTCTTCTTTTTCTTTTGGCAGCGAAATCTGTTCCACCAGCTGTCTGTGCGAGTTTTATGTCTTCTCGTAGTGGAAGTTCGGTTCGCCAAACAAAAAGCAATCGCCACGAAATTTCGTATAGCATGTCAAGGACAAATCCCATTAATCCTTGAAAGTTATGCTTCGACGAAGCGACCGACACAAGTGTCTGTAAGTGCGAAAGAACAAAGTCGTTGTGCTAAAAGCAACTCAGCCAGACACTCGTCAAATGGGAGGTTAATTCAGTGGCTGACACGTTGGTGGACACCAATAATTTCCATGCACAAAATCGGGGGAATGTTCTTTTGACGGGGAGTACATTAGGGTGGCAGCCAGTCGTACTGGCGGTTATATTGTGACAGTGTGTCTACAACTTCGATGCTGACAAACTAAGACCGAACGGACAATGTTAATACCTGTCGCTTAAAGTTCAATGGTCAAATATTACATTTGCAGCCAGGCAATTCAATTATATTTCAGCGGATTTGAACAAAACTTTATGAACGTTTAATGGACATCTTATATTCTCAGCAAAAAGTTTAGATATTTTGGCGAATGTTATGCATGTAATTGAGAACATTTCAATGTCTATAATACGCCCTTACCTTGATATTCTGGTCATCTGCAGTCTTGGACTGACTTTGACTCGGGAACAAAAATAATGAAAATAAAGCATCTCGTGCATGGTTGGCTTTATTTTGACGAATGTTAAAATTTCCAAGCGGCCATCAAATTTTGAAATATGCAACACACACTTATATAGTGAAGGGTTTCCTCAATTAAATCGTGTTAGAAAAACATCTTTCAAAAGTATGACGTTTAGCAATTTAACCATTCTTTTTATGTTTGCCAAATATATGTGAGTTATAATACCCTACACCATATTATTATGACTAGGAGCTAACATTTGTAACATGTTAAAGGAAAGGAAGTGGTCACATGTTTTTTTTACCGATCGAATTAGGATCACTGTTTGATTGCATTGAACAATGCCCATTTGGAGGTCTGTCCATCGATCGATGTATTCAAAGTACAGGTGGCGTTTATAGCCCGATTTTGATTTGATATTTAGATTTGGGCCAAGGACGAGCCCTACAAGAGCAATTCCTCGGCCTAGTGGTGTCACCCCGGCACACAGTTGCCGCTACAACAACTAACATTGGTTCATATCTCTCTATGTTTTTGATATAATCCCAAGGTCTTTTTCGATTTTAGCACCCGCAGCTATAGAAGTCACATATTGCAAACGATTCTGACCAAATTTCTCATTATGCGTTACAACTGGCCAATATCCAGCTCTGGTGTAATTGAACAAATAGACCCCAATAATGGCCTTTCTAATGGTACTGGTACTCCTTCAGGTAATATTGATAAAATTGAGCGTTTTACTAAATCGATTGTTAGATATGTGTATGGACTTCGTCGTTTTGATCACATCTCTGAGAATGTAATATCTTCGCATCATTCAATCTTTTTACAAATGAATTGCTTTAAATTAAACCTCCAGGGTTACGAAATGGGTTTGTTTTTAGCAGATCTGTCCGAAATTCGCAACTGTATATACCACGCATTGCTTTTTCTACACACAGAGAACAGATTCGTTGCTACAACTGATTTTTTTTTCCAACCGAATAATTGAGCTTGCATGTACCTCGAGTTTTCTTTCAGTACAGCAGAATGTTTGTGGGTGCTCTGTAAAGTTCAGGAATTGTAACTTAAGTATCAGTAGAAAATACGTAGTATTTGAATTTCCAGAAAAGAATTTTTGGATCTAAAAGTCCACGATGACTATATTTATCATCTTTTCGAACCCTATATCTATTACGATTATTAACAATATCTATTGCGATTATTAACCGAAATTCTTTTTTTGTAACGGAATTTCAGAAGTTGCAAGCGATTTCCGATTAATTTTTCTCTGTCTGTACATATGAGAAGTCATTTTTCGTAAGATTGACAGGGCCCACCTGTTTTTACCTCTACTGTATTGATTTAGATGAGAGCCTTTATTGAGATATGCTAGTTAATATAAGTATTGCTAAAATTTATTTTATTATATACAACTAGAATGTGAAATATGAATTGAATACACTCGTTCTACGTAATATAGGTTGATTGGCCTCATATGCTTTGTATACGAGTATTACAATGAAATAATAAATACAGTCAAACCTGGATAAGTGGAATCTTCAAGGGACCGAACTTTTCGTTCCATTTATAAGGGTGTTCCACTTATTGTAGTTTCCACTTATAGAGGTTTTTTTTCTTAACGTTCCACTTAAATGGGTTTTAACTTTTCTAATTTTTTGGAAAAAATAAGTAATTTAAACGGAAAGTGTTCTATAAAAACAAAACAGAAACTTTATTTATAAAAAAAAATCATGTTGAAATGGAACAAATTAAATAGAAATGCCATGTAAAATTCATATAAATTGAACGACAAACATGCATATTTAAAATTTACGTATAATTGAACTAAAAACTCGAGCCACCGTGTTTACGAAAACAAAAAAGCTAACGGTAGTTTAACGATTTTTTTTGAGTTTGTATTTTTTTGTATTTGATACATTAGCAGACTTTCCGTAACAAAAACCTTGTTTTGATTTTTAGTTTCGAGTAGAGCAAAAGTAAAAACAAAACAAAAAAGTTCCACTTACAGAGGTAAAAAAGTCAAGAATTTCACTTACAGAGGTTAATGTTTTTCATTTTTGAGTGAAATTAACAAAATTGTTCCACTTGCAAAGGTAAAAAACAGCGGAATTCCATTTACAGAGGTAAATTTAGAAAAAAAAACGATCCATTTATGTGGGTTTTCTATTCCACTTAAAGAGTTTTTTTGTATCCCAGGGGGTGGGACCAGAAAAAATGTTTCACTTATGGAGTTATGCCACTTAACTGCGTTCCACTTATCCAAGTTTAACTGTATTTAATTTGGAGTCCTTTTGTTCGTGCTTAACATTTCGCTTGGTACGTTTACAGCGACCAATAAATTACCTTGTTGACTCTGGTTCATATTATCATATAATCCGCCCCCTACATGGGTCCCTGTTGTTCTGAAAGTCACATATAACAATTATTCTCGCTCAAATTGAGATTGTCAGAAGCCTACAACTAAATCTGTCAAAATTTAACTGAAGCACATTACGCTTGGCCACGGCGCGATACGGAGATCAGCTTGAGGAAAAGTCAGACTATCTTTATCTAAGACGATCTAGAGGAAACCTTTCGGGATAAAAGGTCCAATAACAGATGGTTTGAAAATATGGTCAGGTACGGGGTCAGGTGTGTACTAAGAATTCCTCAAACTAAAAATATCTCATGCTCGGTCTTTCAGACCAACATTTTCGCAATCAATACAGATGCAGACAAGATTTTGGAACTAAGCACACCTCTGTTAAACATTCAAATAACAAAAAGTTTTTAACCTCACATGAAAGCCGGGTCTCGGAAATATTCATGGCTACGCAATGGTGAATCAATGTGCCAGAATGAGCTCAGGAGCACTAAGGTAGCAAACTACCTCGCTCGTGGAACTGATGAGTGCAATAGGCGAAATGGTTGTCGTGTAATCAAGACTAGGTGGAATTTCATTCATAACTGCAAAATACCTCGGCCTCTGCGGCCGGCATAAGTCAGGAAATAGGTTGGAGACGCTCATAAGAGTCCTCACGGGGCAGTGGTTTATTTGCAGAAAAAGATCAGTCTGGGAAGCATTTGCTATGCACAGGCACAAGTCTTTAAGAATGTAGACTTGCCTGCCTAGGCAGTATATTCTTCGATGTCCTGGTCGATCTACCAGAAGTTCCTCTTAAACTATGTTGAAAGGTAGAGCTGGTTCCGTTTTACCCAGCTGATAACCATAATGGATACAGGTCTAAAAAATCGCACATGCTGCCTATGCATCTTTTTTTTATCTACTTATACATACATAACTTCTCTATTCATGATAACTCTTCACTTTTGCTTCCCTATTCCGGAGGGTTCCACAATGGGCTTTTAATGGTTATCCTATTGAAATGGTTATTTTCCTTTGCCAGGCTAGCCTTTCAACACAGCTTACTTTCTACATCAACATTTAGGAAGTTGTTTAGAATGGGCCTAAGGGGCCGTTCGTAATGAGATGAAGCTAGTGCGCGAGTGGGATAATAAGAGAAGAAAATCAGCCTAATCCAGATCACTGTTAAGACGAGGGTTGTTAATTATATATCGGGCCTTGGCAATACAAGTTTTGCCTTTGAAAAGTAAGATATTTTTTTAGCCTATCTTCTTTCAGAACGTTTTGTCATTTGAGCGAGACTTGTTTTCTTTACAGTGTGTTGAACACTTCATACCGGTCAAAAATGGAACTAACCCGTGAACATTTTCGTGCGAATATTTCGGGAGTGTATTATTGAGACAAGGGTGTTTCAATCAACTTGTTTCGACTTTTGGTGATAAAGCACCGTCAAAAACCACGGGAAATCGCTGGTACCAAGAGCTCAGTCTTGGACGCCGTTCGCTCCAGCATGGATTTCGTAAAGGTCGTACAACTTTGGGCTGTTTGTGGGAAACCAGCTGTGCTGTGCGTGAACTGATAAAGCAAGACTGACATGCATGATCATTTGTCCGTGAAAAAGATTTGTTTTCGTTGGATCCCACATAATTTGACGAATGCTTAAAAAAGAGGCTTGTGTCGATTGGATCAAAGAGGTGTTTAAAAAATGTAGCCGCGGTAGCTCAAATGCAGCGTACGAGTAAAAAATAGTCACAGGTGACGAGTCATGAATCTATGCATATGAGCTCGAAACAAAGCAGCTATCGAAGGTATGGGTCTTTCAAGTCGAGTCAAGTCTAACAAAAGTTGTTCGTGAAAGAAGCGCTTCAATGAAATGATCGCGTATTTTGCGATATAACCGGCCACAGTGCGTTTAGTGCAACGTAGGACGGTCATTTCTGAGTGGTACACAACCGTCTGTTTGGCGGCAGAGTACGAAGAAATAGGGACAGCTAATAAGAGAAGGATTATTTTGCATCCTGACAATGCGAGCTCTTACACATGAAACAAGGGACTATTTTAGCATTCAAGATGTTGAATTGATGGGTTATCCGCCGTACAGCCCTGTTTTGCCACAAAATGACTTCTCTTAATTCGTTCACATCAAGAAAAAACACAGCATTTCTCGGCTGTTAAAGCATTCAAAATCCATGTTTTGTTGGTGTCTTGATCGAAGTGGAACAAGGGCTGCGAAAATTGGTTTGATTGCAGGCAAAGTGTATGGATCTTACGAGGATCATACGAGTATTTGAATAAACTATAGGAACCATTTTCAATGATAGATAATTGTTTTTTGTTGTTGGACCCGAAATATAAACAGCAACCCTCGTATAGAATTGTATGATAATAAACGGGAGGAGAAGGTGACAAGAATTGGATCAGATTTAAGTTGATTCCTTACAGAGGCCATCATGGCTCTGCTGTAGGTGCTCAAATGTGGATAATTGCAAGATAAGTTAAATAACTTGGCACAGCCACGGCAATGGGAACGTATTGAAAAAGTGGTAATCTCCCGCCATGAATCGTTAACAATTGCATGTGTATGCGACTAAAACCTTGGTGCGAGCAGCCTTCTTTTTCGACTCTACCATAGTTTTGGCTACCAAATATGCTACCTAGCTATAGTATCTGAGATCGCACTACCTAAAGTTAAACACCCAATCTTTAGAACCTTCAGTGGTTCGAAAAGGGAGAAACACATTGTGTTCAGCTAAAACCCTGGCCTAACTAGCCCGTTACTGGCTGCCCATAGATCGGCTCGTAGGATTTTTATAAAATTTGGCGTTTATGTCCAAAAGACCATAGAAGTTGAAAGAAAAAAAAATTAATTTAGCCCAATTGTTCCTATTTTCTAAAGTAAAATTACCGCGATATCGCTCACCTGGCCCACGCTAAAATTATTTATCTATCAACAGTTTCTTGGGTATTTAAATACCCATTAGGCAGGAATGGGTTACCGGAAGCACTTTGTTAAATGGTACGAATCGAAAATATTTCATAAATTTGATCCCAGAACACGCTAAAGTGAAGAGATTGTGGAATACCACACAGCAGTGAAGTAAGCGATGACAGTTTTAAAATTTTAATGGTCGCCCGACAGTAAACAGAAAATGTTTGCTAGTAAAATGATAGTTCTAGCAGATAGTAGCTTTGTCTACTCAGATGTATTGAGTTCTTGCATATGCTTCAGTGTGTTATGAGGTGCCTATTCTGGGCTCAGAGGCCTCTACTCTATATTAGGGGGTTTATTTTAATTTCCCACTCCACAAGCATATGAAATGCACGTAACACACCACAAATGAGAAATTTACATCTCATCCTCTACAAGAGGAAAGTCATACAAGAGTAGGGACTTCTTCCCAATTGTTTTTTTTTTAGCATATAAGAGTAGGCCACCCTATACTCAGCCCATGTAGGCTAAGGAAGACCACGGCAATATTTCCGCCACGAATTCATCGGAAATTACAACAATAGCCGCAATAACAACAATAAGCAAATAAAGAGCGAATGAAATTCCGAATTGATTTATGGGCAACTTGGCCGCATCTAATTCAATTACACGTGTACACGAAAAGAAAACGCGAAATGAATTGTCGACTGGCACCTACGAGAGAAGATTCCTGGCGCATTGAATCACCGCTGTGTGCCAGGGCACAAAATAGCAACCAAAGCAGCAGCGAGGCGGTTGCCATGGCCTCTGTCGTCCACCGCAACCAGCACCATCACCACCACCAGCATCATCGTCATTATCATCATCGTTCAACAAAAACATCATCATCATCATTATCATTCAGCAGCAGTAGCAGCAGCAACATCATTATTTGTTTTTATATGAATGAAATTGTACGTTTTTATTATTAATTGATGTGTTTTATTCATGATTTTATTTTTCGCCTTCCCCCACCCACCCTAACCTTCGCCTTCTTGGCACTTTGGCTTACTCTTCGGCTTCCATTGTGGCCCGGTCCCTGCCTCCTGTCGCCTTTTCTTCTGCTTCCGAACTACGAATGAAAACGAAAAACCACTGAGGTGTGAAAATGAATCAAAAATCAACATTTGAGCAACAGTTCAGGCGCTCGTATCGGACGAACGGATGAACGGATGGACGTACGTCCGTGCTGCTGCCACCGATCAAAAACTTGTTGATTTTTTTAATTCATAAAAGTCTTTTTGAGTTGAATTCAAAATTGAAATCAAAGTGACAAAAACGTACTACATTTACACACACACCCAAACACAACGTGGGACCAGTGGGATCTCAAAGCATTCAGTGGGTCGCGGTTGCCGCTGCAGTAGTGGTGGTCGTAGCAATTGTTGCTGCTGCTGCTTTAAGAAAAATTAAACCAGAAAGGGAAAACGAAATGAATGCGAGCAGCCAAACCAACAAACAGCCAACAATCATTTTGATTAATATGCAAATTCATTCTTGCTTTTAGATATTTATTTATTGGTTGGCTGGTTGGTAGGTAGGTTGGACAGACGGACGGACACGCGGGCCGACGGTTGATAGAGGCATGTAAACACATGCACTCTCTATTCATACTCGTATGTACGAGTATTCATATGTATGTACGAGTATATTATGTACATTTTATTGTTTATACCTCTACACATATGCATGTGGTCATGTTTATGCCTGCCGCCATCCTCTATGCCATTCCAAGTGCAAATAGAAATGTCGGAACATATGGCGGACAGAAGAAGAAGGAGGAGGGGCAGGCGGTGGAGAAGTTGTAGGTGGTGTTTGCAATAAATAAAAACATCATTTAGACATGTGTGTGTGTGTGAGTTTGTACATACATACGCACTTACATATGTATTAATTCATATGAATATGTACCCACAGAAACATATTAAATATGCATATATTTATTTCACATAAAATGTACATATGTATGTATGTGTATGTACATGCCTACATACGGAGGATGATGTCCGTATGTAATTCTGTTCATCCTTGGTACTCGCACAGACTCGTACACTTCCGACCACCTGAATGAGAACGATGTTCTGCCATATGTTTAAATATACCACATATACATACATACATATATATATATATTTTTAATATGTATCTGTATAAGTACTGCACATGCATACTCGTACATATTCATGCCTATGAGATTATTGCGGTGAGGATTATCCCTCACCGCGTACAAACCCATTTTAAATCGATTTTAATAATTAAAATTTATTCAAATACAATTTTCTAATTGCCACATTAATGAAACTCAACTTAATTCCACAATTCATAGCCTCAAGAGTAAACAGAGTAAATAGGACAAAGGACATCTCTGTGGAAAGTATAGCCGCCTTTTAGCAGTTTAGTAATGTAGACATGAAGTGCTTACTGCACTGGTGAACAAATCGATGAAATGCGTGTGTTCCAATAAATGCGCTACAGTGTTAATTCTTCCTTTCGTGCTGAGTATTGGGGATGTCTATTTGTGTTCTAGCTTTCTGTTTGCGAATCCACTTCGGATCATTGTTCGACATGATAGTGACTTTTACAACTAAGTGATCCTACTCTTCTTGCTACGAATGTTGCTATTTATATTTCGGGTCCTGACAATACTAGTGTTGCCAGATGCAAACTGGAACTTCCATTGAAAACTTTGAAATTTTTTAGCATAACTTTACTCAAAACGTTTTGCCATTTCAGGGCGAATTGTTTTGTTTACAGAGTGTTGAAAATGCATCTCGGTCAAAAAATGGAATTATCCCGTAAATATTTTCGTGCGATGATTTTTTACGATTTTCGGTGTGGTTTATCGAGTATTTTAATCAACTTGTTTCGACTTTTGGCGATAGAGCACCATCAAAAACCACTGTTACCAAGAGTTCAGTCTCGGACGCCGTTCTCTCCAGGATGCATTTCGTAAGGGACGTCCAACTTCGTTCACTTTGCCAGAAACCATCGATGCTGTGCGTGAACTGATTAATCGATGCTCTGCATGAACTGATTAAGCAAGACCGTTATGTGACATACCGAGAGCATGAGGCATCCTTGGGCATTAGTATGACAAGCCTCAATAAGATATTGCACGTTCATGTGGCCATGAAAAAAATTTGTTCTCGTTAGATCCCACATAATTTGACGAATGCTCAAAAAAGGCTCGTATGGATTGGTGCAAAGAGATGTTGAAAAAGTCTAACTGCGGTAGCTCAAAGGCAGTGTATAACATTGTCGCAGGTGACGAATCATGCATCTATGCATATGAACCCGAAACGAAACAGCAATCGGCGGTATGGGTCTTTCAAGACGAGCCAAATCCAACAAAAGTTGTTTGTGGAAGAAGTACATCGAAACAAAGGATTGCTTTTTGTTTCGGTATAACCGGCCATGTTGCCACAGTCCCAAGGGATAATGGACCGAGGACGCTCAATTCTGAGTGGTATACAACCATCTGTTTGCAAACAGTGTTCGCAAGAAATGAGGAAAGATCATTTTGCATCACGACAATCTACAAGTCAAAGTCTATCACATTTTTCGAAAAACTGTTTCTCATTGTGCCCGCAACCCTCTGAGGAATAGGTTATAACGAGTTGCTTTCAAGCCAAAAGCTTGTTACTCGTACTACCAAAATATTTGAACTAGACAGATTGAATCAGTATCTGCCTAACCGTCCGTCCTTCCGTTTGTCTGATATCCATTTAATGCTTGAAGTCAAACTACAGGTCGCAATTGTTATTCGATCAAGTTATTTCAAATACATAGACCAACTTTTTATATATAGTCTAGATACGAATGGCCCTGGGATCCAAAAATGGTATTGAGAAGCCGCCCACAGGCGTGCGTCCACCAGACGATGATGTGTTTGCTTTAACTTCGCTGACCTACTTTTCCTTCCCTCTATCACAAACAACAACAAATCTGATCTTATTAGCTTGTGGAGTAATTCATTCTTAAAAAAATACATAAGTCGTCTTATATTGGACCAAGGACGAAGGCTTTTAAAATGTAAGAAAATCTGCTCAGATTTAGATAGCTCCCGAATGTATGTCCACCCATGTTAGGTCGTACTGCTATAGATGCTACGTATTACATGCTAGCTGGATTACTAGACACAGTAATTCAGGATTGTCCAGTAATCCGCTCATCAAGCCCATATTTTAGTATAGCGTTAGTATTAGACTCCAGCCGATTTTAGGTGCAACCACTCCAGAAGACCTATTTAAATATTGATCTCGAAAAATTTTTGTACAGAATATGCCAATGCAACAACAACGGTTCCTGGAAAAGTTATTCAAAATACATAGACCAACTTTTTATATACGTGACGCGCAAAATAGAAAGGGAACTAAGGGTAAAAACCAGTTTTGTTCAGGAGAGCCATTTTAAAGATTTAAATACGTGTATCTTTGGTGTACCATCACTTTCATAAAACGCGCATACCTCTGGAAGGAACACTTTTGGTCTCATTCGATGCTCCATGTCCACATCAAAAAAAGTGAAAATTAATTTTTTTTACCCTTAGGTCCCTTTCTCTATGCGCTGTCACATATAGTCTCCATACGAATGGCCCTGGGATCCAAAAACCAGCTTTCTATATACGTTGGTATCAATTTACCTTAAACGGTTTTAATAAATTTGGGGGGTTTCCCCAATTAAAAGATGAGGCCTTTATGTGGGGAGCTATACGAAAACATGGACTAAAACATACAAACTTATATCTCCTGTGTTCCATGTAAATTCGTTTGCCTTCAGTCGCTCAATTCGTAACAGACAGTCAACTTATCCAAAGGAAACACCGCTTATGGATTCCTCCTTAGAGTACCCCGACTATATAACATTGGGCTAAGCAGTTTAAAAGCGTTTAAAAATTCTTTTATGAGATTTTGAAAACATTTAACAACACTTTCGTTCAAGTACAGAGTAATGATTTTCTTTATATTTTCCCCTTATTTCGGATTATTACAAATCATGCTTTCATCAGGTTTTTCTTTCTCTGTTTTTAGGGAAACTTAGGATTATTTTTTTTATTTTATTTACATTTTGTATCTTATACTGCAATATTTCAAGTCGTTTATGATATTCTATTTTACATTTTGATGCAAATTGTGATTTAGCTTTAATAGGCTCCCAATGTGCTTCGAATTACATGTCAATAAAGAAATGAAAATGAAATATGGCTCATAACCTATGAGTGAAAAACATGTCATGAGTATTTATTAGATACTCCAAGTATCTTACCACTGATGGGGGAAAACTCGTTGGTTTTTAAATTTTACCTCAGGCGGTAAAAAAGATTCTTTAGCTCTGGCGCTAAAGATCCGTTTTTTTAACTTAGAGTCTCTTACCTTTTGTAGGGAAAGACTCTTCGCCTTTAAGGCTCGAATGAACCTAAATGATTATTGAGTAAATTTATTCTGACTCAATTTGGAGAAGAGTTGTAAGGGTTCTCCTGGTGAGTATTTATTTATCCGAGTCTCCTAACACTAGTGTGGCGAAAACTCGTTGATTTTTGAATTTTACCTCAGTTAGTAAAAAAAAATTCTTTAGCTCTGGCCCTAAAGATCCGATTTTTTTAACTTATAGTCTCTTACCTTTGGTAGGGGAAAATTCTTCGTCTTTAAAGGCTCGAATGGGCCAAAAATGAGTGAAAAACACGTCATTCACGTTTGAGCACTTGTAAGATACTAAATTTTATTTATACAAAAAGTGATTATATCAAATGTTGAAAATATTTCAAGTCATCTAGTAAAACCTCCTGCAGAGATTACAAATCAAGCGGAGGCCAAACATTCAATACAAAATATACAATACAATTTTTAATAGCATGTGACCATCCCATAGGCTGGTATTCGTGTTCTCTGGTGCAATCGGACCAACCTTCCCCAGGGGGTGATAGTAGCTATTTAAAAATCTGAGCCGATAAGGGCAGTATAAAATAATAAGGGCAGCATATAATAAAATACGTTCGGTTTGAAAAGACTTTTGTAGTAGATTAATACATGGACCGATATAGACCAAACCTGAAATCGATTATGCTTGGAAATGCTTCAGATCCGACCATTGTGTAAAAGCTTCTGCTCATGGAATTCCACTTTAAAACAGTTAAGATATATTTTTCCAACACAAGTTTGTTAATAACACTAGAAATGTACATTTTTTTGCACAGTTCAAATTTCACTAAATTTTAGAAATTTTTTAAAACGGTTATGGTCGCTTTAAACGCCACAAAAACGGCCACGCCTCTTGGAGTTTGATGATAATGAAAATACATAGGTATTTATGAATCCAAATAAATATGCGCATACAAAGAAATACTTGGTTTCTTGAATTTTTTGGAATGCAATCGATTAAGACTACAAAATTTCAGATGGATTAGCAGACTTTCTTTTGCAATCACCGAATTTAAATAAGCTTGATGGAACAACGGTTTGAAGTACCATAAGATAGAAGCTTTGAAAACAATATGGCAGAGATAACTAACTATTCGGTAGTACTTATAAAACAAAGAGAAAATAATCCACAAACGCCTATTGTGGGAACCAAAAGTATTGCTTAGATTTGGTCGTTGGTACTAACAACTACGAGTAGTATTGTCAGCAGAAATTGTCGATATCCTTTCGACTCCCAACATAAAAAATAAATTGTTTTTTTAGTTCCAGGTTATCCATACTTAATCGGAAAGTAATTGAAAAATTTCTCTTTAATTGCAAAGCGTACCCAAGCGACAGTAGAACAAATGCTGTACACAGAGAAAAAATTAGTTGGAACTAAATACAATGATTCGTTTGCAAAAGCAGTGATTATAAAAATGGAATGTCAATAGAATTAAGTATGTACTTTACTAATCTAAAGATTCTTTTAAACATTTTTTAAGCTATCCTTTCAAAAATGGGATTCCCTATGAAGTTCGGGCCTGTGGCGTCTTGGGCCACGAATTGAGTTCAAAGCCTTATTGAAAGCAAAAACGCTAGAACTAAAAAATAGCTTATTCGCTACAACAGGAAACTAAGATTAGAGTAATAAGATTTGTGTACAATTTGAACTTCCCTGAAAACATATCCACCCACGCACTTCCAATAAAATTTAGGAAATAAAGTGAATATCCTTCCATAAAATTGACATTCTCCACAACATCCCATTATGGAACAATCGTATAACTTCCCTGAGTTAGTGAGCTTTATAGGATGTCTTAAGCCTAGTACAGTACGAGGGCGACCGCAAAACTGACTGGGCTGGCACATTTTCTGTTTTACCAGCAACTTTTTTTGTTTGGTTTTTTAAAAGCAATCTTTTATAAGCCATCTGTCAAAATTTCCGAAATATTTGATGATTTTTTTCTTTGTTACAGGTGATTGAAGTAAACAAGTTTTATAATTTTTGAAAAATGGAAAATAAAGAGTTTCGTGCGGTAATTAAACACTTTTATATGAAAGGTTATACGCCACAATTAATCAAAGATGAATTGGATTCTGTTCATGGTGATAATGCACCATCAAACTCCACCGTGAAATCCTGGGTTCAACAATTTAAAATGGGTCGTTCAAGTACGGAAGATGAACAACGCTCTGGAAGACAGAAAACTGCTACTACTATTGAAAACATTAGAAAAATATTAAATGAAGTGACTAAAGATAGACGAATACAGCAACAGAGAACTTGCTGATATTGTTAAAATACACGAAAAACAAGTTTGGAGTATATTACTTGATGAACTCCACATGAAAAAGCTATCCGCGAAAAAGGTGCCGCGTTTGTTGACTTTGCCCCAAAAAATCGTCCGTTGGACCAATTCCGAGGAGCTTTTAGCGATTTATCAGCGTAATCCAATAGAGTTCTTGCGCCGATTCATAACTGTTGATGAAACATGGATCCATCACTACAGCCCAGAATGCAAAGAACTGTCAAAACAATGGATAGGAGCTGGTAAAAGTGGTCCCAAGAAGGCGACAACTGTTAAGTCAGCAGGAAAAGTAATGGCCACAGTATTTTGGGATGCAAGGGGTATAATATTTATTGATAACCTTGAGAAAGGAAAAACTATAAATAGTGAATATTATTGTGCATTATTGGATCGGTTGAGTGAAGAAATCAAGATAAAACGACCGCATTTAGAAAAAAAAGTTCCTTTTCATCAAGATAATGCTCCTTCACACACTGCATTTTTAACTCAACAAAAACTGGCCGAATTACGATTTGAAATTGCTCCGCATCCACCATATAGTCCAGATTTAGCTTCTTTTGATTATTTCTTGTTTCCAAATTTAAAAAAATTTCTCGGTGGCAAAAAATTTTCGTCCAATAGCGAGGTTATTGCTGAAACTGAGGCATATTTTGAAGGTCTTGAAAAATCTTATTTTTCGGATGGAATTAAAAAACTTGAAAAACGTTTGATGAAGTGTATTTAGTTGGAAGGAGATTATGTTCAAAAATAAATAATAATAATTCCAAAAAAACGATTCTTTTTATGTTAGGCCAGTTACTTTTGCGGTCGCCCTCGTATAATGCATTTCAAAGATTAGCTTGAGGATTAATCTCTTACTACTAAAGTCGCCTGCATTTTCGATGGCTTGATTTTTATAAATTTTTATTCTTTTAATGAATTCGAATATGTTTTGTTATATTTTGCTGGTTATCCTTAGTTAATGGTCAGATTTGAGACCATGCTTCTCTTAAGTATTTCATTTAAGAGTAGCCAAAAGTTTTACAAAAAGCAGTCGCAAAGACTTTCAGTTTTAAGCAGGTGTGAAAAATGGTCTCAAGTTTTACTATGAACTAAGCTTTATTTATTTTGATGGTATTTATCATTTATTTTTTGGAAGTAATTTTCAAAACTCAATTATAAAAAGAGTGTTTTCGGAAATCCCTTGCAATAAAAGAAAATATTCACGCCACAATGATTTAAAACAAGTGAAAACGTCTTTAATTTCGGCTAGGCCCTCCACTATCCCTTCACTAATTAAGCGCTTAAAATCAAGGTGCGTTTTGTGTGACCCTTCCGGCCATGCGTCTGTCCCTAATCTCTGCCAAAACTAATCGCTGAAAATTATTCTTTATTTGAATTGATATCGAAATTAACTTTTATGTTCATATTGCCTATAAATCGCCTATTTTGACCATGTGGTACCCTTTTTGGGCCACATAAACCGAAATGTCAAGCAGACATGCCCTTTTTCAAGGTATTTACTGCGTTCCAACTAACATTTGTCATTATCCGTCCACAAGAAATTATGATTTATTAGCCAATACCCAAAAAAGTGTGCTTTTTATTAAGGTACTTTAAGTTTCTTCAAAGGAGACTGTTTTTACTCAGGGCCGATTTTTGCTCATTAACGACGCCAATCATTTTATGACCATAAACCGCCATTATGCAAAATTTGAGGATCCTAGGACGGGCATGGCTCGATCGTCTTAGAATTAAACGACGATCGATTATACATGTACTTTATAGGTTCTCCGATCAATATTCCGTGGCGTTGCAAACGGAATGACAAATTTAATATACCATCCGCTCGACGGTGGAGGGTATAACATAGCACAATATATAACATAACGACTATCGATAATGTACTTTATACTATAAAGGCGATGCAAACGGAGAGACAAATTTAGTATACCCACCCTACGGTGGAGGGTATAACAAAATATAGAAAATCCGTTTCCCCTTAAATTAACTTTTTGGCGTAATTTACATATGTAAAATAGTTCTTGACACGCAGTGTTACAATTGTTAAGAATCTCGAAATCCATATAACAATGCCAGCCCTAAATGTCGCCAATGACATTTGTAGTCTCCTTTGACAAGAGCTCCCATTAAAGGGATTTAAGACCCAAACAGTAATTGAATTCTGCTTCAGTTTAACCTTAAGCTAGCGTAGCTCAGTGCTGCGATTTGGGGATTTAAACTACTTGCGACGACACATGTCGGAGGAAATGCTACGCACAACAGTCGAAGGGATGTCAAGCAACTATCCTTAATCTTATGACGCACAGTGTCAGTGGTTTTGGGGTCTACGATGCATATGTTCACCTCATGTTTATTTTAAACGTCTTCGTCTGCGTTCTCTTTGCCTCATACATTTTTATGTTTATTTAACACTCATCCTCTATGGCTGTGCCTTTGCCTTAGCCAGTGCTGGTGGCTTCGCTTTCAAAGAAATCTTTATAGGGGTTCCAATCAATTTAGTTTTTTTTACTTTTCTTTAAACAAAAAGTCTTAAAAAAACGCACAACTTTGTTGCTGTTTTAGGCTGTTGTTGTTGTTAGATTAAGCAATTTTTTAAATAGGCTACACATACTATGTATGTGTGTGTGTAGGGGAATGTATAGCAACATACACACATAACGACAACAGTTTAGGTCTTTTCCTCTTTCTCTCTCTCTTTCTCTCTTGGGAATACTTACATTGTATTCACGTGTAATTTATTTGTGTTAATTACAAAAACAATTGAACAAACACCATTCCCAGGGCGGAGATATGCCCCGACTGCCCAATGACCTACCCATGATTGGGGGTAATTTAAGACTTTTCCATTCCAATGTCGCGGTGTTCATGCGATCTGAAAAAAAGGCGCGCACATTGAAATTGTTTTTATTTTTTCTTGCGTTTTATTGCGCAAGTATGGCCACTTTTGAGGGATATGCTGAGCGTGGGCGGGTTGCCCGAACATATTCACTTACGGTGAGTGTCATTAATTATCACCGTTGGAACGCACATGTTCGGTGGGATTAGGCAGTCACCTAGTGTGCTGCATGCTTCAACAACTGTTGGGCGGTATGAAATTGAGACACCGCATTTGACACGAGGGGTACACTGTTAATTGATGATCGGCCACATACTCGTTACACCTGCGACCATTAACAGCTATAGGCTGTAGGGTGTCTAGCGGCATATGGAAAATCAATTTATCACAACAAGTGTTTCCAAATGTATTTTATTTTTGTTTCAGATAAACAATCGAACGCCAGCAATAAGGATATAAATTGAGCTACGGCTAGAAATGGATTCCTATTCATCAGTCACCCTATTAGCTATTTTTATACAAGTTCTCATTGTAAGCATCTAAGAATAATTGGAATGAAGATTTTCAACACTCAGAGTATGGTTGGTTTTGTACGCCAGGGCAGTGTGTCGGTTATGCCGATAATACTGGGAAAATACATTGCACAACAGAGTCTAAGCTTTACATGAAACACTTGAGCCAGTTGAGCCGTCTTACACATAATTTGAAAACAAAATGACCATTTAGATAAGAGTTGCTAAAGAAGGCGTGGCCTTTCTGTCGTCAATTTAATCTATTTAATATTTTTAAATTTGTACTTCTAAAAAAATGTTTTATGGATTTTGAAGAAATTTCCCCTTAGTTCCACCCATACCACCCAACGTTTGTGTGGGTGGAACCAGAATTGGACGAGTCAACCACTCTCCTCGTACTTGCGCCCAAAACAGCTTTGGAAATGTTACTTAATTTGCAATTTCTTTCGTTACATGTTCGGGCACATGTCACAAATCAATATTTTGACTAGCAATAAAATAACCAAGAAGACAACTGGCAAGAGCCAGTGTAGTATGCAAGATGTGGAAACACTGCTAAACACTACATAGATTTTGATATCAGTTTTGCGTCAGAGAACTTAAAAATATTTGTTTGCTCGAAAAGTTTGTAAAACGCTTTCTAATCGTATAAATGGTTGCTTTTTTTTCTTTTTTGAAAATTTTCAAATTGCCGAACGTATGATCTGGAGCGTATGAACCAATTTTGTAACTAAACTCTTTTTACAACACACACACGTTGTAAAAGAAATCTATTGATGGCTCTCGATGTGGAGTCTCTTTAGAGGTGGCAAGAGTTAGTTGTATTTTCGTGGGCAATTGTGTGAAGAAAACTTGAAAAGTAAGGTTTACAACAGTAGTTCTCAATCGTTTGGGGAGAGCCTGGCCTTATAGAGTTCGGTTTTACTTTCAACAATTGCAGCAAAGCTTTCTGAAGAGGGTTGTCACGGACCTGAAATCATGATAAAACCAGTGTGCAGCCACGAAAATCAATGTCACTTTGCCATTTTGCTAAAAATTTCAATTATTTCATTCATACTGGTTATATTGTTTTGGCCCTTGTATTTTTTCCTATCTTATATTTTTCTATATTTTATTTTTCAGACATATTTTTCAACCTTCAGGAAGGAGCAAGTGATAAAACATGATTGTTAAAGGGGTGCTCTTTATCGGCAGCAACTGTCGCCCATTCCGTCTTACCCAGCTGTTCAATATTTGCTGGCCAAATTCGATACGAGATTCAAAGCATTTCTGGTGTCCTGGAGGGTATGAAGAAGAGCCCAAGGCTGTCAATTGCATGCCGCACACAAAAACTCGATCTTTTGCAGACATAGGCGAATTTTACATCGGGATTCGAGCCGTTATCCATCGAAAATGCAGTAAACAATGAAGTCAAAATATAGAGTGTTCGCTAACAACGTTCTGGTGCAATAAGCCCCTTTTTACACTAACAGGTAAGTCAATAATTTGAGTTACGATAGTATTTTCTTCACTATATTTTTTATTTTCAGACTAACAAGACAAATCACCTTGGAAAACTACAGCGTCAAGCATCTGGGGCAAATGATAAAACGTTATTGTTAAAAGGGTGTTCCCTATCGGCAACAAGAGCCGCCCCTTACATCCCACCTGGTTTCTCAAAATTTAATGGCCATATTTGATACGATTGATTCCGAAGAAAATCAGTCAGACAATTGCAATATTCAAAGCATTTCTGATATCCTGGAGAGTGTATGAAGGAGAGCCCACGGCAGACAATTGCATGCCGCACGTAAAAACTCGATATTTTGCAGACAGTAGCGAATTTCGCATCGGGGCTTAATTGAGGCTTAATCAAAATATAAGGTGTGTTCGCTAACAACGTTCTGGTGCGATATGGCCCAGATTTTGCACTAACAGGTACATCAACAGTTCTAATTGCGATATTTAGTACTAAGTGGTTGGACATGTGAAAAGGGTACTGTTTGTTGGGAATGAAAGGCATGACGAAGCGTTCTCTGTCGATTATATCAAATTTTATTTGGCCGAAACGGAATAAGGATTTGGTTTTGATCAGATGATGCTAAGTTCTCTACATATTATTCCTTTTAGATAATATTCGTAGATGCAATCTGAATATTCGTCGAGATCGTAAGAACAGTCCTTTAGTCATTGTCAATTCAGTACAAACTATGTTGTTTCGAATAGGAAAACGTTCATAGATAATTAAAGGACTAAAGCGACTGGGATAGAAAACGTTCTACCTTTATTGAATTAAAACTAGCCTGTAAGCCTTACCTATTTGCTAAATATACGAGTATCTTTCTTATTTAGAAATACGTAGCACTAGACTTCGTGATATTCTTTTAATGAAACTCGCAATTAGAAATATTGGTCTCCAATGCAGCATACGCGTTTCTCTTAACATGTCTTTGAGGAGAAGGTAGGGTGCACCTCTATGGCTTACTGACACATAATCGACACATTATGTTCAGAAAATGTCCTCCCGACAACAGTAAAGTAATGTAGGTTATTCTTAAAGCTAATATTTAGTTTACAAAGAATATCGACCCAACTCTAACATTTAGATTCTTTAAATTTGTAGGTCAACATTAATGCTCTATTCTCCCCTAGAAGCCCAAAGAAATATTCGATTAATACATACAAATAATCGACTGCAATTACTTAGTAGGGACATAAATACTGTTACAACATTGAAGACACCCATTTTAATAGTAGAACTGAACATACCCCGTTAATGTCATATGGGTTTTGAAAGCTAACCTCAATAGCGTAAGTCTGTAACGGGATTTTAAAAATTGTTTCAACTTTCATCATGGAGTGGTCAGATAATGAGAACCGTATCGCTGTAAAAGCGTTTTTCAAGCGTGAAATGAAAAAAACGATATTTTCAAAACGCTCCGGCCACTAGAGATTAGCCGCATGTTCGTCTACCGATACATAAAACTGTTTGAGGAGACTGAAGATGTAAAAGACCGCCACCGGTCGGGCCGCCCACGCTCTGTTCGAACACCGCATGTCATCAAAGCCGTTAAATCAAGAATTTACAGAAATCCGCTCCGAAAACAGAAAATCATGGCCCGTGAGATGAATAGCACGCAAAAGTCCATGAGTCGAATCATTGAAAAAGACTTGGGACTTTCAAACGACATACCGGACATTTATTGACCGCAGCTTTTAAAAAAAAATAGGATTGAAAAATGTAAACGTCTTTTGGTGAAGCACGCTGATAACTTGCACAGAAAAATTTGGTTCACCGATGAAAAAATGTTTACCGTTCAGGAAAAATTTAACAAGCAAAATGATAGAGTGTATGCGCGGTCATCTAAGGAAGCATCTGAACTGATCCCAAGGGTGGAAAAGGATCATCACCCAGCTTCAGTCATGGTTTGGTGGGGTGTCTCTTACGATGGGGCCACTGACCTGCATTTCTGCGAACAAGGAGTCAAAACATCGGCCAAAGTTTACCAAGAAACCGTTTTGGAAGCTGTTGTGAAGCCTCTTAACAATTCCCTGTTCCAAAACCAGCCATAGACTTTTCAGCATGATTCTGCGCCGGCCCATAAGGCTAAAACGTCCCAGGCCTGACATCGAAATAATTTGCCAGCGTTCATTTCCTCTGAAGAATGGCCCTCTGGCCGTCCAGATTAGAACCCATTGGATTACAAACTGTGAACGGTTTTAGAGGACAAGGTTTGTCACAAAAGATACACCAACATTGGATCAGTTAAGACTGCTTTGGTTCGAGCTGTGGCCGATTTTCCAATGGACGAGGTTCGTGCAGCTATTGACGATTGGCCACTGCGACTTAAGGCTTGTGTAAAGGCAAAAGGCGGACATTTCGAATTAGTAGATTCTCTTTGGATACAATATACTTATACTTATATACTTACATCAATAAATATATTAAAAACATTCAGTACTTTTTATTTTACTGCATAAAACGTGTGTAACAGTATTTATGTCCCTACTAAGTAGATCTCCTGACTACAGCTTTTTACAGAGCCCACATTAGAATTTGCTTTGGCTAACGAAATGTAAGAATAGTGTTTCCTTTGCAAAAAGATGTCAAAATTTAATTAACTGTCATAAAATTGACATTTATATAAATTCTAATTGAAACACTGTTATGGCTTTCGCAATAAATATTTTTTTTTCTCAAAAAATAAATAACTGTTGCTAAACATTTTGCGTTCGATCGAACTGAGTAATAACTAGGCTTAATGCAGAAACTTGCAAACGGTTAATGCTATTCTTGGACAGAATGGTAAGGCAAGTTTAATGAAAGTACTTTAAAGGAATATTAACTGATAAATTCACTGGTGAGGAAATGAAAATATAAATCTTTCATTCTTCTTCTTTATGTGAGTTTAATTCCCTGTGAAGATTTGGGCATTTTTCCTAATGCCATAGAATTTCCCCATGGATTCGGCGGATAAGTTATGTGATAAATTCAATAAATATTACTTATCCATCAAATATTTTACACTCTTCGAGAACGAGCAAGCATCAGTTCCTAAAGGTACGGTCACACTGGGCAAATATTTGATGATAAACGTCGAATATTTCTTTGCCACAACCTGACCACAAAATATTTCTGAGTGGCAAACAACAAAACAGCTGATTTGGGGGAAACAAAAATATTTGCCAGCAAACAAATAATTGCCCAATGTAAAAACAGTGTGACCACCCGACAACAAATATTTTCCTCTATTTTCGGCAAATATCTATTTGATCTTACAACGTTTTTGCAAACAATAAGAAATAGCAGCTGGTAAAATCAGTGATGTCAGTGTAACAGCTAAACGTTCAGAGGCTGAAATTGACTCACGAAGTTGTGTCGTCTTCTTTGTAATTAGCATGGCAACTAATTTCAGCTACACAAAAAATTTATTACAAATTTTAATGGTCTACAGCTCATTTTAGTGCTTACCAAATAGTCAAACTCTGCTGCGTTCATGCGCAAAAACTTTTTTTCAGCCAGCTGGTGTTCCTGTATCCAGTTTTTTAACAACTTTGCGCAGCATCCTTCGTTATACCGACTACGTACCCAATCCCGAACCCATTGCCTTTTTTTGAGCTTTTTGCCATATCCTCCTCTTCCAAGACTATCAAAGATGCTGCTCCTCAGCACAAAATCTGTAAATTTTCTTCTTCTTGCATTATTGTTGTTTTCAAAAGGTTGACAGAAAATTAATTTCTATTTTTTGACAGTTTGATCAAATATTTATTGAAATGTGAACACACGTCAAACATGTTTTTCCAAACTTCTATTTGACATCTGTTTGAACAAACAAAAACAGTAACATTTTTGTCGTTGGTGTGAACACAAAATCAACCCTGTTTTCTTGGCAGACTTTTGAGCAAATATGGTGAAATACATTTTCGTCAAATATTTGCCCAATGCGACCGTACCTTTTAGACAGCGAAGAATAATTAAACATAAATTTACAAGAAGTGCTAAGTTGACGAGTATGTGTGACTTTCTCTCAACAAACGTCTAAGAACTTGTCTAAGAACGTCCGACATCTTTTCAGCGGCTGTATAACGCCGTGACGGAGTCTTTGAGAGATACAATTAATTTATTGAGTCATGAAAAATTGCTCTTCAAACCGTTTTCTGATCGTTTTGAGTAGGGCTTTTGGCATTGGCAACGAATTCTGAACTATTTACCTGAGGTAGTCTATGCGTTTAAAATTTTTGTTTTTTGCTTCATATTTTACAGTTGTTGTTTTTGTGTTCAGACATGTCGGAACTAGTTCTGAACGAATTCTTAACTGTTTGACTGAGGTATTTTTATATTTCAAATTCAAACTCTGGACGTTTAGTTAGCTTAACTGTGCGAGGAATTGTTATTGTGTTCGGAGGAAAACTCTACTGCCAGCAGTTCTCGTTAAATGCAAAACTGGTCGCCCTTAAGTGTATAGCCACAAAACATAGTCACAGCACAATTATTGCTTGCGAAACTGCAGACACCCCTGCATGTAACTTAAAGTATTTCCGAACGTTTTTTAAAAATGTTTTACAACTTTTTTTGTACAACAAAAATATTTTCTTCTTCTTGATTGTTTACATTCATAATTTACCATGACATAAGTTCAGAATTCGTTCAGGATTCGGTTCGAAATGTCGGTAAAAATATCAGAATATAATAAGACTTAATGCCAGAATTCTGACCGAAGTCGTTCAGAATTCGATACGAGAAATCAAAAGTTCCTTTCGAATTTCCCAGGACTACAGTTCCGAATTCGGTCAGAAATTGTTTCGAAATGTCGTCAAAAACATCAGACTTCCCTCAGAGAAGTTGTTCAGAATTCGTGTCAACCTTCTCATATGTGTTTCGTTACGAACTCGCTAAGAATTCTGACCGAAATCGGAACATTTTGCCGTTTGTCGTACCGAATTCTGAAGGTTTGGTTTGCTGGGTAGTTAAAATAATATAAAGTCTAACAACAAACGATAATGCTTCAAAAGTTTGCTTTCAGACATAAGCTGTTTTAAGAGCTTGTCGAATATATAAGATTCGATTTAAGATTCAAACTTCATCATCTTGTTTTTAATGGAGCGTATACTGTTTATTATTTGAATATACGAAATAATATTACTTATCCGTTCATATGGATAATTAATTAATATAACTCATACGCCATTGTTCGATTTCTATAGACAACAAAGCGCACTCTATAAATCACAGCAAATCTTAGACGCTTACGGAGAGTCTCTCCGAGCCAGATGTGTGGCAAATTAACAGTTAAGTGCTGTTAATGGACCATGTTAATTACACTCTGTCTCTCGCGCGTGTTCTCTCTCTCTCTCTCGGCCTCGCCCTTGCAAGTATTGGCAAATGATGCAGTAATGAGGGGAAATTATTAATGATAACGATTATTTCAGATTTTCTGCTAGATACCGGCAACAGTGAATGGATTTCAATTAAAATAATTATTGTGGTGGTATTCACTCACTTCAATCACTTCTGTGGACAGAAGTAGTTCCACTTGTATTCACCGCGATGAGAAGGGGGTTCGGTAAATATTCCAGTTAGTAGGCTTGTACTCGAGAGAACATCCCCGGGATGTTGGGGGGAATTGAGTGAGTGAATTGTACTTGCATTTATTATATGACATCTTTTCGTAGCTGAGTTACCATGAAATGAATCCCTTTCCCGCGCTCTGCTACAGCAAAGAATCATCATTCATTGCCAGGACAAGGAAGGAATTATGATGCCAAGCGTTAAACGGCTGAAAGTGGCACTGCAGATAAGCCGCTATGAAATTTCATTCGAAATGAACAAAACAAAAGCCAGTAAATTCTTGATATTATACCAACATTCTATTTGCATTCCTGACAGTAATTACTAAGCCTACGCGCAAAGGGCCCGTCGCCTTGGCGTGACAGAATTTAGGGCATGAGGAAAATATTTTTCTGCTTCTGTGTGTGTGTGTGTGTTTAGAACGTGCTCTTGCAAATGTTTTGAAAACTTCAGTATGCCCTTGTGACACTCTTGTCATAATGAAAGTAATGAACTTTTGCCAGGTTTGATTGAATTAAATGCTTTCCATTTATGTTCGTAGTTATGAATTTCACGATAATCCCAAAGCGAAAAATCTCTGTTAATGCCGGCTGTCCCTGTGGGGGAAATGCCGTGCCACATGACATGATAATGAATTCTGATCTGACATCAGAGCAAGCTTTCGAGCACTCTTATTCGGTAATTTTTCTTTTTTCTTCGCGTGCTCGTGAAGAGGCTTTTTGTCAACCTGTCAAATCTCAATGAAACTGTAGTCATAACCCATGGAATGGCTGACTGTCGACTTGTCTAACCCGCATAAGTACACAGGCAGCTACAGACCAAGTCGCTGGCATGAGTCGTTCTAAGAAACAGCCCCAGCCTATTCATTATTAATTTCGTCGTTCAGTCTGCTGAGGCGAAACAAGAAATGAAACGAACAACAACAGCAGCAACAACAAGCGGATACGGAAAGGAATGTGAAAATAGAGCAAAACAACAACAGCGGCAGCCTGAGCATCAGCATTAACGGCAGTGGCTGTGGTGGCCACGGTGACTGAGGCGACAGTAGCACAAAATTCTACACTTGTTGCTGTCCCATTTAATTGGCGTTTGCCACTGCCTGTGCCTCTTCTGCGCCTTGGCTTTCTGGTGCGTTCATTTTGAATACTCGCACGTCTTTCATCGCACTTCCACCGTCGTATCCGCTGAACAGTAAAAAGGCAGGCACACACACACACACAGAATACCCACACATATACATACAGAAGATATATTTTCTTTGGTGTTGTTCGTGTTGTTGTTCCTTCCCATCCATATCCCGCGTCTACAGACTATGAGCAACTGTTCGCTGAAGGAGATGAGAGCAGAACAATCGCTCGTACGTCTGTCTGTCTGTCCGTCCGTACGTACGTATCGTAAATATTCAAAATAGAAAAGAAGCCAACAACAACAACAGATGAAAAGAAGACCGAACGAACTAAAATACAAAAGAGAAATTCTTTTCCACTTGAGCATCTTCTTTTATATAATCAGTGGGATGAAAGATGAAGAAAAGGGAAAACTTTTGAAATGTATTCAAAGATAATGTGAAAATGAGTGTGGGTGGCTGCGGGAGCATTAAAAGTGATTGGGGGTTGCCGCATAGCTGGCCAGGGGTTTGGGTACTTACACCAGAATACCGCTACATAATCCTTGTCGGCCAGCAGCTTCTCCAATTGTTTGGCGTTGACTTCTTCGATGACGGCCTCGGGTTCAACAGGTGCGGCCGGAGCTGAATTTACGCTCGGTGATGCCTTCTTGTTGTTGTTAGCTGAGTTGACATGTTCGGGGAAACTCAGCACAAACAGTGAACAAAGGAGCAAAGTCAGTAAAGATTTTAAACGCGGAAAATGCATTTTATTTCTTTTAGAACGTAACAACTAATTTCGATCTCCTCTGCGCTTCGTCGTCGTTGCGTCGTCGTTAGCTGCTTCTTCTCCTTCTCTTATTCTTCTTCTTTTTTATTTTCTTATTCGTTTTCAAATCGAAATCATAGAAACAAAACTTAATTTCACTTTAACGAAAAATGAAATGAATTCATCGGCGAAAAGTTTTAACGCAAAAAAACTCAGGTTTGGGGGAATGAAATAAAAACTAAAAAAACTGCAATAAAGAGAAGATAAAACAAATGTGAAATCTCAATGTGTGCGTGTGTGTGTGTCTCTCGATTTGTTGTTGTTATTTTTCACTCTTATGCGTGCATCTCTTGCTGGCGTGTCTTCACAACGTTTTTCACACACACGCTTTCACGTTTATTTGCCAGCGCGTCCGCACGACAAGCGAAATTCTGACGTAGCGTTAATTTTCAAAATTTTCTTTCAAAACGAGTACTCTATTCCTCTATTCTTTTTCTAGCACATATTCTTTTTTTGTTGTTTTGAGATTTTTGTTTTTTTTTCGTAAAATTTTTAAAATTTCCCATGAGATTTTGCCGTATATTTTTTCGATTTTTCTTAGATTTTTTCCTTAAATCACACACACACGCACGCACACTGCTGTAGTGTTTGCCCGTGTATGCGTCGTATATCTAATATATATTTTTAGAATTGTATCGCAAGACAAAATGTAGATTTCTTTCGAATAGCTCTACATCCATACATATGCAGCCACACGCTAAGATACATATACACACATATATATAATGTATATATGTATAATATCTGTGTGTATCTGCTATAGGTAGGCATATATGTATGGGGCCTATCTCGCTATAGTCGGTAGTCAAAATATCTATTTATTCACAAAATTCTTCCGCGGACTAAATCAATTCGTTATCTCTTCTCTTTGTTTTCACTTTTATTTTGTTCTACTCCGTGCAGAGGTCCGCTCGCAACTGAACATTTTCATTTGGATTTGATAAAATTTCGGAAAAGCTTTTTGGGCCACCAAGCCCCGAGTGTTGAAAAGTTTTTCCACAATTCTCAAATGCTGTCGTCGGTCCATCTGCGCAGCCACCATTTCAATACGATTCGATCACATTGAAGTGATCGAGCTAGTGAGCGCTTGTTCGGTCGATCTCTTGCAGAGCGAGAACGAAAGGAAACGCCATGTAAAAAGAGAGAGAGAGAGAGTGAGTGTGAGAGAGCCTGCGAATGTAATGAAAACAAACTTTGTTTGTTTGTAAACAAAACTAGACCATTCTAAAAGAAATAGCCCAAAAGAAAAAGAATCGGAAAAATGCTTTACAACCGACATGTGTATTTTTTCTCAGAAAAATAAGAAAAATTGTTTGCGGATGCTGTTGTTCTTTCACCATTTTTTTTCTTCTTCTTTGGTTCTAATTGATCTTGAATGGATGCTGTTTCCCGTTTTTTTAAAAGACTCAGCAGACTACACAGGACGGCAGAGAGATAATATTTTACAATATAACATAAGTTAGCAATGTTGGAGTAGCTTAAGTCGGCCGATATTTAACCACGTATTGAAAGTAAAACTCAAGAACAACTAAATTGCCGATCAAATTTGTAAAGAACAACGGCTTTAACCTATTTTTAAACCCACTGTATATGGTCATTAACATAACATAATAAAAAGGTTTCACACAGATCCTTCATCAAAATATTCTGGATTAGGACACATCTTTTTTTCCTGTACCGAATTCCTACTGTCGAAATAAAAATGTTCGTGGAAATTGGCATAGGCTATTGACCAACGACAGTTTTTTGTCCATAACATCAACAATTATGGTGGTCCCCGAAATCTAATTAGTGTTTTGGATTTGCCAGACACATGAGCAATTTGGGTTAATATGGGGACTATGAAAATTTTAAATAATTAGAATTTAAAAATATAAAAATATAAAAATTAAAATATAAAATTTTTTACAAGAAACGTTTCCTTCAAGCGGGAAAAATAAAATATATTATACTTTATTGTTTACAATACAACAAATCTTTATAGGACATTTAAAGTCTTTAAAATTGTTTATTAAAAAAATTATTTGTTCATCAAAAAATGTCCTACAAAAGTGTTCAAATATCAATACCCTGGTTGTCCCTAGCACTATCAATTGAAATTTTCTCATTTTTTACAAAAATATTAATTATTTATTTAATAAAACCAGTCCATAGTATAAAATAATATTCAATTAATTTTGTTGCTTTTAACGATTATAATTTTTTATTCAATTCATATTTTAATGGATGTTTATTTTCTGTCCCTGTAAAATCTAATATTCGCTAAAATTCAAATTCCAAACCAATCCTGATTTCAAGCAACTCAAATATGATTGAACACTACTTGAAGTGGGTGCACATGTAATAGTTTTTTCGTCGACAGTCTTATTAAAATCAAGTAAGTTGTGTTTTGTCACTCGTTACGAACGTTCACACTTAAGTTGGTCATTCCCCTGTGTGGTTTTTTAAAATGATAATTAATACTTTTTATAATTTTGCAATTGTTTTTTGTGTTTATTGCAAGTATAAACTTCCAGCTCAATTCAATTTTGTAAGGGTAAGTACTTTAATAAACATTTCACTCGCTTTTGTAGAAATTCATCATTCCCCTGCCAAAAATTTTCACAGGGAAATGAGGATTCACATATTTTTTTTTTATTAGTTTTCCAAAGAACTGAATTAAAATGAATTTGTTGAGTTTAAAGATAAAATACTATATATTTTATTGTCTTCTTCATCTCTCTGTTCAATGAGTCATTACCCATATTTTTAAATTGTTGCATGATTCCGTTAAAAGTTAAAATTTTGATGTGTACCTTTTAAAAATGACTAGTCTTTCTTAGAACTAAGACATTTACTTGAATAAACTAAGACATTTACTTGAATTAAATATTAAATTCTGCAAAAAAATCGAATTCCAAAAATGATGTCGAAATTGGCCCATAATCTCAGAATCACCCTTATATAAATTGTACTAGCTGGTCCCGTCCCACATTGCTTAGTAGGATTTTATTGTATCGACTCATCATATAAATTGATGTCTCTGCATTGAAAGGGTGGCTCAACAAAAACGCACGATGTTAATTGTAAATAAAACAAAAAAATTATCTTAATATTATTTGTTATGATAGAAGGATCTATGACAATTATGTGTGAAACAAAATATCGGCCAAATGCTCGCCGCGGCCTTGGTGACCCACTTCTATGCGATCGTCCACATTTTCTATGACGCTGATACATAATAAAGTTTCAGTCTCGTTAAGGTGCCGAATTATCACATCTTTTAGCTCTTAAATTATTCTCGTCTTATTGACTTACACTTTTTCTTTTATATATCGCCAATGAAAGAAGTCCAACGGTGTCAAATCACATGATCGTGGCTGCCAATTAACATCGCCACGTCGTGAGATAGCACGGCCATTAAATTTCTCGCGCAAAAGATTCATTGTTTCGTTGGCTGTGTGGCAAGTTGCACCATCCTGTTGGAACCAAATATCGTCCAGGTCCATACCACCAATTTCTGGCCACAAGAAGTCCGTTATCATTTCACGATAGCGAACACTAACTATTCACGGCAACTGCTTGGCCGAGCTCATTTTCGAAGAAGTACGACTCGATGTCAGAACGAACTGGGCGACTACGCACAGGTGTTTTCACATTTTTGCAGACCCGGTTTGCTAAATTTGCGAACAATTCTCCTGATTGTGAAAACATTTGGTCGATTATGCGACCAAAAAAGTCACAAAGTGCACGAAAGGTATTTTTATTTAAAAGCTCATTCGGAAAAAGGCTTCAACGATTTTAACGCGCTGCTCCATTGTTGAATTTGTTAAACACTGCAACCAAAACGAAAAACTTGACGTTAAGGTATGACTCACAATAAACATCGTGCATTATGCTTGCACCACCACTTATTACGATTTTGAATATATATTGTTGAGGTGACATAGAACCGGCAGTCCCTTCCGCCCAGTTTGAAACGTTGGGTCGTAAACTATATGTGTGGGCGACAGTCATATGTAGAATTTAGAGACAGAAAGTCGAAGCCCCGTAGAGTTAAACAAGGAGTTCCCCAGGGTGTAGTTTTATCCCCGGCTCTGTTTAACCTCTACCTCTCTAAAATTCCTGCACCACCAGACGGCGTTGAAATTGTGTCGTACGCTGACGATTGCACAATTCTGGCGTCAGGACCTAAAGTGGATGACATTTGCGAGAAAATCAATTATTACCTCACTGACTTAGGACGTTTCTTCACTGCGAGGAATATGAAAATATCCGCCTCCAAATCATCAGTCACACTGTTTACTGCTTGGACCGCAGAGGTGCGGTTGTCACTCAATGTGAAAGTCGATGACGTCAACATCCCGACCACCAACTACCCCAAAATCCTTGGGGTCACATTGGACATCCTTTTTAGATCCTCTGCACATGCTACAGCTATCTGCGATAAACTCAAAAGTAGGAACAAGGTCCTCAAGTCACTTGCCGGCAGTACTTGGGGAGCCGACAAAGAAACCTTGTTGACCTCTTACAAAGCGATAGGTCGGTCTGTAGCAAACTACGCAGCACCTGTATGGTCGGCGAACGTGAGTACGACGCAATGGAAGAAAATTCAGACATGCCAGAATGCCGCCCTTAGAACATCAACAGGGTGTCTTCTTATGTCCTCTGAGGACCATCTACATGAGGAGACGAAGGTCCTTACCGTGCGCAGACACAATTTCCTGTTGTCTAAGCAATACCTGCTAGGGTGTTTTCGCAGCAGTCATCCTAACCACCATCTCTTGAACAGGATGCCTCCACCCAGGCAGATCAGGTACGATCTTCATGATCTAGAGAGAGAGGTCCAGCGGTATAAAAGAGAACCTTTAGATCATCGAAACTATCAGGCAGGTTTGAACAACATTCACGCCGATGATGTCGCAGCAGCAGTATCCAGCTACCGTGTGAATGTAGTGCTAGGGGAACATCCCCTGGAGATTTCACCTGAGGAGAAGATACTATCTCGGCTGACGCGCGTGGTTCTGGCGCAGCTGAGATCCGGATGGTGCAGCCGCCTCAATTCTTACTGGGCACGAATTGATGCTAACGTTCCGGACATCTGTCCCGCCTGCCATCAGGGACCACATGATGTACTGCACCTCTTCAATTGTCCGGCCAAGCCCACTCAGCTGACCCCCAGGTCTCTGTGGACGCATCCAGTTCAAATGGCGCGTTTCCTTCACCTGGATAATGAAGCAGATCCCCCATAGACGAACAAGACTTCAAAATAAATATATTGTTGTTACAACAACAACAACGATTTTGAATACATAATACGTATAAATCGGTCATTTGGTCAATCCGTTCCAGAACAGAATTATATTTAGTAGAGCGTAAAAATGCATTTTTTCCTAATTATAAATTTTTAAACCCATTAAAAAAAACAAAATAAACAATCAAAGAAGTTGTTAAAACGATTATAAAGAAGCGTTTTATACGTATCCAATATTTTGGGTACGTTTTCAATATTCTGACTCCAGTAGCGTGTCCTTGTATATCACCTATCCCAACTTCGCCGACTAGTTTCCTATACAAGGAAAAGGAGCTGTCACAGACTAGTTAGTTCTCTCTATGTTCTCTTTATCATCAAGAAGGTGGTCCAAAAGCATTTTTATTCTTAAAAATTCGGTTATTGTTGGTTCCTTTTTTGAAATAGCAAACATTGCTAATTTCAATAGAACACAATTTTATTCGCGTGGCTGCCTTAGCTTGCTTTGCAGTATATCATCCTTTCACCCTAAATTTCTAAGTCCTTGGTGACGATTTCGGGCTCTATCTCACGAATGGCTTAGGTGAATTTTAAAATAAATTTGCAAAATGTCTACCAGCAAAAAAATTTATAAAGTTGTTTTATATAATTTTTGTGACTAAAAGCTGAGCAGGTGATGCAAATGAACTTTTTATACATACCACGGGACAGATTCTTATAATGTCAGTATTGGACGGCAATGGTTTTAAAGGCAGGAGTAAAAAATTTGAATGTAATAGTGCACATGTTAATTATAACTTTTAAGTATTTAAATTAATATATCATAAATGAACTAAAATCTAATCAATCTCAGAAATTTAAAACATCGTAAACGCATTAAGTTAGAGGCAATTCTCTCCTTTTGCACTCCAGGTGACAATATTCATATACGACACCAAAAAAAAAACAATTAAATGCGAATTAAAAGTTCGACTAATTTGGATTGTCTTGCCTTTGTAGCGTTCCCATTTGTACGAACAAGGTTTGCATGAAAGAAAATTTAAGGCAGTCAACTAAACAAAGTCGGACAATCTTGAAAATTATTTTGAATTTTTTGAAAAAAAGTGATGTTATGAAAATGTATTTATAGGGTGGGTTATATTACATTTTAAATTTGTATCGGCTGTACTAATAAATGACTAATATTTTTTTCAAATTTCTGGTTTTATTAGAAAGGTTGAACATTGTCATTAAATAATGAAACACCATCCAATGCGTTTTCGCTTTCCCAAACGGCTGACGATTGTTTGGCTGGAGATGCAGAAATTTGACCGAAAAATCGTGTGTTCAGATGAAGCTCATTTTCATATCGGTGGCTATGTCAATAAGCAAAATTAACCCATATGGGATTCAGAAAACCCACATGTGACTATTGAGAATGCCAATGCATCCACAACTAGTCACTGTTGTGGATTTTGGGCAGGCAGCATCATTGCGTTATTTTTTTTTGAAAATGAGCAAGGAGCCGCCGTTACCGTCAAACGTGAGCATTACCGTGCCCTGCTCAAGAAATTTTTGTTTCCAAATATTCAAGAGAATGACATGGACGACATTTGGGGCCACATGTCATGTGATTTGAGCCCTTTAGATTATTTTCTGAGGTCAATCATTAAGGATAAATATCACACAAAGCATTAAGAGACAATTGAGGCGTTGAAACATGAAATCGTTTTTGCCATTGAAGAGATCGAAAATGTACTGAAAAATTAGGTTGATCGGATGAGGTAGTGCCGAGCTAAATGTGGTAGTCATATGAATGATATAGTGTTCCATTATTAGATGACAAAATTCAACATTTTTAATAAAACCAGAAATTTGAAAAAAAAATCAGTTATTTTTTTTAACAGCCGATTTAAATCTAAAATGTTAAATCGCCCACCCTTTATGTAAACGTTTTAGGGGCACATAGAAAATCTTATCGAACTGAAAAACGAGTCCCATTTGCTGAAATATCCAAGAGATAGAACCCAAAACTTTGTAGCATATCTTATGTAAGACGTAATTTTAATGTTTGGATTAATAAATATTTTGAATTATCTAACTGAAAATATTTTTTTTAATTTTTTTTGCCCCGTTCTGGCATACCCTGGCATAAAAATTCGTAATTCTACGCAGACTTGCTAGTCGCATAATGTCGTTCATACTGTACATGCATCGTAGAAATTATATGCCATTGTAGAAATTAAACTACATGGTCGGAGCCCTGAACGTTCCAAATTGTGCACCTCCTACACATATTACACTTATCGAGCTAAGATTGAAACCTACATTAGGTGTTCCCTATTTCGTGAATTTCTCCTAAAGTGATTGATTTGCGTTATTTTTATTTTATGTTGCCACACGCAGAATATAAATATAGTTTCCACATCCCCTTATTGATAGCTCCCATGGATCTATTGAAAGGTCATTACGAAGAGCACCTAATTTCACGTTTTGGACCGGTGAGTTGGCCGCATAGATCGGTGTACTATCACACCAACATTACGCGTGTCATTAACGCCATTAACGTTCGAACGAGTCATCCAAAATTCAACCCTTAGAATGGAAACCCTGAGACGTAGTTGCGGCCAACATTTGAAGCTTGAAATGTCCTTTCGAAAGAACCACAAATATTCCACATTTTATTTGATTTTTTTATTTTTTTATTTTGAAAAATAACTTTAGATTGATCACCCGATATTTTTTCGATTGCCCTCTTTAAGGTCGCACTACTCATATGTAGGATATATTTTTGTCACTGGAAGTTGAGTATGGACTGGCACTTACAGTTTAACAACATCCGTTGAGCATAAATCGATATCCTGATGATGGTACCAGAATTTGCTGAAAATTGAATATCGTTGCAGTTGTGAGAGTTTCTTACTGTATTTAAATCTGGGTAAGAACGTCTAAAATATTCCAGCGGCGCAGTTTTCAATATGCACTAAATTCTTCTACTAAAATGCGCTCTCAGCACACGACCTGGCAAGTTTTCGCACATTCTCTCAGTAAAAAATATAATAAGATATTAGGTGTGTTCGATTAGGTGTACCCGCTCAATTATCTAGTGCAATCGCTGTATGGCAACACACATTGGATTTAAGATTTCCGATAACATTCTTCTTCTTTTCGGTTTTTAGTGATAACGATCGTTCTCGAAGTAGGGTGTGTTTATTGTGACGTTCGTTAGGGAAACAAAGTCCAACCAAACATTGCTCATTTGGCCGAGGCTACCTAGAGACAGCCCGCTAAGCAAATAAATTTCTCACAATTGTGAGTAGCTGCATTTTGGGTAAGGAAACTCTCTTGAGGCGCAACATTCATTTTTAAATCTCCAGTGCTGCAGCAGCTTTAGCTTTGTAACACCAATTAGTAACTTTCCTTTAGAAATAATTAAAAAAAAACAATAAATATTTTATTAAACAAATAAAAAATAAGAGCCACAAACACTTAACAAAAATATTTAAAATTACAAAAGTCATTACAAAGTGTGCCAAAGGCAAGCGCCATACGATCACTAATGCTCCTGGCGATTCGGTTCAATGGTCACTCGGGCATATGGACTGCCAGCGCCGACTTTACGCCGCATGGTGACGCCACCATGTGGCCGCAGGCCCATCACGATCAGATAAATGCCCACGGAGCAGAGGGCAATCAATGCCAGTATTATTATGCCATAAATCCAGCGGGGCCAACGTTCACAACTGAAATCGGATGGATCGGCCGCGGTCAAGGTGACACCACGCAGGCGGGAGGGTTTAAAGCACCGCCCGTTTGTCTCCAGACGCAGCTCCTTCATCCACACTAGATTGCAGTCACAGTGTAACGGGACACCGTTGAGATCCAGGGTGGCCAATTGGAAAAATATCGGAGAAAGAGTAGCATTGAAAGTGTACAGGCCAGTGCCGCGAAATATCATCGAGTGCAGGCTGGGCGAACGGGTGGCATTCTCGCCGAAGGCATGCTCATGTATGGCGTTCAAACGACGACTGTTCTGGAAGCTGACCTTCTGCAGAGCCTGCAGGGGAACAAACGAATTCTCCTCCAATGAGCGTAGACGCGGCATGTCCTCCATGTAAAGTTCGTGTATGAACGATAAACGTTGAGCGTCTCGCTCGGAAAGCCTCTCAAATAAATTCTCACTCAAGTCGATTTTCTCCAAGCCAGAGGGCAGACTTTCTGGTACGGAAGTTAAGCGGTTGCGCCTCAGATCCAATTCTTTGAGTGCCACTTTCTGCGGTAAGATGATGCTGCCGAGGCTGCACGCTTCCAGTTTGAGCGTCTTCAGATTGATGTTCACACCAAAGGTCTGATAAAAATCCAACTCTTGTATACCCTCCGTTCGGTTGAGCTGACGATTCCATGAGAGATACAGCGATTCGAGTGTCTGAAGGGGAGCAAACACTTGGAAAGCCAAACTGTGCAGGTTGTTGTGCGACAAGTCCACCACCTGCAAGTGGGCTAGATCAGCAAAGGCTTTCGATTCGATTGTTTGTATGCTATTCCAGCTGAGGTAGAGCTCTTGCAAGTTCGACAAATTGATGAAATTCTCACTCAGAATCGTCGATATGTTGTTGTGCATCAAGTTGAGCAAGTGCAAGGTGTCGCTGGCCAGCGGGGGAACTCGCTCTAGAGCATTCCACGACATATCCAAACGATTCGCGTAGAGGGGCAGCATTTCCGAGTAGTCGGCGGTCAACAGATTCTTGAAACTGCAGTCAATGTTGACGGCCCGTAAACCCCAGGGCGGTGAACTGTCGTTGCTGCACTCACACGATTTGCGGGTGTTCTTGTGCAGCTCTGGATAGCAAAAGCGTTCGACGTCGCTGCCCTCGTACAGCTCCGGTGTTACTCTGCCAAAAGTCGTTACAGCCACCGCGGCTATCAATGGTAGCCATCTAAGGGGTTTCAGAACCACCATCTCTAAATCGATTTTAGTTTTGTGCTCGTTTTGTTCACCTTTTTGTGAACGCGTTTATTCAAGCGAATATCCTAATATTCCTTTTGTAATGGTTTTTTTTTTCTTCTGCTCCTTTGTTTTGCTTTTCTCGCGGCACTCCACCTGCTGGTGAAACTTAATCGATACTAAACTTTAGAGTCTGTTGTGTACCCAAGAATAACCCACCCATTCATGCGACGACGTTAGAATGCCTTGCTACAGGCCATCTTCCATTGGCGCTGTTATCTTATCTGGGCCAGTTAATTTGCGATAACGGGTGGTGGTGCTGCCATGCGTTCCCAGTCGACTCATCGAAGAAGCAGAAAGCATTGGGAACAGCGGTAGCGACTGGCGTAGTGCGTTTTCGCTTTTGTTTATATTTTGTGTCTTATCGCACCTGCAGTTATTTGATCCGAATGGAATAAAAAAATACAAACGATATAAACGGTGTTCAAATCAAGTGAATTATTAGAACGTGGCACACTAAGAGAAAACTAAGAAAAAAAAATATTTTTTTTTAAATTTTTGGAGAATTACAAATTTGGCTAGCCTATTTAAAGTCTCCAGTTAGTTTAGGTTAGGCACTTGGATATGTCAGATTTTTACTCACCAGGTGCATTACAGCTACCTGTGGGACTGAAATTTTAGGTATTGCATCGCTTGGCGAAAGAGACTTACTCCGTCTCCTAAGTCGTCACAACTTCGCTGCTCCTCCAACATTAACTTCATATGTACTGCCCTTATAAAGCAACATATTTCTTCCCAGTTCTCACATTTCTCGGTCATTTTTATTTATTTCCCTTGTTTTATGAAAATAGGGCATCAAAATATATTTATACATGATCTATTATGGGAATTGTTTTAATAGATCATATTATATTCAAGAATTGTCTACTGTTGAAAGATCATTTAACACCGTTCTTCTCCATGTCATCTTAGGCCGTCCAGATCTTCTAAAGCCTTGCGGGTTCCAATCCAGAACCGTTCTTGCGATTGAAACCTAGGGCTTTCTTAACCTGTGATCAAGTCCACACCATTTCCTATGTTTCTCTGGGTGTCTGTCAAAGTCGAACGGAGTTGACAACACTCTGTTATTCAGATGTTTCGGGACTTCGTCAGTAGTTGAAGCAAGTTCGGACTTTAAACTTCAAGAGCGGCCGGAACATATTTTTTGAGGGCTATATGAAAAAATATACCGATATGCTCCAAATTCACCAGGAATTGTTATAGGTCGCACTTAGCGCTCTGTGCTTCGTTTGAGCTTAATCGAATATCAAATCTTTTCTGTATAGCGGCAGGACTTCAAATCGGGTAGGTCGTTTGTTTGTGGACTTAATCAAAAAATAGACCAAAATGGTCAAGCTTCAGCATACAATGGTCGTGTTCTATTGGTAACTCGCTTAGAATGTCGCTAACGCAATAACTTACCACCATTGTATACGATATTAAAATTATTTTGCTTACATAAAACTATAAACAATTTGCGTTAAAATCCGTTTGTTTTAAATAATAAAAATTTTTGGGAAAAAAGTTATTTAAGAATAACTTTTAGGGAGTTTAGGCGAGCTCGGTTATTACTCGCTTATAGTATTTCTTGAATACTTTTTGTTTTACAAATTATTAATTTTCAAATCAAATGGTCTATGATGCATAAAGCCACTAGGTTCTTGTAGTACAAAGAAATTAAAAAAAAAGAATGCTCGTAAAGATTTTAAGTTATCGCCTTAGCGAACACTTACTCGTTTAATAAACGAATACCAATAGAATACGCCTTATATGTTTAATTTGAGCACGATCCGAGTTATTTTGTGACGGGACCTTAGATCGGGAGGGATTTGTGTTTGAAAACAAAGACCGATAATGTCCACTATTACCAGAGTTATTAATTGATTGCCCATTATGCACCTTACATAAGTAGAGTATGTCCGTGCCTTATTCGTTGTTTCTAGAGGAGCTCAAATTGGGAAAAGCCTTTATATGACACCAAAAAATGCACCCATAGAGACCAATTTCAATATTTTCATTCCTTGGTACAAACCGAAATAGTGTTTAATGATTTATCTGATTCGATTAATATTTACCAACAGACCTAACAACGATAGATAGACAGACGGCCGGACTTCTCTTAATGGAATCAGAAAGTGATTCTGAATCGATCGGTACGACTATACTTAACATGAGTTCTACCTCCAGTTCTTTGAGGTGTTTCAAACATCAGCACTATGTTATAACACCCTATACCACAGTGTGGTGTAGGGTAAAAAAACAACAACAGATTGCACGCAGAAAAAAAGTATGGTTGTGATGACAATATTCGAAGAGGATAATACTATTGTTGGGTATATGGTTGAGCTACAACAATATTATGGTCCTCACAACAATAGTATGATTCAAATACAACCATACTATGATCCTCACAACAATAGTATGATTCACACATAACCATACTAGGACCCAACAACCATAGTATGATTCACACTCAACCATACTATGATCTCCACAACCATTGTATGATCCTCACAACCATAATATGTTTCATATACAACATAATTTATTAGAATTGGTTTAAGTTGTCAACAATATATTTGAATTATGAAAATCATTCAAAAAATACATTAAATTCAAAATAATAGGAGTGATTTACACAGTAGAAAAATAAGTTTAAATAAACGTAAGCGTTTTTATTAAAAATATTTCAGATAAACAAAGCCAAAGCAGCTTGTTAAAAAAAATTTAATTTCGCTAAAAAACTACTATTATTGCATTAGATCCGTACCAATAACATTTGTTCTAAAAGCATATTTAAATGAAGAAAAATTACAATCTTACAGTATGATTGCCGTAATCATATCGTTGTTAACATAAAACGCAAAACACAATACTTTTGTCGTACTAACCATATTTATATTGTTGCTATAACCATATTTTCATTTTTAAATTTGGCAATAATACTATTGTTACATTTCAACAATATTAATATTGCAGCAATTATACTATTGTCAAAAATGAATTCAGTTAACAATGCTATGGTTGCGACGAACATACTTTTGTTGTGTGAGAACATATTATTATTGCCGTGACCATGTAAAATTTGTAAAATGTATCAAATGAGCTGTGACTGGAATGCGGTACTTTCGAGCCCGAAAATGTATAAAAAAGTACAACTATTTGCCCCTCTGTGTTGCAACTTTCGTTCTATTGACCAGATAGGTGCTGCGCACACCAGGGTTGATATTACAACCCTGACGATAATCCTTCTCTTGCTCAGTCTTCATCCTCCTACGTTTGGTATCATATGCGAGCAAGAGCAGCCAGCGCCTTCGTTAGATGCTTTGTGCATATGTAGCCTATATTAGACCTAAAATATAGTTTATCGTTGGCTACATTTTTTTTGCTGCAAACTCATCTTGGCCGGTTCTGAGTGAAGTATACCACTCCCCACATACTCAGCTTTTTTTGAGCAGTTAATTGTGTTCCAACGAAACTCAACTTAAACAAATCTTCAGTCCCGGATGGCATTTCTGCACTTGTACAGGGTGAGTGATGTAGCATTTTAAATTTGAATCGGCTGTAAAAGTAGTACTAATAATTTTTCCAAGTTTCTGGTTTTATTGGAAAGGTTGAACTTTGTCATTTTCCGTAATCTGCTAAATCTATTTAACAGCGCGGGACTGTTTCCTTCGTGTTGGAAAGTTTTCAATGTCCAGTCAAGCCCTATAAAGATAAAAGCTTTTTACCCTGGCCATTACCGACCAACCGCGCTCCGAAAGGTCAGAAAGAGTATGGCAAATCCCCATATTGTGGAGTCAAGCTAACTTTATAGCAATTGGCAGTTTCGTTTTCATAGAAACTGATCTTCGGGCGTCCTAATGGCATTCTTGCTGGAACTGTGGAGCCGTTCCATACACGTAAAAGCAGGGTTGTGGCTCAAGATAGCTCCAAGGCATTCGAGCAAGTCTGTCAAGACACATTTGTATTAAAGCTTATTGCCTTTGGTGTCGATACCGACTTTTCTCAATATATATCCAGCTTTCTAACATATCATAGATACTATACATGTTATTCTCGAATAGAGGGGGCACCTGAATCGTATTAGTAGAACCAAAAAGCTCTGAAGCATGGTTCAAATAACATCTTGAGTTGTTCCTTGATTCTACAAGTCAAAGTACGTAGAGTTAGAACTTAAAGTAGCCATGTGCTACAAGGTCTGACCCAAGATTTAAGTCTGTTGCCACGGGTGGTAAGGATCACCTAGAACTGAATCACTGACCTGTTGTGAAGGGCAATTCGAGGAGTTTAGCTGTGGCTTAATACAAAAAAATAATTGGCGTGGAGTTTCGTAAGTCAACCGGATGCCACGACTTATAGAGCAGCAGTGATGTAAAATAGTCCCCACACAGTACAATTGAAACCCTCCACTAGAAATGGGGAGGGGCGTTCATCGCATTGTAGCTTATGGAGCATCGAGGTTGAATCCGTAGCGGTGAGAATCACGTTAAACTGACACGCTGTTGTATGCGTGTTGTCATAGATGGGGTCTCAGGAAAAGGAGGAGTACCTTTCTTTGTCTCTTTTTCTAATTTTGTTCAATGATCTCTTATGCCATAGGCAAAACCCCATCTTCTCTTTTGCTTATGGCGGCAACCCGTGTCAATTTTATCCTTTATTACGCCAAGTTTGCGAATGTTTATGAACGTATATTTTGGCTGGAGCTCCAAGATCGCCCTTGGAGTTGCTTGAACGCGAGGAACAGCGGCGGAGCTGATTGTCGATGAAAGGATAAACAGTTCCATCGTATCGTCAGTACGTGGGTAATGTTTCGTTGTTCTTTAATACTTTCTTGAGAGTTGATTTTCTGAAATAGAACCGCCAGCTACTGCAGAGGAGTCAAACTTAAAAATCAGAGCAATTGGTCTTTAAAATTCGTACATTTGGCATTGTCTGGTGTAGGGCATCGTAAAGCTTACGCCCATCCAACCTTGACTGTTCTTGGCGTAGAAAATCCAGCGAACTATGACTTTACTGAGTTAAGTGATGTGAATCGGGATATCAACTGATTAGGACAGTGAAATCAAAACTAGAAGCATCTACAACATTGTTGTTGTAATACTAAAAATAACTTGCAACACTTCGAATCTCGCGCCAGTGGGCGGAAGAGGAGAATGCCTTTGTATTGAAAAGCCATCAGTCAAATGGAAGGGTTAATTCAGTAGCTTGTCATTGGTCTTCGGCGATGTAAATGCTGCTCAGAAGGAAAGTCAAGTACACCCAGAGAAATTATTCGTTCAATGTCGATTTAAGCTTTCCAAGCAGAAAATATCCAAAGTTGCTCTGCTATTGCTCTTTGGCGATGTAAATGCTGATCAGAAGGATCAGAAGTCAAAGCTGCAATAAGTCATATTGTACACCCAGAGAAATTATTCGTTCAATGTCGAAAAGGCAAGGGCCTTGAAAGAATCACAAAATATCCAAAGCTGCTTTTGTCTTTTCATTAATATTGGCTGTTTATATTTTTTACTGAAGTAGTGGCTGGTGTACCCTCCTTGGGTATTCTGTTTTACTCCGTTTTTAGGAGATGTTGTATACTATTTTTGTGGAAAACACGGCTCCATCAAGGCGGAATCAATTTCAAATATAAATTTAATTACCAGTGACGAATTTCAGTCTACGGTCTCCAGCAGCACACAATTGACAAGGTGTTTAAGTTGAACTACTGAGCACCTTGAAGTAATGTTTAGTATGCAGCACTTGCACTTTAGTAGCCCAGTTTCTTGCAGAAACAGTTTTTGCAAAGTTGAGTGTGTCAAGTTAAAAGCATACCCCTGGAGCTCTCATCTCATGGGCTGCATGCATTGTCTTTCTCGATTCATTTCCCACAAGCAGGACAGCAGGAAAAACATTATAAGGGGCTAGTTAAATTGACTACAATAAAAGATGTAAGACCTATAAGACTCCTTCCCTAATGTTAAAACTTTAAACCAAACTTGTTGCTGTGTTCGTTTAGAGCAACAAAGAGGTTAAGAAACAGGGGATGACTGGGAAAAATATTGTATACTGTCAACTGATTTAGGAATTTTAGGCAATTCCCTACCATTTGCGCCATACGTTCGGTCAAAAGGCAAAACATCACCTGAAAGTCAACTATTATATCGCAATACTCAGTGTAGGGATGCAGCTCCTATTTGGCACAATGGAAGAAACATCCAGTTGAAAACTCACTAGTTATTGCACTTGGTGGAACCTAACTTCTTTAAAAAAAGACAAGAACGGTAACTTCTTTGGAAACCACCATTCATCCATGATTTCCGATAATTTTATGCCGCAATTGGTATATTTTACAGGATTGGTATATTTGACCTTACCAAGCGTTAAAAAAAAAATTCTTATTATTAAAAGAAAGATTTGGTGAAAGCGTTATTTGTCGTTACGTATAACGCCAGACAATCGCGATCGTGCGATTTAAAGCCTTTTAATAAGTATATCATACACCACAATGTGGTATAGGGTATTGCGATGTACTGTTAATGTTTGTAACATTTAAAACAGAAGGAGGTGGATTCCATGTTATATATATCCATCGATTTAGAATTGATTTTCGATCGCATAAGTCGATGTCCGTTTTCTGCCAATCTATTGATGTGCTGGAAATAATTATGAATCGATGTCGACGAGGCTAGTAGATTGTTTAGGTTCGGGCAAACAAAGAAGCGTTTTGAATTTGCTTCATATCGGTACTTGTGTTGATGTACCATCAATTATCTTCCCGATTTCGGAAGCCACATAATAAATCAAATGTTGCTTAGAGTGTTAAGCGACGACTAACCACCTTTAGTGTGTAGCAGTCCCCAAAGATGACAAATTGTACAAGTTGGGCGATATTCTTTTACTTTAAGAATTTGAGAAACACAACAATAATTTTTGGAGATCTGTTTTTTGCATTTAAAGTGTGCGAATTTAGTGTGTTTTGCAAATTTTGCATTTTTGTGAAAGTGGATAATAAACCTAAAATTTGTGCGTTACTGAGTACGGTTTTTCTACATTATTGCAAAGAAGAAACACATCGCCCATCTTGTACGTTTATTCTTATTATAACGACTTGAACATTAAAGTTGAATGTAAAAAAATAATAAAATGTATTGCCTATGATTTGTCTTAAGCAGTATCGGTCACACATCAAATAACTTATACAAATGAATGAGAATTGAACTTTTACGTATACACATGCTCAAAATTATGTATTATTTCATTAAGTTGACATTAATAGAAAATAAGAGCATTTTTGTAAAACATATAAAGCAAAAATTATGAAATTTGTGCGATAATAACGAAATTTATACAAAAATAAATTAAATGATAGAAAAATTACGAAAAATACAAAATACACGAAACGTACGTAAAACTTAGTCAATCATATGCAGAATGTACAGAGAACATAATAAGAAGAATGTTTCGTCGATAGTACGAATGGAATTTTTTCAGTGTACATGGACGAGCTCACTTCATGTATTGACACAGTCGACATACAATGGCTCCGTGATTTCAGGCTTTGCAGCTCTAGAAACCCCACGAAGAAAAAATGAATGGTTGGGGTAATAATATTCGTAGAGCATCATACTATTGTTGGTTTTATGGTTGTGGCACAATAGTATTATGATCATCAAAACAATATTATGGTTCACACACAACCATAATATGATCCCCACAACAATATAATTATTCACACAACCATACTATGACCCCTACAATATTAATCAAGTTCAATCTAACTATCATCCCCACACCCATATTATGATCCTCACATCAATTGTATGTTTAACATACAACCATAGTATGATCCTCACAACCGTAGTATGACTTACACGCAACCATACTATGATTCCCAAAATTTTTGTAAGGGGTTCGGTTAAGTTGTTATTTAACAATAGAGATTATTATGTAAAAATAAACTTTTAATAATAGAAATGATTAATTAAACAGTAGAAAAAATTATTAAAAATATTTCAGTTATACTAATCCAAAGTAGTTTGTTTTAAAAACATTTAATTTACATATAAAAAATGATATTATTGCGTAAGATTCGTAACAATAAAAAAATAAAATTTTGTCGGTATGTTTGCCGTCATTATATTATTGTCAACATAAAACCCACAAAAAAAAACAATACTTCTGTAGCACCAACCATATTTACACTGTTGCTACAACCATATTTTCATTTTTAAATTTGGCAATAATTCCATTGTAACATTTTAACAATAGTAATATTGCCGCAATTGTACTAGTGTCAAAATGAAATTCAAAAAACAATACTATGGTTGCCACTACCACACTTTTATTGCAGGAAACATACTATTGTTGCTGTAACCATATAGTAACCATATCTTTTCTCTGCGTGCACTAGCCCAATCCCATTTAGACTATATTAATTGGGTTCTCTGGCTTTTGATGGTGTCATTACTTTCTGTTAACAAACCGACAGCTTTATACTTCTTGTAAGCCAGCAATACAAACTCTTGCGAAGAAAGGTCGAAAGTTCGATTTTTAAATATCTTACCTAAAGAATGCATCGCATTCAACTTCGAAATTCAATTTTTAATGTAAAAAAATGTGTGTTTTAATCTATATCTTGCATACATTTTGGCATCCACTTTGCATGGAGAGAGTTTATACTTATAATTAAAATGGATCAAAATGAAAGAAATGATTAGTGACCGTGTCGCTCATACACACACACCCCTTCCCTTAGACTTTTAGAATACCAACACATCAGTTGGCATTGACGAAAACATTCCAAAGTATTCAGGAACTGCAAAAATGCGAACGTTCTATTTTTTGTTTTGCTAAAACTCCTAAGGTATGCGATACAATAACACAACGGAAAGACATGAATGTCGCTTGATTATGTGTGGCCACTGCTTGGGAGCCAGTATGTCGCAAGAGGGATCTATCTTCACTTCCTGTACACGTAGTAATTGGTTGCCGCAGCGACCCGTCACTACCACCGCTGTTGTGCGGCCAGAGTCCAGAGTCCTGTGCACCAAGACGTATGAGTGCCGAGTGTTTTTTTTTAATGATTCCATTGACACGGCAAACGAATGTCGTCACGGTCAATTTGGATGCGAAGCCGTTGTTGGTTAATAACAGCGTCTCGAACTTCATCCAAAACTGATTATTGTCGTAAAATTTGTTTTGTGGCAAATAAATTTTCTTTTTGCTCATACTGTAGTACACACGTATACTCGGCGTACATACATACGAACATAGGCTTATATCTAAGAGAGTGAGCGAGCGTACGGCACAGTGTGCGATAAATACAGGTCGTAGTGCACAGTGCGACGACAGCGGCGACGGTGTTTATGGCAAGCAAGAAATGTTTTACAAAGTCATAACACGAATTTGCCATTTGAACATCATTTATGCTATTGTGTGAGTATGTGTGTACTCCATAAACGACTAATACACCCTCATAACCGACACTCACACACATACACTCACACACACACACACACATGCATGCATTGATGGGTGCTTGAGTGCGAGTTCTATAGCGTGCCTCTGTCTCTCTGTGTGTGATGGAGTATCTGCCTGACAGGGGGGGTGGGGGAGGTCTGTGTGTGCAATGCATGTACATGTCAAAAAGTTCTTAACTTACTGCTAGTTACGACGACTACAAAGACGACGGCGACGCCGAATAGTACATGTTTGATTTTGTGATACGAGAACGAACAAACATACCCATACACACGCACACACACGAGCTCACACATATCCGTAGACACGGTACTGGTACTCTTATGGATGCCTGTGGTGCTCCTTTATGTCGATTTGGTGGTCGGGTGATGGAACTGACGGTTTACGAGGCCAGCAACGACGTCGTCGGCTACGACGACGCCAGAGCCACACTGAGGAGGGTGATGATGATGATGATGATTATGATGTTGTTCTTGTACTTCAAGTGAACTTTACTAAATCCAGAGAGACAATTAAAGGTTATTGTTTTTGCAGCATACGTTTAAGTGTGTGTGTGTGCGTGTGTGCTAGGAAAGCAAGTGAAATAAAACTGAAAGTGAATAATTAATGGTTTCTCTCTGCTCTTTAAAGCACGAAAAGTTATGATTACAAAACATTTGTTATGAATAAAAACAGGTGTAAGCAGAAATTCACAGGCGTTTCGTTCGTTCGTTCACTGCTTTGCATCACATAGCAGTGGAACGAACAACAACAACAGCAACAAAAATTTAAAAGAAAACAAACACACAAAAAAGCGCACACACACTCAAGCAAAAGGATGGGGAAAACACAAAAGCCAGCCAGCGTGAATATCGAAAACTGGGGGATGGGTTGGCAAGTCAGGCAAAAACACTGGCAAGAATAACATTTCAATCAGCATCACTTATGCTTGTCCCTTTTCACATGCGAAAAGGCCGAGCATGCGGCCCGTGGTTTAAGAAAGCTGCCAAGTAGTAGATAGGCAGATGAGCTCCCAAACCATGTGGCATATGCAAATAAATTTATGAGACGCCAGGGAGATGGCACTTTCGAACCCTATCATGTTGGGAGACCAGTTGATTACTATAACTTTTTAAGGTGAAACACAAAAATTTTACGACCGTCTGCCGCTTAAGCAAAATGTCATAGATCAACCAACAAATTGCATGAGGAAAGTGTCAGGCGGGCGAGAGAAACTTAAATTTAAAATGTTTTCGAACGACCTTGTGGTAGTTTCTGTCAAAGAGCTCCAAGATATAGGTAGGAATAACGCAAAGAATCTGCAAATATTTACATGTGATTGTTGAAAAAAATATATAAAGGGTGGTCCAACCATAATGCACGATGTTAATTGTGAGTCACACCTTAACGTCAAGTTTTTTGCCTAAATTAATTTGAGATTTTTATGTTGTAGTGTTTGGCAAACCATGCCGAGGTACACAATTGAGCAGCGCGTTAAGAGTGTTCAAGTCGTTAAGAAAATAGACGTTCAAATCAAAATGCATTTCGTGATTGTTTTTGGTCAGCATAATCGAAAAAATGTTTCCAAAATCGGACAAAATTGTGCCCAAATTTCAGCAAAACGGGTCTGTAGAAAATGTGAAAACACCTGTACATCTCACAAAGTGCGCAAAGTGTTCGCAAATTTTAGCAAACCGGGTCTATAGAAAATATAAAAACACCTGTGCATGCTCTCAAAGTTCGTTTTGCGGAAAACACTGATGTTGTTCGCGATAGTGTGGCTGACTCGCCGTCGTGCCAACAATTGAACATTTCACGAACATCACTGATGCGAATTTTGAAGGATCAATTGACTTAAGAGTTTATGTCTACTCACCAATTAAAGCGTCGTAAATGCGCCAAATGGTTGGTTGAGCAGACAGAAGTGAATGGTGACTTTATGCTGGGACCACCCTTTAAATGTTTTCTTTAAATTAGTCGTACGATTGTAACATTCGTAAGACTTGAAATATCCATTTGGGAGTGTACTTTTGTTTTGTGACGTCTTCAGAGGAGTATATTCTGGATTTTTTTAAACGAGTTGTTCATAGAACTATTATTTTTCTTCCTTTCTCTCTACCTCTCATTTTTTTTTGAATTCTCCTTTAAAGGCCTACACAGACTGGTAAAAACTGGTTTCCCAGGTTGGTTTAGTTCAAATTCCACAAACGGTTGGCAACTCAATTTGTTTTATGTCACTCTAAAAAGGTCGTAGTGTACTGATTCTAAAATTAACGCAAACTAGTTGTTTCTCTGCTCGTTTTCTCAAGCACTCGACCGAGCTTCTCTTCAATGACTACTTTTCTTATGATATTTTCGTTTGTTTTAAAAAAAATTTCAAATTTTTTCCGCATGTTGCACTGAACCCTCATTTTTATGTTCTTTTGTTAAAAAAATGCAACCCTAAGAACATATTTCGATTTCGTTTGTCGAAGTGTTGCATGCAATGCGTGCGAAAATGTCGCATGACTCCATAAAACCACTGCTGCCTACAGTGTTGTATTTTCAACACACACGAACCAAATTAAAAGCGTACATTCAAAATAGGAGCAAAAACGACGCCGCTGTTGTTTAGGTTGGGAATTTGTTTGCAAATAGTACCTACGTATATTTTTTCTTCTTAAAGTGTTGCACTTAAATATGTTTGATTGCTGGCAGAAAAAGTGTGATTAACAGGGTGGTCGCACTAGTACTCATAGAAGGTAAAATTATGTTTGAGAGACGAAATCACCATTAGTCTATAAAGGCTGTTAGTTAAATGAATGGCTGGAAGCATCTACTCTACGTTAACCTTTTTAACCCATTTTCGCATGCCGTCCTCGTATGTGAATATAATTCAATGTGAAGAAATTTCACGTGCTTAACTTGAAGCATTAAATGAGAGTAAAAGCAACCGTAAAGGCAATCAGAGTTGCCATATTTTGAACAAACGAAAGCACCGTAGAATCCTTAAAAGCAAAAAAGGGGCAAATCAAAGCAAAAAGGAGGTTTTAAAACCTCCCACCAAAAGAAAATAAGAGTGACAAATATATGAAAAAATATATTAAAAAAGTGCTATACATTTAACAATTTTAAAATAAAATATTTGTAATTGTTGTTCGAGACCTTTTTGTTTTTTCTTTTTCAGAATCAAACAAAAATTAGTGAAATGTATTGGCTATGGTTGCCACTCGCTAAGGCGATAACTTTAAAACTATGAAACAACTGTAGAAATATTTGTATATACAAGAATTGAAGAACTCTATGCATCATAAACCGTTTGAGTTGAAAGCTTGCAATTTAAATAACAAAAAGTTCAAAAATAAAAACTATAAAAATACTTTCTAAAAACTTAAAAAACAAAGTTTTCTGTAAGCAAAACCAATTGTTTATGTTTGTACAATGGTATAAAATTATTGAATTAGCCTCATAATCCTCTTACTCGCTTAATAACCGCACAATTTTAAACATGACTATTGCTTAAAAATTTTTTTCTCTAGTATAGGTGATTTATATGCAATTGCTTCTTGAGTCTATATTCAATAATTCCGTGCCTTTTCGAATAAAATACATTTTTTTGGAAATAAAATAATTTTCAAAATAATCTCCTTTTAGCGAAATACACTTAGTCCAACGTTTCTTAAATTTTTTGTATCCCTTCTCAAAAATATGATTTTTCGAGGTCACAAAATAGACATTTGTTTGTTCAATAATTTCATCGTTGGAGCTGAACCTCTTTCCACCGAGCCATTTCTTGAGGTTTGGAAATAGTCAATGAGGGCTAAATCCAGAGAATATGGCGGGTGAGGTACCAATTAGTAACCCAATTCATATAAATTTGCCGTGCATTATCTGGACGAAAAATATTTTTCTTGGCCATATGGAGTCTTTTTTTAAATCCTCTTTAAATCGGTCCAATAAGTTGGCATAATATTCGCCGTTTATTGATTGTCCCTTTTCAAGGTAATCGATGTGGATTATTTCGCGTGTATCCCAAAAAAAACTGCTGCCATATCCTGACTGGTCGACTTAGTCACCTTGGCCTTCTTCGGAGCCGGTTCACCTGGAGAAACCCATTGTTTAGACTAGTCTCCAGAGTGTTGTAATAGATCCATGTTTCATCCACAGTTACAAAACGCAAAAACTCATTCGAATTGCGTTTAAACAACTCCAAACAATCCTTTGACGTTGTCGCACGATTACGTTTATGGTCAATTGAGAGCAAACGCGGCACGCATCTTGCAGACAGCTTTCTTAAAACCAACTGATCATGTAAGATCGAAACCACACTGCATTTCATAGCGTATGGCATCAACAATCTCATGCACTTTTACTCTTCGATCTGCCAAAACCATATCGTGGGTTTTTTTTCGACATTTTCGGGTGTATTGACCTCAATTGGCCGTCCAGAACGTTCAGTTTCATTTGTACTCGTACTTGTGCGACCACAGCGAAAGTCAGTAAACCACTTTCGTACAATTGAAATCGATAGTGCAGGTCCCCATAGTATTTATCAAGGTTTTCCTTGGTTTTTTTTTCACAAAAAATGATGTTTAATGAGCACTCGAAATTCAAACTAAATGATGAAACTCTCTCAAAATTTGACAACAGCCTATGAAAAGATGGTACTTGATGTAAGCAGTGTTGCATTTCATATAACTACGAAGGAAGTTGGAGAAGTCGCTGAATTATGACCTCGTACAAATAAGCACTGTCAAAAATATAATATTAAAAGCACTGTTAAATACCCGCTTTTTAGAAGAGCGCATTGCCCAAAACTGCGCGCCATCATAAGCATAAAAAGCACCATAAAATATGCTCAAAGCACCAAAACGACTACATGATGGGAAACCATGTCATCGCTAGTGAATGCATGTTCGCGAATGTGTGTGTGGCCGTGAGTGCCTGTATGCGAGAAGGAAGCACGAAAATAAACTCGAATTATGCTACAATTATATCGATGATGTACGACAACGACGACGGCGATGAGCACAAGACAAACTGAGTACGTGGATGCTGATGATGCTCCACAACAACGGTCAATTTGTTGTTTTGATGTGGAGCAACTTGACAAAGAGAGTACCAAAGGCAGAGGTGAGAGTGCGAGAGCTTGATTATGCGCATTTTTATCAATGCCGATGGATAGAAGTGAAACTCTTCCTCTTCAGGATATTGATGTTGTTGTTGTTGCTGTCGATGGCAATATTGTTGCTGTAGCGTGCTCTTGATGATGATGTTGCTATTGCTGCTTCTGTTGTTGGTGTTGTTGCTTTTCGTGTGCTACTGGCCTAGTGCCATGGATTTATTTGTTGTTGTTGCTTTTTCTTCTCCTGTGTGCGTGTGTGTGTGTTTTTTTTGGTATCGAAATTGAGTACAACGAGGAGAAACAAAAACGAAGGAAATTAAAACTCTTGAATTTCAGTGTTGTGTGTGTTTCCCATTCGGTTCGCTACTCCGTTGGTGTTGGTGTATTGAGTTTCTGTTCTAGTTTCTGCACTCAGAACGAAAAGCCAAATTTTTATGTTGTGCAATTGCGAACAATAACTAATGGGCAACACAAAATCTTTGCCTTTTTGAACAAACAAATTTGCTGTAAACTAAATTTTGTTGGTGCCATCCCTGTATTCTTTCTCTTGACCCGCTTTGGCCACAAACCATGTGTGTCCATTACCGAATTTTTGGTAAAGTAACTGAAATTATTATTATCGGTTGTTACAGCTAATATTAATGATTGAACCTAATTAGTTAATGTATTCCTCAAATTGGACATGTTCGAATATTTTGGAAATAATAGTTAAGAATATATTAAGCGCTCTTAATCAACACTGCTCTGTGCGCGAAAATCAAAAAAGATTTTCGAAAAAATGCACCACTAAATGCGTAGAAAAACTAAGATGTAAAACATAAAACTTGGCTATACTTTCTAAAAAACATTTCTGAAACGATCATTCTCTACTAAAAGAGACCTTGGACCGTGTTCATATAGAATAGAATTCCACGCACTTCGATCTTGCGCGTCGCATGCAGTGGGTAGTAGTAAGGTTTCAAAGGTCCTGCTAGATTTGGAGCCTCGGTCGGTACCACTAACTCATCGTCAAAAGTCTTCAGGGCTGGAGCATGCCATCCAGCCGTACAGCGTTTCCCCCCATCCAGCGTTATCATTGTATTTTGATAGTCGTCTTTATGTGCAAACATGCTAAATCCACTTTTTAAGTAAATTGAGATTTTGATGCCATGTTGTAGAGAAAGATAAACCTGGTTGACCACCATGTAGTTTTTCCTCAATTCTTGAAGTGTGTAATAAAGTTTGACAGAAAAGCTGTTAAATCCCCTCATTGAAAAATTTCTGTAAGAAAAAATCCAGAATATTATTAAAAAAAACCAACTCCAAATATGAGGAAAACCAAATATAAAAAGTTTTTTGCCGCTCCTGTAAAATGTGCTGAAAGGGAATTAGCAGGTTTGCACATTAATCCGATTATAAATTTTAACAGAGCTTTCCTCTTGAAAACACCCAACATCGCTTTATTCGCTTTCGCGAATACTCTTGTTTTAGTTCGTTGAAAGGGGTCTTTATAGGCTGACCTCATTTTCTTTGTTAATGACCGATCCGAGATAAACAAACTAGTCGACTACCTCGAAGTTGCAACTGCCTGTATAGACTCTGCCCTGAGGATGTTGTCTAGACATTGTACTTGGCCAGGAGCTTTGTTTTGTTTGCGTTCACCACCAATCCCAGCTTTGCTAACTCCTCTATACCCTCAAAGAGAGCAGTCACTGATCGTATAGTTCTTCCGATATGTCGTCTGCGATGATGATCATTTTTGTGTTTCTTACACGAAATGCGGCACCTGAGTTGTTGGTTAACCTCCAAGTAAGCGAAGACGACGATATAATGGCATATTTAAAATAGTTTTTCTTATGAGTAAACATATTCCCCTATTTATAGATGGCTGTTGGGTCCTAGGGCCACTGGGTTCAGACCAAATTTAGGAAAAAATCTTAATAATTAGTACATATTTGTATTCAAAAGGGGTCATACAGCCCGGCAACCAAATTTAGTTAAATTTGAAAATCTATTTACATTTTTTGCACCGGAGATAACTTGTTTTTGATATCTATCTGAAGGTAACTGGTTTTGGGGACTCGTGATCCCAAAGGACTGTATTCAAATTTTCCCAGATTTAAAATAATGTCACATGTAACAGCGCATAGAGAAAGGGACCTAAGGGTAAAAAAAAAATCAATTTTCACTTTTTTTTGACGTGGACACTTTTTTGTGATGAGCATCGAATGAGACCGATCCCATGCCCCAAAAGTGTTCCCTCCCAGAGATATGCGCGTTTTATGAAAGTGATGGTACACCAAAGATACACGTATTTTAATCTTTAAAATGGCTCTCCTGAACAAAACTGGTTTTTACCCTTAGGTCTCTTTCTATTTTGCGCGTCTCATATATAGATGGTATTTGGGCCCTAGTATCCGAAGATCGGGATCTAAAACTACCTAGATTTGAAAATTGATATATCAGACTAGTATTGGTTGTTATACTTGTATATACTTAGTAGGGACATAAATACTGTTACACACGTTTTATGCTGTAAAATAAAAAGTACTGAATGTTTTTGGACCAAATATTTTTTAATATATTTATTGATGTATATTGTATCCAAGGAGAATCTACTTATTCGAAATGCCCGCCTTTTGCCTTTACACACGCCTTAAGTCGCACTGGCCATTGGAAAATTGGAAAATCCAATGTTGGGGTATCATTTGTGACAAACCTTGTCCTCTAAAACCGTCACAATTTGTAATCCAATGGGTTCAAATCTGGACTGCCTGAGGGCCATTCTTTAGAGAAAATTAACGCTGGCAAATTGTTCGAAACCAGGCCTGGGACGTTTTAGCCTTATGGGCCGGCGCAGAATCCTTCTGGATTCCATGGCTGGTTTTGCAACAGGGAATCGTTAAGAGGCTTCACAACAGCTTTCAAAACGCTTTCTTGGTAAACTTTGGCCGATGTTTTAACTCCTTGTTCGCAGAAATGCAGGTCAGTGACCCCATCCTAAGAGACACCCCACCAAACCATGACTGAAGCTGGGTGATGACCCTTTTCCACCCTTAGGATCAGTTCAGATGCTTTCTTAGATGACCGCGCAGACACTCTATCATTTTGCTTGTTAAATTTTTCCTGAACGGTAAAAATTTTTTCATCGGTGAACAAAATTTTTCTGTGCAAGTTCTCAGCGTGCTTCGCCAAAAGACGTTTGCATTTTTCAATCCAATTTTTTTAAAGCTGCAGCCAATAAATGTCCCTTACGTCGTTTGAAAGCTCCAAGTCCCAAGTCTTTTTTAATGATTCGACTCATGGACTTTTGCGTGATATCCATCTCACGGGCCATGATTTTCTGTTTTCGGAGCGGATTTCTGTGAATTCTTGATTTAATGGCTTTGATGACATGCGGTGTTCGAACAGAGCGTGGGCGGCCCGACCGGTGGCGGTCTTTTACATCTACACAGAGGGAAAAGTGCCTAATAAATACCTAATAAAATAGAACAAAATCAATAAGATATCTCTATGATTTTTTTTCAAGAAGGAAGTCGTATTACTTTAATTAGGAAAAACTTTTTGAAAAAATCTAGAAGAAATCTTATGGTTTTTATTAGGTATTCTTCTCGATTTTTTCAAAAAGGGTTTCTTCTTGATTTCATTAGGATGCCTTATTGATTTTTTCAACAAGAAGTTTTTATTGATTTCATTAGGCTGTCTTATTAATTTTTCCAAGAAGGTGTTCTTCTTGATTTCATTAGGATGCCTTATTGATTTTTTCAACAAGAAGTTCTTATTGATTTCATTAGGCTGTCTTATTGATTTTTTCAACAAGGGGTTCTTCTTGATTTCATTAAGCTGTCTTATTGATTTTTTCAAAAAGGGTTTCTTTTTGTTTTGATTAGGCTGTCTTATAGATTTTTTCATCTCGTTTCATTAAAAAATTTTAATTTTTGATTTCATTTATTTTTATTGTATATATTTATTTATGAATACTTTAGATTTAATTTATGTATATTTATATATATGTATATACACTATTAACACTTGATATAATAATAAGATTTTTGGCTGCATATCATTAATCGTTGGTACTAAAGTGACGAAATCTGTTTGGGCATCGGCTATAGATGGCTTATATTCTTTGTTAAGCCATTGTGGTCGTAATAATGCATGCAGAAGTATTGTACATACACAATACTTAGAATCTGAAAAGAAATACAAGAATTAGTTAATGTTAAATTTTATGTAGTATATGTAAATCAATATCTTCAAGAACAGTTCACCTTTTGAAATATTTTCACTGCGTAAATATTGTATGTAATATTCCCTTGATGCACGGTCTTTGATGTCTTGGTCAAAAATTTTCAACAACTTTTCATAAAAAATTTCCAATTTTACGAATAAGTTGTTTGATTTGCCTGGGTATAAATAATCAAATTCTATTTCGATCTTTCCAGAACAAAAATAAAAAAATAGAAATGATTAAAAATGAAAGAAGATAAAAAGAAAAATAAACTATTAATACTTACAAGTTCATGTCCTAAAAAATCGTTGTACCGTGGCCATTCTAGTAAAATATGGCTCAAAGAAGTAGCACTGCGGATCTCTTGAATTCTACTTATTCTTGTTTCCCTCCAGACAGAAATTACGTGATCCCATGGACTGCAATTGTGTTGCAACCAGCACTTTTGTTCGAAATATTTATCTTTAAGAGAGACAGATAATTGCAAAAGCATGTAACTTAAAGAATTTGAAATATTCGTACCGCTATACAAATCTGTAACGGATTCGGCCGCAGTGGAAGGACAATTATCAAATATTTCTTTTTCTGCATTGGTCCAACGAGAAAATAATTTTCCTGTCGGATTTTTCTCCCCGTCTCTCCGTTTTAAAAAGTATGTTTCCTAGAAGAATCGGAATTGTTCAAAAATAAATAATAGACATATAATAAATTAGATTAGAACAAAAACCTACCGCTTTTTCTTTGGTGAACACTTCGCAGATGGCATTAGACCATTGCTGCATATGTGAACTTAGCTCGATTGCCAACATAATTCTCCACAATGCAGTGCACTAATGTTTTCTGATGTTTTGAATCTATATAATTATTTTGATCATTGAATGTAAGTACAAGCTGTCCTTTCTCAGTACTTTTCAAAAGGTTTACGAGGGTAGCGCCGTTTATAGGATTTTCTGCTGACATCTGTGAGCCGAGTGGGGATTCCTTAAACCCTAAACTATTTAGTCTGTCAGAAATTCTTTCCAACAACAATACTTAAATGAAAAGAAATATTATTATGTGCAAAATTCAAGTCCTCCTAAAGTTATCGTGCGAACCAACCAGACAGACGGACGGACGAAAACAACTTACAAAGTTCTGATACGTATTTCTTTCAGTCACTCGTATCAAATGATCTTACCGTAAGGCAAGCGTATAAAAACACTTTTTCAAAAACACTTTCTTTCACTTTCACTTTCTTTTCTTTTATTTAACACTGTATTATATAATATATTAGCATAATAATTCACAAATTAATCTAAAAATCACTCTATATTTAGATTTTTTTTAATTGTTCCACAAAAAATATCTAATTATTTCTCCACAACGTCTTACCATAATGCCTGTTCACTTTCAACTAAAACTTTAACTTCAATATTGGAAATATGCAATAAAAACAAAACAAACAAAACGAACTATGAACTACAGTTATGAGCGGCGTCACATGTATGTATGTATGTATGTATATGCATATTTGTTTTTCTAATGCGCTAAGCATACTTCTCTATACCCCTTGTCAATCGTACGACAAATATATGAATTTGAAATAACAAGCAAGCTAATATAATCAAGAAGAAAGCCTTATTAATAAATTCAAGAAGATGATTTGCACAAGATCATGTAGGAGCCTAATAAAATCTATAAGGAAACCCTTTTTGAAAAAAACAATAAGACCGCCTAATGAAATCAAAAAGGAACCCTTTTTGAAAAAATCAATAAGACATCCTAAGGAAATCAAGGAGAAAACCTTGTTGTATACAATTTATGCGAAAACCTATTAAAATCAAAAAGTTTTTCTCTATGGATTGTTTTTTTTGGTGTCAAAAATAACGGAAATTGAGTAAAAAAAGTTGAGAATAACATGTTTCCTTCTTGATTTTACGTTTTTTCCTTCTTGATAAAATTAAAAAGATTTACAACATTAAAATAATAAGGAATCGCATTGAAAAAATCTTCGTTTCTTTCTGCTGGGATACCCCTTAGCCTAAAAACGTTTCATAGAGAAAATCTTCTTGACTCTATTAGGCAGTTTTGGCTCTGTGTACAGTCTCCTCAAACCGTTTTATGCATCGGTAGACGAACATGCGGCTAATCCCTAGTGGCCGGAGCGTTTTGAAAATATCGCTTTTTTTTCATTTCACGCTTGAAAAGCGCTTTTACAGTGTTACGGTTCTCATTATCTGGCCACTCCATGGTGAAAGTTGAAACAATTTTTGAAATCCCGTTACAAACTAACGCTATTGAGGTTAGCTTTCAAAACCCATATGACATTAACGGGATATGTTCAGTTCTACTATTGAAATGGGTGTATTCAATGTTGTAACAGTTTTTATGTCCCTACTTTGTATAGTCGGACTTTTCTTTTACTTTAATAACGTGATATGCATTAAATCATTTCTCCTGTTCTTCCTTACAGCTCTAAAACAGGAAGACTTGCGAAAGTATATCGAATGATGCCAGGTCTGCTCGAGAGAAAGATCGATTGCAATGTCTTTGAGGCTAGCTGCTTTAAATGAAATTGAGCCAGTAAAAGAATCGCTAGGTGTTTGTAGCGATTGCTTTACCCAGGCCATTTCAGTCGAATGAATCACAGCGCTCTAGCAAGGAATAAGAGATGGAAATCCTGGAAGGCGTTTGGAATAACCTGCTGCTGGAGTAAATTTACAGGAGGTTTTAGTATGTATGTATGCACCCTTTTCTAAAGAAATATTAATTGAAAGTTTTGTGATAACAAAATTTGTACTTCAACAGTTTAATGGCATTTTCAACTAAGCTATGCAGAGCAATGCTAAGTCGACCATTTCCAGCCACCAAAATTAAAAGAGCATCAACATCAGCATCCTTTTGGGCCAATATGTCGTACATACATATCAGGCAAACACACATACATACACAGTTGTAAGGACTCATGCGTTCGCGCTTCGTACTCGTATTCGCAACGAGAGCGGGGCAGCATAGCACAGCACAGCTCAGAACCTAACGAGAACGGGCCAAAGATTCAAACGAAAATAATTGTCACACGCACAATATTCGATATTCAGTCAGCCAGCCAGTCAGTCGTCCTCAGGCAAGAGCGACCGTAACATTTGCGGCACGGATATCGGGACGAATCCTGCGGATTTTCGACAGATAAAAAAAACCAGTGTCAGCGATAAATCGTGTGTGTTTCTTGGCCTTTTGCACTCCGCTAACGAGGCGGTTCGACAAGGGGGTGCGGCACGCGGAACGGGGCAAACGCCAGAGGGGGCGCGAATCGAAAGATGACATCAAAGAGAATGAGATTTATGAGTTTGAAATATTGAAAGTATCACAAGAATTCGCAAGTTTCTTCGTCGTCTTCGTCCTTATAACAAATCACCGACATATGGTGCGGTTGGGCGGGCGAACAGACAGACGAACGAACGGAAGGACGGACGTTGAGGTGAGGTGAAACAAACGTCAAAACTACGTGAAGTTGTGAAATTTTATGGAAACACGGGAGAACTTTTAAATTTCGGTTATGCTTAAATGATTTCACTTACGGCGACGGCGACGACAAGAACGACTTTTTCGGCCATACAGACGTCATCGAGTCTGTCAGCCTCCGTGAACCGTGCGAGTGCGTCTGTGTATTTGTAATGCCACTGTTAGTGTGAAAGTGACTTCGTGTGTGCGTGTGTGTATGTGTGTTAGTGTCTGTTTGCCAACATTTCGAGTTGAAAAGATTGTGATGGCCTTGTGAGCGTATTATCACCCAACACCAGATTTGAATTTGCCTACAGTCTCTGCTTCCGTTTCAACTTGCCGCTGCTACCGCTGTTGGTGTCCATGTTCTTGTTGTTGACTCTGATTCGGATTTGGGATTTTCTGCCAAAGGAAACAAGCAAGAAACTAACAAGATATCTGTTTTTATAGACAATTCGTTAAAGGATCATAAAAAGGCCATTTTGCCAAAGTTAAATAAGACATCATCTGAATCGTCGTCCTCTTATTCTCTGCTTGTTCGACTACGACAACAACTAGCAATTCCAGTACAAGCAAATAAATCTTACAATCCCTAGAGCGCTTTGTTTTCAGCCCGCCCCTCCATAACTCCTACGCCCACACACATACGCACGCATGCACGCACACAAGGGCGAGGTGGTGATATTTGAACCCTTTTGGGGGTTGTGCTGCGCCTTCGCCCACCAAACGCATGCCATAAATTAGTTTCCTCTCGAATTAAACCCAGCCAAGCCAAACCGACTCAAACGAGAACATAACGCGAAAATATACTTTTGTTTAAAACAAACGAAAAAAAAATCAAAAAACAGAAAAAAAAGAAACGGTAGAAACTGAAAGCAAGAGTAGCACATTCGCATCGAACGAACCCAACAATGGCTAACACGGTTTTCAAATATCATCAACATCACAACCAACATCCACATCAGCATGGCAATGGCAGCGGCGCCATTGCCACCATCGATGGCGGTGTGGGCCACATTGGCAGCGGCGGCAGCCTCCTCAGTGGGAGCGGCCTCAGCAGCAACTACAACAATCAAAACAATAGCAATCAAAATTCAATATTCGTTTTAAATGCCGAAACAAAAGTAAGTTTTCCACTTGTGCCGTACGGTTGGCCGTTGGACGGACGGACGAACAGAGGAACGGACGTACATACGGGTCTATTTGCCAATGTGCCAATTCAAACTGAAATTGTTTGTTAACCTTCAGAGTTTTCCCTTTTTGTTTCGGTTTTTCTCGCTTTTGATTTTTTATTTTTTTTTGATGTTCTCTTTCACGCTTAAATCGCTTAGAGGCTTTTAAAGTCGGTCGTAATGTTTGTTTGTGTTCTTGTCTACTTTCGTTTCTATTTTTTTTTAATTTTTTTAGATTTCGCCAAATAGTTGTAGGAAATTCTATTTAGATTTTAACGATAATTCGATGGACTCGTCTTCAAACCTTACACAATCAGCATGTCATGGGGCCACCGGTTCAACTGGCGCCGCTTCCTCCTCGGTATGGTCGTCTGCCTCGTCCACCATGTGTTCACCTGCTGCCCATGCCATACAGAAGCTGTTCAGTTGCAGCAGTGGCTCAACGTCGAAACATCATGGGAACCACTCAAGCGCGGGAATTGATTCGAAGTCGTCGGCGTTTACGACTCCCAAATCGGAGTTACTGAAGAAGAAATCAAAATTTTGGCAATACTTGGAAGGAGAAACGGGTTACGAGGGAATTGAAAGCAAGGCGAGCAAAGGCAAAAGGTAATTCTGCAGGATTTGGAAAACATTTAATTTTGAAGATTACTTAGTAAAAATAGGAAGGCTGTTTTATTTCGGCACTAAGTGAGCTAAAGTAGAATTAACTTGGCAAAATTTTTAAGATAATCGGGTTGATTGACATTAAAGAAGAAGAAGAATCTAAGGAGCTTAGCCGACTTTAATATTAGTTGTGTTTTAGGTTAAGCCTCCATAACTAAGACTGAAAAGCTAAACAGTAAATGTTATGTCATCTGTTAAATAAGGCCAATTTTGATCATTTCTATACAAAACGCTCTGCTGTACATAATTCTTAAAAAAAAGAAAGTTAATTTGTTGTAGCCCTTTCAGTACTTAGCCTGAATTGAGGCTAATACTTGGTAGTTATCCAGTACTGAGTACTTGAACGGCTACAGAAAATTCCCTTTTTAAATATTTTTTTGAAGGATCGACTAAATCTGTACTTTTCCTTTAAACACGGAAAAAATATTTTTTTATTATTAAAATGTGATTTAACTATTGCGATTTTGTTATCGAGGCTTTAACTAAAATACCACCACAATTTCATAAAAACATAGCTGATGTCCTACTGAACTTGCATTTTGTAAAATCTATTAAGGCAAAAGATTCCGAAGTTAATGTTTTTTTTTCTAAGCCTCAAGGTTATTTACAAAATTGCAAATTTTGAATACGGTTATGAATATATTTAAGGGGAGATTTAATCTAGTAATTCCTGCATTATAAATAAAACTTAAGATCGTCACTACCAGAGTAGGGTTCCTTTTTAAAGTCAGGTTTATTTTAAAAACTTAAAGAAGGACTCTTTATTTTCATCGGTATTTAATTGGCTTATTTGAAAAGTGAAACATTCTCATATTTGTGGAAGACAATTTCATTCATGTGAATGTCCAAGACCTTGGTGGTGGTTTCTGGCCCTATCTCAGGAAAAGTTTGCTCGATATTTGCCTCACACTGTTCCTAGATTATTCACTTAACATTGGCCTCTTTACTCTACCGAGCTGATGATGAAAATTATAGGTTCGTATTCTATAAAAAAATAGACAAAGTCATTCCGGCAATATTGTCTCTAATTTTTCAAAAAAATTCACATGTATAGAGTGATCCATCTAGAGGTATTTGTTTCAAAATAAAAAAATACTAAAATTCAAATCAAGTGTTGAATCTTTATTGTTCATACGAAAGGACATTTTATGCCATTTATTTTTTGAATATAATTTCCTTGAAATGTTGGCAACTGTATTATGGAAATGAGCGTACGGCGAAAAACAAGAAGATCCGCTGTTTTCGACTAAAATTGTGTTCAGTGATGAGGCTCATTTCTGGCGCAACGGCAACGTCAATAAACAAAATTGCCGCATTTGGGCTGAAGAGGTACCAGAAGAGGCTCAAGAGATGATATTATATCCAGAGAAAACCACGGTTTGTTGCGGTTTGTGGGCTGGTGGAATTATCGGTCCATATTTTTTCAAGAATGATGATGGTCGAAACGTAACTTTAAATGGTGCTCGTTATTGCTCTATCATATCGGACTTTTTACTAACTGACGACATATTATTTCAACGGGACGGTGTCACTTGCTATGCATTTGGTCAAACTATGGATCTAGTCAGAGGTAATTTCGAAGAGCAGCTAATTTCACATATTGGACCGGTGAATTGGCCGCCTTGATCGTGTGATATCACACCTTTAGAGTTTTTTCTTTGGAGCTACGGAAAGTCCAAAGTCTATGCTGACAAACCAGCTATGATTCAGGTCTTGGAAGCCAACATTACGCATGTCATTCAAAATTATATTCAAAGAATAAATGGCAAAAAAAATCCTTCGAATGAATAAAAAAGATTCCACACTTGATTTGAATTTTAGTATTTTTTTTTATTGTGAAAAAATACCTCCAGATGGATCACCCTATATATTAGCTAATGACGCTCACAAATTCGAACTCCAAGAAATGAGAACCAGCATTTTAATGCATTGACAATTCGGAAATTAGAACCAATAAAGACTAAAAAACACACAACTATTACAGATTACATGTTACATGGTTACGCCAAACCAAACTATGATAAGATACACTGCCACCGCATTCCAGCAGTTGGAAAATAACATTTTCCTTTACTTCAATGAATTATTTCAAGTTTGAAACATTCATGTGATATAATTTGACTGAAATGTTATTTAAGTTTTCGTTTTTCTTAATAAACTACTCAAAATTATGACTTGAACGGTTTTTATTCGGGTTCAAGATCATTTTGTTGTTACTTTTTCAGAATCAACGTAGAATAAAAACCAGAATAAAACTGTTCAAGTCATAATAATGATAAAAGACAGAATAAATATAAACAAAAGTTAAAAATACTCAAAACTGTATACAAATAGTGTATTTGTCTTATTTTTGTAAAAAAAACGTCCAGAAATTAGAACTTTTCGGAAATTAAAACCACCCAAAAAACAAAGTGGTTCTAATTTGTGAGCGTCTACTAAGGGTGTTCCAAGAAGAGCGCAATTTTTAAATGACTGATGCAGCAATTGAATTGTTTCTCTGGCTGTATGACATGTGGCGCCGTCTTGTTGGAACCACATGCCCTCCACATCCATTTCTTCAATTCTAGGCAAGAAAAAACTGGTTATCATTTCACGATACCAAACACCATTGACTGTTTGCGCTTGACCTGCCTCATTTTCATAAAAAAAGGTCCAATGATTCCTCCAGCCCAAAAACCACACCACACAGTGACACGTTGAGGATGCATTTGCTTCTCGTGAATCACTCGAGGATTTTCCGCACCCCAAATGCGACAATTCTGCCTATTGACGAAGCCATCAAGATGAAAATGGGCCTCGTCACTGAAGATGATTTTATCGGCAAAATCAGCATTTTCATGTTGTCTCTCCAATACCCAATTAACGAACTCCCTTCGCTGTCCATGGTCAGCTGGCTTCAGTTCCTGAGTCAATTGAATTTTATATGCATGAAGATGCAAATCTTTCGTCAAAATTCGCTGCAAAGTGGATTTGGAGACACCAATTTGCTGAGCTCGGTGTCGAATTGAGGTGGATGGAGTTTGAGCAACATCATCACGTACAGCTGCGACATTTTCGGTCGATCGACCTGGTCGATGGCGCGTTGTTGTCTTTACATCACTAACATACCCAGTTTCGGCAAATTTATCCATTAATCTCTTTACAGTTGACTCTTTTGGAGCATTATTGTGACCCCAAATTGATCGCAATTTGCGAACTGTAGCCGCAAAACTTTCACCATTTTGGTAAAACAATTTCACAATGAGAATGCGTTGTTCATTCGTGTAGCGCTCCATTTTTACTAACCTCGTACCTTTTACTAACAAACAATAACAATCGTTCAAATGTCAAACAATGACACTTCGAATGTTGCCAGATTTAAAAATTGCGTTCTTCTTGGGACACCCTTTAAATATATTTTTTCAAAGATTTCTATAATGCTGGAAACCATGTACCCCAGTCATTGTACCGTAGTTTTGCCTTCGACTGAGGGAATTTATTTTAACCATTCATTATCAAGTAACAAGTATAAACGATGTTAAATTCGACCAGGTGAAACCTTAAATAACATTCTGCGTCCCTACGCTGCTAAAGTGCCAAACGCTGCTAAAGCGCCTTTTGGGTCCTTTCGGTCCATGCGTCCGGCCCTAATCTTTGCCTTGACTTCATTTACTTTAAAATAACTATATTTTGATTCGTAGCAAAATTTTCTTTAATTTGAACCTATGTGAACCGAAACGTCCATCACTATACACTTTTTTTGAGGTCATAAGTGCGTCCAAACTACCAGTGCCCATCTTAACCATTGTCCATCATTAATTGCTTTCAACAAACACTCGGACGGACGGATATGTCTAGATCGTCTTACAATTTTACGCCGATCAAAGAAATACAAATTTAGAATACCCTCCACCCTTTGGTTTAGGGTAATTAAACGGTCAAGATTGCTTACTGTAATGTTGATGCAATCAAGTTAGAAGACTTTGCAAATAGCTGTGTTCGTTTAAGTTTACTTAACCAAAGTTAAAATGAAATTACTCGTTAGGTTAGTTAGTTGCCTTCAAATCACAAAGCAACGAGTAAGAGTTACCAGGCTTATATTTCAATCAAACAGGTTAACATGACACACCCTGCCATATAAAAACATAGCTCATATTTCGTTATTTCTACTGAAAACGAATCAATTATCAACAGGTTATATCGGCGAACTTCTATTGTGGTCATTTGCACGAAATGGGATGAATGAATATTTAAATCAACTCAAACTGATAGTTCAAGGACATTTGTAACAAATCAAATGGATAGCAATTATTTGATTTAATATATTTCATCGATTGCTTTGTGTAAATTAATAGTTTTTTAGTTTTTGATTTTGAGGAATTCGCCGATAAAACCCCTTGTTGTTTTATTCTCTTTGTTGCTTTCAGAGATAGACAATGTTGCCAGATTATTCTTAGGCAACTAAGCAAATAAGCAGAAACGAATTCGAATAAGGACTTATTTTATTTCGTTTTTTTAAACTCGAAAATAATTTTCCTTAAATTTATACGAAATACGAAACAGCAGTGACAAAATTATCTCCGACGGGACTTAGAGCCCTAGTCCCCAGATTGGCCTGCTTAAAGCTAGAAGCCTTGATTCAGCACAGGAAGGAGTTTTCGTGGGTTATATCGGGTAATCAATTTCGATGTATTTTTTTCAAAATAAAAAAAAATTTGAATTAAATGAAATTAAAGAAATCTATTGATGACTCTCGATGTGGAGCCTCTGTAGAGGTGGCAAGCGTAAGTTGTATTTTCGTGGGCAATTGTGTGAAGAAAATTTGAAAAGTAAGGTTTACAACAGTAGTTCTCATTCGTTTGGAGAGAGCCTGGCCCTATAGAGTTCGGTTTTACTTTTAACAATTGCAGCAAAGCTTTCTAAAGAGGGTTGTCATGGGCCCGAAATCATGATAAAAGCAGTGTGCAGCCACGAAAATCAATGTCACTTTGTCATTTTGTTGAAAACTTTTCTTCCATTTAAATATAAAGTAGATGCAAGAGGTCTTGAGCCTGTTAATCCCTGTTCGATGTGTAAAAGCAACAGACTGAATAAAACAAACGAGCAAACATTTAAATTAAATGTGAAATCTTTAGTGTTCATTTGAAAGGACATTTTATGCCATTAATTTTTTAATAATTTCCTTCAAATGTTAGCCGCAACTACGCCTTATGGTGTCCATTCTGAGGGTCCCACTTTAGATGACTCGTTCGAGCATTTTGACCGGTATGGCGTTATTTTGGCTTCCAAAACCTGAATCGTAGCTGGTTTGTTAACATAGACGTCGGATTTTACGTAGCCCCAAAGAAAAAAGTCTCAAGGTGTGATAACACACGATCTAAGCGGCCAACTCACCGGTCCAAAAGATGAAATTATCTGCTCCTCTTAATGACCTCTCAATAGATCCATTGTTTGAGCCGTGCACCGTCCTGTTGAATCCAAATGTCGTCAACATTACAGGAGTCAAATTCAGGTAGCAAACATACCGATATCATGGCGTGATAGCGAACACCATTCACGGTTACGTCCCGGCCATCATCAGTTTTGAAAAATATGGACCGATGATTTCATCAGACCATAAACCGCACCAAACCGTCACATTCTCTGGGTAAAATGGCACCTATCATGGAACCTTTTCTGGTTGCTCTTCAGCTCGAATGCGACAATTTTGTTTACTGACGTTGCCGAGCTCACTGAACAAAATTTTGGTCAGCAAAAAAATTGTTGGTCGAAATTACGGTCGGGTCTTCTTATTCTCATTAACATAATACAGATGCACAATTTGAAAACGTTGTTGCGGTGTAAGTCTTTCCATGATGAAATGGCAAACAACGATCGACGGGCTTAGCATCGTCGGCAATACTGACGAATGGGATTGTTGTCGAGGAGTCGGATGAAAATTCAGTGTGATGTTCGCTGGAACAAACACATTTTTGAAGTGTCGAAAGCGGTGCAAGAAATACTTCACTTCCTCCGACCTCCTCATCATCTACATCACATACATTCGGCCGAAAATGGAGTATACCTCTCACATCTGGGCGGGTGATTCAAGGTCTTCTTTGGAGTTTCTCGACCGGGTACAAGGGAGGGCGCTGAGGCTTGTTGGAGATAGCAGGGTAGCGAACTCTGTGGTTTCACTCGAGCATCGGCTGAGTGTTGATTGCGTAGCGCTCTTTTCCCGGATGTGCTTTTCTGAGATAGGTGATCTCATCCCGGAGATCAGAGTGTTTGCCCGTAACACTCGCTTGTCTAGAAGTTCGCATCCATTTGGCCTACTGATCGCACGATGCATTACAGGGAGAATTCGTTCTTCAGCCGTGTTGTCCGTTTGTTGAACTGACTTCCCGCAGAAGTGTTTCTGCCACGTACGATATGAACAGGTTCAAATCAAATGCCCATAAACATAACTCCCTCTTTCCTTCCCTACCCCAGTCTATGTTCCCTTGACCGATTATAAAACTTACGCGTAATCTGTGAAAAAAAAACCCTATTGAAAAAATTCCTCTAGATTGATCACCTTTTACCAGGGTCAATGATGATCTCAGAAGGGATTAACCTGTTCTTGACTGAAAGCCTTGTTTCTGCACAGAAAGAATTTTCGTTGAATATATCTATGATCTACCAGAGGACCAATCACAGAGGGAATTTCGTATTTTTTGTGGTTTAGAGGGCTGTGGCAGTTATTTTTGCGACCTACGACAAAGTGTTTCCGATCCGAAAATATTTTGACATTTGACTGGAGCTTTAACTTTAAAGAAATTGCTCTACCTCCAATGGACTTGATACCACATTATGGACATTGTATCACTTTTAAAAGTGTCAGAACGTCAATGAACCCCTCAGAGTCATACTGTCCATAGACATTATGTCCTTGAACGTTATGATTTGTTTTTATTATTTGTTTTTATTATCCTTGATAATCCTACGTATAGGATGATAACTATACAGTGGAGGTATAAACTTAAAGGCACCAATAAAATGATATAAATCAGAAAGAGGTGCTTTTGAAAACATTTATTAGACCTCAAGAGCTTCCAAATATAGGATCTATGGGAAATTTGTCAGAATTTTAATGTATAGGTTTTCCCAGGTACGCCAAATAAATCCATCATGAATAAGTAAAGTCTCTAATACACTTTCGAGCTTAAAAACAAAAGTATTTTGCATAATGACCAAAAATATTCAACCCTCCTCGAAATATAAGCTCACAATATAAAAAATTCCTATTTTAAAGTTCATAAGATGTGTCGTAAAAAAAGATTTTTCCAAAAGATTTCTTTAGGCCTTTTTACTGCCCTAAACATTAGCAAAACTTTTCCGCCCAATTTACTAACTTTACCTAACTTTTGTCGTTTTCCAGCCGCAAGCACAAATCAAAATATTGGTCATCAAAATCTTATGCAAACGATAATCAAAATAATCACAACGACTTGTCCGAGCTACTGGAATACTCGTGCAGTTTATGCGACAACTGCCGCTGTATGGATTGCCAGGTAAGGTTGGGCGGAATGGATGGCGTGGCGTTGCTTGTCGTTCGCGCCATTTATTTTGTGTTTCCGGCTCGTTTTCCACGTTCAATTTTTTATTTTGCAGATTGGCTACTTCGATTGCGACAATTCGGATGACAGCAATTCAGAGTATTCGTTTCACATGAATGCCTACGAGGAGGATGATGACATCGAGAGGGGCATGGAATTGACAACAACAAGAACGGCCACCCCAACGACAACGACGACATCATCAACACCAGCAACGCCGCCAACAGCAAGTGACCGTCATGGTGACGTCGATGGTCGCCACAAAGACGACGACGAGGCAGCACATCAAAATTCTTCGCACACAGTAGGCTGCAATAAAATGGACAATAAAAATACCATCCGACAATTAGAATTTGCGAACTCCACTCGCCGCAGCGGGAGCCATGACGATGCCAAGCAAAGACTGGTCGAATGCTGCCACCAGTGCTATGGCCTGGAGGTGGAGCAACATTGCCTGGACTTCCATCAGCTGTACAGCGACTACGGCGGTGGTGACCGCCATCGGAATCACTAGCCAACATTCGCCTGCGAATACTCATTCTATGAACAAAATTTATAAAAAAAAAATCGTGCCAAAAGTTTCAAAATTTTTAAATGACTTAAGCCAAAAACCCCCAAAGGAAACTGCTCAAAAATTATACATAAAAAAGCGATTATTTAAATGAAGTCGATAACGAAAACCAAAAACAATATTAAAAGTATTCAACAAGTGCTATTAAACTAAAAAAAACATTAAAAAACAAACCAAAAAAACAAAAACAATTGAAATTGATTTTATTTAATATAATGAGATCAATAATAAAAAAATAACGATTTGAGTTAACCCCGATTTTGATAATTAGTTTTGATTTCGAACACAACTCTGCGAGGAAACTTTCAATGTTTCCAATTTTTTAAGGGGTTACACTCGTTCGCAAGCAAACAAATTAGTTAGGCTTAACACCAAAGCAGTGAAATGGATTGTGTACTTACATGAGTCCTTCGCAGCTCCTAGGTAAAAAGTAGAATCGGCTGATAAAACGATTGCCAAACTTTGGGTGCAAAAGATAGATTTCGGCGTAGGCTGTGTGTGGTTATTGTCTTCAATCTTCGGCCACTCTAAGGCTCAACGTCAACCAAAATTACGTTTCCAGCAGCATTTTTAAGTAAAAATCAATGAAAGTGGTCCAATGACAACAACGCTCCATAATCTGCGACATACTGTCACTCTCCAAGGATGCATACTCTTTTCTAGGATTACGTGCGGGTTTTCTGATTCCAAGATGCGGCTGTGTAGCTTATTATCTTTGCCACCGAGATGAAAATGCTGTTCGTCGGAAAAATAAATTTTCGAGCAAAATCGTTCTCCATTTCGAGCTGCTGCCACAAGGCCGAACCTAAAGAACGATAACGAAGCCGATGGTCGTGTGCATTGAGATATGCTAGTCTCAATGTTAAGATTTTAGAGTTTCAATCCATTTATCAATTCGATCTGCAAAACTTATAGTTTTTAGTAAATCTGAAGAGGACCTAAGGTTCAATTTACTTAATTTATTTTATCGGAAAATTAACTAAAGCTAACGATTCCTTCGGAAAAAGTTGCCGGTATACTTTAGTAGCGTGATTGGTGATGAAATCGACTCTCACGCAAGAGTTTCAAACATGGCCGGTTCAACCTTCGATCGGTCTTACTAAAAAGCGGCTACTTCCCCATAGAGCAGCAGTACATTTGTCGGAAACAAGTCTTTTACTACCTGTGAGTACCTCAGCAACGTCTGAATTTTTATTTTCCATTTTTTTCGGTTTTATGAATGGAGAGCCTTTTGAAAATATTATAATATATTACAAATTTGAGATGAATCAGATCAAACTTAACGAAGATACAGCAGTTTAAGACATGCGTTCTTCCCCCACCTCACGTTTTCGTTAGGAAAAAAGTCGGTGAGCTTCATAACTTCAAAACTACTGCACCGATCCCTTTTAAACTTTTGCTGTACATAATTTATGTTTTAGATTTAATTCTTATATTCATTGACCAGGACCTACTGTTGAATAACGCCTAATGCGTTTAATAGAGAAGCTCTGACATAGTCAAAAAAATCTCTAACTTGTAAAGCCATCGGTAATTACGAGATGGAAACCCGTCGCAATAAAAAGGGATCTGCTTACCCGGATTTAAATCTGCGTTTAATTTGATGCTACAAACATGTTTTTTACAATAACAAATGCAACGATTTTTTTTCCACAAAAACGAGTTTTTACTTTTACGTATTCCCAAAAATTATAGCGCGGATCTATCGAAATAATGTTGATTTTCTAATTTCACCAAGTTATGAGAGGCACCGCATTTCTACTTTTTTCCCCTTACAATTCCGAATAATTTGTGCCGTTGCCGAATTTTTTAATATTTCTTTATAAAAATTTTAAATAATATTTTTCGAATGTTATTCTTCAATGTACCATTGGTTTTAAGAATAAGATTTCAACCGTGTCGTAAAAAAGGTCACAGAAAGTTAACTTCTTTCTAACCCAAAAGTAGGGATCGACTAAACGGCGTCCATGGGCGGTTCTCGCACACCTAAAAGCACCCATACGAGTACGTTGAACAAAATCAATCAACTTCATTTAGTCTCGCTTGAGCATTTCTTCTCTTGGTGTTGTCGCATGTTATCTGGCGTTACACTGAACGAACGTTTGATTGCACTGAGATAAGAATATCTGTCTCGTACAGTTACAATGGAAGGTTTTATGGGTTAAGTTCTTAATTCTCCCCCACTCCTAGTACTAATATTTCTCTCGTTCGTTTTCTAATGCGTCTGCAAAGAAGAGAGAGTAAAATTCAGAAATTAGCTCGTTCCAAAAAGAAAACTTAAAAAACCTACTTATTTATTTCATAAGTCGTGTTTCTTAGGGGCAACTAGCATTGTTGCCTAGTAAGTGTGCAATATGGTCAAGTGGCAACATTAAACAAAATTATGACTAATATGGCAACATTGTTTCTCTTTGTATACATCAAAAAGCATCAAACAACAAGAGCTTTTATCGGCGAAATTATTAAAAGTAGCCAAAGACAAAATATTAGAAATGATTTTAAAAGGTCAATGAATTTTAGTAAAGCAATTAATTGCTACATTTTGCATTATAAAAATTTGCAAAATACATTTAAAACTATTAGAGGTGAAGATGATTAATGTATTTACTTTACCCCTCTCTTGCAAATAGACCCGATACGAGTTCGCCAATAAGACTTCTTTGTTTGAGTGTTTTTTCGTCTAAATAACAAAAGCAAAAGTTTTTTTGTTGGAAAAATAAATCTGCTTACTCTCACTCGTTTGTTTAATGACTTAAAGCCAACACGCTGGCTAACCGCGTCACTTCCCCAAAACTCAGCTGATATTAGTAAGTCAAATGTTATGCCTAAAATTCAATCGGAAATTCAAACTCTAGATATCAATTGTGTATTTTCATTCCAAACGTAGTTCTCTAGACAAAATTTGCGGATGCCCTTGGGGTGTCTTAATAATAAAATGTCTTTGTTATAGACTTTCTAAGTTCTTTTGCAGAGGTATTTCCGCAAATGAAACCTCTTGATGTCTATGGCAAATTTTCTTGCAATAATCGATGAAGAGCTTTAGAATTTTGTGGCTTAAATCGTCTTTGCCTCTAGTAGAAAACCATCTTTGGTAATAAGGGCTGCTATATATATTTCTGGCGAATATTTATCATCAAAAATGGTTTTCTTGCATGCGCTCAAACCAATTGTCGAAGCACTTTTTCCACTCCGATTGAGACACCTCCAAAACATGGTTTTTGGACGCTTCAACAGCATCTTCTGGCGACGAAAATCGTTGACCACTCATTTTTTTCTTGATGTGCTGGAATAAAAAGTAATCATTGGGTGCCAAGTCAGGGCTGTATGGCCATCAATTCGACGTTTTGGCCGGTTAAAAAGGCGCTGGTTTGAGCCGATGTGTGAGAGCTCGCATTGTCATGGTGCACAATGATTCGTTTTTCGAATTTCTCCGAAGATTTCAGGCAAACAAATTGTGGTGTACCACTCAGAACTGACCGTTCTACGTTGCTCAAGCGGAACAGACGCCACAAAACCAGTTTTGCCGAAGAAACAGGCAACCATTTGCTTTGTAGTGCTTCTTTCACAAACAACTTTTGTTGGATTTGGCTCGTCTTCAAAGACCCACACGGTTGATTGCTGTTTTGTTGCGGGCTCATATGCATAGATCCATGATTCGTCACCTGTGACGATCTTATAAACGTCTTTAGAAGCACCGCGATCGTATTTTTTTTTAAATTTCTTGGCACCAATCGACTCGAGCCTTTTTTGAGCAATTGTCAAATTGTACGGGATCCAACGAGAACAAACCTTTTTTACGGCTAGGTTTTCATGCAATATCGAATGTATGCTGGTGGAAGAAATGTCCAAGGATGCCTCTATCTCACGGTATGTCACATGACGATTATCAGTTCACGCACGGCATCAATGTTGAATGACCTTCACGACATTGGTCTTTGAGCGAGCGTCGTCCACGGTTGAATTCATTAAACCAGTTTTTCACTGTTCTATAGGATGGAGCTTCATCGCCATACAAAGGTTTAAGTTCATCGGTGCACTCTGGTGGTGATAATCCACGTCGAATGTTGTGAATAATGATCGCACGAAAATGTTCACGAGTTAATTCCATTTTTTTTGCCAAATTGATTTTTTCAAGTCACTCTAAACAACACAAATGATGATCGTACGTCAAAACGTTCTGAGTACGTGTATGGTAAAAAATGTCAAACTTTCCAATGGAAATGTCAGATGGCGCCAGCCAACACTTAGTGTTGCCTAGGCCAGAAATATATATAGCAACCCTCGTATTTGTATTTTCTACAACCTTAACATTCTGTATATCCTCTACAAATCAACCACTCGAAATTTGCAAATTATGTGTCTTATTCTCAATATTTTCTATTTCCTTTATTAAAGCGTCATCTTTCATTCTAAACTTTCCAATAACTCTTTTTATCTGGTGTCATCTTCGATTTTAAAATAACCAACAATGCCACCTACGACCACTTCGTTTTTATAAAACGTCGTCAGCACTTTCAGGGTGCCGCGCGGCATTTGATTAGGCCAACTTTCCGTGTTGAAGAGGATTTCGTTGAAATAATACTCGCCGGCTGGCAATGGACAGAGACCATCATTCCCTATGTAGGGAATGTTGGTGTTCTCATTGTAGCTGAGTGAAGGCTGCACAAACTCCTTGTAAAACTCGGCAAAGCCGTCGCACACCCCCGTCGGCGGCACATCCATGGCCAGTTTCTTGTATTCGCCATTGCCCTGGGGACTGGTGAACATCTCGACGTCAAACTTGAATTGGACATTGTCCATATCCTCGACGAATTTAATAGAGCCGTTTATGAAATGTTCACGTTTAATGGTAGCCAAGTTGGTAAAGTCCACCAGAACCTGACCATTCTGCACTTCGACCACTTCAATCTTGTCATTGATAACGACATAACTTTGGGGCTCTGATGCCTGAAAGATGAAACGTTGAGAAGGAACTTGTTCATTGCCACCACTAGATAATGGCGTGGCGATCAGACTTACCTGAACCAGTACCGCCAGAGCTTGCAATAGAAAAATACAGCAGCATCCGTACTTCATGTTAATGTCATCCAAGTTTCACTGTGACTGTGCCTCGATTATAGCGAGTGTCATATTTATAGCTTGTCTGTTGGGGGGGGGAGAACTCCGGTCTAATTTGCCAAGAACATGAAAATATCGTGAGCTAAGCTCAATCTTTAATTATGTCCGATTTTATTATTTTAATTATTGCAGGCTAGAAAACACCGGCACTTTGTTGCTGGTGATTAGAACACCCGATTTGTTAGCTGGATAAGCAAATTAAAATTAGTTCTACAAATTATTGTGGAGCAGAGTATGAGAGCAGATTAATAAAGCTAGGACTACTTGAACTACTTTCGTAGTTAATAAAACGTGGTGGTTTCCAAGGCTTCGGTAAGAATACTTTATCTAACAAGCCCAATTTAGTATGACTCTGTTGCCTATTGTGGCTTTTTTGGCGTACCAAAATATATATTATTGCTCGTCGTAAAATTTAAAAAGGATCTAGCTAACCGATCCGTCAGTCCATTTGTCTGTTTAAAGCACGATAGCGGTCAAACGACTAAAGCAAGGACCCTAAAATTTTGAATGAATATGACAATTTGGAATTGACAATGGGTGAAATCAGCCTAGTGGAAAAAATTTCCTTTTGGAGGCTTACATGTAGCTCGGGGAGAAGTACACATTTTGAGTATTTGCTTAACAAATAAGAATTTATTGTGGACGAAACATGGTTGAAATGGATACTGTCGCACTTGTAACATCCAAGAAGGTCACAGTTACTGGACGTTTTCGCTCATGTGGCCCAAAAACAGTCCCATATGGTCAATAGTCACTGTGAGTACTCCAATTAGAGATAATTTTGCAACGAATCCCAGTAAGGATTTATTTTGAAGATTTGGCTGAGTATGGCGCCGGGCGAAGGGCCAAAAAACGGCCCTAAGTTTTAAAAAAAGGGCTCACCGGTGAATATGGGCTAATTGGTAACGCATCCAAATAAGGATTTTAAAGATATGGCTGATATTGCGGTCATATCACTTTATTTATTTTGTTATTCTCCAATAACCTGAAAAATTATGTTTGATAATCACGAAATATTTCATATAATTTCTTTTTTTTTACAAATTATTTTAGTACAATATTTACATGTAGAACCTCAGGGCCTTGTAGGCTTTATAGAGGCTAAAAAAAATAGAAAATGATTCAGACCTGCCTATATTTCGATTAAATATCATCGTCCCACATTGTCACATATACATCAAAAGTCAAACATATAAGCAATATGTATAATCCTCGAACAGAAAGAATATTTGTAGCATTGTACTTGTAGAGACCATTAGAGTGGTAACGCATAGGTCTAAATAAGTTACTTTATCCAGCTCCATTAAGTATTGGTATGTGTGTTTAATGAGAAAGAACCAGCTCTTGATATATGAACATTTTGTTTTCAAGCTTAATTTATTTTGTAAATTTATACACAACTCATATAGCTGATGAGATCTTAGACATGACCTCCTGTTAAGAAGATCCCATAATAAATTACGGTTTAAACTAATAGCCAAATATTTCATGCTTTTATGAGAAATATGCTTAAATAAAATCCCTTTAATTAAGAAATCATCCTGATGATAAAAATTTGTGATTTTTAAGAAAATAATAAAAGATGTTCTGATTTTTTAGAATTTCTGTAATTTTTTTTTAAGTTTTCTGTCATATTTTTTTGGAATACTTTTTATATATTTTATGTATTAAATTAAATTGTTTCAAATTTTTCATGACAATTTTTCACAATTATTTTTGACAATATTTCACCATGAACATGAAACTCTTTCATTAAAAGTATAAATTGGTTTCATTACCATTTATGCAAAAAAAGTTTAGCGAAAAATATTTTGTTAACATTTATTCAGTTTTTTTTATCATTATTAGGACATGAACAGTTTTTATTCTGGTTCGAGACCTTTGATTTTTCTTTTCAGAATCAACGTAAAAAAATAATTAATAAAAGCCAGAGGCTCTGGTCGCAAGGAAGACTGCGCAGATGTTTTTAAAGCTGGCAAGGGTTTTCTTCAGCAGTCTCTTGCGACGATTACTCAGGCCACAACATACATGACTTATACAGTAGTCTCATTCAAATGAATGAGAATTACTCTTTTACGTATGTAAAAGCACAAAATTACGTTTCTAAAAATAATGAATAATTTTTGTATAAAGACATTTTATACAAAATAAGAACATTTTAAAACATATGAAGGAAAAACCAAGAAATTTATAAAAAGCATTTCAAATACACGAATAATATGAAGAATGTACGACGAACATTTTAATAAATAAATAGTACGAACATGATTCTTTCAGTGTAGCAAAGTCTGGGTGAAGGGTATACGAGTATACGGTTCGGTCTGGGCAACCATAGAGAACTTTTTACTTGGTTTAATCAAACTGGATTACTCTCTCCTCGCTGGCAAACATTTTCTGGTCCATTCAATTAAAAATGCATAACTAAAGACGATTTAAGTGTTGTCAAAATGTTGATTCTTTTCCAACTACTCTAGAGCCCAATTAGCGAGCGTACGTTTATTTTCGTTCTCAATACTCCAGAGCTTAATCAGCGAACGTACGGCAATTTTCTTTTCATTACTGTACTTATAGAGGTCAATTAGATACAAGTTTTGTTTTTAATACTCTAGAGCTCAATCAGTAAAAGAACGACAAGTTTCGTTCTCATAGACTCTTTTGCAAAAAATAATCTTTAACAAGTAAACAAAATAAGTTTATACTCGTATCACTAACCTTGGGTGAGTCGATTCACCAATCGATGTTGTACCATAGATTGTTGATGGCTTTTGCTATGAGACAACAAATTCAACTACGACATTTCAAAAAATTAATTCTAAGGCACCCAAAATTTCAATTTCAATTTGGTATTTTCTTAATTTTATTTTTAAGGTTTTTTATTACGTAATAATTTTTTTTAAATATTAACTTTACAAGAAATACAAATATACATTGCCACAAAGAATACCATATAACATTGGACTGATTCGATTCGCTACGAAATTTAGTCGCTTCAAAAATGATTATGTTGATACGTATGTCGTAGTGAAACTTAGTTTTCCCTCATCCCAAAAGCTATCGATGGCACAATATCGACGAATTGTTGTCCCTACCAAATGGACCTAATGCACGATAGACCCTATCATGGTTTATACACGCAGAGAAAAAACATGGTTACAACATGGTCACGGCAATAATAATATGTTCTCCACAACAAAAGTATGTTCGTCGCAACCATAGCATGGTTAACTGAATTTATTTTTGACAATAGTATAATTGCTGCAATATTAATATTATTGATATGTAACAATAGTATTATTGCCAAATTTAAAAATGAAAATATGTTTAAAGCAACAATATAAATATGGTATTGTGTTTTGCGTTTTATGTTAACAATGATATGATTACGGCAATCATACTGTATGATTGTAATTTTTCTTTATTTAAATATGCTTTTTAGAACAAATGCTATTGGATATGCAATAACAGAATTTTTTTTTAGAAATTAAAATTTTTTAAACAAGCTGATTTGGCTTTGTTTAACTGAAATATTTTTAATAAAAACGCTTACGCTTATTTAAACTTATTTTTTCTACTGTGAAATAAATCACTCCTACTATTTTGAATTTAATGTATTTTTGAATAATTTAATAATTCAAATCTATTGTTGACAAACAATTTTAATAAACCAATTTTAATAAATAATATTGGGGATCAAATCTATTGTCGACAACTCAAACAAATTCTATTAAAGAATAGTGGGGATCATAGTTTAATTGTGTGTGATCATACTATGGTTGTAGGGATCATAACATGGTTGCGTGTGGATCATACTATGGCTGTGAGGACCATACTATGGTTGTATATGAAACATACTATGGTTGTGGGGATCATACTATGGTTGTGGATATCATAGTATGGTTGAGTGTGAATCATACTATGGTTGTGGGAATCATAGTATAGTTATGTGTGAATCATATATTGTGAATCGAATATTGCCATCACAACCATACTTTTTTTCTGCGTGTAGTATCGTAGTCGGTTCACCCACTATTCGCCTGTTAAGAAAAAATTAAAATTTCTAAATGCATTTTTGTCTAAGTTACAGTGCATCAATATTTTCGGATCAAGAATTATATAATATTAAAATTTTATAACGATTAGTGGATTAGTTACATTGATCAGTGTGAATCTTTATCAAGGGGCATGGCACTGCCATCTTTTTCAGCAGTTTTTGTTTTTGCCTCTACTTACCTACTTACATACCAATTTAAGCTCAGAAGATAAGGAATTTTAAAGTTCAGAGTGGAATGAGCGTTGCCGCGACCGTTTGCCCAATACGTATAAACGTAATATGGTCTGGTCTGTCAGAATTTTCTAGGCAAAAGTTTTATTTTGTTAAAATTTAATATGGATCGGTTTATTATTTTGGCTTTTGTCACCAGGTTGTGTTTCCTTCCATACCAACTATCACCGCCATAAGTCTATAAGTTCATGAGATGTGGCATTTCTTAATTCAGAGTTGTATGGGAGGTGTCAAGCCCATTTATTCAATCATGACGCATTGTAGCCTACAAATATTTTCTGACCAAACGTATTTTTTTATTTTTTATATATTTTCCAAAGGTCGATTCAGTTCTGTGTACGTTTTAGCGCGATCCTACTAAATTTTTGAAAATTCCATTTTCTTTTGGCGACATTGATTTAGTAACGGTCAGTGGTATTAGCTTTCAGGAATATTCTCGCTTGACACCGGAGCCGCGGTGTCATACGAGGGTTGCTATATATTTTGCTGGCCTAGGCTACACTAAGTGTTGCCTGGCGTCATCTGACAATTCCATCGAAAAGTTTGACACTTTTTAGCATAACGTACTCAGAACGTTTTGACGTACGACCATCATTTATGTTCTTTATAGTGACTTGAAAAAGTCAATTTGGCAAAACAATGAAATTAACTCGTGAACATTTTCCTGCGATCATTTTTCACACCTTTCGACGTGGATTATCAGGACAAGAGTGCATCGATGAACTTAAATCTTTGTATGGCGATGGAGCACCATCCTATAGCACTGTGAAAAACTGGTTTAATCAATTCAATCGTGGCCGGCGCTCGCTCAAACACGAAGGTCGTAAAGGTCGTCCAAAAACGGCCGTTGTGCCAGAGAACATTGTTGCCGTGCGTGAATGCAAGATCGACATGTGACATACCGTGAGATAGAGGCATCCTTGGGCATTTCTTCCATTAGCATACATTCGATATTGCATGAACACCTGGCCGTAAAATGGTTGTTCTCGTTGGATCCCGCACAATTTGACAATCGCTCAAAAAAGGCTCGTGTCGATTGGTGCCAAGATATTTTGAAAAAATACGATCGCGGTGCTTCAAAAGACGTTTATAAGATCGTCACAGGTGACGAATCATGGATCTATGCGTATGAGCCCGAAACAACACAACAATCGACCGTGTGGGTCTTCGAAGACGAGCCAACGAAAGTTGTTCATGGAAGAAGCACTTCGAAGCAAATGGTCGCCTGTTTCTTCGGCAAAACTGTTCATGTAGCGACTGTTCCGCCTGATCAACGTAGGAGATCAATTCTGAGTGGCACACCACAATTAGTTTGCCTGAAATCTTCGGAGAAATTCGAAAAACGAACAAGAGAAAACGAATCATTGTGCACCATGACAATGTGAGCTCTCACACATCGACTGAAACCAGCGCCTTTTTTACCGGCCAAAACGTCGAATTGATGGGTCGTCCGCCGTACTGCCCTGACTTGACACCCAACGACTTCTTTTTATTCACGCACATCAAAAAAAAATGCGTGGTCAACGATTTTTGCCGCCAGAAGATGCTGTTGTAGCGTTCAAAAACATGTTCTGGATGTGTCTCAATCGGAGTGGAAAAAGTGCTTCGACAATTGGTTTGAGCGCATGCAAAGGTGTATAAATCATGCTGGAGAATACTTTGAAAAACAATAAAGCAATTTTTGATGATAAATATTCGCATTTTCATTATTGGGCCAGAAATATACGTAAATATATCAGCCCTCGTAGCTAGTGTGTGCAACAATCACAAAGGCTCCCTTGTAAGACCATGTGGCATTAAAGAGCATCGTAACTTTTCGTAGTATTATTCCGACTTAAAACTGGCCGTTAGGAAACAAATACAGCCTGTACAGCTCGCTAGAGAAAGTTCCCGATCAGTTGTACAGGATTTGGTCCTGAACATTTTTGCTACAAAATTGTCCATTCAATAGATTCCTCAAGTGGGCGCCGCTTTTGCTGACAACCATGTTGGCTAATTTAATTGCACTTGTATTTGTTTCGCTGTGCTTCTAGAGTCGTTGCCTCGCTCAAGTAGACCCGTAACGTATAAAACCCAAAGGAGGTCTCTATCAGCGGCAACATAAAATCGTCAAAACGATATATTCGGTGGCACAGATTTTCACAAGCCCCTGGTATTCCAAAAACCAGCATCTACAAATGATCGTTATTCAAGTTAAAGGGCAGCTACTCGCTTATCCAGCACATTACATAATTTTTTAAACTTTATTACAATTGGGCCGCTGATTGGTGCGACCATGTGGGCGTGGAAACTTAGATGCATAATTTAAGAAGTGTTCCGTACTCATTTTAGGGATTTTGATAAGATGGAAAGCACAGTCGGATCAATAGGACTCTACAGGATAGCAAGTATAGCATTTTATATAAGTTAGCTTTTGTCAATAGGGCCCGTCCCAACAGTCATGACATGCTTTATTGCCAAAGACCTTCACAGGAGCTACTTTTCTTTTCAAACATTTTCACATTTTACTCAAAAACTTTTGGTTTGTCGTTCAAACGAAACGAAAGCTTCAAGCAACAAATGTCAAGAATTGGACAAAAACTTATACATCCCATTCAAAATGAATTCAAGGACCTCGCCAAGGATGAAATCGAAAAGTTTCCAGCGCTTACAGTGAGACTTGAAACGATTGATAGCCTTCTCCTTTTACTGGACACCAAAGAGGAAATGGCCTTGGTAAGCATTTTCCAGCACATCACCGACTACGTCCGCAAGCATGACGAAAACCTAGCCTTGCTTAGAGAGAAGAATGTGCTGGAGCTGATGTTGCACAAGGAATTCTTTCGCCTCTCCGAAAGTGTGATTGTCCGAAGATTCTCACTATGTCTGGCGGCCCACATGGCGGAGAACATGAATACTCTAGTGGATTTAGAAACCCCCCGTACCTTGGAAATCATTAGAGTTTGCTTGGCATGCTACGTAAGAGAGGAAGACGAATTTTGTTTGGAATACTTAAGTTGTGTCATCAACAAATGCCTGGATGATCCGCAGGCGGTCAAGAGAGTTTTGGAGGACATTCACTTTGTGGAGAAATTCTTTAATGCGGCAGCAGTGTCCTCTAATCCCGATGTAGTCCTTTATTCTTTTGAATTATTGGAGAAAATGTTAAGGGTGCCATGTTCGAAAGAATTACAGAACTTTACTGACCATACGAGCTTTCCTATGGGCAGGATCCTATGCGAATTAACTTCAAAGTTTCCGCAAATACGCAGTGCGGCTTTAAAAGTTTTGCGTCTTCTAATTTTGGAAACCTCGGCGTGTAGACCTCTTACAATAGGGTCGCGCAAGTCCAGCGTTTTGGAACAATTGACCAACATGTTTTGTGAGCATCTAAGGCCGCCGGAATTGCAACTGGTTGTGGAGGCTTTAGCGGCCGCTCTGCGTCAAGAAGATTTCGCCCAGTTGTTTTTCAAGCTCAATTATTTTGAGCGTTATGTGGCGCATTTAAATGACAGCCAGAGTCTGGAGCTTGAGAACCTCTCCCACGTATTGGTGGTGCTGAGCGAGGCAGCCAAGTACAGCGAATATCTGCCACGCTTAGTGAAGGCTGATGTGATAGAAAAACTGCTCGATTGTTTACTAGCCGACGATAACAAGGAGCCGATGCACTTATTGGTGGGTCTGAATCGAATGTTGGCAAACCCGGAGGCCTCGAAACGGATGGTGGAAGCATTCGAGCGCGGTGTAATCGCAAAGTTATTAGGTTTGTATTGATTTTTTTTAAACCCTTCATCATAGGACTAAGGGTATATTCAGTTTGTCATTCCGTTTGCAACACATCGAAATACTGGTCGGAGACTCCATAAAGTATATTTGAATCGTCCTAAAATTTTAAGATGATCTAGCCATGTCCGTCTGTCTGTGAAAAGCATACTACAGGTCGCATTATTGAAGACGTTGTGTGTAAAAATGTGCAGAAGCAAGTGTTGATAGACTGAAACGTTTGGTACTGAAAATGGGCCAGATAGGTCAAGAGGTAAACATTTTCACATCTCAAGGACTGGGGCAATCTCTGGAAAATTTTAAAATGCTGTATCTTATGAACTTTATGAGATATGGGGCTGATATTTGAAATATAAATTATGGGCATGGATCGAAAATTACCTAAAGCAAAAAGCGGGCGGTAACACGCCCCCTTAAAAATCGCATGTATGGCCGAACTTATGGACCGATCATTATAAACTTTCGATAGAATTAAACCAAAAACTAGACAATGTTGTGGTAAAAATGGACAAGGGGCGTGGCACCGCCCACACAGCCCTGCACATAAAATGACTATATCTTATGAACTACTTGAGATACGATTTGGAGCATCTGATGTTGGCATGGATCGAAACACATACTGAAGGATAAGTGGGAGATGCCACGCCCCCTTTACAAATCGCATTTAGTGACAAAGTACCGGACAGATCGTTACACATTTTTAAGAGAATAAAATCAATCATAAGCGTACTACGAAAGATTATATTGTGTTTAAAATGGACAAAAGGGCGTGGCGCCGCTCATACAACCCTGGACTTTAAAAGGCTTAATCTCGTGAACTAATACCGATATGACCATATAAGCTTGTATATATGCTTTTGGTATGGAAAGACACACCCTGATAAAAAAAGTATCCGGTACCACGAACCCTTGATAAAATGGTTATATGCACCGTAACCTATGATGTAGGGTATATAAGCTTCGGTAGGCCGGATTTTATTTTTCTATTTATTTTTTTTTCTATGGGGGTTTTTTATACATGGCACAAATTTCACCAGCGTATTAATTTCTTGGCTCATTTCATGAAAATATGTCCGCCTACGGCCAAGCTCAAAAACGTGGGGGGCGAAATGACAATGGTTTGAAAATTTTCGGATTGCTGGTCGGAGGTTACAAGGGTAAAATTGCCAAGTTCTGAACCAGTGGTCGGATTTTATTTCTTGTTTTAAAAGAAAGCCCTACCTTTTACCTTTCCAAAATTACCTAAACAAAGCACAGACAGCCTACCGTTCCAAACTTATGAATATTTGACTAAAACCGTAAATTTAGAGCGGTAGGACCTCTGGACTTTGTTTAGGTAATTGTCGAAAGGTAAGAGGTACGGCTATCTTTTAAGAAGAAAAAAACATCCGACCACTGGTTCAGAACTAAGCAATTTTACCCTAGTATTCTCCCATTCGCCATTTCGCCCCTTGCATTTTCGGACATGGTCGTATATCTTTTAAGAAGAAAAAATAAACATCCGACCACTGGTTCAGAACTTATTCTCCGACCAATAATCCGAAAATTTTCAAACCACTGCCATTTCGCCCCTTGTATTTTCGGGCATGGTCGTAGATGGACATATTTTATGAATGAGCCAAGGAATACGCTGGTGAATTTGTCCAGTCGTGAATAAATTCCCCTGTATAGACACTCACTTTTTCCAGTTATATAAAAGCCCACAGTCCAATGCGTGTTGTGTTCCATGGTTATTTAGGCAACAATGCTGCCTCATACGTTCATAAGAGCATGTGAAGCGGTGCTAGTGGTCTATGGACTGTTTAATGAAAATTTGATAATAAATCACCCGTCGAAAAAAAAGTAATAACTCAAATTTATAACTTTAATTATTTTTTTTGTTGAAAAAAATGTCCGAAATATTCCCCGCGTCTTTTTTCTCTAAACTTTCGACGAAAAACTTTACAATTCCTTTAATTTATTTGGAGTACTTCCAAGTGTTTAATAAAACAGATTTTTAACATTTCCGGAAATTTGAAAGCTTCAACTTATTGCTCTGTTGTTGAAGAGGTCCGCTTTAAAAAGAAAATATTTTTTTTAGTTTTATTGAATATCAGCTTTTCGATATCTCATTGTCTTATACGACCTTCGCATATACAAACGAATTCCATTAGATTTTGTTCTCATCGAATATCGGCTGTCAATATCTGTACAGCATGTAATAGATTATGATTCGAAAATTGGTAAATGAGGAGGTTCGAATATGCCCCGAATACCTCATTTGCCTCGTACTATTGAATAAAAATTGATGGGATTTCGTCTAGAAATTTATTACAATTCGATGAAAGTAAAATTCGGTGGATGTCCAAAGTAAAATTGTTTTTAACTTTGCAAAATTTTTGACCCAAATTTCAGTTCTTGTTGGTGACGTTGAGACAAACCTCAAGACACGTGAAGTGGCGGCTGAGTTACTTTTGAACTTATTGGCACACGCTTACCACCGAGCTGCTGGCGAAATGTTGAAACTGGATGTTTCGCTAGTTTTGGCCAAAACATTCGGTCAGGAGGGCCAATATCTGTCGGTCGATTTAATTTCAACTCTGCTCAAGATTATCGAAAGTCTGGCCGCCAATGACGATTGTCGTGAAACAATTTGTGGAAATCCGGCACTGGTTACGAATATTGGAATTTTATTGATGGTAAGAGAATGCCTAAAATTCCCGGTATACCCACTAAATGCTTGCTTGCTATTCCAGAATTCATTCTCCCATACCATTGTGGTTGATCATATATTCCGCTGTCTCTGTACCATCATCGAGGAGGAGCCAGTTCGCGTTGCTCTCCTCCGGTGTTACTTAATCTCGTCCATTAAGAGGGCTCTCAATTCCTTGTCGAATTTTGTCAAGATCTCAGTTACCAATTTCATAATGCAGACAGCACGGTTTACCGAATTTGTGGGCGAATACATAGACCACGGCGTACTGGAAGTGTAAGTCCACGCGAAATGCACTGTTGACGGTCTGATAACAAATACCCTTCCCCCATTCTTATTACAGACTTATAATGCATCAGTCGCTGGCCTCGTGTGTGCCCACATGGAGCCCGGCCATTGAAAGCATTCTCTCAAAGACGCCAACATTGAAATTTTGCATACGCAATCATTTGGGCTTCACCGATGTCACAACGGGCCACGATTGGTTTGTATCGAAAAGTAAATTTAAAGATTTTCGCCTTTTCCAGGCCATGCTAAAGGAGGACGTTTCTCCGCTACACCCCATACTGGTGGTGAATTTCGAACGACCTACCACCCCCGAAGAGATGATTGTGAAAGTACCCAGGGACTGTTTAACGCGCGAAGACTGCAGAAGTCTGGCCGAACCTAGCGAGTGGTGCTACTGCCGCACTCCCGGTGATAGCTATTTGCCCCGCTATTTGCAAGAGGTCCTTGTCCGAATGGAGGCTGAAGATTTGGCGGTCCAGGCTGCCAACCAAAATTGTGGCATTGATTTTGAGAATTTGGCCAAGAGAGTTAAAGTTATCGCTCAAGTGGTGGCGCACGAATTGGGCAACAATTTGAAACTTTTGGATTTGAATGCTGACGAAGAATGCTCGCTGCATACGGTGCAGTGTCATCTTAAAGAACTGGCCCGGACACTGCACTGTACCTTCATACCATTGGGTCATATTCGCAGTGGCTGTCATTTCGAGAGAGCGGTTCTTTTCAAGGCTCTGGCCGATCAAGTCGGTCTGCCGTGTACCCTTCAGCGTAGCGTTGATGGCCAAATGCTATACAATAAAGTGCCACTGGCGTTGGAAATGGAGTCGGATACGCACTGCGATCCGATGACCTTGAAATTCATGCCATGGCGCATGCTAAGACCCACTGCTATTGTGGACCTCATGTACAATGTGGGTGAACTCTATCCGATGCAGAGTCGTCAGGCGTTGCAATATTTAAGATTGTATTGAGGAGATGATTTTTATTTAAAATACAAGAGTTTTGAATAATAATTTTTTTTAATTGTTAAAAGCCTTATGCTGTTTGAGCCTAGGAATTGGGAATGGCTTTGTAGGAAGCCTATACGAAACTGAACCTAGCAACATTAAATACAACCGCTGATTTAATTTTTGATAGATTTGGTTTGAGTCCATAATAAAATGTACCGAATCTAATGTAGATCAATCCACAATAAAGACCATTTTCAAAAGGGAACAACCTTAAGCGATCTTAGACAATGTAATACAAGGTGGCACGAAATAAATCACCCAATCGGAAGATGCTGAAAATTTTGCAAATGCCGTCGTACTTAATTCATATTGGACATTTGTAAACTAGACAACTACGGAATACAAACGCTTTACATCGCAGAAGCGTTTAATAACACAATGATACAAACTCGAACTTTGCGAATGGGATGAGACCAGTTGCAAATGAAAGTTGCCATTATCCAAAACAAAACCTTCAAGGGTTTTTTTAGTTCAGAGCGATATTTTTTTACACGCATTTGAAGTTGGTGATTTTTGGAACGCTGTCTAACAAAAAAATATCATTGAAAATTTGATAAAAAAAATTATGCTTATTAAAATCTTATTTTTAATATTTATGTTTACCTAAAACTCACGCTAGATGGCGCAGTCATACAAACGGTGATATTTCTTGTAGATTTTCATAGAAAAGAACGGGGTATTGCAGTAATTACTGAATATACAACACTAAGGAAGACAGTTAAATGTATTAGAGAACATGGAAATATACAAAGAAAAGACATCCGAATGTAGGATAATAAATAAACAGGTTAACACTGCTTCAACCAGAACCGGAAACATACAAAGATCCACAGCCTACTACTTCTGGAGTTTTTGCTACTTCAAACATGCAAATTGACAGTGATAGTGATGATGATTAAACGGATCCAAATACGATATAATACTTTTAAATAAAAAAATTGTTTTTGAAATAAAAAAAATATTTTTTTCTTATAAAAAACACATTTTTTTCATAAAAACTGTATTTTTGAAATAGTATAATAAAATTTACTTCGTAATATCATTAGAAATGTGATTAACAATGAACCTAACATAAAAAAGTAAATACACCAGTCTTTCTATTAAAATCTACAAGAAATGTCACTGTTTGTATGACAGCGCCATCTAGCGTAAGTTTTAGATAAAAAATATCAAAAATGAACTCCTCGACCGCCGAAACTGTAAGATACCACAACTTTCCAGGATAATAAAAATAAATAAGCATTATTTTTATCAAATTTTTAATTATCTTTTCTTGTTGGACAGCGTTTTAAAATGACCAACTTCAAACACGTGTAAAAAAATCTCGCCCTGAACTAACAAAAAAGGTTTTGAAGGTTTTGTTATGTATAATGTCGACTTTTATTTGCAATTGGTCTCATCTCATTCGCATTTTGGTTTTTGCACTGTGGAATTTTGTCAAAGCCTTTCCAGGTCGCGTAATCTCCCGTTTTGGCGGTTTGGCATAGCCGACAAGACCACCCGATTTAATCTTGCCAGACTTTCTTTAGGGCTACTTAAAGTCGCGGGTTTTTGCCAAAAAGCCTCAGACAATCGCAATCCTTAAAAAGAATAATCAACGGGAAAGCGAATAGGTATGGAGAGTTTTCATGGAAACGGGCATAAATGTATATCACCTCAGGCGGCAGCCGCCTGACGGATGTCCTCTGTTCTAATTAACAAAAACAATTGTGAAGGTTCAAATAAAGATTTCTATTACACAAAATATTTTTTTCATTTAGTAAGATAATCGAAAGCAATATTGGATGATTAATTTTGCGACACCTTGTATTTGCAAGCTGAACTTTGATTATAACAACAGATGGACAGACGATTACAACAATAGATGTCTTTCTGTTAGGTGTTACAACCAACAGATTTTGTAAAATAGAGTAGCTTTACTGAAGTGCATAATAAGCATCACCATTCACAGCTGGAGTCTGTCACTTCCGTTTCCGCTTCGACTATTTTTACTTCCTTCGTATTTTCCTTTCGAACTTTCGTAGTTTTGCTGGTTCTCGTCTTTGCTAAACACTCAACGTCAGGGTTGTACATGGGGCGGGTGTAAGGACCTTAAAGGTGGCAACACTGTCTGACCGAAGGCGCAGGTCCTTGTGGCATGTCCTTTGCCGTGACATTCGCTGTACAGAATGTGTTCCTCCGTACCAGATCTCACCATTTCAACAAAAGCAATAACAAAATAGTGAAAAGTGTATTTTTTTACAATAAAACAATTTTTGTTTTTAGTTTTAAGATGTTCACACAGATTGTCCTACACACATTGTGGATTTCATTAAGTTTCAATCAATTTACCAGTAAGTACTTCCCCAAGGAGCCCCTACATGACGAGTGTGTATGTGTGCGATAAATATATGTATGTGTATGCTTTCTAACCCCTTGTGCGCCATCGACCCACCTAGTGGCCGGACAATCGTTAACCACTGCTATACATCGTACCCAAGCTGCCCAGGAACGTATCAATGACTTGAAGTGCTACAAATGTGACACCATGGAAGATGGTGAACTCTGCGTCGATGTCGTGACCACAAATGCCACCAATTTCATACACAAATGTGAGGGCGAAGAGTTCATTTGCATGGTAGGGTAGGTTGCGAGCTGAGCAGAGCTGAACTCAATATTGCCCTTTTTGTCGTTGCAGGTCAAACGTTTCTCCTATACCACCAGTACCGAAAACTCCACCAGCTCCCCGAAGATGTGGTCACTGGATCGCCGCTGTGCGGTCAATTGTGAGCCCGGTTGCATTGTGATTGGCGAGCGCACCAAACTCTACGCGTGCACCTCCTGCTGCGAGTCATCGCTGTGTAATACGGGCAAAGGCTCCGCCTCGTCTGTGCTTTTTCGACGCATCGAAACCGGCATAGGCACAGTGATGGGCCTGGCGTTCGTCAAGTGCTTCCTCAGCTACATATCTCAAAGATTCCACGAGTTGGACTGAAAGAGCCAACAGCGCGTTGTAGGCCGAGCAAACCGAAAGGACCAGTGCCAAGATGATGTGTACATTTTTTTCGACTCTACTTTACTTTTGAAAATCTCATAGAATTTATTGATGACTTCCTTCATGTAGTTGAAAATTATTTAAATAAATAGTAAATGCATAGATAATTGGCCCTTTTATCCACATATGAGTATCTGACTACGATGGAGGACTGAATAATTAATCTTTACTTCCGATAACAGTGAAAGTTGAATTTCTACTTTTGAAATGCTACACCAAATCGCCTACGTACAATTTGAAAATTTGTTCGCCTATTTTGATGACATAGAATAATGATACAGGTAGTGTCGCCAATCGGTGGAATTTAAACTTTTTTCATAGTGCGGCGGACTTGATCCTAAGGATGGCAACATCCGCTTCACTCACGATGTGATTGTGTGCCTTTCAACTCTTCGCTGACGGCGTTTCATCAGACGACCTCGTTTTTTTTCGATGATTTCTTAATTTTAGGTGGAACTCAGTCGTATCTAAGATACTCGTGGCCCATAGCAATGATTCTTTATACCCTGATACACACAGTGGAACAGGGTATTTTAGGTTTCCTGACAATTTTTTTTTTGTTGTGTTTGAAAAAAAAATTGTTAATATTGTTAGATATGTTAGAAAAAAAAAATTACTCTGATTGAAATTAAAACATAACAAAAAAAAGTTGTTTTTTTTCAACTATGAAAAACATGTTCAAAAATTATCGAACAGATTCAGTAATCAGTGATATTATCATCTGGAAAAATTATAATAAGCATTTCAAGATCAAACAAAATCATAATTTTATATCACTTGAATGACAAAGTGAAGTATGAAAAACCAAATTGTATTGAGCTATCATATGCTGGCCTGGGGAAAGCAAGTACATGGGCCTATACGATTCGCCTTTGCTTGCGTCTTTGTACTACTCTACTGATGTGTTGCGTAGACCATTGCAATAAAATTGCCAGTGGCAACAGCGATATGTGGTGTAAAGTACCATACTTTTGATGCTGCTGCAAGAAAGACTGCGGGAAAAATGTAAGCTAGCTGATGATGACGACGTCAAAGGTGTGTACGGCTGCGATGACACCAAATTCAGGTGCACACTGCGGACAACGTTGATACGGCAAGTGGCAACAAAGTCAATTTCGCTATACTGCCTGATGTGGTTCCGACCTGAACAGCTCCTGAAGTGCACCCACTCCTTGCAACGGTTTCACCTTTCAGACGTGGCACGATGGTCTATTTGGTTTTAACAAACCAAGTAGATCCAAGGTGCTGAGTTTTGTTTGACCTCTGCTCGGACCAGTAATATCCGGAGCAGGTGATCATTTTTGCTAAACGTTCAATTTCTAAGAAATTTAAATCTTGACAAACCAAAAAAAAAAAAATATATTTTCTTCTTCAAATTTCAAAACATTTTTCTTCAGTCCGGAAATCGTCTTATTTGAGCAGAAAAAACGTGTTTTATGGATATAACAAACATTTTGTTTTCATTGTTGAGAAAAATGTCTTTCAGTTAAAAAATTTCTGATATTTATTCAAGAAACACATTTTGAAAAAAGTTTTCAGTTTAGAACGATACAATTTTTAAAATTTCTTTCTTTTAAATATTTTCAAATACTTTTTCAAAAATAATTATTAATGTAGTGTGCAGCCACGAAAATCAATGTCACTCTGCCATTTTGTTAAAAACTTGTCTTCTATTTAAATATGTATAGCAGCAAGAGGTCTTGAACCGGTTTAATCCCTGTTCAATGTGAAAAATAATTATTGTCAAAGCCATGCTACAATAAAGAAGGTCGAGTGGTGCTAACAGCTGATTTTAAATTTTTTCTCGTAGTAATTTAAATTGCCAATTTTAAAATTTCCCAATGGCTTTTGTTGAAGTTTGTAGAGGAAAAAATGTTCATCCAACATTCACAATTATCGTCAAACATTCACAAATATGTATTTTTGGCATTCTCTTTCAAGTGACTTTGACAATCTAGCGAACTATTTTTGTTGTTGTTGGGCTAATGACTATACCTTGTTTATTGTACCATGGCCAAAGCTCAATATTTTACTAAAATATTTTTTGGCATGAACCGTGGGTCTATGAAAAATATTAGGTTTAGTTCATAGTCAAATTTTTGATTCACGTTTTGGTTTCTCTTTGAACGAAATGAACAAAAGAAACATGGTCTCAAATGTTTATTTTGTTCATTTCGTTCAAAGAGAAACCAAAACGTTAATCAAAAATCTGTCGAAAAGACTTTTAGCTGCCAGCAGGGGTGACTCCCGATTCGGTGAACGCTACTTCACCACCCTCAGACTCCAAGCAAAGAAAGTGTTTTTACAATGATCAAGGCTATACAATTAAGTGCAGGCAGATTGCAGATTGAAACTGCCGGAAGTTAACACCGAACAATTTAAAATTTTTCTGAACTTTAATAATAAATATTTTGATTCAAAACAAAATATAAAACGTTTCGTTGACACACACACAAGAGATTTTGTATTGTAAGTACCCAGTAAACCAAATTTACCGACAATGTCTGATATCAGACAATTCTGAACTCTATCGAGAATTCTTACCGAAATCATTACAAATTCTGTTTGATTTGTCTGAGGATTTTTTATATATTATGTTCCGAAATATCTGAACGAATTCGGCCCGAATTCTGTTAGACTTGTCTGTGGGATTTTTATTAATTTTTTGTTCAGACTTCTCTTATCGAACTCGCAACGAATTCTGAACTATTTATCTGAGGTAGTCTATTCGTTTAAAAATTTTGTTATTTGCTTCATATTTTACAGCTGTTGTTCTTGTGTTCAGACATGTTGGAACTAATTCTGAACAAATTCTTAACTGTTTGTCTGAGATATTTTTATATTTCAAATTCAAATTCTGAACGTTTGGTTAACTTAGCTGTGCGATGGATTTTTATTGTGTTCGAAGGAAAATTCTACTGCTGGCAGTTCTCGTTAAATGCAAAACTGGTTGCCCTTAAGTGTATAGCCACTAAACATAGTTACAGCACAATTATTGCTTGCGAAACGGCAGACAGCCATGCTTGTAACTAAACGTTTTTCTGAACGCTTTTTGAAAATGTTTTACAACTTTTTTTTTGTAGAATTTTTTTTTCTTTTTGATTGTTTACATTCGAATTTACCATGACATAAGCTCAGAATTCGTTCGGAATTCGGTTCGTAATGTCAGTAAAAACATCAGAATTTAATAAGACTTAATGTCAGAATTCAGACCGAAGTCGTTCAGAATTAGCTCAGAATTCGATATGAGAAATCGAAATTTCCCTTCGAATTTCCCAAGACTACAGTTCAGATTTCGGTCAGAAATCGGTTCGAAATGTCGGCAAAAACAGAATTTCCTCAGATAAATAGTTCAGAATTCGTGTCAACCTTCTCATATGTTTTTCGTTACGAACTCGCTAAGAATTCTGAACCGAAATCGGAACATTTTGCCGATTGTCGTTCAGAACTCTGACCGAATTCTGAAGGTTTGTTTTGCTAGGTACTTTGTTTGGTGAAAGAAAAACTTTAATGACAGCTTTATGAAGTTAATATTCGATAATTTCGGCTTAATTATATTCGTTGCGAAATAGTTTTCTACAGTTGATTCCAGACTAGCTGTTATATCTTCAGCGTACTCGTATAAGTCGAGAAAATCTTTCGCCTTTATTTCCTATAGTAAACCTTTTGTTAACCAAGTGCGATAAGTTCGATGTCCAGATTTGTTTTACTGTAGTGTGGTCTTTCACTTATTTTCGTAATACAGGGCTAGACGGTTGAAGGGTTACCAACTTCACATTGGGAATACCGGCAAATCAGCTATGTCAATTTTTTTTACCAATAACAGCTGTTTATATAGATTTGAAGTTACCAGAAACAGTTGATTCTAATTTTTATAAAGCAAAGGTTTTCCGAAATGAAATTTAAACGTAAAGTATGATTGTGTTAAATGTTATATATGGCCAGACAATTGCAACCAGCTATTGTTCGTAAGCTGAACCATCGTGAATTGAATAAAATTGGAATGTATCGCACAATAAATCTTAAAAAAAGGCGGCATTGCCAAACGTTTAGTGGTGGACGAAACAAAACGTAACGCTACATAAAATGGTTCGGGAAGTTAAGGCTTCACTTCACAGAAATTCACGTCGTAGTGGTAATCAAATGGCCAAAGAACAGAACAGCGAAGCATCCGACACATATTCCAAAATGAGTTTAAAGTAAATCCTTATAATTTTCAAAAAGACACACGAGTTGGACTTGCAACAAAAGTTGGACTTGAAACAGCAAAGCAATTTCTAAAAATTGTGTTCTCTGATAAAAACAATTTATCGGATGGAGCTGTTCAGAATAAGCAGTTCTCTAAAAAATATCGTGTTTACTTACTTGAAAGCACTGACGAAAATTTGAACCTATGAATGGCTGCCTGAAGTAGTTTACCACGTCAAGTAAAGGTATGGGCAGCTGCGACTACCAATGGACGCTGTTTTTCAACGAGTCTGCTGTCAAAGTCTAGCGAATTATTATCGGAAAAAATTTTTGGAAGCTGCTTTAGAACCGTGGGCACGCAAACATTTCGGTCGCCAGCCATGGACGTTCCACCAAGCTCACGTAAACCATAAATGGTTTTTCGTCCACCAAATGGCTTTTAAATTCGCGAGAGGCAATTTCTAAAGCAAGGTGAGCACCAAAAAAATATACCAACATGGAGAAAGTCATTGTACGGGACTGGGTTTAAACACCGTGCCACATTCAACTCAACTACATTCATTTTTTAACTGTTAAAGGTCTAAGTGAAGGCAGATGATGACCACATCAACTTATATGCATTAGGAATTTGTGATTTTATTTTCAAACATTTCTAGTTTGAATCAATAAAATAAAATTCACACAACAAAATATGATGTTTACACTGCAATCGCCTAAACCTGTGTGTAGAAATGTAATGTTCGGTATACGATCGACTTAAACTTTAGAACCACTTAGACCAATACGTAAACACCAAGCATGGAGCATACGTTAAATAATCTGTCTGAAGTTTTTATTAAGTTGAGTCCCGATTGGTTCTCGTAGCGCTGCCGCGCAAGTTTTCGCATTTATGATACGATTTTATGTATACTCCTAATCAAAAAAACAAATCACTCAAATAAAGATAACTTCTCAGATGAAATTTGGACCCGATTAGTGGCAGCGGACTTAGGATAATTACGAAACACTCTAGGCGTTTTAGAGTCAAGGTAAACATTCAAGAAAAGGCTTAGAGATGCATTAATTACATTTGCTGTATTCACAATTGTCAGCAGAAGATTTGTGTAAAAGAAAATTTTACCAAATGATCTGGAAATAAAAAAGTTTTGGAAATTCACAATACGATTTTGTACGAGATTTCTTAGAGAAAAATTGAAAAATAGTAATAATGCAAGACCTAAATAGTGATCAACAAAGAGTCGTTAATTTCAACCGAGGAGGAGTTTGTGCTTAAAGCTATGGGGATGGAGGTGCACAAACAAGGAATCGCTCTTATGCACGGTGCATACAATCGATAAAAGGGTCATAAACTGCTTTCAATTTGAAAGTTCAAACCAAGTAACGAAAAATTTAGTTATTTTTCGTTATATTTTTATATTTCATTAATGCTTACGACGAAGCAGACAAAAAGGTGGAATTCATTGATTACGTCTTTGATTCGAGCACAATTTCGTATAAGTCTGGCTATTGGGATTGCTGCTACATTGTTAGAACGACGACAAACTCTTTAAACTCCCTTAATTTTTGTGGCAAATTGATCCGAAAAATTATCAAAAATTAGTATAGGACCTGAATCTAAGAACTTGTCGTTCTAATTCAAGCATGTCCAGTCTTAGGATTAAAATCCATTTACAATGGCGATTTAGGAATCCAGAAATTCACTCAATTAAATCAGTTGAGGTCATAAGGCGATAGAAGAACCAATGATTACTTGAACATGCAAAGCGGGCTAGCGGATACTGCTAGTTATATTAGTATATTTTTTTCATTGCCATTCTCGTTTTATCTTGTAAGTAAATCTGTATTCTGTTTATATTAGCTTCACTATTCGCACTTTTTATACCCACCACCGAAAGATATAATAAATTTGTCAATCCTTTTGCAACACCACAAAACACAGATCGAAGACTCTATAAGGCATATATTGTTGATCTCGCAAAATTCTATGATGATCTAGCCGTGTTCGTCCGTGTGTCTCTTAAAAGCACGATAGCGGTCAATATAATCAACCTAGGATCCTTTTGCATGATAACGGCTTAAGGCCCAAAAAACGTGCCGCACGGTTAAACGGGCGGATTGTAAATGGGTGAAATCGGTCCAGTTGAAAAAATTGCCCATAGTTTAAAGGTACACGTTTTTACCTTCAAAAGGAGCAAAACAGCTGTACGTTTTGGCTCATGTGGCCCAAAAAACGTCCCGCATGGTCAAAACGGGCGATCAATAGCCAGTATGGACATATGGGTACTTAAGTTAAATTAAATGCTTTCTATGATTTCAAATTTAGAGTAATTTTTATGTTTCGATTGATATTACGGAAGGAAGCTTGGGCCGAAATGGCCAAAAAAACTGACCGTTTTTTGTACTTTAGTAACATAAGAACGGTGGAGGGTATATAAGGTTTGGCCTGGCCGAACTCAACGACGTTTTTATTTGTTTATTTTTAAAATAAGATCATGGTTTCCATTTCATCTTGAACTCGAAGAGCTTAGCGGGTTACTACTTACTTACTTGGGTCCCATAACATCCTTTTAAGGAACAAGTGGCTTTTGCGAATTGGATACATCAGTTAAATGCCAAATCCATTTTAAATCTGGTTGTTTAGAGGGGTATTGCACTTCAATCTAAGCTTTAAAAATAATTCCAATATAGTTTTCATAATACTTATAAAAACGTGCGTTTCTTCAAGTTATTGAAAAATCTTTACTTTCTTAGGAAGCCACTGAAATGACTGAAAAAAATAAGTCTTTACCATCCTTTTGGCAAAGGGCAGACCATCAGCAATAGCAGGATCCGTCGCCGGTGACAACCTTTCCACCCCACCCACATTTGTAACGCTGTATCGATAGCATACGTTTATTAACAATTTCCAAAGGATCTGTATCCTTTTAACAAATAAAGAAGCAATTTCGCCTGAACTGTTGATTATTAACAAATACTTTGGGGGCCAGTAACAAATTTACATCGGTATGTCTTCATTAGTTTGACCCAAATCGTGCTCCTTCCCCTCCATGGCCTAAACTTTGTCCGTATGCCAACCATGTCATTTGCACTAGCCCTCCTCTGCCTGCTCTGGCTTTCCCTACTCTAAATAAGGCAACGTATGAATGACTACTAACCACCTGTCTGTCGGTAGGTAGGTCGGTCGGTCGTTCGGTCCGTCTGTCTGTCTGTTTGTCTGAGCGTTTGCATTGGAGTGTATGAGCACAATCAGTTTTCGAAGTAATGGATAACAATTACGAGTACTTTGTGTGGTGGTAACCAAGGCAGCCCAGCCATGCGAGTCTTGTACGGGTACAACGAATGAGGATTGTCGTCGTTGCCGTTTGCGTTGGCAGTGGTGCTGTAGCTGCAGATGTAGCTGTTGCTATTGCTATTGTTGTGGAGTAGATTGGCAAATATAGATTTGATTTTCGATTTCACATCATAAACATACGCTTTTCACAGAAAACCAAACACACATACACACATAGACGCGAGCACATAAGTTCAAAACCCTAAAGCACTCACACACATTAATTCACCTGTACATGTATACGTGCAAAGGTGAATGTTGTGGCTGCATGTGTGTGTACGTGCTGTGTGAATTTGTGCATACGCTTGATTTGTTTTGTAAATTTGCTTTGATTTTAAATTAACAGTTTTCCAGCTCTCCATCTGTTGATGGGGATTTGTGATCAAAGTTAACCACCCCGCCCCAATCAACTCCGTCACACCCCATCCCACACGTCAGCGCCAATGAACACTTTTAAAATGTCGAAAATTGAGTTCACTGACAAACACGACCACACAGTGATGCTGGGAACAATATTGTGAGTTCAGAAATTGTTCGAATTCTTTCTGTACTGTAAAGGCCTACGAATTTTTTAAGGCTTCATTTAAAAGTCCATGCTTCAAACATAAGCTTACTTTAGTTAACATTAAAAAAGTTTTGCATTCATTTGTTTGTGTTTCTACACCACTCTGGTATTTAGAAGACTCTTTGGCTTACCTACTTACTAAAATGGTAATTCTCACCTTTCAAAAATCTTTGGCTGCTCCCAGATTTGAGTTCCACGTTCGTTCTTGTTGAGCTGTTTGTAAAGCTCAAAATAGTACCTGTTACCGAGTATGATTCTTTGCTTTAATTCCAGGTTGATGTTGTTGTTGCTGTAGCGGTACACGTAGTGCCAGGTTGCAGCTCTTGGCCGAAGATTGCTGCTTCGGGTCAATCCGGTACATTGAACCGGCTGTCGTGGCACCAGTGAAACCAGGTTGATATTCTTTTTTCTTTTTTGATGGCGGATCCTTGTTAGATAAACTCGTCGACCGCCTTCTGTTAAGGCCTCAAGCCTAACCATAACTGAAAAAAACAACAAAAGGTCAACTACACAAATACAGAAATTAAAATATTTAGACTTTAGTTTAAATTTGTATACGCTTTCTCTTTAAACGTTCTGAGTAAAATCTGATTTGATTTGAGGCTTCTTAAGAACCTTTGAGTAAGGGATACTCGATACCATGGGCTATGGTCCAATTGCTTTGCGAGCTTTGTCTTCTACAGCTGCTGGATCCAAAATTAGGACGAAGCTAGACCCTAATGGGCAAATTTTAATGGGGTTAGTTTCAAGCCTAAACCTAAACACAGTGTTTAACGTTTAAGGAAACTTTAAATAAGCGTATTTTCTCACGTGGTGGGCCTGTGTCGTGGCCTGAGGGTCCAATTTTGGATGGCTCGTTCGAGTATTTCGACCGGTATGGCTTTAATGGCACGCGTAATGTTGGCTTCCAAAACCTGAGTCGTAGCTGTTTTGTCAGCATAGACTTTGGACTTTACGTAACCGCAAAAAAAGTGTAAACACACGATATAGGCGGCCCACCTGTCCAAAACGTGAAATTAGCTGCTTTTCGAAATGACCTCTCAATATATCCATTGTTTGAGCGGCTGTGTGGCAAGTGGCACCGTCCTGTTGAAACCAAGTGTCGTCAAGATTAGGGGCTTCAATTTCAGGTAGAATAAAGATCAATATCATGGCACGATAGCGAGCACCATTCACGTTTACGTTCCGGCCATTCATCATTTTTGAAAAAAATGTACCGATGATTCCACCAGCTTATAAACCGCACCAAATCGTGGTTTACTCAGGGCATAACAGCACCTCTTGAACCAGTTTTTGTTGCTCTTCAGGCCAAATACGACAATTTTGTTTATTGACTTTGCCGTTGAGCCAGAAATGAGCCTCATCACTGCAAAAAATTTTGGTCGAAAACAGCGGTTCCATAATACAGTTGCCATCTTTTGAAGGGAATTATTTTCAAGAAGTAAATGCCATAAAATGTCCTTTCAAAATACCAATAAAGATTCCACACTTGATTTGAATTTGAATATATTTGTTTGTTCTGAAAAACTACCTCTAGATGAATCACCCTATACATACAACAACTGCGAGTTAAACCCGGAAAACCCGACCGCAACAACCGGTTAAAACGACAGGTACGGTTTAAGCTTTTTTTGAGAAACCGACTGTCGGGTTTGAACAATAAAACCGGAAAGTCAGTTTTCGGTTGCGGTTTTAGACACTCTCATTACAACCACAGCAAATCGAAAATCGCTCAATCGAATCAGACAGTGTTTCTCAGACAATCGGTGTAATAAACATGGGTTATAGCACTTTTGTTATTGTGGAACCATTAGTTCTAAGAAAACTGATAAAAAAAACTCTTTTTTTCACAGCTGTTGCATTCTGCTTGAAAGTCCACCTGATGAATATAAAGGTCTAAGCCTTGCTTTTACAGGATCTTTACATTCTAGGTGAGTATCTGTGTAAATCATAAACCTCATCCATATCCTCCAGTATGCTCTCTTTTGAAATTCCAAAATAATTATTATCGATTATTGGCAATGATAAAAGGATACCACAGTATTTGTATTGACTTTGTGTACGTTCATATTTTCCTTTTCACAACAAAAACCGACAAAAAACCAATAAAAGTTCAAGCACACATCCAGACAACAACAAAAGCACAAACAAATTTATGCCCTCTCCACTTACAGAACGGTGAGGGGGGTTGTACTGTACGCCCAGTCTCTACCCTTCACTCGTTTTTTTTTGTTATTTTGAGTTGTCCGTATGTGAGAAATGCATAATTGGCACTTATGGAGTTTTTTCCCCTTTAGTGCGGTTCGTTTCAGTTCTGCTCTTTTTTTTTGAATTTATTCAGCAGACGACATAAATGTTCGTATGTGACCCAATGAAAAATTTGACAAGGATTAAATTGAATTTGTTGAGCGTTATACGGATTGAACTCAGCGAAACTCGAAACACATTGTGGAAGTTTGGGCAGTCATAGAGGAAGTTCTCCAGGTATGTCAAGTCTCATGATGAAACCTTCGCCGTGTATCAAATTTGTTGTTTAAATAGTGCGCCTGACTATCACAAAAGTAACCCAGGTTAAATTCCTGGTAAGAAAACCTAACATTTTTTCAACCTTGTAAATACCAGTGAATTTACGAGCAAGAGATGACCTCTAAGCCACGTTAATGCCATTCTAGCCGGCGTTTTATAGTAGGTCCCGAACTGTGAGTATAAGAATTATATTGTGAATAGTTGACTCATTTAGAGAAGTTCACCCTTTGTTGCTACATGGGCTATTAATGGAATTGTGTAAGAAGGGTGGTTATGTTTTAAGGGCCGATGTTGAATGTGGACCACAACTAAACATCAACTTTTGTTCTGCCTTTTATTTAATATTTCTCAATTTCAGACTAACTCAAGTTGAATCATGGAAAGATACACAAGCGAGCAATGCGTTGAAATTATTCAGGCTGATTATGAAAATAGGCGTTCAAATAAAAATGCATATTAATTAATCGTCCAAATGTGCATACAAACGGAAAAATCGTGCAAAAATGTAAGCAAACCGGGTCTGTAGGAGATATGAAAACACCAGTGCATGCCCATGCAGCTCAAAATATTGATGCTGTTCGCGGTAGTGTGACTGAAGCGCCGTCCACCTTAACTCGTCGTCGTGCACAACAATTGCACCTCTTACGCTCGTCGTTAATGAACATTGCAAGACTTTCATTTACACGCTTGCAAGCCTCTTGACCATTCCAAACGTCATCAACGGACGGAGTGGTGGCAAGAAATGGCAACAGTGGATGATCAGTTTTCGAAGAAAATCATCTTCAGTGATGGGGCAGATTTTCACCTCAGTGGATTCGTCGCGAATGATAAAAAAGAAAAGAGAAAACAATGCACCCACAAAGAGTGACTGTTTGGTGCGGTTTATGGGCTGTTGGCATCATCGGGCCGTATTTTTTCAAAAAGAGGCCGGTCAGGCAGTTACTGTGAATGGTGTTCGCTATCGTGAGATGATAACGAACTTTTAATGGCCCGAATTGGAAAATACGGATGTGGACGATATGTCGTTTCAACAGGACGGTGCCACTTGCCACACAGCTAACGAAACAATTGTCTCTTGCGCGACAAATTCAATGGCCGTGTTATCTCACGTCGTGGCGATGTTAATTGGCCGCCAAGATCATGTGATTTGACACCGTTGGAATTCTTTCTTTGGAGTTAAAAGGTGTACGCCGATAAGCCAGCAACAATTCAAGAGCTAAAGGATGAGCACATTAACGGCATAGAGCCTCAATTATTCTTCTGCGTGATCAAAAACCTCAATTATTCTTCTGCGTCACCAAAAATTTGTCCAACGGATGGAGATGTACCGCCGAGGTCGCGGCGGCCATTTGGCCGATATTTTGTTTCATACATAACACTCTGCGACAAATGGTAAGGGTCAGTGATCGGTTTGGAATGAAACCACCGGGGAAAGTTATATTGGTAAAAAAAAAGTCATACGTGTTCCAGCGTTTCGCTGGGTCTCATCTAGGAATCGAGATATATCGATTTGAAGTTAGTAAGTATCGTATAGGGGAATTTGTCACGTTTTAGGCTCTTTTGTTTGACATAACTCGAGAACCACTCGTCCGATTTAGCTGAAACAAATTTAGAAAAATTAAGAATTACAATTCCTCTAATCTGTTCTTAAACCGTTTTCCTACTTAAGCAACAGTTTCGCAATTATAAATAAATGTATGAAAAAAAAAAATTATTTTTGCCTAAAAATTAAAATTTTTTTTTCATGCGCTTATTTTTAACTTGGAAACTATTACTTGTAAAGGAAAATAATATATGAACAGATTAAGGGAATTGTAATTCTTGAATTGTAATTCAGCTAAATCGGACGAGTGGTTCTCAAGTTATGTCAAACAAAAGAGCCAAAAACGTGACAAATTCCCCTATACGATACTTACTAACTTCAAATCGATATATCTCGATTCCTAGATGAGACCCAACGAAACGCTGGGACACGTATGACCTTTTTTTGACCGATATAACTTTCCCCGGTGGTTTCATCCCAAACCGATTGTGGCTGTCGCACAGTGTAATTGGACCATACCAATATTATCATAATAAAAAGAAATGACAATAATTTGTGTTTTATTCAAAATCAACATCGGCCCTTAAAATTTAACCACCCTTTTTAACAATTAGAAAAACTATCATTACCATCTGGGCTTAAATTTTGAATTATGATTACGCAAAAGTCATCTGTTTAATGTTAGTAATTTTTTAATTGACAAAATATTGGATGATGCTTATAATGGTAAACCCCCGCGTTAGAGTGAGAGATAGTGCGCACAATAATCACACAACAGACCAAGGATATCAGACATATTGCAACCGCGGTTTGCCCTGTCCTCGTTAATGATAGCCACTTTACGAGAGGCTAATACACCTGAATTCATACATACATTTTTTGGAAAAACATTAGCTGCTCTGTACCAGCCGGAACACCAATATATAGTGTACACCAATGATTAAAATAATATAGTGTACCGCTCTTTGATTTTGGAGAATTTCTCCCTTGTGGTTCCCAATGAAATGTTGAGACTTGACAGGAATAAGTTGGCCGTTTAACAACGCCTCTTATTTCACGTGTTAAAGGTTGTATTACACATTTACTGGCCAAATCGTTGACTAAATACACTTAATAATAGAAACGTGACGTGGCAAAATGTTCACGGGGTTGTTGGCCCAGGCATGTGTCATTTTTCCGTTTTGTCCATCGGAGGACTTTTGTTTGCTCGGTTACTCAATCCTCACCCTTGCGAGTCTGCCGCATGCATGCAACGGAGTATAAATGAAGTTTATTACATTTTTATTATCTCTTCCTGACAACACATCATTTGTCATATAAATTGTATGCAATCCGAGATAAGCTGTAATACAAACACCAACAACCACTCAATCTATTCGCACTCACACATAAACACTCTCACATCCTTCCGAACAAGTCCTTTCATTTGCGTGTGTTTGCCGAGGATGACGGGAGGAGGGATGATGATTCTTTCCTAAATGAATCTATTGATTGGCAATATTTTTAATTTCTTTCTTATCCGCCAACAGAGAGTGATTCCGTGCATGTGTGTGTTGGTATGGCCGTGCGTGTGTGTGTCTGCGTAAATAATACTTTTCCATCCGATATCATCGTATATCCATCCTTTTACTTCAATTTATATAAATCATAAAACAATTTCAAATATTTTAATAAAAAAACGAAGAATCGTTCAACAAAATTATTTGCGATTACCAAGGAAAACTCACTCAGAAGACAAAATCCAAATAGACTTTTTTCTCGATCCCTTTATATACGAGTATTTTACGCAAAGTAACAAAAAACAAAAAAACGGAAGAGACGAAAATTTAAATGTTTTATAAGCATTTGTCTGGTTGCACTCGAAAACAGATGACAGTTCAAAATGAGATGACGACTAGGGCAAACCGGAATTGGTAGAATATATCTGATATTTGGATTAGTTTGTTTGAATTTTAATTCTTAATATCTTAATATATCTCGGGACTTACTTATATATAGGCGAGAGGGTTTTACACCCTAGTTGGATGACACGAACCCTGACGAAATGCAGTTTTAACAAGCTGAGACAACGTTTTCCACAGTGTGTGTTATATTGGAGTAAAAAAAAAAGATTCACAAACGTGTTATATTCAAAAAATGCGATGTGGAACAATTCCTCAGATCGACCAATCTAAAGCTTTTAGGTAAATTTTTCTGCATCTAAGATAAGTCGCTGATTACAGCGACTTATACATACATCAAACTAACAGCAATTTAATAAAATATTAGTGGAAGAAAGATCTAAATAGACTTATGCCACAAAAAAAAAATTAACTTTTCGTATCTGGCCCGGCCAATGAAGCCACGAAAGCGTTGAAATAATATACAGCCCGATTCTAAATTCTCCCCTTTAAACTAAATAATTTGATTTTTCACCGTCGTACATACATATTTCTGGCCTAGTAATGAAAATGAGAATATTTATCATCAAAAATGGTTTTATTGTTTTTCAAATTATTCTTCAGCATGATTTATACACTTTTGCATGCGCTCAAACCAATTGTCGAAGCACTTTTTAGACTCCGACTGAGACACCTCCAAAACATGGATTTTGAACGCTTCAACAGCATCTTCTGGCGACAAAAATCGTTGACCACACATTTTTTTCTTGAAGTCATTAGGAGTCAAGTCAGGGCTGTACGGCGGATGACCCATCAATTCGACATATTGGCCGATCAAAAATGCGCTGGTTTGAGCCGATGTGAAAGAGCTCGCATTGTCATGGTGCACAATGATTCGTCTTCTCTTGTTCTTTTTTCGAATTTCTTCGAAGACTTCAGGCAAAAATTGTGGTGTACCCGTGCTACTCAAGCTTAACAGTCGCCACATGACCAGTTTTGTTTAAGAAACAGGCGACCATTTGCTTCGAATTGCTTCTTCCACGAACAACTTTCGCTGAATTTGGCTCGTCTTCGAAGACGAAGGCTCATACGCATAGATCCATAATTCGTCAACTGTGATGATTTTATAAAAGTCTTTTGAAGCACCGCGATAGACACGAGCCTTTTTGAGCTATTGTCAAATTGTGCGGGATCCAACGAGAACAAACCTTTTTTACGGCCTGGTGTTTATGCAATATCGAATGTATGCTGGCGGAAGAAAAGCCCATGGATGCCTCTATCTCACGGTATGTCACATGACGATCTTGCATTATCAGTTCACGCACGGCATCAATGCTCTCTGGCCCAACGGCCGTTTTTGGACGACTTTCACGACCTTCGTCTTTGAGCGAGCGTCGGTCCCGATTGAATTTGTTAAACCAGTTTTTCACAGTGTGTTTTTCACAGATTTAAATTCATCGATGCACTCTTGTCGTGATAGTCCACGTCGATCGTTGCGAAAAAAGATAGCGCGAAAATGTTCACGAGTTAATTCCATTTTTTTCCATTTTGATTTTTAAATGTCACTTTAAACAAACCAAATGATGGTCGTACGTCAAAAAGTTCTGAGTACGTTTATGCTAAAAAGTGTCAAACTTACCAATGTCAGATGGCGCAGGTAACACTTAGGGTTTGCTAGGCCAGAAATATATACAGTGAGAGACTAAAGTTTAAATACACCCTATAAATTTGTAGTTTAAAGAGAATGAGACAGTTCTAAAAAAATTTTAATATGTTATTTTGTTACATATGACAAATAAATAAAAATAAAGATAAAAAACATTGACTTCATTCTGAGAATAACGGTAAATTCAACAAAAACAAAATAATGAAGGGGACAAAAGTTTAAATACATGCTTGCTTTCATGTAATAGCACTAATGATTTTGCTATTTTAGGAGAATCGATGTACCGTTATTTTTTTTTCTTTGCTGTCATATTTACGACATTTTCATTCACATTCAACAAGTTTTTGAGCAAGTGAGGATCGTAGCGAAGTTAAAATGGGTAAAGGAAAGCAAATAGAAGAAAGTGTAAAAAAAATAACAATTGCACATTTTAAAAAAGGAAAATCCTATAGAGAAATAGAAAAAATTCTTAAGTTGTCATGTGCGAGTGTGCAAAATATCATATGAAAATTTAAAATGTATAAAACAGTTGCAAACAAACCTAGAAGTGGGCGTTTAAAAAAGCTTTCTCGAAGGGATGAGAGCCTTATTGTTATAGAGGTGCACAGAAACCCGAAAATAAACCATCCAAAGAGTGTTACATGACAATGGCTTTCGAAGCAGAGTTCCACCGCTTATATCGAAAAAAAATATGCAACTGCGCACAGTGGGAAAATTACGAAAAAAATTGGAAATAATTCGGCCATTTCGTTTGTAATGGTCCGATTTAAATGAAAATTTACATTGACCTTCTTGAAGTGTTACTGAGCTTAAGTTTTGAATTTCATGCATCTGTGTTTAACAGGTGCTGCACAGTGGGCCCTCAAAGTTGGTCACCTCGAGTTAAAATTTTCTTTTTCAAGCCGCCAAAAGCGTATTTGTGGTCCGATCGTAATAATTTTTTCTTTAGTGAAATCTGCTGGACAAACCCAACCAAAAATGTTATTACAAATTTTTTCATATCTCGTACAATAAAAAAGATATCGGGACTTAAAGTTTTTTTTTCGAAAAATTTGCTTTAGATTTTCTGGGATTATTTTATTTTTGGGAATCAGTTTTAGGTGAATCGGGGAAAATTTAATCCTGGTTTAAAGAAAACACTTTGGTTAATGTTTTAAAAAAAGAATTGTAGCAAAATCACCAATAATATGAAAATGCCAGCTGTTCAAAGTCAACTATTGCGAAAAAAGTGGGATTTTGAGTGTTTTACGGCGAAAAGGTACCTTTACTCTTATGTCAATAACATTAATGTTTCTTAAGTAACATACAAAAAATTTGCATTTATTTCAAAGAAAACTTTATGCTTAATACAAATAATAAGCAATTGTGACCCTAGTCGGTACTTTTCTTGCTCCAGGCGTCTCCAAATATGGGCATTTTTTTCAAAAAAAATTGAGTTTGAGCTCAAATAAAAAAAATCGCCACACTGCTGGCCCAATTTGGTGCTATAAGTCAGTTAACTACATATGTTTTCTAAAATCGCAAGCAAAGAAATTTTGCGGGAGGCCATTTCTAGGACAAAAAAATGAGTTTTTGTTAAAAAATCCCATTTCTGGGATTTTGTTTTCCCCTGTGTCAAATTTTAGAAAAGTGGCAACTCCAATTTTTTTTTTGAATAAGTTTTTCATTTTGTCACAAAAATATTGATACTACGTAAAAAAATCAGGTTTATATCTCCAACCAGCAAAATTTTACAGTGGTCTGAAATATTGACTTTTTTTGCTACCTTCACAAAAAAAATTTTTTTTCTCGTTTTTATCAATTATTATTCAACATATTGAGTTAATTGCATTCTTTTTTATAATCTGTTAAAACTAGAGGTAATTACCTTTCCATTGGTATATAAAAAGTATATCCTTTTACCTACACTTATAACAGCACGTGCGCTGGAATAAGACCCCTTTGAGTAAAGTATGAATTTTATAGGTAAGAATACCAATTTTAAAAATTCTCGTACCTATCCATAAATAGCAAAAATATATATTTTTACCATTATTGTTTACCTATTGTGTAAAAACGGAAAATGGGTAGTATTGTATAGTATGGATCTAGGTACCTAAACATTCATTCTTATATGTTTTGGGGGAATACCTGTCCCCTATGTCCGGAATATTGTGCAACATTTTAGGCGAATGTACCTGGGTACATAAAAATTCATTGTTATAAATGTATTTTTAGGGAATACCTGGTATTTTAGTCAAGTATTAATTGCGGATATTATTGTGATTACCTGTAAGTATTACTCATTGATATAAGAACCGCCGATTTTGTATGGGTTTATCATAACAAATTAATCCGCCATGACGATAACACTCCTTGTTCAAGAACTTGTTGAATTTTTAAAAAACACCAAACTTCGGAAAATGGAGAACAGAGTAGCATATTTAATAGAGTGCATAGAGTCAACATATAGCGAGATAACACAATCTAACGAAAGCAGCAAAGTATTAAATTTTTTGAAAAAATTTGACCGGCTCATGGAGAAGTATCACAGGAATTATTCAAGATTACCAACTGAGTGGCTCGACAGTATAATTGAATTTAAAACTGTCCCTGCTTTAGTGGGTGCTCCTACTAAGGAATACGACGATCTATGTCCAAAGGCAAAGAAACAACGGTTGTCGGCTGAGATGGCAAATCATTCACCTTCAAAGATTTGTGATACATTCAAGGAATTACTGACGGTGGAAAATCGGCCATCTAGCGCAAAAAGAATTGCAGACGTGTTAACGGAAGCATCACCAAGGCGGCTCCAACGCATTGAAAGAAGTATTGCAACACCATGTCCTGGTTTTAGCGAGGAAGAAGCATTAGCTTTAATCATCGAATTGGGATTGAGTAAGAACAAGTACACTCATTTAAGAAGAATGCTGCTTGATAAAGGATGTGACATGTTTCCCGCATACAACCGAATAAAGGAACGAAAAATGGAAATTTTGCCAAACCCAGTGATAATTACAGAAAAGGCCGGCAGTGTTAGTTTGGAACTACTTCTCCAAAATACTGCCAGTAGGATAATAACAACATTGAATGAGGAACAACTAAAAAAAATCAACAACAGCCATCTTCAATTAATATGCAAGTGGGGATGTGATGGTTTGTCAGCACTTTCGGAATACAAACAATGCTCTGATAGCCAATCTACCCAGATCGAATTCAAGAGCGTATTCATGGCATCTTTGGTTCCTCTGAGGTTAAATTTAGACTCTACCTTACCTTCAACTTCGCGCAGAAAATCAAACCCTACTGAAGCAATATGGCGTAATCCAACACCTGGCTCCAAAATTTATTGCAGACCAATCTCCTTCGTATATCATAAAGAAACGAGTGATTTAACTAAAGCCATCACAGACAAATTAAAAGATGATATTTCGAGATTAGAAGATTTTGCATTTAAATTCGACAGGTATTCTATTACAATATCTTTTAAAATGTTCCTGACAATGGTAGATGGAAAAGCCGCAAACGATATTACAGGAAACAAATCTAGCTGGAAGTGTTTCATTTGCAATAAAAGCAAAGTTAATTTTTCAAACGCTTCGAATAATTCAGTAGTCAATGAAGATACCCTTGAGTTTGGAATAGCACCGTTACATGCTCGAATCAGGTTTCTAGAACACTTTCTAAACCTTGCTTATGACATTAAGTATAAATCTATACCAGGAAATGAAAGGAAAAACATTCGAGCTAACAAAGAAATGCATGAAATGAGAGCAAGTGAAAAAAAAAAGAATTCAAGATGCATTTAAACAACAAACTGGCCTAAATATTTCTAAACCACGCTCGAACTTTGGGAATACAAATGATGGAAACACTGCCAGAAGATTCTTCGCAGACTATAATACAGCTGCAGAAATAACTGGAATCAATAAGGAGTTGATTCGAATGGTTAATATATTGCTTTTAGCTCTGAATTCCAAACAAAAGATTAATTCCGATAAATTTGGAGTTTACGCCGAACGAATTTTAAAAATGCTTGCTGATCTCTATCCCTGGAAAGATCTAACGCCAACTATAAACAGAGTCCTGTTCCATGGGAAACAAATAATCGAGTCTCACCTTCTCCCTATAGGCGAGTTAACTGAAGAACCACAAGAAGCTAGAAATCGAGACTTCAGAAGAATAGCACAAAACGAAGACTTACTTAATAGTTTATTATTATCTTCAGATCCTTTTTTATCCTCCATGAGAAGTAAGTTGACTTCGTACCACGAAATGACGCATGGAGACGAAGAAGAATTTTCTGATTTATTAGATATGCTGGACGTGGAATAAAATCATTTAAGTTTAATGTTTTTTAATTATAAGATTTATTTAAATGTTAATTTATTTAAAAAAAAGTTTTTCACAAAAAATGAAGTCAATAGCATCTTTTTATTCAAATTTTCTATCTGCAACAATTAAATTACTTTTTTGCGATTGGAAATGTGTAAATTTGATTTTTTTAAATGCAACAACATTGATCTCTCACAAAATGAAATTGCTATTTACCAAAAAAATTAATATTTTACTCAAAGGGGTCTTATTCCAGCGCACGTGCTGTTATAAGTGTAGGTAAAAGGATATACTTTTTATATACCAATGGAAAGGTAATTACCTCTAGTTTTAACAGATTATAAAAAAGAATGCAATTAACTCAATATGTTGAATAATAATTGATAAAAACGAGAAAAAAAATTTTTTTTGTGAAGGTAGCAAAAAAAGTCAATATTTCAGACCACTGTAAAATTTTGCTGGTTGGAGATATAAACCTGATTTTTTTACGTAGTATCAATATTTTTGTGACAAAATGAAAAACTTATTCAAAAAAAAAATTGGAGTTGCCACTTTTCTAAAATTTGACACAGGGGAAAACAAAATCCCAGAAATGGGATTTTTTAACAAAAACTCATTTTTTTGTCCTAGAAATGGCCTCCCGCAAAATTTCTTTGCTTGCGATTTTAGAAAACATATGTAGTTAACTGACTTATAGCACCAAATTGGGCCAGCAGTGTGGCGATTTTTTTTATTTGAGCTCAAACTCAATTTTTTTTGAAAAAAATGCCCATATTTGGAGACGCCTGGAGCAAGAAAAGTACCGACTAGGATCACAATTGCTTATTATTTGTATTAAGCATAAAGTTTTCTTTGAAATAAATGCAAATTTTTTGTATGTTACTTAAGAAACATTAATGTTATTGACATAAGAGTAAAGGTACCTTTTCGCCGTAAAACACTCAAAATCCCACTTTTTTCGCAATAGTTGACTTTGAACAGCTGGCATTTTCATATTATTGGTGATTTTGCTACAATTCTTTTTTTAAAACATTAACCAAAGTGTTTTCTTTAAACCAGGATTAAATTTTCCCCGATTCACCTAAAACTGATTCCCAAAAATAAAATAATCCCAGAAAATCTAAAGCAAATTTTTCGAAAAAAAAACTTTAAGTCCCGATATCTTTTTTATTGTACGAGATATGAAAAAATTTGTAATAACATTTTTGGTTGGGTTTGTCCAGCAGATTTCACTAAAGAAAAAATTATTACGATCGGACCACAAATACGCTTTTGGCGGCTTGAAAAAGAAAATTTTAACTCGAGGTGACCAACTTTGAGGGCCCACTGTGCAGCACCTGTTAAACACAGATGCATGAAATTCAAAACTTAAGCTCAGTAACACTTCAAGAAGGTCAATGTAAATTTTCATTTAAATCGGACCATTACAAACGAAATGGCCGAATTATTTCCAATTTTTTTCGTAATTTTCCCACTGTGCTGCGCCTGGAATTTACAAAAAAAATACAAGGATAAGGACGATGACTTTTGGAGAACAGTTTTGTTTACCGATGAGTCGAAATTCAATATTTTTGGCAGCTATGGTCGTGCAAAGGTTTGGCGAAAACCCGGTACAGAGTTCCAAACAACAAATTTAATATCAACAGTAAAACATGGTGGCGGAAGCGTTATAGTTTGGGGTGCGATTGGAGCAGCAGGTGTAGGACGACTAGCTTTTATCGATGGTATTATGGATCGATACCTGTATAAAAGCATTTTGGAAGAAAATTTGCAACCATCCGTGGAAAGCTTGGGTCTGGGAAGGTATTGGATTTTCCAATAGGACAATGATCCTAAGCACACCGCACATTCGGTAAAGGAATGGTTATTGTATTACGCCCACGTCAACTTTATAGTCCTTCATGTTTTGAGCATGTTTGGGAATTATTGGCCAGGAAAATGGATTATGCAGCGCCAACCAGCAAGGATTCACTGAAAGAAGCGCTAAAAAAGGGTTGGCCTGAAATAACACCAGCAGAAACAGAAAATTTGGTTCTTTCCATGCCACGTCGTCTTCAGGCAGTCTTTGAAGCTAATGGAGGCCCAACTAAATATTGATATAATATGTATATTAGCTAATGTAGTTGATGCCATAATTTTTTTAGCACTGTATTTAAAATTTTGTCCCCTTCATTATTTTGTTATTGTTGAATTTACCGTTATTTTCAGAATGAAGTCAATGTTTTTTGTTTTTATTTTATTTATTTGTCATATGTAACTAAACAACATATTCAAAATTTTTTAAGAACTGTTTCATTCTCTTTAAACCACAAATTTATAGGGTGTATTTAAACTTTAGTCTTTCATTGTATATAGCAACCCTCGTCTTTGACATAAGAATTATATATTACTTTGAGCTAAAATTGAGTTTTACACTTAATTTTTACAGTGAAGCTTAACAAATTTCGCTGCCTATAGAAGGGAGATCTAACTAGACTTATGATATAATTTTCACAACATATATTGAGTATATTTTAGTCTGAAAAGTACTTTGTGTCAGGTTTCGATCAAACAAACTGGAAAGGTCTTGCCTCAGAGATTTGCAGAGTCGTATTTTAAATTGTGCTCTATTTTAGTTAAAAATTAAAACACACAATATAACAAAAACAAATCTTTTGTGGTTATAACTATTGTTTTCTTTTTCTGTAGATAAGAAGAAGATAAAATGTGTGTGCATGAGTTGGATGGTTATTGTTGGAATGTTGGTTGATTCGTAGAGAGAGACAGTATTAATATAGAGTAGTCAGAGTCGTTGTTTTTGTTTTTTTTTTGTTACAGAAACTTACTTTGTATTAGATTGGTGAAGGGCTGCCAATAGAACTCAATAAAAAATCGTCGCGTGTAAAGGCCTAATTAGTCTTGACGGTGGACGGTTGATTCTGCAACCTGCAGAAGTCTACCGTCTTCAACCGTCAAACTGTAGTTATCCCCCTCTAACACATGCAAAATGCAATCCCTAACTGAAATAGATGATTGCCTACCGTCAATCGTCCACTGTCAACCGTCGAGACTAATTGGGCCTTTACAGGAAACTTGTAATTTTTAAAATGTAAATTGTCGTAGAATCGTCACACATAAGTTTGGCAATTTTCAAATTAGAAGTTTACTTTATTAATGAGTGAATACTCGCGCAAGCATTGTGAACAGAAATACACTTGAAATACACTTCTCCACTTGTTAGACATGTTTTATCCTGATGAAAGACTACTTACCACTACCTACTTTGTGCTTATTATGGCAACCTAATTATTGAATAATTTTGAATATACTTAGTAGGGACATATATACTGTTACAACATTGAACACACCAATATCAAAAGTAGAGCTGAACATACCCCGTTAATGTCACATGGGTTTTGAAAGATAACCTCAATAGCGTTAGTCTGTAACGAGATTTTAAAATTGTTTCAACTTTCATCATGAAGTGGTCAGATAATGAGAACCGTATCGCTGTAATAGCGCTTTTCAAGTGTGAAATGAAAAAAAAGATATTTTCAAAAAGCTCCGGCCACTAGGGATTAGCCGCATGTTCGTCTACCGATGCATAAAACTGTTTGAGGAGACTGGAGATGTAAAAGACAGCCACCGGTCGGGCCGCCCACGCTCTGTTTGAACACCGCATGTCATCAAAGCCGTTAAATTAAGAATTCACAGAAATTCGCTCCGAAAACAGAAAATTATGGCCCGTGAGATGAATATCACGCAAAAGTCCATGAGTCGAATCAGTAAAAAAGACTTGGGGTTGACCACTGACCTGCATTTCTGCGAACAAGGAGTCAAAACATCGGCCAAAGTTTACCAAGAAACCGTTTTGGAAGCTGTTGTGAAGTCTCTTAAAAATTCCCTGTTGCAAAGCCAGCCATGGACTTTCCAGCAGGATTCTGAGCCGGCCCATAAGGCTAAAACGTCCAAAGCCTGGCTTCGAAACAATTTGCCAGCGTTCATTTCTTCTGAAGAATGACCCTAAGGCATTCCAGATTTGAACCCATTGGATTACAAATTGTGAACGGTTTTAGAGGACAAGGTTTGTCACAAAAGATACCCCAACATTGGATCTCTTAAGACTGCTTTGGTTCGAGCTGTGGGCAATTTTCCAATGGACGAGGTTCGTGCAGGTATCGACGATTGGACAGTGCGACTTAAGGCGTGTGTAAAGGCAAAAGGCGGACATTTCGAATAAGAAGATTCTTTTTGGATACAGTATACATCAATAAATATATTAAAAAATATTTGTTCCAAAAACACTCAGTTCTTTTTATTTTACACCATAAAACGTGTGTAACAGTATTTATGTCCCTAAGTAAGTAAAAGGAACAAAAATAGTAGCACCGAGTTGGTATGCGAGCTGCAAAATGTTTTTTTTTTCAATAGAAGTCCGTATTTATAAAGAAAACAAAATAATTCGCTGTTTTTTCTTTTCTGGATCTATCTGGAAAGTCAACCTTTGCCTAAATATTTTTGTCATACGAAATTATTGCAAAAAAACGTAAAGCACTTACATTTTCGAACCATAAACTTTTCGACTCTAAACATTTTTATTTCACATAACTTTCGAGTTTTTAAAAATCTTATTTTTAGGAGTTTTTACCTTGAAATATCGTCCTTTAATAAAATTTCAGTTGAAAAATCGCCAAAAGGACGATAAACATTGGCAGCCCTGCCCTGGTGTACAGGGTGGAGCGCGGAAATATGCTTTTTGCACTGCAGGCTGTGGTGTCACTGTTGGTCGAAGAGAGTGGAGAGTGTGCGTGGCTTATAGTGGCAGACGGGAGATTTGTACTCATCTGCCTTTCAGTTGCCATCATGCATTGGACACGTAAAGAGAGGCTATTTTGTGTTGAAGCGTATTTTTTGAATGCGCACTCGATCATTGCAGTGCAGCGTGATTGTCGTTTACGATTCGTTGTTCCCCCACTCGGACGTGTTCCTGCAGGCAATGAATTGTAAATTGGGTAACTTCATTGAGAAGGATTACAACACCCGGGAATGTGTCATGTGTACGAAAGGGACCTGAGAGAAGGATTACAACACCACAAAACATCGAGAGAGCAGTACTGCAATCTCCAAAACGTTCTGCTCGGAAGGAATCACTTGTTCTTGAAATTTCCTGGATTTTTTTCAGCCGGCTCTAGAGGCAATGCAATTAGAGGATACATGGTTCCAATAGGATGGTGTCACTTTAAACACAGCGAGGGTCACCATGAATTGTTTGAGGCAAATGTTTCCTGGGCGCCTTATCTCTTTGAGGGGTGATGTAAATTGGCCGGCACGCTCACCAGATTTAGCCTCATGCGATTTTTTTCTTGGGGTCGATAGACACATCAACCGTCCCAACATCTCGGAAGACCTAATTAACAATAAACTATTTAAAACCATGTTATTTCAAAATTCCCTTACTGATCAATACCCGTATAGTTAAAATATAAAATTAATTTTTATAAGGTTCATAATTTTTTTATTTGATTCACAAAAGAGCAAATTACCGTGCTCCACCCTGTACAAAGGTGGGAATAAAATAAGGATGTACAAGGGAATGCTAGAGTAGGCTACAGTCAGAGTTTTGAGATTAATTCTTTTGGAGTTGGAACAATGTTGCAAAAGAATCAAGTATAATTTAAATTCATAAAAATATATAACTCGTATGAAACTAGGTTTGTGTACATTTGGGCACTGGAATTTCGAGGGTTCGAGTCTACTTGTCTGTTTATTAAATAGCATCAAAGCAGCGCTTGCTTTAAGTAAAACTATGCAACTTAACTTCAATGTTTTACATAACATCGCAAAAAATGCATAAAAAATGATGCAGTTAAATTCATTAGTTAAAGCAATAAAATTAATCATTCGATTAACATTTATGCAACTTGATTTAATGAGACAGTAAAATACTTGTGAAGAATTTGTATTGTACGCAACTTAATTTAGAGCTTACATAAAGTTTTTTTTTTTAATTTTCTAAATAATATTAGGGTCACAAATATATTCAAATGTAGATGTTTCCAAAAAAAACCTCACCTATTACGGCGATATTTGCATTTAAAGTTGGTTTTATTCACAGTTCGACTTATTGAAATAATACGAGAATAAAATTAACTCGTGTGTTTTAGATAATCTTGGTGTTTTTCGAATGGTCTCTTATCTGGAGGGGAGAGGAGATATTCCCATCTCCAAAGGATGCCAATGGAGCGATAACCTCGAGTGTACAATTTGAATACAAGTCGAATGGAGTCGTTTTATTCTTGAGCTCATAAAATTTAATGCTTTTCTCTTTCGTTTTCGTTTCTCGTTGTGTTTTTATCGCAACATTCATACTACACGACGTTACATTAAAATCACAGAGTCTCAAAGTCATGCTGCTGCTGCCGCCACTCCGACAGAATCCGGCAGCATATAAAGAAGGAGAATAAAATGCTTAAAAGCCAATAATATAAAAACGTTAAAGTACTTCATAAAAATTCTACAAACAGACACCGACAGACAGAACAACCGACCGACATTCAGAGTTTGCAGACAAACATTCACTCCTTAATGTTGCCGCCACACCGATAGTGGGGGCGTCGAAGTTGGGGCAGTCTTCGAGTGTGAATGGATTGCGGCTGCCTCCTGCCGGTGTCGTTGGGTGGCGAAGTGCTTCCATCTCTTAGGGAGTGAGAATTTTGCCATTTGACTTTAGTTGCCATGAATGAAAATAACATTTAGGCCAATAGTCGTCGCCGTTTCATTTGAAATCGGCTAAAACGAAATTCAACTAAACACAAAAAAGAAGACAGCTTCAGCTGAAACAACTCTTCTGTGGCAGCATATTCGCTTTTTGTTCGAGTCTTACTTATGCCGTCCATGTCGGGTTTAAAGGTCTTTGGCAATTGAGTTTATTATTCACAAAGTACCGAGTATTATGGAAAATGAAATAAAACAGACACAAAGACAACGAATGAACAAAAACAAGAGCATAAGTTAACGATAAGTAAAAGCCGGCATTAGCGTAGGACATGGCGATGTTCAGAAGGGGAGAAAGGATTAAGTGTGTCGAGCACAAAGGACCCTTTCGAAGGCACAAACAATGTCAGTTTACAGAATTTTGTGTCTTCGTCTAGGGCGGAAACTTGGAAGAGTAAGTTCGGGAGATGGAGCAAGATTTGTATCCTAGTTAGTCATAATTCAATTATGAAAAGAAGCTGCCAACCTATAACTACTAAAACAATAGCAAAATGGATTACTTGGGACCTATGGAATAGATACGGCCCCTCTTTTTTATTTTAGCAGTATTGCATTATAGAGTATAAAGGTACAAAAGCTGATCAAACTTTTTTTACTTTTTGGACGGTAAAGGGATATTTTCTTGTTTACTAGAAATTCTATAAATTTTCTTTATTTTATATTAAATCTGCTCTCTGACACTCTATCAATATGATTTATAATACTCCAGCTACAGAAGTGACAACTACCTCAGAGTACGCAGACCAGTAGGACCGCGCCTTCGATGGAGTGACCAAGACTAGAAAATCATTAAAATACTTTCGTTAATGGAGGGGGATACAAGACCATACAGATCGACTAGTAAGACCGCGCCTTCGATGGAGTGACCAAGACTAGAAATTCATTAAAATCCTTTCGTAGATAGAGGGGGATACAAGACCATACAGATCGAAAAGCTTGCAAGATATTTCTTATGTGCGTGAAGACCTCCCATATCTGTTTAACATAAGCTCAGCACGTGAATAGCTTTAAATTGACACAGCTTTTTAATTAATAAATTTTGAATATTAATATACCAACGACGAAACGCGTCAACTATTTCATTTATGAAAGATTAAATTACTCCACAAGCTAATTAGATCAGGTTTGTTGTTGTTTGTTGTATGGGGAAGAAGAAGTTAGTCAGCGAAGTTAAAGCAAACACGTCACCGCCTGGTAGACGCACGTTTCGTCGTTGGTAAGGGACGGCTCATCGGTACCATATAAGTATATGTGCTGCCGACAAGGTACCTATTCATTTTTTTGCATATGCGAATTATTAAGTCGAAGAGTAAGGACACAGACGACTCACTAAAACAATTCCTACCATAGCTACAGGTAGGTCAATATGGTAGGTTGGTGAATCATAATAAAGTAACGCGAAACGTAGAATGCGGGAATCATAATATTACTCTGAGAATCATGATATGCTTGGTAGCATCATAAACTGATTGATTACTATTTTAAAAAGGTGCTGTTTGAGTTTAAAGCATTTCTGTGTGATCATAATATGATTAAGAGAACCATTAAATGGTTGCGGATATCATAGTGCGGGTGCGTGGAATCGTTACAGTGTGATCATATCATCAGTAATATGCTTGGGTTTTATTATAATATAATTATGTTTGAGAATGGTTGTGGAAATAATACTATGGTTCCGAAAATCATAAGATGGGTACGTGGGAGTGTTATATGGTTCAGGATTCAGGATTACCATAATATAGTAACGTAGGTTTAAATTATGATTTAATGTGGTTCTGTCGTGGTTGAGAAAATCGTATGGGGGATCGTAATGTGTTTTACTTGGATTCGCACTATGGTTGAGTGGGATAATAAATTGGTACAGCGTCCGAGTGTTTGACATGATTCTCACTGTGATAGCTTCAATCATGGTTCACCTTCGCAACTGAAGCCATTACCAAGCGACGGCCAGCGACTCTAAAGGCAAATCCCGCCGGTACCAATTCGAAGTATGTTAAATGGACACAACTTCCCCCTTAGTCAGGTGCCGAGGTGCCTATCTAGCACCTCTGCTGTTTTATTGGTCACAGCACCCGGTTGCAATGCAACTCCACACCGAGCCGAAGCTCTCCCCGCGATTTGGATTTAAACCACAGCCACCACGATACTCCTCGAAGGGCCGCATTTGCTAGCCAGGGGCTCCTGACTTCCCGTGGTACCAGACTTTAGTCTCCGGTCAGACCTCGTAGCCGAGCTACTACCAGTTTGCGAGTCAAACATCGCCGGACTGGTCACCCCCTGTTTAAGGCACGATCATGAGATAGTATATATGCAGACACAAGTGTCCACATATAGATGTTACGGTCTAACCCCATGCTGTACATGGCCATGGTTGCCTCACCGCTCAGAGCGAGGTCTAGCTCTACCTCTTCCGCTCGACGACGGTGAACGGCACCCATGTCTTAAGGCTAGGCCCGACCGTACCCCCAACAAGGCCTGAGGGCCTATAATGACTGGGCAGAGTCTTGAGAAAACCCCATAAGCCCCAGTCACCCGTGGTACCGGTTTACCTCCAGTCAGGATCTCAGTCAGCGATACTCTTCACCCCCTTTTTCACCCAATCTTTAGGCAGCATTGCTAATCCTCTCTTGATCTTGAAAGTAATACCGCAACGTATTACCTCAAGGTCTAGCGGAGCTACCCCTAACAGCACCTGTAGGGCCTCAGTAGAGACCGTGCGACACACTGGTAGACACGCAAGCAAGACAACTCTCTGGCAAGAGAGTGTCTTCCGCAACCCGACAGCCGACCTGGCTGTCTCATACCAGACCGGTGATCCATATGTCGCACAGGCAACAAACCGACCACCGTACATAACTCGTACTGCACGTCTACTAAGATCCCAATCTGTCCTTAGAATCATGAGTACTTGCCCTACCACGCTGGTCAACTTCTCCCGCAAGCAGGTATTTTACAGACATAATATTGAAAATATCCACAACGATTTAGTAGGCAAGGTCGAACAACATGGGAGGTACTCCATATAAACCTACCCCATAGTTTTCGATTCAGCCGAACTAAGAGTGTGAAATTTCAGGTCTAACCTTTGGGATGATGGGAACTTAAGAGTGCGATGAAGCTATACTTATACAAGTGTCGGCCTCGCTCGATTTAAAACATTCCTCTCTTTTTTTTCTTCTCACACCGCTTTGAAAACTACAGGGTGCGGCAAAAGTCGCGAAGGGGTTTGAAAAATTAATAGCTTTTCTAATGTATTTTTTCACCTTTTTCTTTTTAGGAGCTGTAAAATAAATCTGGAAGACTAATCATGGAAAGTTACAACGTTATCCGAAAAGCCAAAATCATAGAATTTTATTATGAAATCATCGATCAATAATTCAAACTCAAAGAGCCTATTGTCGTCATTTTAATGTGCTGAATTCACCCTCCGAATCAATGATTCGGCGCTAAGTGATGCGATATCTGGAACAAGGCTGAGTAAGGGATCTATAACGAAGCGGAAAACCACGTTCTCTAATTAATGTAGGAAATATACAACGCGTTCAGGAGAGTATTGAGGAGAATCCTGAAATATCAACATCTGCTCAGCTGCAAATGTCTGACGGGTCTTTACGCAGAATATCAAGGAGAAATTTACATATTTTTTCATACAAGGTGCAGTTAGTGCAAAATTTGAAGCCAAAAGATCCCCAAGAACGAATAATTTATGCACTTAATATAATGCATTCATTCATTATCTGATAATGAGCGATGAAGCCCATTTACACTTAAATGGTTTTGTAAACAAACAGAACTGCAGAATACGGGGTACTGAGAACCCAAGGCTGCTGCATCAGCGACAATTACATCCAATAAAATGTACAGTATGGTGCGAAATTACGTCCCAAAGAATTATTGAACCATTTTTTTCGAAGATAAATGGCGAGCGATACCGAAATATGCTCCAAATTTTTTTAAGGCCAGCTCTTTCTGACAATCCAGAGATGTAGTTCCAACAAGATGGGGCCACTGCACACACTGCTTGAACCACTATGCACCTCCTGAGGGAGATTTTTGGCGAACGTTTAATTTCCAAAAATTCAGCATTCGATTGGCCTGCCCGTTCGCCGGATTTAAGTGCACCTGATTATATCTTTTGGGGATATTTAAAAGAGAGGGTGTATATCAATAAACCCAGAACCCTTGAACAGCTGAAGGAGAATATTCGGGCCAGCCAGAGTATCTGGCTCGTGTCATGGAAAATGCTCTTGAAAGAGCTCAACTTTCTTGCGTGACTGAAAATGGTGGTCACTTACGTGACGTAATCTTGTACACATTTTGTAAGAAAAATAAATTTCAATAAAAATTAAATAAGTTATGATTATTTTAAACCCCTTCGTCACTTTTGCCACACCCTGTACCCCTAGGCAAGGTTTTGTAAATGTTTAGTAGTCTTTAAGGAATCATTAAGCAAGGTCAAACACCAGGGGAGGTACCAAAAGAAATGTGACAATGTATTTACTCACGACATCCCACTTAGGAACAAGGAAAGGAAAATTTCTCTCATATCAGTAAGCTGTACTCCACAAATTTCTTACTGGCTTGGATCAGTGCTTAACGCCGGCTCTGAAGGGCTTAGCTTTAATTTAGAAGCTTAGATATATATCTCTTACTCGTAAAGTCGCTGGTATTTACGAGTTGTAGAACCTAAGTTTACTGGCGTGATAGACTATTAAACATTTCTCAGACAACTTTTTAAATTCATTAGACGGCTTGTTTAATTCCTCAGACGGCTTTGTAAACAGTTAATAGAATATTTTTACGCGAAGGTAGAAGGGAAGCGCTTAGTTTCAATTGTTAATAAGTCTCTAATGCAGTAAGCTGGCCTTGTTGCGCCTTTATAAAATTAGACCTCATAAAAGGTCCTTTCGCAGCAGACCATCTTCACTGAACTCTTTATTATTTGTCCTCTACACGTAGAAGAAAAGTATGGTTGGGATAACAATATTCGAAGAGCATCATACTATTGCTGGGTATATGGTTGTGGTACAACAATTGTATGATCCTCACAACAAAATTATGATGCAAACACAACCATACTATGATCCTCACAGCCATACTATGATCCTCACAACCATACTATGATCCTCACAACGATACTATGATCCTCACAACCATACTATGATCCTCACAACAATAGTATGATTCTCAAATAGCAATAACAAATCCACGCAATAATCTTATGGTTCAAACTCAACCATACTATATTCTCCACAACCATATCATTATCCTCACAACCATAGTATGTTTCACACGCAACCATGTTATGATCTCTACAATCATCGGTCGATCACACAATTATACTATTATTGCCAAAATTATTAGAATTGGGTTAAGTTGTCAACAACAGATTTGAATTACAAAAATTATTTAAAAATAGAGAAAAAAACAAACAAACAAATTCAGTTAAACAAAGCCAAAGTATGTAGTTGGTTTGAACAATTTTAATTTCCATATAAAAAGTACTATGATTGCATAAGATCCGTAACAATATTTTAAAAAGCATATTCAAATGAAGAAAAATTACAATCATACAGTATGATTGCCGTACCTATATGATTGTTAACATAAAACCCAAAAAAACAATACCTTTGTGGCACCAACCATATTTATATTGTTACTACAACCATATTTTCATTTTTAAGTTTGGCTTATTGCCTACTACTGTTACATTTCAAAAATATTAATATTGTGGCAATCATACTATTGTCAAAATTAATTGAGAAAAACATATTATTGCGTGTAAATGAAGTAGTTGCTTATGTAAATAGAGAACAAAATGTCCTTTAAATATACCGCAGCTTTTCCAAGCGCTACCTTTTTTACCTTCTTCCTTTCCCCTTCTATTTTACTACGCCCTTTTTCTGTATGCCGATAACCCACAATGAATGCATTAAATTTGTCTTAATATAGACAAAGATTTATATTGAAATTTATTACCAACATTTCTTTGTCCGCCTTTCTTGTGTCCACTAATCATTTGACCCGGCCGATTGGACATAATAAAATTCGGACGCACAATAGCGAGAGCAGGAAGGGGGAAAAACTAGAGAGTAAAACGAACACCTGATAAAACTTATAAATATGCAACCCGTAAGCCCGTGCAACATCTTCTACCGCAATAAAACTCCGTTGGTTGGTTGTTTTTGCCCGTGTATGTGTGTGTGTGTGTTTGCAACTCGAAATGCTCGTCGCTCTCCAAAGATTACAATTATTCCTCTTAAATGGTCATAAAGATAAAAAAAAACATCAGCAGCAATAACAACCAACTCGACCACAAGGATGGCGAATGGCATGCAAACAACTCCAATCGTGGCCATATACTGCCATTGCCACTGCCACCACTGCCATGGCCATTACATGCAACATAAACCGAAATTATTGTCACAGGCCAATGGTTTTGCATAAATCCCGCAAAGTATGGGATGAGTCGGTGACCAACAAAAAGTTCTTTGAGAAACATGAGGTGAAATGTACATACACACACATCGATGGCGGGGCATGCAGCATGCGGTGGAGGGATGTGCGGTTGTTTTCATTGAATTCGTATTGATTTGAACCATTTTTTCCTCTACTTTTACACGAGAATGGCGAAGTCCCCGGAACAAAGCGAAAAAGCATAATTTCAAATGTTAAGACCAACAAAACACAAGAAGACAGATGTGGAGTTCCCACGAGCACGACAACTCTCACACACACACTCTTATACTTACACTAATATATGTACGACTTTGTGTGTGTGTGCCACGGCACATTGAGGCAACGGCTAAGGACACAAGATTGAATGAGGAAGAACGGCGAGAGAGCGAGTTCGCGCTGGAGGGAGAGCAAAGTGGAACAGGATTGATTTTAAGTAGTTCTATGTTTTGGCAGGAATTTTATTGATGTTGTTGCTGTTGTCAGTGTTCAAGTGTGTGTGTGCAGCAGGAGTTCTTAACATTCACTCACCGTGCACGGATGCCTGGAAGTATGAGTGTGTGTGAGCGTGTTTGTGTTTTTGCGAGTGTAGCACAAGTTGTGGCAATTTACATTCAATTTAAGTTCAATACCTTTGGCAAATATTTTGTGTTGCACTTAACCATACGCCATGCCATGCACCTATCGGTTCACATGTTCCCCGGCGCTGTGAGGTCTTGGTGGTTGTAACATCGTTCGGGTGGGGGAGAGGTGGTGAAGGGTTTTGGGTGCCATCGTTTTTTATGGCATTCTTTCTTTTTATAATAAAATGTGAAATAACATTGGCTCGGCGGTGGCATGTTTGGGATGGTTGTGTCTGATTGGTGTGTTGTGTAAATGCCGCCACCACTCCAAGTTTGTGTCTCTAATTTTTCAGGTGGTCTTTTTCGCACATGCATTTGCCATATTTTCCTCCACTTTCCACTTCAAAACTTGCACAATGCCACTCACGCTTAGGAACGTTGGTGAGTGCCACAATGTCCGTTGCCGCTCATGTTGCTGTATTTCTGCTTTTTAAGAATGTTTACATTATTTAGACGGACAAGAAGTTCGAAAGGACATTCCCAATTATCCACAGGTAATGAATATGTATGAATTCACTACTATTGTGCATATTAAAAAGTGCAATTATTTGTGGCATATCTTGAAGTTATTGTGTGTTTTTTTGGGTTCAATAAGCCACAGGACGAACAGAGCCACGTAACAAGCCAGTGCACTAATTACAGGGGACATCCAGGTAAAACCACATAATATGAGTAGCGAAGTCCAAAGTGGTTGCTTCGACAGAGTCAATACATTGTATGTTACCTCAACTGTATGTACAGAAGAATACTCGTATTGAAATAATTTTATAATAATAGGCATTTATTACTAGCTTGAAAAAGGTAAATGGATTGTTAATTCCATACACGTACAAGGACTATTTAAAGTCTTAAGTAATGGATACTTTTGTATACCCTCAATATGGATATGGATTTAAAGTGTAACGCCCTTAGACTATTTAATAATTATAATCAAAACTGTCTGCATGTCGAACGTACGGAAATTATAAAAAATATTCCGGCTTTGTTGAAAATAGAAGAGGTGAATTTTTGCTTTTCGTCGTGTTTATAGCGCGTGACTGACTACTCGTCACACTGTAGAGATGAGTGGGCTTGATCACACACTTTTAGACCTTAGAAATCTTACTAGATAGAGATTGTTGCAAAGTGATTGAAGCATAACCGCCAATATCAAAGAAGGCCTACAAATGTCGGCAACTGGACATTACACGAAGAGAAAATATATGGTTACTATATGGTCACCGCAACAATAATATGTTCTCTACAATAAAAGCATGTTCGTCGCAACCATAGTATTGTTTTTTGAATTAAATTGTTACAACAGTATGATTGCGGTAATATTAATATTGTTGAAATGTGACAATAGTATTATTGCCAAATTTAGCAATGAAAATATGGTTGTAGCAACCATATAAACACGGTTGGTGCAACAAAATTATTGTTGTTTACAATTTACGTTAACAATAATATGATTACGGCAATCATACCGTATGGTTGCGAACATGAACATAACAAAACAGGTTTTATAGAGCAAAAATGTACGGAAAAACTACAAACAGCAACTGATGATATTAGCCACTGGACAAAAAAATAGAGAATAAAATTGAACGAAGCAAAGTCTGTTCCTATTAACTTCACAAATAAAAGAATTACTAATTTACCACTTTACATGAACACTGCAAAATATTTAGGATTTACCTTGGATGCAAAATTAAGATGGAAGGAACATATCAAGAAAAAACTATGTGAACTGAAAATAACTCTGCGAAGAATGAACTTCCTATTCTCAAGACACTCAGAAATAAGCTTGAATAATAAACTTTTACTTTACCAGCAGATTTTGAAACCAAAATGGACTTATGGACTCCAAATATGGGGATGCGCGTCGAAATCAAACTTACAACCAATTCAAACCTTTCAAAACAAGATTCTAAGAATGATAACTAACTGTCCGTGGTATATTAGAAACGATGACATTCACAGGGATCTTAACATTCCGACAGTAACTGATCTTGCAACCAAACACGCGCAAAGACTATTGTTGCATAAAAATCCAGAAGTGCAACATAGGATTAGAAACCCTATACAGAGCAGAAGGCTGAGAAGAACACTACCCGAAGACTTGGTCCGAGCTGAATAAAATATAATTCCTTTCATTTATCGGAATGGCCAGTGGGCTATATCCGAGAACAATGTGATATTTAATGAAATGTAAATTACCAGATGAGTCTTTATTGTACTCAGTTGTAATAATAAAGAATGAAAAACAAAATGTATGTGTTTGGGTATGTATTTTTGAAATACCCGAGAAAAACACATACACACGGTACAGTTCATAATTGTTGTCCGTTATAAAAAACAAAACCAATTGGAATGTAGTTCGAGGGATTTTGATTGTGTTTACTTTGTCGGTGAAATACTCTACTGCCGACTGGTTCTCGTTTATTTAAAATCTGCCTGCGCTTAAGTATGTAGCAATTGATCATGGTTTTATCACATTCGTTACTTGGGGTCTACGGATGGTGCAGTAGCATTCACCCCTGCTGGTGGTTGGAATATATACTTTTTTGGTTTCTTGAATGAAATCATCAATAAAAACTTGGCCTCAAATCTGGCTATGTACTAATAGTAATGCAATTTAAAATAACTTACTTGATAAAAAACGCTATTTTGGAATAACAACATTACCCAATCCTAATAAATAATTTTGGGGACCATAGTATGGTTGAGTGTGAATCATAGTATGGTTGCGTGTACTGTACTATGGTTGTGAGGATCATACTCTGGTTGTATGAGAAACATTATATGGTTGTGACGATCATAATATGGTTGTGGAGATAAAAGTATGGTTAAGTGTAAATCATACTATTGTTGTGACGATCATAGTATGGTTGTGAAGATCATAGTATGATTGAGTGTTAATCATACTATGGTTGTGGGGATCAAAGTATGGTTATGTATGAATCATACTATTATTGGGAGGAGTATAATATTGTTGTGCCACAACCATATGCCCAACAATAGTATGATCCTCTTCGAATATTGTCACCCCAACCATACTTTTTTTGTGCGTGTACCAGAAGGCTAACCCAGCTTATGTTGCAGAAGAATTTGGGCCAACATTGATATAAAACGCAAGTGCTGAAGTCGTTCGCTAATTGAGAGCTAGAATCTTTTTAGACAAGGCTGGTTTTTAATTTAGCGCTTATATTAGCAAACGAACTTGCCATATTTGACAGAGAAGTGTTTATCAGTCAAACGGTTCTAGAGCTTTAGGCGCTCGTACATCAAATATTCAATTTTTATATAACAATAGAGCAAATTCTGCCATTCTAGCTTAAAGCCCATTTCAGCCACATCTCTCAGCCGACGGTCAAAAATATCGTTTTGTACACATTTTCTTACATATTCTGATACATCTGTGTTCAATATTTTGGTGAGGCTCTAACAATAAGGATATAAACTAATATCGTTTTTTTGTTTTGTAAATTTCGCAATTCAGCTGCCACTGAGGTTCACAAACACATTTTGAAGGTTCACAAACACATTCGTTTAAGGAATTATTTTTTTTTGTTTAAGGAATTGATTTTATCAATTTGATTCAAATCGTACTATAAATACAAAAAATTAATTTACGTAGAAGGTAGCACTACCTATCGGGACCATACATAAGAGAAACCTTCCAAAAAAATCTAACATATTGTCCAAGTTAGACGTTAATTAATCAAGCGGCTCTCGAGTTTAGGCGCTCGTAAACCAAAAATACAATTTGTATTTATCAAGATGAATTGTAGTTAATTAGTAATGCAAGCTATAAGTATTTGTCATTATCAACCAGGTGTGACAGTACCAGCTTGACAGGGATCAGCCATGCAATCATGTTTTTCAAACTTTGCCTAAATGGACCTCTTGAAATTTTGGGTGCAATTTTAAGAAACGAAAATCTTATTAAAACCTGTGTTTTTCCTTAAAAGCTCTCCTGTAGTCGCATATTAGCGACAGTCGTCCTAAGGAATTTTTTATTGAAAAGTCACATATTTTCGCCGTCCAATGTAAAAATTGTATCGAGTGGTTATTTTCTATCACGGTGTATTTCAATCCATGCCAACATCCTATACCGATATTTTTGCCTACCGATCGACTGAGGTTACATTTACCTCAAGTATTCCATCAGTACAACCAATGTTAGTTGGTGCTCTGTAATTTTCAATTATTGGAACTGTAGTTTCGGAGCAGCAAACCAAGTACTCGAAGCTGTAGAAAAGAATTTTTGTATCTAAAAGTCCACTTGCTCAACGAAAAAAATTGATATAAATTAATTTTAGTCAGAGGAAAAAACTGTTTGCTTACACAATTGAAGTACTTGTAGGGAGGGGCTGACAAGGAGTGAAAAGTGGAAAAGATGATTTATGATTTTTGCTGCAAAAAAATGTGGTTTTTCGATCGGCTTTAAGTCAAGAATATTTAAATTATTTTAATTTTAAAAAAATCTATTTAACAACCTGTTTTTGGTTAAGGTCATCACTAAAAATCACAGCTGGTGGTTGTGGCAACTAAATACGTTTGTTCGCGTTTTATTGATATGACCGATCAATGAGCTGTGAGTACAGTACGAAGATCATATCTATAATCATGTGGTATTTCGATCCGAGTATCCGAACATTTGGTGATTGCAACCGAAATTTTTTTTTTCCAACCGAATCATTGTAGTTTCAGCAGATTTCCAACAATTTTGTTCTCTACTCGTATGTGTACCAACTAGAACCATCATAGCGGTACAACTTCACAAGCTTTTTAAAGTTCAGGGTTATATTGGTGGTGCCATGCCATTTTGTGCAATTTTAACACAATATGTGACAGCGCATAGAGAAAGGGAACTAGGGTAAACAAATCAATTTTTCATTTTTTTCTCTTTTTGATGTGGACAACAGCATCGAATGAGACCGATCCCAGGCCCCAAAAGTGTTCCCTCCCAGAGATATGCGCGTTTTATGAAAGTGAAGTCGACGATTCTGAGCCCAAATAGAAAGGGACCTGATCTTTAAAATGGCTCTCCTGAACAAAACTGGTTTTTAACCTTAGGTCCCTTTCTATTTTGCGCGTCACATATAGTCTACAATAATAATCTTAGATTTCATTCTTAAAATTTTTAAGATTATCTGTCAAATGCTTTGGCAATAAATTCAATTGTTTAAAGGCGTGGCGTCGCACCGCCCATCTTTCCTCCAAGATGTGTTTCGATCCATGCCAACAGCATATGTTCCAACTATCATCATTATATCTCTAATAGCTAAGGAGTTATTGTGTTTTTAGCTTCAGGATTGTGTGAGTGGTGTCACGCCCACTGGTCCAATTTTATTATATTATAGCCTATAATAAATGCCTAGTAAATTATTCTATTATGTTAATCTTTTATAACGATTGGTTCATTACTTTGGCCATATATGCATTTTTCTCAATGGGGGCATGTCACCGTCAACTTTTCCTTCAGGATGTGTTTCGATCCATGCCAACATCATATGTTCTAAATATTATCGTCTTATCTGTAATAGTTTATGAGGTTTTGTGTTTTTAAATTAAGGTTTTTTGATTTTTCCTAATTTGGAAAAAAATACCTCTTGGCTGAGCTGGCTCATAATAAACACTAACAGAATTTCGGTCCACAGCCTGCAGTGCAAAAAATCAAATTTCCGCACTCCACCCTGTACTACGCACAGAGACAAAATTATTTGGAAATCGGTTTGAACTACAATAAAAAATTCGGTTGTCTTGATGTGGGTGCATGTAAACTCAATCATTCGGTTGGCAATAAAATATGTTGTGGCAGCGAATCTTTTCTCTAGTGTTTTTTAATATTATCCTAGGACCCTTAACAGAATTAATTTAATATTTCTGTGTGACACTTTTGTAAACCTTTCATCTGCAATTCAATTTATTTTCCATCTTACAATCACGAGTATAGAAATAATAGACATTCTATTTCTTTTTTGTTCCACAAAGCTTCGTCTCCTTCCTGGCACTAAATTCAAAAAGAATACACCAATTCCATTTGCCATGTGTTACCGCATTCAGACTCCGTGGAAATTGTGCGATATTTAATCGAATTAATTTCACTCGTTTCAAACGCAAATACTCGTATATGCAAAAGAAGCATCCACCTCAGACCCCCAGCACAGCCGCTCGTTCCCACCGAGCTTAACAGTAACTCATCTCTGGCTCGCGCAAAGGACGTGCCGGTGAAGAGAAGGTGTGAATGAATTTAATAAAACGAATAGTCCTTTAACAACTTCACTCTATTAAGCAGACAGCCTCGTATGTCGGCGTTTGTCTTCTTCTTTTTTTGTTTTTCCGCATTTTTTTCGCATAGTTTCCACACTAAAGATGAGGAGGAAAATGAAGTCAAACGATGAATAATGAAGAGCAGTGAATGACGGAAGAAAGAAAGGTTAGAAATTAAATTTTCAATGCGGAAATGAAAGCTGGTGAAAAGGAAGCGTTGGGGTATGGAGGCAGTGTAATGGGGTCTATCGAGCGGAAAAACGCAGTTGAAAATGTGGAGATTGTTTTGATTCTTGCCTGTTGTAAAAGCGTATTTAGCGCAGGTGTTGGAGAGGAGCGAATAAAATTTCCGGGGGCATAACTTGAACCCTATATACTCGTATTAACGCACACATGCAGGTTGCATATGAGTGTGTGTGTTTTTGTAAAAACTACTGACATGAAGTGAATGAAAAACGAAAGCGTGTCAAAAGAAACGATTGCTCAAGGACGAGGTGAGATGATGCCAAGGTGTGCGTGTGTGTATGAAAATTTCTCTGTGCATTGCGTGCGTGTGTTTGAGTGTGTGAGGATTGTACGATGATGATGATTGTTGGTGTTGTTGCTGCCTTCCAAACAAATGTTGCAGAAAAATATGGCGTCAGTCAAAAGTCACCGCAGCAACAGCAACTGTAATGTAAACGACAGCAAATAAATTGCATTTCGCACAAATCCAACTGCGAGCGACCCGGCGGACGGACGGACGGACGAACGAACGACGTACGCCAGGCTCTGAAACATAGAGTGTGACTCTGTGTGTGTTTGAGTGAGAGAGAGAGAGTGCACAACAAAAAAACACAAACTCAGAGTAAAGACCAAAAACCACTTTAACATCATTTCAAAAACAAGCGGCAAAAAAAGGTAGAAACTTTTTCATATTAAGTGAGCACACACACACACACCCACTCTCTTACACACACCCACTTCCTTTTGTAGTTTTATGCCTTTAAGCCATATTTCCTCTTTCGGCTGCACTCGTCGCAAACGCAGCCCATCGCAGCCACGGCCAGCATTTGGTGTTGGTTAATGCCACGCATTAAGGTCCTTCCATGCCTGGGTCTTCCTTGGCACGACATGGCGCAGCCTTATGACGGCTGAAAGATGATATCAAAAGATGACAAGTGGTGGCGTGGTGTGGCGATAGCAATGTTTTGTTTCTTTCCACTTTGTTTAAGCGCCACAAAGTCAGGTAAAGCGCGTCATAGTCCTGCCACTACTTAAACGAAGTTGTTTTCAGACTGTTTCACAGCGTCTGTCAGTCGGACTGTTTGTCTTTGTTGCGAAATGCAATTTTCTGTCGTTCATTTTAAGTACACACGCTCTCTAGTGATGATAGTGTCTACGCTAGGATAGTCAAATGTATTCATACTTTGTAGTTTTTTTTTAGTTTTTTTACCCCCGAAAAAAGTAGCTCTGGCAAAAGATGGGGACATACAAATTTCTATATTATGTGCTTTTAATGGAGATGCACTTTTTTCTCGACAGGTGTTGTGTAGAAATTCAGCAGGTAATCAAACGCATGGTGATTGCCACCATGCCACCGGAAAGAGGCATCATTAAACCATGTTTATGTCTTAGTTAGCGCACTCGAGCGCCGGAATGTTTGTTGAAAATCTCCAACCAAACTGAACTTTTTTTTTTAAAAAGAAGTAAACTCAGGACTAAGCTACATTACGAGCTAATGTGCGCGACTATCACTCAAGTGGGCCAAATACAAATCTTATTATGAATATCTGGCAGTTTTCAGCAGCATAAAAGTCGGCAACTTTACGGGTTTAAACCCTTAAGTCAACCTCTATATAAAATCATTAAAGTGATTTTAAAGACGAGCGAGAGTTCTTGTTGAGCTTGTACGCTGTTATTAGCTTGGATCCACGAAAGTAACAAGTTTATTATTTGATTTCAAAGTTCCTTTTAATAAGCCGCAGGGGTGACACGCAGGTCAGCGTTCACGACTGTCATACAAGTGAAAACTGGTTTAGTAAAATCCGGGTAAAATTATCTACGATTTCTTAGCGGTGGGGTTTTCACCTCGGAAATGCCGACGCCTTAATGAGATGTATTCCTATGACATGTACAAGCTTCTTATTAAAAGGCATTGGCCGTTCGAAACCGGCGTTAACCAATAGGTCCCGGTCATTGGATACAGGAAGTTCCACTTAGTATTTATATCATTTCTTCTAGTATTTCCGATGGCACCTCCATTAGTTTTGATGCCATTTTGATCTTTATCTGAACTACACCAGAGAAAAAATCGATTGACAATCGGTTCGGACTACAAAAAATCTGTTCGACGATTGGTAACACCAAATGTTAACAATCTTGACGGATATTCTGTTCGATGTACCATAAGATAGTTGCTATGATAATATTATGATATATATAACCAACTAGTTGGTTGTACTGATGGAATGTAGTGTACATAATCGGTTGCCAAAACCTCCTGTTGTTGCAACTGATAGTTTTGTTTACAATTGTTCCTTGGTCCTAACTATTGGTAATGCCAACGATTAGTCTTGCATTGCTGTCCTCAACGTTACAAACCATAAATTAAATAAAATTGAACTGAAACTACACACAGAGAAAAAAATATTTGGAAATACAATGATTCGGTAGCATAAGAGAAATTTCGGTTTCGACAACTAAATGTTTAAAACGTAATGGATAGTCGGTTGGAAATATCACATGATAATAAATATCATCACCGTAGTGTACTCACATCTTATTGATCGGTCATATCAATGAAAGGTGAAAACGGTTCTAAATTGTGGCAACCAATAGTTTTGAAAAAAATGTTGTTGCTGTTACCAAATTTTAGTGATGACCATAACCAAAGAAGGGCTCTTTAATGGAATTTTATTAAAACAAATAATTGGATTATTACGAGGGCTGCTATATATATTTTTAGCCCAATAATGAAACTGCGAATACTTACTCGTATCATCAATTTTTTTTTTGTTTTTCAAATTTATTCTCCTGCATGATTTATACACTTTTTCCACTCCGATTGAGACACCTCCAAAACATGGGTTTTGAACGCTTCAACAGCATCTTCTGGCGACGAAAATCGTTTACCACGCATTTTTTTCTTGATGTGCGGGAATAAAAAGAAGTCATTGAGTGCCAAGTCAGGGCTGTACGGCGGATGACCCATCAATTCGACGTCAAGGCGCTGGTTTGAGCCGATGTGTGAGAGCTCGCATTGTCATGGTGCACAATGATTCGTCTTCTCTTGTTCGTTTTTCGAATTTCTCCGAAGACTTGAGGCAAACAAATTGTGGTGTACCACTCTGAATTGACCTACGTTGCTTAAACGAAACAGTCGCCTCATGACCTGTTTTGCCGAAGAAACAGGCGACCATTTGCTTCGAAGTGCTTCTTCCACGAACAACTTTCGTTGGATTTGGCCCGTTTTATAAGACCCACATGGTCGATTGCTATTTTGTTTCGAGCATAGATCTAGATTCGTCACCTGAGAAGCACCGCGATCGTAATTTTTCAAAATTTCTTTGCACCAATCGACACGAGCCTTTATATGAGCGATTGTCAAATTGTGCGTGATCCAACGACAACAAACCTTTTTACGGCCAGGTGTTCATGCAATTTTGAATGTATGCTAGTGGAAGAAAAAAAAGAAAAGAACCTCTATTTCACGGCATGTTACATGACGAGTTCACGCACGGCATCAATGTTCTCTGGCACAACGGCCGTTTTTGGACGGCCTTCATGATCTTTGTTTTTGAGCGAGCGTCGGCCAAGATTGAATTCATTAAACCAGTTTTTCACAGTGCTATAGGATGGTGCTTCATCGCCATGCAAAGATTTAAGTTCATCGATGCACTCTTGTAGTGATAATCCACGTCGAAAGTTGTGAAAAATGATCACACGAAAATGTTCATGAGTTTATTCCATTTTTTTGCAAATTGATTTTTTCAAGTCACTGTAAACAACACAAATGATGGTCGTTCACCAAAACGTACTGAGTACGTTTATGCTAAAAGTGTCAAGCTTTCCAATGGAAATGTTAGATGGCGCCAGGCAACACTTATTGTTGCCTATGCCAGGAATTTATATACTGACTTTTAGCCAATCTATTAACCACTTTTTTTCAGTAAAAATCATCCACCATCTCTTCCACTTTTACCCTACGAGTATTTCAAGTGCTTCAATTGTGTAAGAAAAACATTTTTTTTGTCTCTGACTAAGTTTTTAATATTTTTCCTAGAACAAGTGTTGCATGTGGATTTTTAGATCAAAAAATTCTCTTCCGAAGGTTTGGATACTTTGTACGGTGCACTGATACTACCTTTCCAATAACTGAAAAATACAGTATAAAGTATATATACTCGAAGTGCCTGTAACCTCAATCATTCGGTTGGCAAAAAAATTCGGTTGCGACAACGAATGTGTTCTCTATGTGTACATACGGACAGAAGTTATTGGATTTTCATTCTTACTGCTACTACGAGTAAGTAAAGTCAACTATAGTTAAAGGGGATTTTATATAATATCTGAGGTTGCATGTACCGAAAATCTCAGAGCACGAACTAACATTTGGTTGTGCTGGCGAATTATTTGGATCAACTATTATCATTCGGTTGGCAAACATTTCTATTCTTTATGTGTATGATTGAGATAATTCCAGTCATAGGAAGTGATTTAGGGAATATGTTTTTCTTTTTCAAATCATATAAAAATTGCAATGTTGACAGGTTCAGCAGATCAAAAACAGCTTTGCCAAACGCAAAAAGCTAAATGTCTAAAAAAAACTTGTATCACTGTATAGAACTATAGGAACGAGAGAACTGGGATTAGTGCACATAGTTCCACTTAGTTATCAGTTTTAAGAAAATAGTTTCATTGAGAGCTACACACTCTGGGTCTAAGCTTATTTTCTTATTTTCATCCTTCTTTTAATAGAAGATTACCACAAATCAAATTCCATTCAAATCTAATCAAATTAGCCGATCTTAGTTCGGTTATACCACCAAAATCGATTGGACATTTGTATTAGGGCTTTATTTAAACAAGTACCGATTCCGCTTATCCGCTTTTGTACGACACCGAAGATTACATTTTTTTAAAAAGTTATGTAGGTCCTTTATATCTGGTAATAGGCCAACTACGACGGGTGACCTCGAGAACAAAATATAAAATGATGTTTTCGGGATAAGCCCGCTCTTATTGGTCTGACTTTCAAAATATTTCACCGATGCACTACCGCAGCTAAGCTAAGACAAAAGGTAAAATTATGTAATATTTCATATAAAAGGAGTTTATTGTGCTTAGATAAAACTGCAATGATTAGGATGTCAAACGAACAATCATACTGTGCTCACTTCTTCACTCTGAAAAATTACCATCAATAGATTAATGTGTGAACAACCCTACCAAATTATCCAAATTTACTTTGAAAATCGATCATCGGTTTGCTTGACATAAATACCACATTGTGATTTTTATGGCGCTCATAATCGTACATGTGCCCAAAATCATGCTCAAATGTAAATACCAAGAATTGATCTTTCGGATAAAAAAATGGTTGATAAAAATATAATTTTTGTGTAATTTTTTTAATTGTAATTTGTAGCGAGCTAATAAAAAATACTTTATAATGTCATAGCTGTAGCTTTAAATTTGCCCTTAATCAGCTTGAAGTCTTACACCTTGTTGCTTAATTTTGGTTTTTCGCTCAATCTAAAATACAAATATATAGATTGTACTAGATTTTGCTCTTCATGTGATTTACATTTATGCTCTATAAGTTCTGAAATCTTTTGACTTTTACTGAAGTTTACTTTATCTTCAGAAGAACAATTCTGCAAGAGGAATTCTTTCAGTGGATTTTCCAAATGCTGGTAATGATCAGAGTATTTTGCATAAAAATTCTCACTACACCTCCGGATGATTTCAGGGAGTAGTAATATTACTGATCCTCACTCAATTTAGTAGTATCCAAGGAGCGTGCCCACGGAATCTATGTGACGACGAGTGCCCAAAGGGCTGGCCATAACGCAACGCGTAACCATAATAGAAACAATAGCAGAAGTATAGGGGAAGGGCTTTATATTTTGTATCGTATTTGTGAAGCTCTAGTGGCGGTTTTGTAAGATTCGGATATAAATCATAAATGTGTTCGGCTTGCCATAAAAATATTTTCTTTTTAAGTCGCCGTCATACATGAGGTATAAAAACCGTAGCTTAAATGCTTTGATAAAATTTTGGCCTTTTTCCTTAATGTGAATTTAAAGGACTAACGTAAGTAAGAAAATGCTAGGTCTATTCAGCTCGCACCATGAAATCGAACAAAACTGATACCCAGAGTTCATTGGAAGTTGACGTTCTTATTAAAACCAGCGGATACAATCTGAGAATATTCAAAACCACAGCAAAAATAAATATAGGGTGATCTATCTAGAGGTATGTTTTCAGAACAAAAAAAAATATATAAATTAAAATCAAGTTGTAATATTTATTGGTAATTTGAAAGGACATTTTATGAAATTTATTTTTTGAATATAATTTCTTTCAAATGTTGGCCGCAACTACGCCTCAGGGTTTCCATTCTGAGGGTCCGTTTTTGGATGACTCGTTCGAGCATTTCGACCAGTATGGCTTTAATGACACGCGTAATGTTGGTTTGTCAGCATAGACTTTGGACTTTACGTAACCCCAAAGAAAAATGTCAAATGTTTGATATCATTCGATCTAGGCGGCCAACTCACCTGTCACAAAACGTGAAATTAGCTGCTTTTCGAAATGACCTCTCAATTGTTTGAGCTGCTGTATAGCAAGTGGCATCGTCCTGTTGAAATCAAGTGTCGTCAAGACAGAAAGGCTTCAATTTCAGGTAGCAAAAGTTCTGATATCATGGCGCAATAGCGTTCTGGCCATCATCTTTTTTGAAAAAATATGCACCGATGATTCCACCAGCTTATAAACCGCTCCAAACTGTGGTTTTCTCTGGGTATAATGACACCTCTTGAATCTCTTCTTATTGCTCTTCAGCCCAAATGCGGCGATTTTGTTAATTGACTTTGCCGTTGAGCCAGAAATGGGCCTCATCACTGAACAAAATTTTGGTCGAAAACCGCGGGTCTTCTCATTCCTCACCGATCGCTCATTCCCATAATACAGTTGCCAACATTTAAAGGTGATTATTTTCAAAAAATAAATGCCATAAAATGTCCTTTCAAATTACCAATAAATATTCCAAAATTGATTTGAATTTTTATATATTTTTTTGTTCTGAAAAATACCTCTAGGTGGATCACCGTTTAAATATAAGTATATGTTTAAAGATATGCGAGAATAAAATCGCAGCTAATTGAAATTGCTAGCTGCATAAAGTGCCAGCTTAAGATTTTTGTTTTTACCTCCATAGATAACCCCCTAGTGGAGGTAACGACTTAGCTGACACGTTCTCAGCAGGACGTTGGTAGCGTGGAAAAATAGTTGACTTGCCACTTATTCCTTAAATACACTTCAAGTAGAGCTTGTTTTAAAGGTTATCAAGACTTGAATACATTTCCCTCGTACTCAATAGAAAATTTAATAAGGAAAAGACCAAACTAGAGAGGGTCGATGTGTTACTCTTCACCATCACCGTCCAACACTTGCAACTGCATGGGGGAAATTTGCGAAAAGTCGAAGGGTGGTATTTTTTTCGTTGATGTTGTTTGCCAATAAAAAGTTGGCCCCTTTGCCCTTTGTTCCCCATACGACGTTTAATACAATTTTGCAAAAGTTGATTGTTAATTTAGACATCACTTAATTACTCTCTTAACTTAATGATAACTTTATCTTTGACTGTAATTTCGTTGTACTCGCCCTGGCACTGTGCAACCCAGAGTCACAGACGAAACTTCATCATCATCGTCATCATGAGCATCCACAAGGAGCAAATGAATGATAAAGTTCAACAACGACGTATGTATTGGAGCCTGCGTAAGTGTCGGAGTGTGTGTTTCTGATTGTGAACTTTGAATGTGTTTGTTGGCGTTGCAATGTGCGAATATTCAAATGTTTGTCTGTCTGTCTGTCCGTTCGTCCGTCCGGCTATAACTGTGATAAGAAAACAATTTCATTCATATCTATCTTTACTTTTGCTGTGATACACAAACGAATATTTTTATAGACATACACACACTGCAAATCATTTGAATAGGGAAAGTGCAAATTGTGTTTCATAAGTTTTAAACACCAAAAACATTGAAAAATTCATCATATCGTTTTGAATGAATGAAACGAATGGTTGTATGAGTTAGCTGACATCGTAAAGATAATAAAAAAACGTATTGGCTTTATATTGCAAGAGCATGTGTTCATGAGAAAGCTCTGTTTAAAGTGGGTGCCGCGTTTCCTCACTGTTGACGAAAGACAATAAAATGTTCATGATTATGAGTAGTGCTTGCCCTTGTTCTAACGTTACTAACCAGAATTTTTGGGTCGCCTTATGATAATGGATAAAACATGGTTTCATTACCTCACTCTAAATCAAACTGTCGTCATCTGAGTAGAGATCAACCATAGAACTTCTTCTAAAGCACAACAATCAGCTGGAAGAGTTGTGTCCCCATTTTTTGGAAGGTGTTGAAATACCATCAACATTGAACATTATATATATACAGGGTGGCCGATTAAAGCCGCTACAACGTTAGGTGTGCTGGCCTCAGGTCAATTATTTATACAAAAAAAATAATAAATTCTATAAAAATACTATGTGTATTAAATAAACCTAGTTTAAGATAGACTTTAAATCTGTAAAACAAAATTCTTTTGGAAAATAAACTACATATGGACATATGGAAAGCCGCTAAGAGGGTTGCTATATATATTTCTGGCCTAGGCATCACGAAGTGTTACCTACGCCATCTGACATTTCCATTGGAAAGTTTGACATTTTTAGCATAAACGTACTCAGAACGTTTTGACGTACGACCATCATTTGTGTTGTTTACAGTGGCTTGAAAAAAGCAATTTGGCAAAAAAATTGAATTAACTCGTGAACATTTTCGTGCGATCATTTTTTTACAACTTTCGACGTGGACTATCACGGCAAGAGTGCATCGATGAACTTAAATCTTTGTATGGCGATGAAGCATCATCCTATAGCACTGTGAAAAACTGGTTTAATGAATTCAATCGTGGCCGACGCTCGCTCAAAAACAAAGATCATGAAGGCCGTCCAAAAACGGCCGTTGTGCCAGAGAACATTGATGCCGTGCGTGAACTGATAATGCAAGATCGTCATGTGACATACCGTAAGATAGAGGCATCCTTGGGCATTTCTTCCACCAGCATACATTCGATATGTCATGAACACCTGGCCGTAAAAAAGGTTTGTTCTCGTTGGATCCCGCATTATTTGACAATCGCTCAAAAAATGGCTCGTGTCGATTGATGCAAAGAAATTTTGCAAAAATACGATCGCGGTGCTTCAAAAGACGTTACAGGTGACGAAACATGGATCTATTCGTATGAGCCCGAAACAAAACAGCAATCGACCGTGTGGGTCTTCGAAGACGAGCCAAATCCAACGAAAGTTGTTCGTGGAAGGAGCACTTCGAAGCAAATGGTTGCCTGTTTCTTCGGCAAAACTGGTCATGTGGCGACTGTTCCGCTTGACGTAGGACGGTCAATTCTGAGTGGTACACCACAATTTGTTTGCCTGAAGTCTTCGGAGAAATTCGAAACACGAACAGAAGAAGACGAATCATTGTGCACCATTACAATGCGAGCTCTCACACATCGCATCCAACCAACGCCTTTTTGACCGGCCAAAATGTCGAATTGATTGGCACCAAATGACTTCTTTTTATTCCCGCACATCAAGAAAAAATGCGTGGTGAACCATTTTCGTCACCAGAAGCTGCTGTTGAAGCGTTCAAAAACCATGTTTTAGAGGTGTCTCAATCGGAGTGGAAAAAGTGCTTCGAAAATTGGTATGAGCGCATGCAAAAGTATATAAATCAGGCTAGAGAATACTTTGAAAAACAATAAAACCATTTTTGAAGATAAATAATCGCAATTTCAGTATTAGGCCTGAAATATATATAGTAGCCCACTATTCTATAAGAGTTATGCGAAGGTCGTCCAAAAACGGCAGTTGTGCCAGAGAACATCGATTCTGATAATGCATGTGAAATACCATGAAATAGAGGAATCCTTGGGCATTCTTCGACCAGATATTGGCCGTAAAAAAGGTTGGTTCTCGTTGGATCCCGCACAATTTGACAATCGATCAAAAAAAGATCGCGGTGCTTCAAAATACGTTTATAAGATCATCACAGGTGACGAATCATGGATCTATGCGTATGAGCCCGAAACAAAACAGCAATCGACCTTGTGGGCTCGACGGCCAAAACGTCGAGTTGATGGGTCATTCGCCGTACAGCTCTGACTTGGCACCCAATGACTTCTTTTTATTCCCGCACATCAAGAAAAAAATGCGTGATTAACGATTTTCGTCGCCAGAATATGCTGTTGAAGCGCTCAAAAAAAGTACTTCGACAATTGGTTTGAGCGCATGCAAATGTTCATGCTGGAGAATACTTTGAAAAACAATAATACCATTTTTGATGATAAATATTCGAATTATATAGCAGCCCTCGTACAAAAAAAAATTGCAGATTAATTTTTAGATTTAACTAAAATGGATAACTGGGACACTGACACAAGAATTTGGACTGTCCGCCGCTATCACGCACTGGGGTCCCGTAGTTTCGGTTCAAAGACAGTATAGCGCACTTTTGTCATCAATTTTCCGAGCAGATGGCCCATAGTGAGACTTGTTAACAACTTTGCCGAGCATGACAGTCAACAGAAGGCCATCGAAACCCATCAGTTTGAACGGAAGAAACTATCGCTGCTGTAGCTGCTGCCATACTGTAGCTGTAGCTGCTGCAAAACAATCCAAAAGTTCCGACAAGAAGCTTATCTGCTCAGATGGGTATAAGCAGGCAGTCATTTATGCACAAAGATTTGGACTTATTCCCATATAAAATTCAAATGGCAAAAAACAAACTGAACACAGCAGACTTCTTGGAATTTTCCGATTCGCTTTTAATGGTGGACGGAATTGCATGGAGACGGAATTGCATCCACTTCGTGGCACAGTGTGGTGTGCAGTTTCATCACGCTGCATTGTGTCCAACCCTTCTTCTTCGAAGAAAACGGTCACACAGTTACGGTTACTGGAGACCGTTACTTGAGCATATTGAGAGATCTTTTCCATCCAGAATTACGCGGAATGAAAATTTCTTTCAACTTTGTGTGGTTTCAGCAAGATGGTGCAACTCCTCACATAGCCTGGGGTGTTATGACAGAACTACGACGAAAATTTCAAAATGAACAGATATCCAGAAACTAGACATTCCGTTGGCTCCCAGGTCGCCTGACCTTACCGCACCTGACTATTTCTTGTTGGCTTATTGCAAACAGAAGGTCTACAAAGAAAAACCAACAAATTTTAATGAACTAAAGTAAACCATTCGAGAAACAATTGAGGATATTCCTGTTTCAGCTCTCTAAGCAACAATGAACAACTTTTTGGTAAGATGCCGCACATGCATCAACGAGCAGGGGGAGGTATTAAAATTGCATAATTTTTAAAACAAATTCAACTATATTTATTAAATTGAATGAGCTTTAACGTGAACAAAGAAAAACAATTTCCATATACTGAAAAAAGTTATTTGAGTTTCTTAATGTAGCATTATTCATCAGCCAAGAAAATTTGTTTTTTTATCAAGACAACGCGCCGTGTAACAATTGAACAAAATACATGGACTAAAGTTCGAATTGCTTCCGCATTCATCGTATTCTTCAGGTTTCAAGCGACTGGCTCTTCGCAGGCATTGCAAAGCTCCCGCCGTTAAGAAATTTTGCTCGAATGAAGAGGTTGTAAGTGAAACTGAGGCCCATTTTGAGGCAAAACATAATGCGTTCGACACGAATGGCATTGAAAAATTTGAGCGGCACTGGAATGATTATTATGTTGGGAGATTTTATTGAATAACAAAGTCAATTTTGAATAAAAAACCTGTGTTTTCATTGTTATGCATTTTCTATCACTACCGAAGGCTTCATGAAGCCGATTTCTGCGGTTCAAATCAGAGACGGGTACACGCAGAAAAAAGTATGGTTGGGGTGACAATATTCGAAGGGCATCATACTATTGTTGGGTTTATGGTTGTGGCACAACAATATTATGATCCTCACAACAATAGTATGATTCACAAAGAACCATACTATGATCCTTACAACCTTAGTATGATTCACACTCAACCATACTATGATCCTCACAACCTTAGTATGATTCACACTCAACCATACCATGATCCTCACAACACAAGTATGATTAATCACAAGTATGATGAACTCTCAACCTGATGACCACAACCATAGTATGTTCCCACTTAACCATACTATGATCCCCACAACCATATTATGATCCTCACAACAATAGCATGTTTCACATACAACCATATTATGATCCTCACAACAATAGCATGTTCGACATACAACCATATTATGATCCTAACAATCATAGTATGGTTCACACGAAACCATAGTATGACCCCGCTCAACCATACTATGCTCCTCAAAATTATTAATTAGGATTTGGTTATGTTGTCAACAATAGAAATTTTTAGTTAATAAATAAATTAAAACAAAATTAAATTTAAAATAATAGGAGTGTTTATTAAACAGTACAGAAAATCCATTTAAAAAAAGGAAGCTTTTTAATTAACAAAAAAATTTCAATTAAACAAATCAAAAGCAGTTCTTTGGAACTTTTTAATTCCCATTATTTTTCATAAGATTCGTAACTATAACATTGTTGTAAAACCCATATTACAAACAAATTACAAATTAGGAAAACTTACAATCATAGAGTATGATTCCCGTAATCATAATATTGTTAATATAAAACCTAAAATAACAATACTTCTGTCGCACCAACCATATTTATATTGTTGTTGCAACCATATTTATATTGTTGCTGCAACCATAGTTTCATTTTTAAATTTGTCATTAATACTATTGTTACATTTCAAAAATATTATTATTGTCGCAATCATACTACTGTCAACATCGAATTCAAAAAAACAATACTATGGTTGCGATGAACATACTATTATTACAGAGAACATATGATTGTTGCCGTGACCATATAGTAACCATATTTTATCTTTGCGTGTAGACTTTGCCAAAAATTGTCGGCGGAAACGCACATCTGGTTTGGCCGATATATCTTCAAATTCTGTTACTAATCCATTGAAAAAACAGTTTCGAAATTTACAATGTTTTAATTCTGAAAGTAATTCTGAAAGTATCGGCTTCTTTAGAAGCCGATATTCAAATCGTGAGATACTTTTCTATGGGGGCTGTAGCAAAACATGGATTGAACTGGTGAATTTCCGGGCGATGGTTTTTTCTTTTCGTTATGTGTTTTCGAATTCGTTATGTAATGCTGAAATAAGTCAAGATTGGACCACTTTGAATGTGGCTGTTATAGTGAAATTGGCTTAAATTGTCTCTTAATAAAAATGCTAGGCTTTAAATGGAGCGATTCGTTTAATGTATCTCACTTTTGACTGCCAGAAATTAGCGCCCACAAAGTCAGGGAAACGTTTCCTAAAGAATTCAAAACAACATTGAAACGAATTCGTTTCTCTATTCAAATGATTCGCAGTGTAAGAGCAGATTTCATGTTGTTGCTGTTTGTGTTAAAGTTACTTGGAATGTTAATTGCGAGACAAGTAACCACTCACCATTACTTCGAAGCCGTGATGCGGAAGAGAGTGCCTGCCGTGGTGCTGAAGCAGGCAGGGGGCGAAACGAGGAATTGCTATCACTTTTAACTTTTATTACACCTTGTTGCCATTGGAAACTTTTTGTTGCTCTGTGACGATGTGGCTGTAGATGATGATCATGTTGACGATGATGATGAATTCGTGTTAAATTGTATAGATAAACTTCCATCCGTCCGTCTGCCATCCCTGCCAGAGCTGATGTTGTTGATGCTACCGATGCTGCTTGCTGTCTCTGCTCCCGTTTGTGAGAGTTGCTAGCCAGCCAGTCTTTCTTGTTGCCCTTGGTAGCAAATGTTGCTGGTGGGGCTGGGATGTTGCTGCTGCAGCAACGTTTGTCTTGCCGTTGCCGTGCTGTTGTTGCTCCGGTTATAACAAAGTTTTTCAAGTGAACATTTTTCGGCAACAAGAGAAGGTAATATTTGATATTGCCACTTGAGCCGGTTATGACGAGTATGGTTGTGTTTTTGGTTGTTGTATTGTTCGCCTCCTTCATCATCTTGTTGTTGTTGCTGGTTTTTTTTGTGGGCATTCATTCATTCCTTCATCAGACTCAAAGTGGATGGATGGGTGGATACATGGATTAATGGATGGGTGGCTGGCTGGTTGTGTTGGTGATGATGCTGTTGCTCTGCTCCACTTTAGATTCACATGAGTTGAAAGTTTCAACCACTCACACAAATACATACATATTAAGTGTACACACACACTGACTGACAAATAATTTGTGCATGTACGACGAGTGTGCGTGCGTGTGTGTATGTGTAAAATAACAAGCAGTTGCTGTAGCAACCATCCGCACAAAACGCAATTCACATTCCCCAAAGTTGAAAAATCACCGATGCATAAAAATTGCTGTCGATGATATGAAGATGAACTACTCCACTGATGGAATTGAAAATGACGTCGTCGATGTTGATGATGTTGTCGATGAATCTTTCTGTTGTCGTTCGGCGTTTAACAGTGGCGTAGTGGGTTGTCAGATGGCAACGAGCAAATTACCTAATCAAAGTTAAGTCAACATATGCTCCAACAGAATAGCACCAGGACACGTCATTCTTTAGCCCAATAATATAAAAATAAAAGTCATTCCATAGAAATTGCTTATGATCTACTTCCAACTATAAAAGAGAGTTTCAGTCACATTTAAACCTAAATCCGCTAAGTCACGGGTTCGTGGCATGGGAATTACAAAAAAATAAAAAGTTTGTGTTCTCCGTTCAAATAGCCTGCTGCATTGTGTGGTCATAGCGAAGTGCTTTCTTTGCAATTATGCATAACAGGGAATATCAAAAAAAGTACTGGGGTTTGTATAAAAAACTAGATGTACTACTTGGGCCGCAGTGGTGTGATACTTAATTCGAATCCGAGTAAGAACCTCTTATATTTCTCAGCATGGGGCTTCCACCCTGTTAATGCCTTCATCTTTACTGGTAAGAGATTAATCTCAAAGCCATGCAAAAGCTAACTGATTTAATGCATAGAAGGACGGTTGTAGCTTACGTAAAACCGAGAAGTTTTCCGTTTGCTCCTCAAAGGATGTTGAAGGAAATATGTAAATGTACGCGGCCAGTTATTGTCAGCTCCGATTTTGAGATTTAAGAGATTAATCTTTCAATCAAGAAGTCGCAGTCATTTTCTAGATAGAAACCTAACGTTGAAAAATGTAAAATTTATACCCTACACCACCGGGTATGATGACCAAGTGATGAGCTTGTAACACCCAAGAGGAAAAGGTATTATACCGATTATTCGGAAAAACTATCTGATTCCATTGGGCACTGTCCGTTCGCCCGTCTGCCAATCAACCGTTGTCATTAGTATTAAAGTGGAAAATATAACCTGAGCTCGACAAAACTGTCTTCTAAATTTTTTTTTTTCTTAATTTTCCTGACGATCTGTTGGGTCAGACCGTGAATCCTTAGCGGATGACAGCAACATTTGCCTTTCGTATTCATTCAACCGTAGGCCATGTCCTCAAGATATTAAAGACAGTAGGCGAATTATGGATGAGACACTCGGCCGGGATTTCCGATTGGGGTCGAATCGATTTAGATTATAATGTACGCAAGAGGCAGCGCAGTTTTTTGTCTCACAAGATGTTGGTTCACTGACCCATCTGGGTCGTCATTATGTATCGGCAGTGTAGTTGTTGAACAATCAAATGCTCTTGTTGTTCTGGGCATGAAGATACAATAAATATGCCGCTCGATGGGCGAGATATGTATTCGAAGTGTCGAAAGAAGCACTCAAGTGTAAAGGCTTTCTCAAGCGGTGTAAGCAATATTTCAATCCTTCTAATCTTTTCAATATCTATACAACCAAGAACAGGCCAACGATGGAATACAACTCCCATATATGGGCAGGTGCTCCAAAAACATCCTTGGAGCTACTTGACCGTGTTCAAAGATGAGCGATGGTGACACTGGGGTATCCAATCAATTGTCTTCCTTGAACATCGTCGAAAGGTGGGATGCGTATCGCTGTTCTATCGGTACTTTCAAGGTGTGTGCCCCACGGACAACCGTCGAATTATTAATGACCAGAGGATGTTTGGCAGAAATAAGCGACTTTCTAGGAATACACAACCGTTTGTTATTGATTGGCGGCTTGACCGCACTGTACACTATAGATCGAATTCGTTTTTGGCCAGTATCGTCCGTATGTGGAATCGACTTTCGGCGAATGTATTTTCTAACAATTACGACATCCATTCAAGACAAATGTCAAAAAGCATTACTCCCTCTTTCCCCCCTAAACTCCCTTACTTTCGACTAACCAACGCAATGCACTGCATAATAAGGGACTCCGCCTGAGCGTTGGTCAATTAAAAAAAAACCTTGCAACATTGTTTAGGATTGGGCCATGGACGAAATAGGTCTATGGTGGTTCAAGCTTGGATGTTATAAGTAGCTTATTTCCGATATCAGAAGCTGCAGTTATAAATCCACCAATATTCAGCTCTGGTAAAACTGGAACATATTGGCTTATATTTTAAAATAGACCAAACACAATTTTCCATCCGATTTGAGCCTCTTCCGCTGTAGAATCCACGAATTCAAACCGATAGTGCTTACATTTTCCATGGTATATTATCAGCTTTTTCAATAACTCTTATTTGGTCCAATTTTTGAATAGCCACCTCACAAACATCTCTCCCGATTTAAGTCCCAGGCGCTTTAGAAGTCCATATTAACTTCAACCATTCTAAAATTTCGTATGGAACTTTTAGGCAATAACCGTTAGCTCGGGTGAAACTAAGCCGTAAAGGTTTATACTGTACAATTGTATAGCCCTATACGAAGGTTCTTCCTGATTTGAGGTGCTTTCACCCTAGGAGTGGTATATTCAAGCTGATATTGCTCAAATTTACCAAAGTATATTGTACTGGACCTAAAAGTAACCGTGGTAAATTTGGACTAAAACAGTTCATGTTTCCTGAAAACTCAAAGATTCCATCAGATTTGTGGTACTTCCGCGTCGCTCTAGAAGCCACAAAATAAATCCGATTACTCAAATTTCGCATAATACGCAATGGACAACTTATATATATCTTTAATAAAACTGGGCCGATATTATGTTTTAGAAAGACCTACACACAAAGAATCACCGACACACAGTGGCCCTTTCAGAATTGTGCCATGGCCGAAATTGCGTTATGATGGTCCAAGTTTTATTTGTTATACTTGTCTTTTTCCCAATATAAGAAGCTGCAGCTATAAAAATCGCTGGTGGAACTGGAACACATCGGTCCATATTTTAAAATAGACCAAACACAATGGTATTATCCGATTTGGGGTCCTCCCGCTGTAGAATCAACAAATTAATCCGATAGTGCTAGAATTTTGCAGGGTACATTATCAGTAAATCGTTTTTGGTCCAATTTTGAATAGCCACCACACAAAGGTCCCTCCCGGTTTAAGTCCCAGGCGCTTTAGAAGTCCATATTAGCTCCAATTATGCTAAAATTTCTTATGTTACGTTATGGCCGAATAATCATTAGCTCAGATAAAACTAAGTTTTATACAATTTAAAGCCCCATACAAAGGTTCTTCCTGATTTGAAGTCTATTAACTCTAAGAGTGGGATATTAAATGTGGTCTCGCTCAAATTTGAGTGTATTGTACTGGGCCTAAAAGTAATCAGTAGATGTTTATGAACAGCCCCCACGCAAAGATCCCATCCGATTTGTGGTCCTCCCGATGTTACTATAAAAGCCACAACGTAAATCCGATTGCTCAAATTTCGCATGCTACGTGATGAACGACTGATACTTATCTCTGGTAAAAGTGGACCGATATTATGTTTAAGAATGGCCCACACACAGAGGTCACATCAGGATTGGGCCATTGGCGAAATAAGTCTATGGTGGCCCAAGTTTTGATGTTATACGTATCCTATTCCCGATATCAGAATCTGCAATTATAAAAACCACCAATATTCCACTCTGGTGAAACTGGGCCAAATCGGACCCTATTTTAAAATTACACAAAGGACCCAACCGATTTGAGGTCCCTCCAATTCGTTCTTAAAGTGACATATTAACTTCAATCGTGCTTAAATTTTGCACTGTAAGTTATAAGAAACCAATAAATAACTCTGGTGTAACTGCAACATATTGATTATTATTTGTATATAGCCCCGATACAAAGGAATATGACGAGTTGGGGTTCTTAGAACTGTCATCTTATATCTGATCTTGCTTAAAAAGTGGCATAGTGCAATGTACAACACCTTTAAGTATACCTGAGGAAATCGGATCATTAAGGTTTTCGAATTAGCTCTATGGCCACGTTTTTTTATAACCACATATAAAAGTGTTTGTCTTAAAGTCAGAAAAAAAATTCGATCGTACTTAAATTTAATAAAGATCATTATCTGTTGCTTTTAAATATTCCTACTTAAGCTCGACATCATCCCATCATTTGTATTTGTATAGCATCCAAACAACTGACGCATCAGTCAGGTGCTGAATAACTGAGTAGTGTAGGGTATCTCGTAGTCTGAGTTTAGCTTTCTACTTCTGTTGGCCAAACTAAAAACTGGCTGTAATGTGGAATAGGCATAGACGCATTGTCTATGCCTTTTCCACATTATCATGCCTTTAAGGAGCTTTCATACCACGAGGAGACACTCAGAAACCAATTCACAAGAAAGGATATCGGACCATAAGTGTAAAGCATCTCTCTTGGAATACATCTCAGTCTTTAAGGTCCCAAGACGAAGGATTAATTTAGACGTTTTGATGATATGCTTGATCTATGCAAGAATCTTAGTTTTACTTTCTGTGAGTTATTGATTTGCGATGCAGCTTAAAGTCTCGAACATTTTCAGTGGAAAATTACCACTTAAAAGTAAAGCTTTGTTGGAGCTTGCAAAGATTATAAAATCTCAGGTGCTTTCTATTAAAAACTTTGCAAGTCAAAGTTAGCCGCACCTCACCCAATGCTCACTCAAATCGCATTCACCTATAAATCCTATAACGATTTCCTTTTTTCTCCTCTTGCCGCTTGGTTTAGTGGACGCCTTAAAGTACCCAAATTTGCGGCTCTCGAGGGTATGTTTTACAGTTGCATAATCTATCCACACACACACATGCATGTATGCACACGGTGTATCCTTTTAATGGGGTTTCCCCAAACGGAATGGTCGCTTAACCGAAGGGGTTTTCCGAATCATGCTCTGATATTTGGAAACGCCACTGAAGCAGCGTTACTCTGTCAACCGTTAACTGTCGCAAACACACACGAGCGCACACATACAAACGCATAAATTGTTGCAATCTTCGCAGTAAACACACGTCAGAGTCGAAATGAGGATGCGAATGTTGAGCAATATTTGCCTTACCAGGCTTACCGACTGTTATTGAATCTCTCTCACACACACGCTCGTGTAACAAAGCGTGCGTACGTGTAATTTTATCGCACATGTGTTCTACGTGCGTGCGTGTGTGTAAGTATGTTTGCACTGCTGAAGGAAGATTTCATTTGGATTTTCATTAAACTCCAAGATCACACGACGAGATGAAAGAGAACATCCATTTTTAAAATTACATTTTCTTACGAATCACCAACAAAAAAAACACACACACCAAAAAGAAAAGCAAATAAAACATTGTGCGGGCCGGGTGAATAAGCGAATGACGATGTAATGACATTACTGCGAAAACGTAATTGATGAAGTAATACGAGCCATTTACAATTCGTAGCCGTTTTTATTCAGTTTTTAATGTCATAAAAAGGATTGAAATCCTTTTGAAGCACTTCATATTCCGGCTACTTTTTCCCCTTTTGCTTTCTCTATCTCACATTCGCATAATTATTATGCAAAAACAATATGAATAAAATGAAATACAGCCAATGGCCGGGAAAAATTTGAGAAAAGCTAAGCTATGGTCGACCAGAAGCTTACACTACAAATGAAATATTACAACCTTTTCTTCCTACTCATCGCAAGCGAAACTGTAAACGAAAAAGAAATATTAGTGAACATTTTTTAGCATATTTTAACCAAAAGCTTTCTGAGAAAAAGTTTACTCTATGTTGTTTGCAGTGCTAAAAAATTGCACCAGTGTGCTTTTATAAGAAAAAAATTTAGCGCGAAATGAGCTTTATAAACAAATAATAATAATAAGCTTCTACTTTCAAAATCATGCCTTCAGGAAGCTTTTCATTGGAAAAAATTAGGTAATTTAATTTCAATAAGCTCATAGTTTAGAAAAGTACAATTATTTTTTAAATCACTTTTCACTATTGAGCTTTTTTACAAACTTGTTGTCAGTTAAATTTTCTTTATAGAAAGTTTACACTATTTCTAAAAATTTGAACGTTACATTATATTTTAAATTGTTTCCTTATGTAATTTAAACTTTAAGGGGCTTTGCTAAGAAATCCACTTCAGTATACACATTGTTAAAAAAAGTCTTTAGTAAGCTTTTCGTTAGAAAAATTTTAATTCCCGTGACTCTTTCTTTACGAAAGGTTTCGCACCAGTTAGCTTTTCCGTAGGGAAATCCCCCGACACTAAACCTTGTAAAGAAAAATACGTTAGTGAGCTTTAGTGTAGGAAAAGTTCACTTAAATAAATGTCACTACAGTGGGACGTTCACAACTTTCCTACCTCTTAAAAAAAACAGTTTGGCTTTTTTTTAGAAACGTTGATGGCAGTGACCATTTTCTGGTTATAGGCATAGTTTTTCAAAAGTAGTATTGTCTCTACAAAAACTTTTAGTTACTAATTTTAGTCAAAATGCAGAGCTTTTCACGTCAGTGAGATTTTATTTAGAAAGAGTACGCCAGTCTGCTTTTAAACAAGCTTTCTACTAGGAAAACTCACAGCAGTAAGCTTTTAGTTAGGAAAGTCAGTAAGTAGGTAACATTTTATTAGAGATTGTTCCATTAATAACAATGTCATGTCCATTAGCCTTTCACCAGAAAGCCTTTACTTTTCTGGGCATTTAAATACGAAAGGCTCAACTGCTTTGCATTACAAAATCATGATCATTAACATTTATACGTAAAGTCATGAGTAAAAATTCACGTCAGTGAGCATTACTATTAAAAAATTTCACGTCAGTGAAAATGTTCATGCCAGTAAGCTTCTGAATTGAAAGGGAAAGTATACGCCAATGAGCTTTTCAAGAGAAGATGTTTACACCGGTAAGCTTTATAATAGAAAAAGTTCACACCAGTCAGCTTTTCCATAGAAACACCAATAATTTTTCCTCAATGGGTTTTTTTTAATTTAAGTCAGTTAGCTTTTAACTTGGAAAATCACGCCAATAAGTTGTTGATTTGGAAAACTGTACGTCAATATGCTTTTCAAAATGAAAAGTTCACGCCAAAAAGCTTCAAAAATTAAAAGTTCATGCCAGTAAGCTTTTTAATATAAATAGTTCACACCAGTCAGCTTTTTAATAGAAACACCAATTAGTTCTCCTCAATAAGCTTTTTTAAATTCAAATCAGTTAGTTTTTAACTTGTAAGTTCACGCTAATAAGTTGTTGATTTGGTAGGTTTACGTAAGCTTTTCTTATGGAAATTTTCAAGCCAATGAGCTTCTTTCATTTAAAAAATTTAGCTCATCTATATACTCGTATGTATTTATATTTGGAAAAACCTCGCGCGAATGAGATATTCAGTACAAAAGTTTCTTGTCAATTTTTTGCAAAGAAATGTTAAATCCGTTAAGCTTTTGATTGCGAAAAGCTAAATTAAGAAATAAGAGCTTTTCATTAGAAAAAGTGTACACCAATAAGCTTTTATTTAAAAAGAGTTCAACTCACTTGATAAAGTTCAACTCAGAGTGATTTTTATTCAGAAAAATTCATAACAGTGATATTTGATACTTTTCAACAATGGTCTAACTGACCTAACATAGGGTACTCTGGATAGTTCCATGTATAAATGTGATTATATTTCTAAAATCTACCAACACAAATCTACAGAAAAAACTCACCGAACGAAATGGCTAACTGTAATTCCATTTACGTATTAATCTCTAACTCTTTCATCTAAATAACGCAGACAGATAAAGCATCAGACTGGCAGACAGACGGACGGACGGACAGACAGGCTAATGTACGGACAGCTAGACGGGGCGACACACTAAATGGCTGTGCTCCGCTTAGGATCGAGATTTGCCATACATTTGAATTTTCCAAATTGGCGTTGTCGTATTTCTTCCATGTGCGTGTGTCAGCCAAGAGACAACCCTTTGATTTCCCCCTGCGTTTTAGAAACGCTGGCAATACTTGTGGCGGTGAGTGGGGTACATACGTATGACCAACCAGAAAAAACAGCCATTCTAACTTATGGCCCGTTTTAATGGTTCGTTTGTGTGTCTCGTCACTGCCCGTGCTTATGTATGTGTTTGTTTTAAAACGGCTTCTAGTGTCTGTGCGAGTATGTGTGTGTGTGTGCGTGTATGTGTTTGTTCATAAAATGACTACATCTAAATTAAGTTGTTATCCAGTGGAAAAATATGCAAATTGTTTTTGGTTCATGTCAGACATAAACTTTTTTATGGCCAAGTGACATGTAAGCGCCTGAAAGCATCGTCATCGTCATACAACAACTACAACAGACATAACAGACACACACACACTTTCATATACACATACACTATACGCCAGCCCCCATGCTTGGCTGTAGCCCCACTGCCCCCTTTGTGGCACTTGCTTCAATTTTCACCAACAGCCAGCGCACACAAAAAACCAGAAACGAAATCGTTTGTCGTTTTTTCCATATGAAAAAAGTTCACATGTCATGGTGGGTGGGGTCGAAGGAGATATTCTCACTCACCGAGTGTGGAGCAAATCCCTGGCCTTAGGGAAGCGTGTGAAAGAAATGTTTCCATTCAATGGTTCGGAATCAGCCGAGGTTTTATTAGCAAAATCTGTGTGTTATCATCGCAATCTACATTTGCCTTCCGAGAAATTCGGGATCCGCCACCCCGCCCCCTTTTGTTTGTTTAACTAATAGATCAAAATTAGCCAATTGCGTATTTTGTCAGACTCTTGTCGCCCCCAATGAAAATTATGAAGATTCCGAGAATATAACAGCAATACGAAGCTATTTCCATTAAGGCAAGGGTGTCTCTCATGTAAATGTGCCATTGGAATTTCGTGATATTTGGCTTCTGCTAGAGATTTTAGTTAGAAACTTCTGTTAGACATTTCGGATTTATACGATATGTATTGAATATTGAAGGTGGAGATTTCAGTTTCATATCACCCAGACTGATTCAATGAAACCGACCACTCTTGCAATCGATTGAGAACTGTTATGAGTTCTCATGATGCCAAGTTAAAATTTGTCATGTGATAAATACCCGCTTAGAATAATCGACTGCTAGTGTGTATAGTCAGACACAAAGGGGACTTCCCTTAAATCATTGAAGTGTGCATGATATAATTTGCATATTGACTGATCTGTAGCTTCAGAGCCTATAAAATGACACAATAAAAAACGGGTTCCGCAAACCTGATAGTTGAAAAGCAAGTGCTGTGAACTTTTGTAAAATTTTTATTTTTTTTTAGAAAAAAATATTCTTTAGCAATATTAGTAGTTAGCGATTTTTGAGAAAAAAATTCCAGTCATTGCTTATTCTATGGGAAAAGAAGGCATTAGAAGCTTTTGTGTCAAAAGTTAATATGATCGTCTTTTTCTGAATGAGGGTTGATCAAAGCTTTATGGATTCTATGGGAAAAGAAGACATAATGAGCTATCCTGTCAAAAAGTTCATATGTGTGATTTTTCTGAAAGAAAGCTTAATCCAACTTATTTTATATTAAAAAAATTGTTGATCAGTGGGCTTTTCTAGAAGAAAAGTTTACATCGGTAAGCTTTTCTAGAGAGAAAAAAAATCGTCGGTGTAATGTAGGAAAATTGTACTTCGGTGATATTTTTAGTAGGAAAAGTTATAAAAAAAGCTTATCTATGAGAAATATCAGCAAGGACACACTTAATATCGATGAGCTTTTATCGGTGAAATGTAAGAAAATTGTACTTCGGTGAGATTTTTAGTAGGGAAAGTTATAGAACTTCTTCAGGGCACACTTAACATCGACGTGCTTTTGTAAAATTGTACCTGGGAATATGTAATAAAAGAAAAGTTCGCACCGGTGAAATGATGCCAGAAAATTAAGTTCTGTAGTTTTTGTTTAAAAAGTTGATATCTATACCACTTGTATACATCAGTGAGCTTTTGTGTAAAATAAGCTTTTCTACGAAAAAAGTTTATTCCACTAAACTTATCTACAACAAGTTAACATTAATGAACTTGTAAAGTGTGGTTAAATTTTGAGGGCCGATGTTTATTTTGAATAAAACACAAATTATTTAGGAAATTACTGTAATTTCCTTTTGTTATTATAATACTGGTATGGTTAAATTATGTATGGAACAAAATATGGGCCAAACGGTCGCCACCATCTCTGCGGTTCACCTCCATCCGATGTTCCAAATTTTCGATGACGCTGAGGCATAATTGAGGTTCTACGTCGAAAAGCCAGCAACGGCACATTAACTGCCGTTAATATGCCGAATTATCTCATCCTTTAGCTCTTGACTTGTTGGTGGCTTTTCGACGTACACCTTTTCTTTCAAATAACCCCAAAGGAAGAAGTCCAACGGTGTCAACTCATTTGATCTTGGCGGGCAATTAACATCGCCACGGCGTGAGATAACACGGCCATTGAATTTGTCTCACAAAGGAGCCATTGTTTCGTTAGCTGTGTGGCATCTTCCTGTTTAGACTACATATCGTCCACATCCATATCTTCTAATTCGGACCATAAAAAGTTCGTTATCATCTCACGATAACGAACACTATTTACAGTGACTGCCTCATCTGGAAAAAATACGGCCCGGTGATGCCGCCAGACCATAAACCGCACCAAACAGTCTGTCTTTGTGGGTGCATTGTTTTTTTCGACAATCACTCTTGGATTATCATTCGCCCAAATGCGGCAAATCTGCTTGTTGACGAATCCACTGAGGTGAAAATGTGCCTCATCATTGTAGATGATTTCTTCTAAAATTGATCATCCACTGTTGCCATTTCTTGCCACCATTCTGACCATTGATGTTTGCCACGCTTGTATATCTTTCCATGGTTCAAATTATCAGAAATTGAGAAATGTCATATGCAATGCAGAAAAAAACTTGACGTTTAAGTGTGGTTTAGATTCAACATCAGCCCTTAAAATTTAATCAGAACAACTTTGAAATGTTCTCTACGAAGAGTTCACATCGGTGAGCTTTCCTAAAGGAAAAGTTCTGAGCTTTTCTAAAGGAACAGTTCGCACCGGAGAGCTTTTTGAAAGAAAAAGATCACACCGGTAATGAAAAGTTCCCACCACTATTTTGCTTAACTTTGGTACAGCAGACTTGGCAGCTTCAAAGCCTTAAATTACTCTGCATAACTAAAGATCACCAATTATCTAGATAAGGTGCTTTAAAAAAAGGTTAAATATATTTATAATGTAAAAGCTTTCTATACATAATATACCAATTGATATTTTTAAATTTTCAAATTTGTGTGCCAAAATATATGACCTCTTTTATTAAACCTTCTTATTATATTTTAGTTTCTCTGGTGGAAGTTACTTCATCCCTCATATTCGTCATAGCTAAACGTAAAAAGGTCATCATTGCTGTTACTTTTCCGCTACCAGTATCCCAAGTAAAACATGAACTAAAACCGAATCCCGATGATTATCTTCGACTCTGAGATTGGTCCTTGCTCTACCATTAGTAAACTTCATCCACTGGCCAACTGACGAACACTTTGTCTGGCGCCAATTTTTAAAGCTTCTACGAAATGTATCTCACGCAGCACAAACACTTACACGCATACACAGGAGATAAGTTGGAAGCAAAGTTGCAGTTGAAGTGAGTAAAAGGACTCGTCAGTCGCACATGCGAGTATGTTGACACTGGGGAGGGCAAAAAACTCAAACGGACTTGTGCTGTGTGGACTGTAATTGCTTTACCTTACAAAAGAAAATTGAAGAGGAAAAAGTAAACGGCAAAATGGACAACTTTTCGGTGAACTTTTCTTTTCTTCTTTGGTGTGTTTCTGTGATTGTCTACCTCTTCTACCGCCACTCACATATTCTGAGATGCAGTCGTAGTCGCCCGTTGATTTCTGGCGAACCAAAAAGTGTGAAAATGTTCACAGATTCGTTGTGTGGCGCTTGTATCGGTGGTGCTGGTGGTTGGTGGTGTTAGTGTTGGGTAGCACTTAATTCAGGTCCATGTGGTTTAATTGAGCCAATTTTCAAATGCTTGGCTTGTCCCACTTACATGAAATTTACGTGTTTGCAGTGCGTGTGAAATTGCAACAAATAACGGTTGCAGCAACTACAACAACAGCAGCAACTACAACAACTAATGTTTACATGCACAGTGGCGCTATTGTGCTGCAATCTTATAATTAACTATAATGTTAAACGCAAACCTGCCCACCAGACCTGTGCTGGGCCACAGACACCAGCTAAAGAAGGAGCCAGCCAGTAGCAAGGAGAGTAGTTGGGAAGAGAGACCCTCAGTAGAGGGTGCACCACCGATGGACATTCGTTTGCTGCTGCTGATGTTTGTATGTGATTTTTTCACATCATTTTACAAACTTGTTTGCCCGGTACATGTGTATGAGTGTGTCTGTGTGTGTGTGTAATGATTGCAACATGTTTAAGGTGGCAAATTATAGCCTTGCCTCGTGTTTTTCCAAATGACTTCATTCAGTCGTTTTCTCTCATTCATTGGCGACATTCCAGTTAAATATAAATTAAGTTGTTATTTTAAAAAATGAGCAAAACATGCAGACTCAATTCCGTTTCATAAACACCCAGTCCAGGGATTCCACTTTCATATGGCAAAGTGGACGGGCATGCACTCTATTTTATGAAGTCAGTCTATTAAATTGCACAGCTCCTGTAGAAAAGTTAAAAATTGAGTAAGTATCGTATTGGGTGACAGTTTTAGATCCATACTTAGACAAAAAAGAGGATGAGTGGAAACCTTTGAGTTTGGGATTTTCAAAATTGAAAACAAAATTGAAGTCCCTGAAATGTCAACGATATTTTTTGTATTAGCCAATAGCCCAGGGCATGCTTTACTCAACAAACTGACTACAGTTTGGGCATGTATATCACAGACCTAAAGAATATTATGGGCTTTGGTATTTTTCAGTTAAGAACAATAGGGAATTAAATTTAAATTAAACCAAAACGGTGTGATATACTAAATTGATTCTGGCTTTATTTATCAAGCTTTATCTATGCCATTGTATATAATCATGGCCGTCTTGGCTAGACTACCATTTTTTCAAATAGTCTGTACAATTTTGGAGACTCAGTCCAACATGTACGACTTTATTGCGGCTTTAGCATTCAAATGTTGACCTCGGGCTTTTCCAAAATAATAATTTTTTACTTCAAACAAAACAGTCGAATAGGACAAAGTCACATGATTTCGACTTCGCAGTCACCAAATTTTGTCTACACTTCGTGGTTGGAAAAAAATCAATTTGGCACAAAAATGAAATTAATCGTGAACATTTTCGTGCGATAATTTTTCACGACAAGAGTGCATCGATGCACTTAAATCTTTGTATAGCGATGAAGCACCATCCTGTAGCACTGTGAAAAACTGGTTTAATGAATTCAATCGTGGCCGACGCTCGCTCAAAAACAAAGATCATAAAGTTCGTCCAAAAACGGATCCCGCACAATTTGACAATCGCTCAAAACAAGGCTCGTGTCGATTGGTGCAAAGAAATTTTGCAAAAATACGATCGCGGTGCTTCAAAGACGTTTATATGATCGTTACAGGTGACGAAACATGGATCTATTCGTATGAGCCCGAAACAAAACAGCAATCGACCGTGTGGGTTTTCGAAGACGAGCCAAATCCAACGAAAGTTGTTCGTGGAAGAAGCACTTCGAAGCAAATGGTAGGCTGTTTCTTCGGCAAAACTGGCCATGTGGCGACTGTTCTGCTTGATCAACGTAGGACGGTCAATTCTGAGTGGTACACCACAATTTTTTTGTCTGAAGTCTTCGGAGAAATTCGAACAAAAGAAGATGCGAGCTCTCACACATCGCCTCCAACCAGCGCCTTTTTGACCGGTAAAAATGTCGAATTGATGGACCATCCGCCGTACAGCCCTGACTGGCACACTTCTTTTTATTCCCGCACATTAAAAAAAAAAATGCTTGGTCAACAATTTTCGTCGCCAGAAGATGCTGTTGAAGCGTTCAAAAACCACGTTTTGGAGGTATCTCTATCGGAGTGGAAAAGGTGCTTCGAAATTTGATATGAGCGCATGCAAACGTGTATAATTCATGCTATAAGAGTTATGCATTTTTTTTAATTCACCACAATTAATTTAGTATTTATGTACTTATATGTATGTATCATCATTTCGACAATCTTAAGTCTCAAGAACACTTAACTTGTGAGCAAACTGGCGCAATGGCAGTCATTCCTTTTAAAACTCCCATCTTTCGGATTTTTCTCCTTTATTTTAGGAATTGTGACACTTTTTTTCATCACTTACAAATACACTCAGAAAAATATGGTTTGAAAATTTCAGTTCAATCCATACTAAAACGCCGTTCATTATTTTTATTCCACCGTAGTTTAATTTTACTTTACTCAGTACAAAATAATAAAATAAGGAATTAAGGATGAACTTTAAATTACGAAGAATTTTTACTCAAAATAATTTCTTATTCTGAAGTAAGGAATTCTTACAGTGAAGTAAGTACTAGTGGTTATCAAGCAAAACTGACCTAAATGATAGGAAAAAATTAAGAAAAATAATTACATGGAAAAAATAAATTTAGGAAATTTTTACTATTTGTTTTCAAAATTTCTAAAACTATATTTAAAATTTTCCCAAAATGCAGTACATATAACTTTTACACTCTAGTATTCATTAAGTCATTTCACAATTCCTTTAGTTCAATTGATACTCACAATTATTACTAAGGAATAGTATATATGTACGTATGCATGTATGTGCTTTAAGTTTATGTTCCTTTGTCTAAAAACGTGGGTTGGTAGCCACTTCTTACGCAGTATCCCTTAGTTGAGCAAGATCGTAGTAAAACATGTGTCTTGAGGAATCTATTCGTAACATTGACGAGAAATAGTTAAAGACCTTGTATACCGCATTATGCTAAATATTAAAAATATCGGATATAATATGTGACTTCTAGATTTGCCAGCGAAAAGTTTTTCAACAAATAATCACAGTGTTACTTAAACGTGTAAAATGGCTATAAAATTAGAGAATGTTTAATATTCATATGTATGCACCCCAACAAAATGCGGAGAGAATCCTCTTTACAATGACACTTCTTCATACATTCATATATACTAATGGCTATCTCAAAGAAAAACAAAGTTCATAAAGAGGTTCCATCATGCGCATAAGATGTGATTGATCAATAGTTTTACGGATTTAATTGGAAAGTAGCAAATATTTGCTGCAATACATTTCATTGGCATTTTTATTGTTATTCCGTTTGTGTTTGTCTTATTTTTACGATAACCCCATGTCAAGCTTACGAACCCCGAAGAAATTCGTTGCAGCGGATAGGAACTCTACAACCTTGGCACTTTGGAAGCTACGAATGCATATACATATATACATACTCGTACATGCATGTATACATATTTGCCCACATGCTGCTCGTTTTGATTTTTGTCAAGTTATAACAAAGAACTCAAATGCTTAAAAGAACAAAAACCAAAGTAATGGAAAACAATAGTTTATGATAGTATTATTCTTCCATCTGTTTCTAGAAAACAATCATTAATCGACTACACAAATCAAAGAAACAATTAAAAAATGTATTAAAAAATCATCGTTATTTAGATATGATTAATTTGTTTTTAGCCTATAACTAACATTTTTAATAGCACAATTTAATTTTATAAGAGGGCAACATACAAATAAGCTTTTTTTAAATCTAATATGTTTAAAGTTGTAGTGAACCACTAAAACAGGTTTCCCATCGATATCCGTTAACCGGTTTAATGAATTTATCATATTTGATTACATACGAAAACTCGGGCACCAATATTAGTGCTTAATTTTCGTTATATTGGGTCAACAGAAATGCTTAAATATTTATCAATTTTACTTACAAAGTGGTGTTGGTGACAAGTAAAACTTCAGTTCTTCGTATGTAAATAATGAAAAAAAAGAAGACTATAAGCATAACAAATCGTCTTACACGTGGAGTGGGTTTCGATAAAGTGCGTTTTCAAATTTTTGTACAATTTACAACCACAAGTTAATGCTCAACAATAAATTACTAAACGGTTTGTAATGATATGTGTTATAGAAAACAATAGTTTTAGTTTTCACGAAGAAATGTTTACAAAAAGTTTTGTCTTTTCACTAATTGCAATACGAACCCTTAAACTTAATCTAATTGAGTACGCAACCTCTTGTGTATAAACACATATTGGCATGTACTCTTTTTTTTAATCCCCCTCTCCCGTAATAGACATTATCAATTTAAGCTCTCAGCTCAAGAGTTGCCAAGCCTCGGCTTTACATCCCTTTCGGCTGGCTGTGAATGTATGAATTGGACAGCAGATTGTGTTGTGCTGTTAGTGAAGTTTCATACTAGTTACACGACAATAAACACGGTGTTGGCTAAATACCTGTCAGTGAAGAACCCGAAAATTGCAAAAGCAGACTAGAAAAAAAAACGAATTAACACACTTCAAAGGCAATTGTTTTTTGGTTACTGTAGCAATAAAATATTTGTGCTGCAAGAGAATCCAAAATTTAAAACCAAATTTATAATTATTGGCATTTATTTATTATTGTTTTAATTGAAATATAATGCCTGCCACAACTTTCCTGCGATCTAATTTGGTTTATCATTTATTGAAGCATTTAACAGAAACAATGAACTGAATTCGTCACTTCTTCCGTGCAAAAATTAAATATTTCCGTTGTTTACATTATTTCTGGCGATTTCCAAAAACAGAGAAAGACGACACTGGCAACCCTGAATAGAATAAATTAGAAATATTTGAAGCACTTGAACACAATTGCCAACAAACGATCGTCAACTCCTCTGTACGGGAAAATGCAGTAACATATCGATTGGTCGTCGTCGCTACGGCTTCCATTGTGTTTAATGTGCAAAGAGACACTTTGTTAGTCTTTGCTCTCTGATTTCACTCCAGATTTGATTTCGGCCAATGCAGTTGTCAAAAAGAAAAATAATGTAAAAATATAATAAAAAAAGGCGATAATTGTGAAACTATAAATATAACAAAAAGAGAAAAAGTGTGAAATTAAAAATATAATCAAAAAGGATAATTGTGTTTAATTCAAAACATCTAAAATGCTCAGAAAATATTGAAAGAGAAAATAAAACAAAAAAAATAAAAAGTGAAAAAAACCAAAAGTATTAATAGACCAAAAACGAAAATCCAAAGGATAAAAATAGAGAAATAGACGTTGTTAGAAATGGCAGAAAGCTTAGAGCCGGTTTCGGACCTTGGCCCTTGCTTCTAAGAACTCCTCAGCAAATTAAAAAGTGCTCAGTTTTTCGAGGTATTAAAAGGTAAGTGATAACATTTGACCATATATATGTATTAATATGATACAATAACCTCAAACACAAAGCGTTACATTATTAGAGTGGTACCGAAATTTCTATAAATTTATTTGATATTGTAAAATTCATGGAGATTGATCTTTTTGCATTTAAAATGTTTTTCATACAATAATAATAAAAAAAAATTATATTCATTGCATCAAGAAACAATTTTTTAAGTAACAAATAGTCTAACCCTGTCTATTGTATAAAGTATATGCGCTTTGTATTCGAGGTTGTGGTATTGATCATGTTTACTGAAAATAATGAAGTGATAATACTGGTGGTTTAGTTTAAGCATCAGTAAGTAAGAATGTATAGCAAAACCGCTATACTTAAGGGATTTGTTAACAAATTATTCCGGTTACATTTAGGTCTAAAGGAAAAGTCATGCTCTACCAAATCGTAAAAACAAATTAAAGAGAAGTCTTTTAATTGTTGCGAGCACTTGATAGTTTTCCAGGCAAAGTAAAAAAAATGTTTTAATTTCTTTTTAAGAGTTGAGTACAGCATGCATTTTCCTTAGACATAAACATAAGTAGCTCATTTTCTTAACAAAATACATAATTGTTGCAGATTTTCTATAGTCTAAGAACTAATTTGGAGTAGTGATCGGAATTCCATGCATTAAAAAATCACGTCTAAAGCACTTAAATACAAAAAATATGGGCTTTAAATAAGAAAATGTGGATCAAAAAAAATCATATGCAAAAAAGAAAATACACAGAAGTTTATTTTAGTGACGCTTCCACATTTTTGAATTTCCACCTAATTTTTTTGATCGAGAGGTTTAAAGGTCAATTATAAAAATTGGCACTATCTTTATTAATATGGATTAAACATTTAAAAATGGACAAAAAATTTGTTTTTGGTCTTTACTGAAAATCTTGCTGTTCTGGAACGGATTAAACGATGTGGTGTACGATGTTTAATTTATATAAAAAAAAACAATGTAGTAAACATTATTATTAATAAATATTATTTTGAAAACATTTTTTATATTTTCTTAAATGTCCAGTCTTCATTTTTGTGTGTGTTAATTTTACCAAATTTGCTCATTTGTCTTTTAAATCCAAAACAGTAATACGATTTTTGAGACCGCCACAGTTCTAAAACAGTAAGACGATTTTTGAGACCGCCACAATTGTTATATTAAGTTATTTTCAAAACACTGGTCCTTTTCCTTCGTTTTAGCAGAAAAAAGTTTCATAAAAGAACAACATTAAAGAGAACGAAAAAAGGAAATAATAGTTCATTTACCACCACCGAGGTGCAAAATTACATGAATCTATCATCATTGCTTCAAAATTTATAAGATTACCAAACACGAATTGTTTTGTCAAATTTCTATGGACCTACGGCAAAAACAACAGGAAATATTGTATTTCTACCACTGTGCGCTGCGTAGTTTGTATTACATGTAGCAGCTGCACAACTTTGATATATCTACATATGTTGCCGAGCTTTGACCATACAAAGTCGAGTAACATCGCTCTATAGTGAGGTGAATAGGAGGAAATACCACTTCCTTCCTCATTGCTACAAAAAATCGGTCCGATAATGACGGCTTTCCATAAACTACACAGATTAGTTAATCTTTATGGCTGCAGTGGTACTCGGTCGAATAATTTTGACTTGTGTTCGATTTGAATGTTAAGATGTCCTCTGGGCCAGGAATTAACCTCGTCCGAGATGATGATATTCTGGATCTCCTACTAGCATTTCTAGTGACTTAATGGCGAACTTAAGGAGTTGTTTCTGTTCGCCCCACTCTAATTTTTAGGCCAGACAAACCTAGTACGTATGTAGGCCGAAGACTTACGGCAAGATAAGCCGGGTTCACATATAAGCGATTGCACATATAAGTGATCGTCACCAAATTTACATTTTCAGGTTTTCTTCGTTACGAACGCTGTTATGTTTTTTTAATTCACCTCCTTAGACCACCTAATAGTTCAAATGAGTTTACTCTTGCTCAGGCTTTGCCGCGGTGCGACAAATTGCCTGCTCATTACGACTAACGGCATCACGATGAAATTTAGGAGGTCATGTTTTTCGGGCGTGGAACAATGTCTTATGAAATGGCAAATATTACTGAACTCTTTGATAACTTTAATAACTTTTTCTTAAAAAACCATGGCTACCTTACTTCCATATGCCGGTCATATTGAGCACAAACACGGGTCAGTACCAAAAACTTTCTTAAAAATACCAAACATTAGAATATTTTCGATTAAAAAATATTGAAAACAATTTCGAATTATGAATATTGAAAATTTTAGCTATCGACGGCTGATTAGAAAATTTAATAAGCTATGTTTCACTTTTGCAATGCTCTTAGAGGTGCAGCATTCTAGGATATTCTCACCCATTTTTAAAAGCGAGTCAGGAAAATCACGCACCAATGAACGGTAGATATAGCTAAGTATTTTCAAATATTTTAAGGAAAAGTTTTTACAATCAAAAAATCAGGCACCAATGGACTGCAGTTATGTTACAGAATTTTACAAATATTTATATTATATTTGTTAAATATTTATATAATAGTTTTTACAAATGGTCGATATTTCGAAAGAACTGCCTACAGTAACCTAGTGTTCTCACTTGGTGAAGGAATTTCATTCAATTGTTGTCCTCTCTTGTCTTTTGTGTTCTTCGGTGCCCAGAGAAGACACATCAAACGCACGAACATTGATTACGGTCGACTAAATCGGTCGACATAAGTTTCTGCAATATAAAAGATGTCCCAGTTACCTGTTCCATTTATTTCTTGCACACAATATTCCTCCGTAGGGTATTCCTGCATTTGCATGTATGTGAGTGTGTTATACAAAAAATACACACGTAGACAGCCTGACCAAGCCAAGGCCTTGTAGAAGGCCTTTTAACAGAGGTAGCTCTCATAAAGAATTACATTAGATAAAAGTAACATTGGCTTACGCTCATCAGTCAGTCGTCAACGACGCGCTGAGTACAAAACATGCCGAGGCAGTCAATTCCATGTTGCGCAGATTGCCTCGGCCTTTCACAGCCGTTACCATGGCGAGTTTTAAGTCATGACTTTTAAGTCATCGTGACCAAAAACAAGATGCAATGATTACAAACAATGGCGTGAATTCGACAAGATTCTAGAAACAATCAAAATTTTCAGAATTTCTCTTCAAAGAAACCAATTCACAGTGGCTCTTACAAGAAAAGTACATGTCACTTCAAATGTTTTAATGTTCCTTTTAAGGCATAAGCAACCGCTTTTTACCCCTGTTGGGAAATTTAAAATTTTGAGTTAATTCCCATTCATTCAAAAGTGCAATATGTAATTGAGAAAGGAAGGAAGAGGGAAGATGTTGGTGATTTGGAGTGATGGTATTAAGGTTTAATTTTTTTTGATTAATTGACTAAAATTATAATAGTAACTTAAATTACAGCCACTGGCCTATTAAGGAGAATTTCGTGAGAGGTGTTTTAGATTAGTACTCCATTTTCTGTAAAATCTGAGTGAGTTCACGAAGGGCGTGTCATATTGTGGATTGAAAACTATGGGCGTATGCAACAATACAATATTACCAAAGTTAGGTACACATAGGTAATATTAGGCGTTTAGATGGCTGTGAAAACGCTCAAGGAAAACGCAGGCGTAATGGTGGCGCAAGTGATCCAATTCCGCGGCTAAAAACTCTAACTCTTTTCGCAGCGGTAGTGTTTTCGCGTCGCTTCGGTCTTGTTCTACTTTATACAAATCGAACTTTTACCATTCAAATTTAAAATATTTTGTAATGCAATTTCAAATTTCTTGACGATCGAATTTGTGCGATATACAAAAAACCTAAATTATTAACTTTTCGTCAAAAAAAGAAGTATGTTTGGGGTAACTATATTCGAAGAGCAACATACTATTGGTAGTTATATGGTTGTGGCAAAACAATATGATGATCAACACAACAATAGTATGATTTACAGACAACCATACTATGATCCCCACAACAATATTATGGTTCTCGCAAGCATATTATTATTCACACTTAACCATACTATGATCCCGACAACCATATTATTACTCACACTCAACCATACTATGATCCCCACAACCATATTATGATCATCATATCATAGTCTGTTTAACATACAACCATAGTATGATTCTCGCAACCATAGTATGACTCACGCACAACCATAACATGATCCCCAACATTTTTTGTAAGGTAAGGTTATGTAAAAATACAATAAACTCTTAATAATAGGAGTGGTATGTTTAACAACTAATACAATTATAGCATATCTCTTAATTATACTTTTTGTTTTGAAAAAAATAATTTACAAATAAAAAGTACTTTTACTGTGTAGGATAAGTAACAACAACATTGCCAAATTAAAAAAATACGATTTAGCCGGTATGATTGCCGTTATCATATTATTGTTAACATATAATCCAAAAAAACAATACTTTTGTCGCACCAACCATATTTATATTGTTGCTACAACCATATTTTCATTTTGAAATCTGGCAACAATACTATTGTTACATTTCAACAATATTAATATTGCCGCAATCATACTTTTGTCAAAATGGAATTCAAAAAACAATGCTATGGTTGCGACGACCATACTTTCCTCACAAACGAATTCGTATTATAAAAAGAGGCTGCTTATTTATTATATTTCAATTTACATGGCTCTATTGGAGACCTCGCTCAAACTGCTGGTTACATATTGGCCGTGTTCTATTGAAAACTCGCTTAGAAAGTCGCTAACGTGATAACTTTACACCATTGTACAAAAATATGAAAATGATTTTGTTTACAGAAAACCATTAAACCTGTTTATTATTTTTAAATAATTAAATTTATTTAAGAACAACCCTTAGCTCGTTTGTTGCTCACTTATAGTATTTCTTGAATAACTTTTCTTCTACAAATTACAAATTTTCCCGGGCTATGAAAAGGTGGCTTATGACTCCAAAAAAATTTTTCCACTTTTTTTTTGGTTTCGGTAGTTTTTGAGACGCTTTTTTACGTAGTGAAAACTAGAAAGTCCTAACTTGCTTAAAAGTGTACTAAGACTGTATAGAAAGAAGAGCACAAATGAAAGAAAAACAGAAATCCAGAATCTAGATAATATGTAAATGAAATTGAAAAATTTTAAAACATGATTGAACGCTGCCACCTTTTCATAGGCCATAGGGTCACATATGTTGCATAAAGCCAATAAGTTCTTGTATTTAAAGGAATTTGAAAAATGTTTCAAAAATTTTTGAAGTTATCGCCTTGGCGAGCACTTGCTCGTTTAAAAAGCGAGTACCGCTAGAACAAAATTCCTAGCAATGCATGACCTTCTAAAAGGTTTGATCTTAGACGGCCTGTTAACTTTTCTCCTTCGTCAAGTCTCATGTATGTTTTAATAGGTTGTAGTTGTTCTTACGTTTCCTTGCTTCCTTTTCCGATCAAAAACCCATACCTTTTGCATGTGTGTGTGTGTGTTTGGATGGCCTCCGCCAGACCTTTTGTTCGCTCGTCGTACGAATCGCAACGCTCAGCACCACAGCACAATCACACAATTGCAATTTGTTTATTCGCTTAAATGTAGACACGAGACGTGCGATGTCTGTTTTGGGTGCCGTCTCGCTGCGCCCCGTCTTCTAGACGCGAGTTTCCCCCCGTCCACTCTCGTGTGTTGGCAACTTCCGGCAATTTATATTTTCTACGTTGGGTGCTCCGCGCGCGCTCTGCCCGTTGTTGTTTATGCCAACACATAATCAAATTAAGCAATTACTCTCTTTATGGCGAGTACTCTATGTATGTGAGTGAGTGTGTGTGTGTGTAAGTACTATGTAATGCTTTTCCTACTCTGCCTCTCGTTTCTTACGTTGGTTGTGCAATTGTGTGTACGAAGCAAGGACACGAGTATGTGTGCTCCTTTTTGTACATTTATAATTTGACTGTGTGTTGTAGTTGTTTTTTATTGTTGTTGCTGCTGCTGCTGGTGCTGATGTCGTATGACGTTCTCGTTCGCATAAGAATAGTGATTTGGCAATTATTGGGCTTTGCCTTTTGTTACCAATACAATTGCACTCTCCTCCTCTGTCCGTACGTACGTATGTATGTGAGAAACAATTTAATAAATTGCAGTCTGTAACGAAACTCTCGCTCATACACACACACACATACGTAAGTACATTCGCTCAGACGCGACAGAGTGTGCGTTGGACCCATTCATTATCGTAATTATTAAGTTAATTTTCAAATATTCAAATGCCAGATATAATCTCCAGCAAGCTGGAACGGGTGTCTGGGGATGAGGATGGAGGATACGCGGTACGCTCGGCACTCTGACCATACATGTACTGGTAGTCACGTTTGTATCCTGAATATAATGACTTCATTAAGTCGTAACGCTTGTTAGGTGCTCAGTCATCACTCACATGTGCGACGGTTGGAATATTTGCGGCAGGGCACTGGCGTCAAGTGTTTTCCTTGGTTTCGGTGACATATGGCCACTGACAGCTCTGACGCGAGGCACTGGTGCCCGTAGAAAAATGTATGTGTGTGTGTGTGTTTTTTTTTGTATTTCAACACTCTTCTAGCTCTTTTAGCGCCAGTCATTTAGGCTAGACCGTTGTGATATGTTATCGGCAATTAGTTGTAATCACGTTGGTGGGTAACATGTGACAATATCCGAATTGCTCAATCTCAATTTTCGTAAGACATGGTCAGCACCGTTGGCCATTGAATGTATTCACGAGTTAGCGCACTACTTGACCGTATTTAAATCGATATAATAAAGGGTATAATTAAATCCATAAATGAAAAGGGTTACTTCGGTTTTTGTTAAAATATTCCTTAATCGTTAGATTAACTTTCTATGGTACCAATTGATTATAGGCATTGTAATTGTTTAAATAATGTTTAAGTATGCAAGTAGAGCGGCATACAGGTGATAGTATTCTCCTGCCTGATTAGTGTTATCTTGCCAAACCTAAAACATAGTCATGCCCCGACTCAAGTCAATACAATCCTACGAGATTAGCTTGTTGTCACCCAAGAATGTACTATCAACAGGGGTTAAGGTAAGAGTAGTACGCTAAAATCGCCACCACAATTATACCAAGAAGTATAAAGAAACTAGTATAAACATCTAAATTCGGGAGTGGCCGACTATATCAAACTCTTCACTTTGGGCTGTTAAGAAAAGCCATTGAAATCAGATTGTTAGACCCCCTTGCACATGCGACGAATGTTCGGCGCGGCATCCAAATTGGCCCAAGATCGTCACTATACCAAATTTTAATTTCGGAATTAATATTGGTATGATAAATCGGGAGATACCTTTTAATGTGGGGCTATATTAAATCGTTTACCGATATGACAAAACTAACTAACTGGTTTTTGGTCGATCGGAATGAACTGTGCCAAATTTCTTCAATATTTGTAATATGTGGCTTCTAGAGCAAAATATTAAAAATCAGTTGAACATAGGCTTGGATGCAGTATCTTAATCTCAACTGGTTTTGTTCAATTTCAATAGCGTCCTTCTGGATTTAACCAACTACGACCTGTAGTTTGATTAGAAACTGTAGATGGACGTATGGAAGCTCTCAAGGACAGATACCGTTAAATCGAATCAGCTGATTCTGAGTTAATTGGTACACTTAATGCTGGAAATACGATGGCATATCAATAATTCCGTGACTTTTCGAATAAACCACTGTTTTTTTTTGGCAAAAAAAAAATATTTTTCTACATAATCTCCTTTTAGCTTAGTCCAACGTTTCTCCAATTTTTGTATCCCTTCTAAAAAAATAGGATTTTTCGAGGTCCATAAAATAGGCATTTGTTTCATTGTTGGAGCTAAATCTTTTTCCACCGAGTCATTTCTTTAGGTTTGGAAATAGGAAATAATCACTGGGGGCTAAATCCGTAGAATATGACGGCTTAGGTAACAATTCGTAATCCAATTAATGCAATTTTTTCATTGATACTGCACGAGTACTTTATCTTGATGAAATGCTAATCGCGGCACCCATCTTGCAGACATATTTCTTAAACTCAACTGATCGTGTAAAATCGAAACCACACCGCAATTTGAAATGCATATGGTATCAACAATCTCAAGCAATTTTTTTCTTCGATCGGCCAAATTCATATCGTGGATTTTTTTCGACATTTTCGGGTGTACTGACCTGAATTTGCCGTCAAGAACGTTCAGCGTACGATGCAACAAAAGTCAGTAAACCAATTTTTACCATTGAAATCGATGGTGCAGAGTGTTCATAGCATGTATTAAGCTTTTCCTTGGTCTGATTAATGTTTTTTTTTTCGCCAAATATAATGTTTTATGAGCACTCGAAATTCACTTTTTTCCATATATAACAAAATCCTCGAGGTTGTATGTTTTGAACAGCTATTTGAACACAAACTAAATGACGGAACTCTTTCAAAATTTTACAGTTGTCTACTAACAGAAGGTACTTGATTAGAACAGTGTTGCATTTCATATAACTACGAGGGAAGTTGGAAAAGTCTCGGAATTATTGATATGCCCTCAATAAATATTGATATGTCCGCGTAGCTTAAATATTTTTTGGAGTTACCAACAATTGTCATGATACTAACTTATAATACCCAGTTCCACAGAGTGTTGCAGGGTAAACGACTCCCACAAATATTTTAAGAACCATGATTTTGGCGCAAATGTACATCGACTGTCCGAAACCCTAACTGGAAATATGTCTCTATCAAGCATGCGTTTGTCCTCGAAAAATGTCCTTTTGACACCAATGTCATTCACGAAATTCGATGGATAAGAAACAAGGAACATTTAAAACCCATAACTTTGACACACATTACAGTTCCATACCATCTACAATTTTAGCGCATCGCTCTAGCAAATTCAAGGCACCGACAAGAGTACAGAAGAGCTACAGAAGTCAACCATGCTGCTCATAACGCAGCGTAACAGGGCGAAGCCACATTAACTACCTGCGAGCGCTATCGAAAGGTAAGAAATGTAGAGTCTCCCGCCTCATATTTTCCTACTGCAACTGCGTAAGAAGATTAGGAGGTGCAGAAGTATAATTGGTGTCCAAAAATTCTATCAAAAAGAAACCCATAGAAACGTTTGCTCGAATGGAGAGAAGAAATTGAGTTCTCATTATGTATACCACAAATATAATGAGTATATGGAGAAAACACTTTCCAATCTTGACGCCGAACGATCTACTTGGAGGAGTTGATAATAATAGAACACGGCGACGAATACCAATGACTTAGGCTAGAAAAAGGCTTAACTGTTATTGTCTAACGGCTGAGAAGCCCAATGTTAGAAGGGACGAGTTATTTGAAAGCATCCATATATATCACTTCAAAATTTAGTTGAAAGAATGAATACTTGATCATTGGGAACGTAATTACAAAGTGAATATAAACTCCATTCTACGATGGAGGGTAAAGTATATAAAAAGAGTTTTGTACACGCAGAAAAAAGTTTGGTTGTGATGACAATATTTGAAGAGGATAATACTATTGTTGGGTATATGGTTGTGGTACAACAATATTATGATCCTCACAACAATAGTATGATTCAAATACAACCATACTATGATCCTCACAACAATAATATGATTCACACATAACCATACTATGATCCCCCCAGCCATAGTATGATTCACACTCAACCATACTATGATCTCCACAACCATTGTATGATCCTCACAACCATAGTATGTTTCACATACAACCATAGTATGATCCTCACAACCATAATATGATTCACACGCAACCATGTTATGATCCCTACAACTAAAGTATGATCAGACACAATTGTACTTTGATCCCCAATATAATTTATTAGAATTTGTTTAAGTTGTCGACAACAGATTTGAATTATGAAAATTATAAAAAAATACATGAAATTCAAAATAATAGGAGTGATTTATTTTACAGTTGAAAAAATAAGTTTAAATAAACGTAAGGGTTTTTAAAAAAATATTTCAGTTAAATAAAGCCAAAGCAGCTTGTTTAAAACATTTTAATTTCGATAAAAAAATACTATTATTGCATTAAATCCGTACCAATAACATTTGCTCTTAAAAGCATATTTAAATGGAGAAAAATTACAATTATACAGTATGATTGCCTTAATCATATTATTGTTAACATAAAACGCAAAACACAATACTTTTTTCGCATCAACCATATTTATTTTGTTGTTATAACCATACTTTCATTTTTAAATTTGACAATAATACTATTGTTACATTTCAGAAATATTAATATTGCGGCAATTATACTATTGTCAAAACTAAATTAAGTTAACAATGCTATGGTTGCGACGAACATACTTTTATTGCGGAGAACATATTATTATTGCCCTGACCATGTAGTAACCATGTTTTTTCTCTCCGTGTAAACAGTCTTCCTTACCTTAAAAATTACAAGGCAAAGGATTCTGGTCGAGTCCATAAAATAAAAGATCTCATCTTGGAATATTTATTGAAAATAAATCTTCTCCTATGGACATACACCACCATCGCAAAAAATGACTCCAGACTATTGAAACACAAAAGCAAAACTACAAAATTCATATCCGGGCTATTAAAAGCGTTCACATTCAGCCATGTGTTCGTTCTTTTCTGATATTTACTGCAATAAATTTCATATTAAACATAACTTTTATGAGATTTTATCGTCCTTCTCAAATACTCATGTTTCTTTGATCAATTTGTCTCAGCATATGCAAACAGTCTGAAGGAAAACTTTTATCTCAACTTCTCGGAAGGCCAACGGAAATGCCCGTTACCGTTGGCTGGCGTTTAAATAAAATTTATGGTTTTAATATAATTTTTCATGGCAGTGGTTTTTCGTTGCCACTGGTCACTTTTCGTTGTTGTTGCTGCTGCTGCTGCTACACCATTGACTGACCACATCCCAAAGATGCTGATAAGAACGACGAAGCCTTTCAACATGTGGCAACAAGCAACGCAGACATGCTTGGCGTTCCATGCTTCGCACATAATATGGAGCTTATGATGATGCCTGCTGTGGCCATGGTTTAGCCACGGCCACGTCTGCTACGCCCACTCGAGAGAATGGGCTGAACGTGGAGGCATAAACTAATTGTTGGTTAACACGGCTACTTGTGTCGCTGCAAGGGAGAGACAGAGGGGGGCTGGGACGGGGCGACGATTGCACACATGCACCCGTACAAGTTTTTATGACCACCTCACGACTAGGATGTTGTTGTCCGGTTTCCCCACCGGACATGCCCGTAAAAGAAGGTAATGCATGTTTCGGCTGCAGTCGCTGAGTGTGTGTGGTGGTTCAGACTTGGAGTGTAACACACGCGTGGCATTGTGTCACGTGCCACGGTTTGTTTATTTTACGTATTAAAAATGCCTTCCACTTTTCGATTGGAGTCGGGATTTTCTAGCACATCATTTCTGGATGCGAGTATGTGTCTGTTGATATTCAAGCATAGTTGCTGCAGATTCCCAGCATAACTTTTAAACAGGATTTCAACGACAGCGAAAGGGATAAAAACTTACAGTGCTTTTGATGCAAGTTTTTGTGAAAGATAGAAATGTCTAAACTGATTAATCAACCCGATCGCAGCACTCTAGTTTCCTGGCAAGTCCAACTTTGATACTCTAGAACATTTATTTGCCCCATGACACAATAATACAGGTAGTGCCATCAGCTACAACAATAGGTTAGTTGTGTTGTTCAGAGAAATGTTTAACCCAGATTTCATTTCATGTCTGTGAAAGGAACTAGAACAGTTTCGCTTACAAACACAGCTGGTTGTCGACACTACCTGTATAGTTGTGCCATGATTTGCCCTGGAATTTTTTACTGGGTTGCCATGACAATAGAATGGAAATCAAACAAAATGTCTATCAAGAGTATAATTCCAAAAGCATTTGATATGATTCCCTCCTTCCTTCGGCCATCGCCAGCGAGTGGGGAAAATGTGAAAAGTTTGTGCAACTGCAGCTCACAACGAACCTATTCGATAGTATTTGCCAAAGGTCTTTTCCCATGCACGGAAAATGGCTCAATGATGACGGTAATGCCGTGGATGCCGAGCATGTTGCTGATGCCAAACAAAACGTCGTCGTCAGTTTGGCATCCAATGCAAGGAGAGAGAGAAAAAGAAGGAGGCGAAAAAAAATACAGAAATCAAAACGAGCGAATGAATGAATGGCGCACAGAAAAAAACACACAAACCGAATCAAGGATATTGAAGTGTGCCATTGTTGACTGTAAGTAGAAGAGTACACAGACGGAATTGCTGTCGACACAGGAACAACAACAATAGCAGAGACTAGGGGTAAGTGTGAATTTTTGCACTTTGTTGTCTTCCGCCTGGAATCACCAACATCGCATCGGCATGAAACAAACAAAGCGGCACACAACCGGAGCCGGAGATTTAAATTTCAACAGCAACAACACAACACATCCGATGAACAAATAGTAATCTCGGCAGCTACAGCAACAACTCCAACAGCAACATCAAAACATAAGAACTATACAAATATGATGCAACAGAGGGTTGTTATAAACGCTTGAACGCTCGCTCTTACACACGAACACACACCAAACACCATTGCCCACTCCCAGTGGGTACACGTATGGGGCAACATATTTAACGAGTAATAGGAACGGTATGATAATGCTAAGCACAGTTTTCATTAATATGCTTTGACTGTGATACCTGGAAGCTGGGAAGGATCAAGGTCCTAAATCAGTGGGCCATTTTGGGCTGGTACAGGGAGGTTTTTACTTGATAAAATGAAGAATTGTGGATAAGGATTTTATTGAAGACAAGTAGGGAGTGGCGGACGGGTTGGACATGAGCGACTTTATAATATGCTACACTTAGTCCTCAAACATTTTCCCGATAACATTATTAGCATGTACCAATATATGTGACGCCCAAAATAGAAAGGGACCTAAGGTTAAAAACCATTTTATTCAGGAGAGAAATTTTAAAGATTAGGTCCCTTTCTATTTGCGCTTAGAATCGTCGACTTCACTTTCATAAAACGCGCATATCTCTGGGAGGGAACACTTTTGGGACATGGGATCGGTCTCATTCGATGCTCAGATGTTGTCCACATTAAAAAAAGAAAAAAATTGATTTTTTTACCCTTAGGTCCCTTTCTCTATGCGATGTCACATATGATAAAGATAAATTTCGCCAGGTTTGTTCCCAGACAGCTCAGGAATTAGATCTGAGATCTCAGGGTAATTCCAACAAGGTGTCCTCCGACGGACCCTTTTCAAAAGGTCAGGCTAGAACAACAGTTTTAGGGGCCTTAGCACTCAAGGCATTACACCTATGTCTCTGGTCCGACCTCGAAGCTTATGACAACTGGCCACTTTGATCTTCCTTTGCCACAGTCTGCCCTTCTTCGACACAACGAAATATTACTCGACTTTTCACACCCCCCTCATGACGTGAAGTTTCGCGAAGTGTTTGTCTGCGGGGTTTTCCAGCTTCTTTACTGCAATTTGCTTCCTTCGATGCGAAGCGTACACATATCGATGCTCGCCTCCCTTGTAAGCCATCACTTGGCCCGATCTGGATGTGGTTCCGTACGATGCGGTGTAGTGTCGTGCATATGTGTGTGTGTGTTGCTGTTGTATGCTTGGTATTGTAGAGATAAGCCCTAAACGTTGTTCTCTGGCATTTGGGGTAGATTAGTGGCCTGTTATCACGGCATAATGCACTTTGATCAGCTTTGCCATCTGAAATCGTTCCCTATGCCTCATCTCATATCGCAACAGCAGCCGTACAGTTTTGTTTTCCCACCTCCCCTCTTGTCGCCGGGTCTGTCGGTCGTTAAAGTGTTACGACATCTCTGGCGTTGTCGCCGAACATGTTTAAACGTTTTGGATGTTTGTGCTCAAATCACACACCATCACTTGAGCACTTTGTTTCGTCCTTGTAGTCCTTTTGCGAAAGTGTTAAACACGTGCGTTTTTTTGCCACTGTCACTGTTGTTGTTGTTTTATTGCTATCGCTACTGTCGTTGCCGCCGTCCTTGTTGTTGTAAACTAAAGTTATGTCCGTGTTTAAACCCCATTTTATGGCTATTTGGAACAGAGCCTGGGTGCGTAGATGGGATTGTTTTCCTTCTCCCATTCAGGAGGGCAGAAGAACTTTAAATTGTTTGTCCTTCTCGAACACCATCCGAAAGCGACTGGATAGAATGCCTCTCTTTTGTCGTCGATTTTGTTCGGCATTTAAGCAAACTTCCTTTTTCGTTCTGGATGTGACAGTTTAATTATGGATTTGTTGTTTCAATTTAATAAACTCAAGAACTCTGCAAATATTTGCCAAACAATAGAATATTTAACAATGATCTTAAGAATGGATTTTCAGTTAAACTTAAGAGAGAACACTTAATACATTTGGGATGCCACCATGAATAAAAGTGGGTTAGGCGGTTGGGGAAGTTGATTTATAATTGAATTTTAGAGTTATGAGAAATGTGAACTGCAGTAAAATGGGCTTTAGACTAGAAAACTCTGACAGGTTTTCCATTAACCTTTGCTCAATCTGGTAGAGGATTGGTTGTGGGCTCTTCACTGTTTTATGTAACAGCCTTAATAATTAGTTGGTGTCACCAGTGAACAGTTGCCGGATAAACAATTAAATCATAACTACTTTTTTTGTTGCTATTCATGGGTTTAATGATTATACAAATATGGTGCGGTATCTCTAGAAAATATCCTAGAATATTCGAAATTATTTTTTTGTGTGAAGAGAATCAAAGACAAAAAAAATTAAAAAAAACATGTGATTAGCGTATTAAAGATGTGATACAGCTTAAGGTAAATCAATATTGACTATATTAACTTGGCTGATTATTATTCACATCTAAACCTATTATAAGGCTGGATATGACACTGCACTGAAGAATGGTGTTTGACACTATATGTATATGTGTATGGGATACCGCCGACAATTGTATACAGGGTGGTCCCTGTCGTCCTTGCCATTTAACTGTGTGCTGGATCAATGATGTAAATAACAACTATGTAGGGAAGAGGTATAACATGGGGATTACAAGGCAAACAAAATTATCTTTATACCAATTTGCCATACCAATTTGCAAGCCAAACTGAGTTTAGTCCAGGAAACAGCATCCCGTATAGGTCTTAAATCAATATCAAGAAGACCAAATCTTTTTGCATAAATGTATCAAATAGTAAAAGTCTCCGTAAAAATAATGAGATAATAGAGAAAGATAACTGCTACTTAGAAAGCAAAATCGAAAAGGCAAGAGATATCCAAAATATGCAGGTGTTCTTAAAGAAATGCTTGAGTAAAATTCTGCGTATATTTTGGCCCAAGACAAATTCAAACGACTATCTATGGGCACTAATATAACAGAAATCAGAAGGTGCAAATGGAATTGGATAGGCCATACGAGGCTTGCTATTTATATTTCGAGTCCTGACAATACTAGTGTTCCCAGATGCAAACTGGAACTTACATTGGAAACTTTGACATTTTTTTAGCACAACTTCACTCAGAACGTTTTGTCATTTGAGGGCGAATTGTTTTGTTTACTGTCTGTTCCAAAATTCATCTCAGACAAAAAATGGAATTATCCGGTGAACATTTTCGTGCGATGATTTTTTACGATTTTCGGCGTGGATTATCGAGACAAAAGTGTTTAAATCAACTTGTTTCGACTATTGGCGATGAAGCACCATTAAAAACCACTGTTAATCGCTGGTACCACGAGTTCAGTCTCGGACGCCGGCCGCTCCAGGATGAATTTCGTGAAGGACTTCGGTCACTTTGCCAGAAACCATTGATGATGTGCGTGAACTGATTAAGCAAGACCGACATGTGGCATACTGTGAGATTGAGGAATCCTTGGGCATTAGCATGACAAGCATCACTAAGATATTGCATGTTCATTTGGCCGTGAAAAATATTTGTTCTCCTTGGATCCCAAATAATTTGACGAATGCTCAAAAAAGGCTCGTATGGATTGGTGCAAAGAGATCTTGAAAAAGTATAACTGCGGTAGCTCAAAGTCAGTGTATAACATTGTCGCAGGTGACGAATCATGGATCTAAGCATATGAACCCGAAAAAACAGCAATCAACCGTATGGGTCTTTCAAGACGAGCCAAATCCAACTAAAGTTGTTCGTGGAAGAAGTACATCGAAGCAAATTATTGCGTTTTTTTTCGGTATAACCGGCCATGCTGCCACAGTGCCTTTTGTGGAACGTAGGGCGGTCAATTCTGAGTGGTATACAGCCATCTGTTTGGCAACAGTGTTCGAAGAAATGAGGAAAGATAATAAGAGAAGAAGGATTATTTTACATTACGACAATGCGAGCTCTCACACATTAGCTGAAACAATGAGCTATTTGACCACTCAAGATATCGAATTGATGGGCCATCCACCGTACAGCCCTAATTTGGCACTCTTCTTATTCCATAGCATCAAAAAAAAAATCCGTGGTCCACGTTTTTCATAGCCCGAAGCAGCTGTTAAAGCGTTCAAAAATCATGTTTAGAGGTGTCTCAATCGGAGTGGAAAAAGTGCTTCGGAAATTGGATTGTGCGCATGCAATATTGTAGAATATTTTAAAAAATAATAAAACCATTTCCAATGGTAAATTATTGTGTTTTTATTGCCGGACCCGAAATATAAATAGCAACCCTCGTAATTATTTTTTAAATTAGCTTTGTAAACTTCAATTTGAGGCGCCAAAAAATAAGTCCTTTCGAACATGTTCACATGGTTACTCAGAAACAGTAAAAATTCCTAAATATGGACTAAGTTTTCCCTTCAACATTGCATATATGTGACAGCGCATTGAGAAAGGGACCGAAGGGTAAAAAAAATCAATTTTCATTTATTTTCTATTTTTTTTTTTTGATGTAGACAACATCTGAGCATCGAATGAGACCGATCCCCCCAAAAGTGTTTCCTCCCAGAGATATGCGCGTTTTATGAAAGTGAAGTTGACGATTCTAAGCGCAATAGAAACAAAGAAATTTCTTCACGACGACAATAATTTTGCAATTAATTTTAATGGAAGACCGTGATCAATGTTCACAGGGCCCAAAAATTAGGTCCTATCAAACACGGACCCACCTCCAACAACCATTTACCCCAATACTCTCAATGCCATATTGGAACGCATGGTGGAGAGTATAAAAGCTTCGGCCCGGCTGCACGTGTTTATTGTCCACTTGTATTGTTTAGTAAGGTTGGCAAACGTCTTTGACAGTATAATCCTACGGAACCTAAATGTTTCTGACGATCTCTAAATAGAAAAGTTTAGATGTCTATCAGTCTTCAATTATTGACTTGTTTGCAGAAAATACGTCTTCAGTTTTCAGGATTGTCTACCTTATGTCTAGAGGTTTTCACTAATTTTCTCAAGTTTTAAATTGCAAGTCTAAAACGTTCATATTAAAAATGCTTAAAATATTGCGGGGAAAACCTTTGATCCCCGTCTGCCTGTCACGTTCACCCTCTCCCCGTGAACTTGACTCAATTAAACAGCCATTTTTCATTTATTCCCTCAGTTTTTTTCTACATGCTAGAGTTATTGTGAGGTTTTAAATGAATTTGCCATTCATTTCATTTGAAATTGTCTGCTGTTGCACAGTCTGGTACACAGTCTAAATAGCTTCTTTGTCTGGTCCCGCAAGCCAGATCCTCTTCCCATGGCGCACTCCTCTCGCTCCCATCCTCGGAGTATCTGTCGCTGTCTCCGGTGGAGCCGGAAGTAACGAAGGAAGTGCCAAGTTTGGGGTTTTTTGGGAGATTGCCTTTTGTGTCGGTGGCAATAAAACAAAAGACAAGAATTGTTGGTGTTCTCTGTTCTGCTGCTCATGTGATCACGTAACGTAAATTAAAGTGTGATAACGACTTGTTTTACGTCTACAACTTTTTGGGTGAAGCAGACTCTCACACACACTCATTCACATGTCCTTGTGTGTCTCTCTCTGCTCACATATGGGAGTTCCAAAGGAAACCCAACAAGTAATAAAAAATCCCATGTTTGGACGTGTTCCAATATTTTGTCTAACTGTTAATTACAACATGCTGGTGGTGTTCAACTAAAATGTACTCCTTGTCAGTGCCCTACTCCACCCCTTTTACATCCGCCAGGTCTTCAGCCGCCAACCCCAGAAAATGATTGAAACCGCTAAAATGTCCTACCACATGAAAATGAGTTCGTCCTTTCTGCGTGTGCGAGTGTGTGTGTGTGTGTGTTTGCGTTATGACAAATATCTCACATTACATTTAACACTTATTGTCGTTTTATGCGAATTTGTTTGTCAGCTTGTGTCTGTGTTGGTGTATGTCTCCGCATGTGTGTGTCTGTGTATATATTTGGGTACGTGTCGCGTGTGTGTGTGTCGAAGTACATTTGAGCACTTCAATAATATCAACAATAAAGATATGAACGCTCAAATAAAAACCAATTTAAAGCATCACTTTATTTTTCAAATTGAAACCCTCCCCCTGGTCCTTGCTCCGCCTTCGCCACAACATCGCCGTCAGCGCCTTCATGCCATGCCGTCTCTGCCAGGCCATGGTCTGCGTCTTGTTTTTAATCCCATTCAAATTGAAGTTAACAGCATTTGTTTCAAAGACACCATCAGGCATCAGCAACATCATCATTTTTAACCTTGTGAGAGCTTGTGTCTGTTTGATTCTTGATATGGCATGGCGGTCTGGGTGGCTTTAAATACCCTGGCAGTGTGATAAGTTGGAATCAAATTGAGAAATGTTTTCGGAGGTTTTATCGACTCTCAAATGGGATGGCATTATTGTAGTAGGTTTTTAATGATGTTCAAGGAATTCGGTGATTTCCGCTTGGTGGGAACTTGGTTTGGCATACGGAGGGCTGGACATTCGATTACCAAGGCCCACAATGGGTGAATTTCTCTGCATATTAGAATGCTACAAGTAAAACAATTCGAACATTGTCAATGTACCTATACCACGATCCTTAATCGGCTTATATCTAAGGACTGTTTTATATTGGCTTTGAAGTGGGTCATTTGTGTAAAAGTGCCACATTTGTTTGGGAAGTGCTGGAAGGGATGCGACAACCAATCTCATCTATCACAAATAAAAATACGCAGTCAAAATTTGCGAAATTCTGAGTTCCAAGCACTGCAAACGTAAGCATATAAATATGGGTTTTGTTTAAACACAGATTGGGTTATTTCAATAGCAATCGAAAGTGCTAAATTTCTGAGAATTTTAGGAAGTTTATTGTGTGTAAATTAAGCTCAGTTGTTATCATTATAATAGGTGGCACTGGAAGAGGTTCAGCGTGGATTCCAATTTTTTGTATTTTTGTAACGCGTGATCCATTTCGTGGTTCCCTCCTTTTTTAAAGAAAAAAACACATAAAATTCAAATTGAATGGTGAATGCTTATTATCATTTCAAAGAACATTGTTTGGCATTTATTTTTTGAACATTATGTCTATCAAATTTTGGCCGCAGCTACGTCTCAGATGGTTCATCCGTTGAGTCCAAATTTCTATGACTCGTTCGAGCATTTCGACTGGTAACTGGCGAATGACATGCGTGATGTTTTGCTCCAAAGCCTGCTCGAAGCGGGTTTGTCCGCATAACCTTTAGACTTTACATATCCTCACAGGAAAAAGTCTAACGGTGTGATATAACACGATCTTGGTGGCTAATAGACCGGCCCAAAACGTGAAATTATCTGCTCACCGAAGTGTTCTCTCAATAAACCCATTAATTGATGCGATGTGTGGGTAGTGGCGCCGTCTTGTTGAAACCAAATGTCGCCGAGATCACGAGCTATAATTTCAGGCATCAAATAGTCGGTTATCATGGCACGATAACGGACGCCATTGATGGTAACGTTCTCATAGGCATCATTTTTGAAGAAATATGGACCGATGATTCCACCAAACCGTTGTTTTTTCTGGATGAAGTGGCAGCTCTTGAACCTCTGATGGTTGCTCTTCGTCCCAAATGCGTCAATTTTGCTTGTTTACATACCCATCGAGCCGGAAATGGACCTCATCGCTGAACAAAATTTGCCTCGAAAACATCGGGCCTTCTTGGAACTTTTCAAGAGCCTATAGAGCGAAACGACGTCGGGCGGCTTCAGTTCTTGCACAAGCTGTATTTTGTACGCTTTCAATTTAAGATATCGACGTAAAATGCGCCAAGTCGTTCCATACGTCAGTCCGAGTTGCAGCGAACGGCGCCGAATCGACTCTCCACGGTCTTTGTGTACATTCTCAGCTACGGCCGCTACATTTTCTTCACTGCGCGCTGGACGTGGTCTATTCGGTCGAATATTATCCAGTAATAAATGCTGGGTCTCAAGATAGGTGATGGTGTTGCGAATAGTAGGCTCAGTAGTCCGATTATGTTGACCATAGTGCACGAAGTTGAATGAAGTACGCGTAACACATTTCTCACAGAACGTGCATTTTCGTAATAAAGTTGAACGATTTGTAAACGTTGTTCAGGCGTAAGTCTTTGCCATAATGAAATGCCAAACAATACTAAACAAAAATAACATGACTGTATGACACGACTCACACATGATCCGTCAATAAAAGGATTTTGAAAAAAGTATCTCTACTTGGATCACCCATTATTACGTACAAGTAATTTTCTGTGACGATGTGTGAAACAAATGAAATACGTCACATCCTAGTAAAAACTTGGTAGGCAAAACTCATAACCAGGTAATAACATCTCATTACCTTTTGTAAAAGTTTTCAGCAAAAGTGATTGATTTTGATATAAATGAAGCGAGTTAATTTCCCTCTTTCTCTTTCACGTTTTAAAATTTTCAATACTTGTTTAAGGTACTTAAAGTTTCTGCCACTCTTATTCAGAGAGTTCTTTGAGTTTTTTTTTAACATTAGGGTTCTGTTAAGGGCGAGCCCCCAAAAATTTGTAGTATAAAATCTATGAGTAAATGTATCTCTTTAAATACGGCAAACCTCCAATGTTTGTTTAATTTGTTAAAGACCAACAATCAGGAAGAGATAGGTTAGGTAGAGGAGGAAAGAGGAAGTTATGTTTGTTGACATTAGGATTGAATTAGTTCATATCTTTAGTGGCAGGAAACACCTCTAGTACTTCATACGAACAACACAGCTGAAGAACGATTTCTCTCTGTAAGGCGTCGTGCTATCAGTTTTACGGGCGAACACTCTGACCTCCAGGATGAGTTCACTTATTTTAGAAGAGCACATCCAGTTAAAGTACCTATAAAATATAAGTAGTGATACGCTAACATTACGCGTATGCTTGACAGAAACGACAGAGTTGGCTACCTCAGCAACCTCCTTCTTTTATACCTGCAATTTTTAAATTTTGTCTTTGAAGTTTCAAAGACAAACCTTTAAAGCACCCACCCAGATGTGGGAGTTAAACTCCATTCTTGGCCGAAGGTAGATAATGTAAATGCTGAGGAGATCAAAGGAAGTGCATTATTTCTTGTACAGCTTATAATCCCAATTACTTGAATACTTTCTTGGACACTTTAAAAATGTGGGAATAACACACTAAATTTTCATGCCTAGAACATCAAAAGCGTTCGACTTCTCGACAACAATCCCATTTTTTAATAGCGCCAACGATGTTGTGTCCGCGATCGCATTGGTCTTAGCAAGCAGAATTGGGTGCAAATCCCCTTTTTGAGAACCTCACAAGATCTTCGTTGTGTGTGTCAGACATATTTTTCCACAACGATAGCCTTAAAAATATCCAGAGCCACTAACATCAGCCAGTTCGGTAAATTGATCGACTCCATATCTTCTAAAGAAAAGCAATAGGGTCTCCCGTAGATCGGTTTCTAAAAAAATTGAAGGGTGGCTGGATTTTAAGCGGTGTATATTTTCGAACTTAGCTTACCCCAAATGCTCTATAGAGAGAAGCAGTCAGTCCAGCTTTATACCACGTAACATTTAAAAATAGTTGGTCTCTCACTTTGAAGGACTATAATAATATTTATTTGGTTTAAACAATCCTCTGGCCTAACAAACTAGGTTTACTTTAAGTTCTTATCCACTTTCCTTTTAAGCTGACTGTATAAGTACAACCGGTTATTACCTCTGACTTATTTAAAAAATGCTGTTCGGTTTTGTTTGTTCTGTCTCCTGTTTGCGATACCAAACTATATGTCCTCTTCCACTTGGTCCTTTTAACAAGGACTTGGTTTTTCCTTTCAAAGCTCTCGATGCTAGCTGTTGTTAAATGGTTTTCTGGTCAACTACACCTATTTGTCATAGCAAATGCTTTATTTTATTGTGCTCCATGTCTGGATACTGCCGAGAACTCGTTTGGCATTTAATCCTATCTATAGGGTGATCCATCTAGAGGTATTTTTTCAGAACAAACAAAAAATATAAAAATTTAAATCAAGTGTAGAATCTTTATTGGTAATTTGAAAGGACATTTTATGGCATTTATTCTTGGATATAATTTCCTTTAAATGTTGGCCGCAACTACGCCTCAGGGTTTCCATTCTGAGGGTCCAATTTTGGATGACTCGTTCAAGCATTTCGACCGGTAAAGCTTTAATGAAACGGGTAATGTTGGCTTCCAAAACCTGAATCGTAGCTGGTTTGTCAGCATAGACTTTGGACTTTATGTAACCCCAAAGAAAAATGTCTAAAGGTGTGATATCAGTCGATCTAGGCGGCCAACTCACCTGTTCAAAACGTGAAATTAACTGATTTTTGAAATGACCCCTTAATAGATCTTTTGTTTGAGCCGCTGTATGTCAAGTGGCACCGTCCTGTTGAAACCAAGTGTCGTCAAGATTACGGGCTTCAATTTCAGGTAGCATAAAGATCGATATCAGGCGCGATAGCGAGCACCATTCACGGTTACGTTTCGTCCATCATCATTTTTGGAAAAATATGCACCGATGATTCCAGCTTATAAACCGCATCAAAGCTAGGTTTTCTCTGGGTATAATGGCACATCTTGAACCTCTTCTTGTTGCTTCCTATGATTCCAGCTTATAAACCGCATCGAAGCTAGGTTTTCTCTGGGTATAATGGCACCTCTTGAACCTCTTCTTGTTGCTCTTTAGCCCAAATGCGCAATATCCTTTATTGACTTTGCCGTTGAGCCAGAAATGGGCCTCATCACTGAAAATATTTTTGGTCGAAAACAGCGGACCTTCCCGTTACTCATCGAACGCTCATTTCCGTAATACAGTTGCCAACATTTGAAGGTAATTATTTTTAAAAAATAAATGCCATAAAATGTCCTTTCAAATTACCAATAAAGATTCCACACTTGATTTGAATTTGTATATATTTTTTGTTCTGAAAAAATACCACTAGATGGATAACCCTATATTTTACAAAGGATCCTGTCCGTACATACTCAGCATTGCTTTATCCTGGTTGATAAATTCGACAAATTCTATGTTGCACCTTTCTTCCGCAGGTTGGCTCTACAGTCAGTTGGTGACCTTGGTCTACCATGGCAATGCTTTCCCAGCACTTGATCCTGTTCGATTTCCTTGTAATCTCCCCCTATGGTTCTTTCACCTTTTCGGTGCATTCCGTGGCAGTTGTTTTTAACCGGTTTTTTTGCTGGAGCATTTTTAAAAATTTGATCAGCATGTCTCACGGCTAGTGCTATGTCTACTGTCTCGTTGAGCTCAACTCGGCTTATAGGATTTGCAATGGATCGTTATCTTGTACTCAACCTTTATAGCTATATCAGCTGTCACATGTCACATGATTGTACGCCATAAAAGAATTTGTCAGGATATGGCTCTGTTTTCTAGTCCTATACGTAGCCCAAAGTAGCATCTATTTCTGATACGATTCATGTATTAGTTCTGGGAGCTAACATTTTTTTTCATACATTGTGGAGTGCGGGAATTTGCTTATTTGGGAATGAAAGTAAAAAAATATGAACCTTAGAAAAATGTATTCTATATTTTAATTACATTGAAGAGTAAGGGAGTTTTTAAATCACATGCTTTTAAATAGTGTATCTGGCAAAATTCGACCTTCGCTATCCACACACTGCTGCATACGTTTTCTGAAGTTTTCATGAACTCTAACAAATATGTCGATTGGTATTCTGCCAATTTCAGCATCAATATTGTGTATTAGGTCTTCCAAGGTGTTGGGACGGTTGATATACACCATCGACTTCAGGTAACTCCAAAGGAAAAAATCCCATGGGGCTAAGTCTGGTGAGCGTGCCGATCAGTTTACCCCACCCCTCAAAGAGATAAGCCGTCCAGGAAACATTTGCCTCAAACAATTCATGGTAACCCGCGTGTGTGTGCAGTGGCACCATCCTGTTGGAACCATGTATCCTCTAATTGCATTGTCTCAAGAGCCAGCTGAAAAAAGTCGGGAAATGCCAAGAACAAGTGATTGCCTCCGAGCAAAGCGTTTCGGAGATTATAGTACTGCTGCTCTAAATCACTCGATGTTTTGTGGTGTTGTAATCCTTCTCTCAGGTCCCCTTCGTACACATGACACATTCCCTGCGGTTCTCAATGAAGTTACCCAATTTACAATTGATTGTCGAACAAACACGTTCTCGTGGGGGAACAGCGGATCGTACACGAAAAGCACGCTACACTGCGCATTTGAAAAATACGCTTTAACATAAAATGACATCTCCTCGCGTGTCCAATGCATAATGGCAGCTGAAAGGCAGACAAATACAAATCTCCTGTCAGGCACTATAAGCCAGAGCACTCTCTTCGACCAACAGTGCCGCCACAGTCTGCAGTGCAAAAAAGCAAATTAACGTGCTCCACCCTGTATTACAGTTCGTTATGTAAGTATATGTGACGCGCAAAATAGAAAGGGACCTAAGGGTAAATACCAGTTTTGTTCAGGAGATCCATTTTAAAGATTTAAATACGTGTATCTTTGGTGTACCATCACTTTCATAAAACGCGCATATCTCTGGGAGGGAACACTTTTGGGGCATGGGATCGGTCTCATTCGCTGCTCATATGTTGTCCACATCAAACAAAAAAACAAAAAGTGAAAATTGATTTTTTTACCCTTAGTTCCCTTTCTCTATGCGCTGTCACATATGTACTTGACTATTATATGTACGAAGTAAGCCCAAGTTCAACTAGGGTAAAAGCATCTTCGAAATTTTCAGCTGCTGTTTTCCTCCTAGTAAATGCCTGGAATCAACGAGTAAGAGATTAATCTCTAAACAACGTAAAATCTTCTCCACAAAATACATTATACGATCAGAGCCGGCCCTGAGCAGGACGTCCTGGTCAATGAGTATAAGCACAGCTTACTGATACGAGAGCAGTTTCCTTTTGTTCCTTATTGTGATAATAGGGGACTTAAGTAAATACGTCTCCATGTGCTGGATGACAGCCTTGCGTTTATTTGATCTTTTCCTTTGTATTCAGACAACAGCATTCCCTCGGATTCTTGATTTTTGAAGCAATGTCGTAGTTTTTCTTTTTATTTTCGTCCCAACTTTTGCTTGATCCACAGTATGAACTATTTTTGCTCACAAAGTATTTCAGTCTACAATTTTTCCGGGCTCCAGCAATCTAGAGGCCTAGGAACTTTAGAAATCTTCCACATTTCCGAACCTCATAAAGATGAAACCAACTAATGTAGAGTTAATTAACTGCCACATAGCACTTGCCTGCTAACATGGCCATCGTAAACGTTCCATGTTAGTGGCAAATATACTCCGTGCCCACACTTGCAACAGCTGGTAAGCAGACGAGCTGTGGCGTTGCCACCAAAAGCGTCGTTTTCCATCCATCGCTTCGTTGTAGGTTGGCTGCCAACTCTCATTTCTCATCTTTTGCTTTATGAGTTTAAAGTTATGAAGTTCTAAAGATAATAATGCGCCAACACTTAATACTTTTGGCATCATCACAAATCTGACAAGAGGAAAAAATGCTCTTAATGGAGCTGGTTAGTAGTAGTGCATAGATGGCTCATTGCCGGAGAATGTCGAATGGCCGCTCAGCTCCATTTGTCTGTCTGTCTGTCCAACTCTCTACCAAGCAGATAGTTGGCTGACTGGCTGCTGGGCTGGTTGTTTGGCTGACTTAAGTTTTAGCTTTAGTTCTGTCGGTTTGTCTGCTGGTCCTGTAGACTCTATCTGTGTGTGTGTGCGTGTCGTACAAGTGTATATGTGTGTGTATGTTTGTAGATATCTCAGATATCTTGAATGCTATTTGCTTAACTTTGCTTCCATTGTTGTTTGTCTGGCAACATTATGTGACAACTTGCGGAACAATCAGTTGTGCTAAAATTGCTTCCCATCACTAATAATCAGACAAACAAAAGCGAAAGAAATGTCTTGCGGTTGCATGGAGCAAAAAGCAAAAAATCGTAAAAGTTTTAATTTGCATCAATGGAAAAGGCACATTCCACAAACTCTATGAACTATTAGGCAATTTGGAATACAAAGGCAGCTTAATCGGGAATTTCTACAACTATAAATTTATATTCGGATTTTGGTTACAGGTCCTCGGAGAGAGACGAGGATTTCGAAAAAAGCTTTTAAGTTCCAAATCTGTGAAGAACGACATTATAAGTCGTTCTTCACAAATCACGACAAAAACTAGTGTCAACAACTAAAGTCCTTCGAGAATATTCCCTGATCAATTTCTTTTGACCCTAGAGAGATGCAATATTGTCCTTACATTCTTCTCTCAGTGTAAGACCGGGGAAAAAATACATTCTATTTTCTTTAATACCATAAATGTATGACACAGAAAAAAAAAACGGAAGAAAAATGGAAATGAGTTTCCTACATCATCTCGTGTATGCATTCATACAATTGTTGATTTGGCTGCAGGAGCAGAAACACTTGGATGAACAAAGTGTGGCCAACTATGCCCACACACCAACACTTGCCTGCAGCGATGGCATCGCATCCGAATTTTCGGATAACAACTGAAATCTCATAACCATCCATATGCGAAGAAGCAAAGTGCCGAGAACATCAGACAGCTCTTTTGACAAGGAATGCAGTCAGCCAGCCAACCAGCCGGCGGTGGGTGGGAGGCTGAAGATGGTCTTGGATGGGCTGTGGCTCCTCCGGCCCGCTGCAAAAGAAGTCACTCACTTTCTGTTGTCGTTGTTGTTTCTTTGGGGAAACATTTTAACCGCATCGAGCAACTTCTGCTAGACACTCCAACATTAGACTCGTACACAAATGCAAACACGCACACGTTCATGTCGAAGCAAACGCAATTGTTGCCAAGACGGTGGAAAAGGGTCGTTTTCTGGGTAAAGTTAGCATTTCAAAAGGAACATTTAACATTAGTCAGAGGCCCCTTGTGGGTCTCCATGTTGGGATGGTTAGTATGCCCGAATCCAATCCGGCTAAGCAAAGGTGGGTATTCTACGTTCGTCTTTTTGACGAATAACAGAGATTTATCTCTAAGCTATGTAAACGGTGCATTATAAAGTTCATAAGCCGTATGGAGCCGGTCAGTGAGTATGTAAATTATATGCATTGTGATCAGTTCGCTGATTTGAAAGCAGACTCTAGTTTGCTTTCTAATGCGAAGGGAAGGCAGATTTTCACCGTCTTATGTCCTTGGACATTCACCATAGCCAGTAATTGGACTGTTGTGCGATCTAATTAGTTTATGGTCCAGGGCTGAAGAGCAACCGTAAGACGTTCAAGAGGTGCCATATCCAGAGAAAACCACGATCTGGTGCGGTTTATGGGCTGGTGGAATAGTCGGTCCATATTTTTTCAAAAATTATGATGGTCGGAACGTAACCGTGAATGGAGCTCGCTGTCGCGCCTTGATATCGGACTTTTTGCTTCCTGAAATTGAAGCCCGTAATCTTGACGACATTTGGATTTAACAGGACGGCTCCATTTGCCATACTGCTGCTCAAGCAATGGATCTATTACAAGGTCATTACGAAGAGCAGCCAATTTCACGTTTTGGACCGGTGAGTTGGCTGCCTAAATCGTGTAATATCACAGCTATAGACTTTTTTATTTGGGGCTAGGCAAAGTCCAAATTCTATGCTGGCAAACCAGCTACGATTCAGGTTTTGAAGGCCAACATTACGCGTATCAATAAAGCCATACCGGTCGAAATGCTCGAACAAGTCATCCAAAATTGGACTCCCAGAATGGACACCCTGAAGCTTAGATGCGGCCAACATTTAAAGGATATTATATTCAAAAAATATAATATCCTTGAAAGAACTACTAATATTCCACATTTTTTTTAATTTGAAAAAAACCTTTTACACCGTTATTATTTCCATCCCATGTAGATGCTCCTGTAAGATTAGGTATCCTGTCAAAACACCAAGTATTTTACTAATCTAAATTTTGGTCAATTTCAGAAACGAATTCTGTCCTCCCCGTACGGATCAACCTATAGCATCTTCGTCGGACTCCCAGCGCTTTCACTACTCCATGGCAGGTGTGGGCGTCTCGGCAATACTCGTACTCTGAACTCGGGCCCAAAAAGACTTTGTATTTTCTTAGTTTGTCGTTTGCAAACTCTGGCTCTCAAGGTCGTGGTGAACAGGTACCCATATGATGCGTATTGTGCCTTATTCTAATTAAAAGGTCCTTGACAGTCATTTGGCTTTCAATGAAAATCTCCAGTTCGATATTCATCCACCTGTAAGCGCTCAGCGAGCTCACACACTCAGTAATTGTACGGACTATTGCCTGTAAGACCGTGTTATGGTCTGGTAAACGGAATACAATTTCGGTTTCTGGTTCTTTGATTAAAGTGCCAGTCTTATCCCTTTCCCTGACTTTGAGCCATCCCTATAACAGCGAGTCCAAGCGGACATATGCGCTAGGTTTCCTTCAATCAAAAGTTGTCCGTTCGGTATTAGGGTTTTACACCCAACACTACTGTAGTCTCAGGAATCCTATCGAAAACTACTTTCATAACAGCAAAATTCCCTAATGCCACCTTAATAAATCTTTGGTGATATAATTTATGATCGCTGTCCATCAAATCGCTTATCACTTTAATGTTTATTGCCGTAAGGCCCGCCTCATATATAATCCGTGCCTCTATGGTTTCAACGCTCTATGAGTAGTCCTTATCTCTCCGTTTACTTACTCTTACTTAATTCCCACAACATCATATTAAGGAACAAATGGGAACTCTCAAATCAGAGACCGCCAAAAGGTGGCTGGTATAATAAATTTTCACAAAATATTGATCATAGACCCTTAAAGTATATTTTACTGATCGTCGTAAAATTCTGAGACGATCTAACCGTATCCGTCCGTCCTAAAATAAAAATTAAACAACACATAAAACAACGAGTTTAAATAAATGACCTCTAGCCGAATAATAATTTGGTAAAATAATTATTCGCATTTTCATTATTAGGCTAGCAATATATATAGCAGTCCTCGTATAACCTTATGTTCTACTTTCTTTCCATCGATACCCTTGCTTCCAGCTGATGGATAGGTTAGAACAGATCCAATTAGTCTTTTGTGGAGCCATATGTGCCATGTGTGGACTGAGGAGTCCGCGTACCAGGTTACAAGTAAAAAAAAAAGTTCGCCGTACACCTTCGAATATGAAGTATTATTGAAAGGTAGTTTCAAAAAAATTTTTTTTTATTTTTTTATGCCGAACGTAGGGGTCGCGCTTTTACATTTTTTCATATAACTTCTGCATTTATAAACGGATTTTAAAGTGTAATACATCGATGTTTTTGTCTCGACGAGGGCGATTTTTTTGTCTTTGAAGTCATTGAGCTCAAGCACCCCGCGCGAGCTTTAATTTTCTGATATTAGAGTGGTACATTAGGGTAGTAGGAACTGAGATATGTTGGGTAAGTACCAGAAGGGGGTGCATGAGCTCAATGACTTCAAATACAAAAAAATCGGCCTCATCGAGACAAAAACATCGATGTATCACACTTTAAAATCCGTTTATAAATGCAGAAGTTATATAGAAAAATGTAAAAGCGCGACCCCTACGTTCGGCATAAAAAAATAATTTTTTTTTTTTTGAAACTACCTTTCAATAATACTTCATATTCGAAGGTGTACGGCGAACTTTTTTTTTGAGGTACGCCTTACTGAGGACCTGATTTCGTTTGTGAACCTTGTTCGTTCGTTTCTTTATGTGGCACTTTCATTTTAGTTTTATGTCCTAGATTAATCCTAAGTACCTATCTCTGGATGTGTATTTTGAAAGAAACGTGGGTCGCCGTAATGACAACTCTTCGTTTTCTTCCTTGCGTTAAAGATCAGAGCCTTGTCGGCTGCTCTACAAAGCCTATCACGATTCTTCTCCCTCAGAAGCATTATAACGATGCCTGCATATCAGACTGCTTCAAATTCCTCTACAGGTAAGATCCTTAGAATGCTGTATAGTTATTACCTCACTAGAGTTATCCACAAGATAATTTATATACATTCCGGAACTTAGCTCAGGATCCTACTTTTAGTTATGATATTGGCTATGTCTTCCTTGTTTTTGAATAGGAAATATTTTAAAGTTATGGGGATAGAATTCTGAAAAACCCCCAAGCTTGCCTTACCAGGAAAATGAAGGCTAGAGTGTGAGAATTAGAGATGTTCGCCTTGACCCTCTTCTATTCTAACGTATCCTTTACCTGATCCCTTAAATGTCATCCTATCCGTTTCTATTTTATCCTATTTCCTTCTATTGCTCATATGATGAAATAGGATACAAAAAACAATGGGTTTCTTTGAAAACGAAGATTTTTTTAATTTAATTTGAGATTATCCTTTTGTATGCGTTGGCCACCCTGGCGAACACAAGTTCACAAAAGTACGAGTACAACACAAACTTTTTGTGTGCTGCATGTTGGCATTGCCGTATTTTGCTGCTGCTGTTGATATTTTTTTCTTCATAGACTGTGACGACAAGTTTACCACAAAGCTTAACGCCATTGAAAGAAAGTCATGTCAGAGATTCGGGCCGTTCTTATTGTGAGGCGGTGCTGTGTTTCTTTCAGTTTTTTTTTGCTTTCGATTTTTTTTACTTTCATTTGGAAGCTTAAATGTAGTTTTATGCTTTTAGAGCTGTTGTACGCCTCTCTTTTTTGGTGTAGTTTTTCGGCATGTTCGTCCTTTGCTTTTGGACAAGTTCATAAGTAGCACGAGTAGTTGTTGCTTTTGCCGCTGCCATCTAGCTGGGGCTGGCCTGTGGCGGTCGGCTGACGGCAGAGGAATGGTATAATGTACTCTTATGTTTGTTAGTTTATAAGTGGTTTCCTTATTGTTGGCGGTCCTTGCCGCCAGTGTCGTTTGCTCTGTTATTGTTGTTGTTGTTGTTGTTTTATTTATAGCAAAATAGCATCCTGTAGTGTTGGCGGCTCGTCAGCCGGCAGTTAACAATGCGGGAGCATTAAACTAAATGAAGCGTGACGCTTTGTTTTCCTTTGATTTAGTTTTATGAGTCTACATCGGATGTAATTGAATTATGCATCATGGCGCCATCTATACCAGCTGAAATACATACACATGTCCATACAGACGCCCAGACATTGATGCTCATCATAACACATCCCCCGTGCCATTCAGACTCCGTCACACACATACACTCACACGTACACTTCTCTTCGTTTTGGCGTTATTTTCCCCATCATTGTCATCATCCGGTGGCGATATGGGGAGACGCAAACGATAGACGACAACTTTATTAGCATTCGATCATAATACACTCTTAAAATTCAGACAAACACACACACACACATACAAGCACCCACACCACCGGGACCCTCCCACTAGATGGCATTGCAGTTTGTGCCGCGGGGGCGGAGGATGTAAATTAAGCCAATTTTTCTGTGTTGTTGGTTCCTTGTATGTCGTGGAGCTTATTTTGCATATGTGTACGACGGTGAATGTCTGTCAGTGTGGGAGTGTTTGTGCGTGTGTGTGTGGTAGCGGGTGTTTATGGCTTGGAAGTTTAGTTCAATGATTGCCTGTTTCTGATTCACCGCCACAGCGTCTCACCGTTGACGGTTCGGCGTTGTTGCCACTGCCTTGGATGATGAACGTTGAACAAAATTTTATGAACGCCTCATGCGAGTAGAGGAAATCAGCATTAAAAGAAATGAGTTGGAAAATATGTTTTTTTTCTTCTTTGGTCGCGGTTTTGTTTAATGATGTAGCCATACAGCCATCTTTTATCCTTCTATGCCAATCCCGACCGGGATGGTGTGCAATGTTTGCCAATGCGTTTGTAACTCTTTGTTGATGTAGGGTAGACGGTGGGTTAATTTTCAACTTTAATGAGGAGCGTTTTTTATTCAGGGATTGACAAAAGTTTTGGTCCCTTAGGGCCTAGTATCATTAAGAACAAAGCATATGTTTCTATCAGTTCTGCTTAAGATCCATTAATCCAAGTTCATTGTCGCTTGTTAAAACTCAATGAACCCTGCTAAAAGTAGAGTAGGGTAGAAAGAGTGAAGATATTGAAAAGTACGGGATAGAGGTGAAGCTTGAATGTTCTACCAAATGGTAATAAGCAATGATTTTGGAACAGGGACTCCCACCTGTAAGGACAGAGATGGAATCTGGTCAGATATGGAAATCTGCTGCTGGTGTACTCCGATGGTATAGATATTTTACTGAGGCCTTTTCAAGCATTGAGAAGCAGTCGACAAAAGTAGGTCTGGTAATTAATGAGTTATTTATTACAATAAACAAAGAGTTTCTTCGTTTAAGAAGCTGTCTGAGCATTTCATGTCTTCTTGAGGGTGAGTAATATCATAAGGATAAGGAAAACCTACGGAGAATTAAATATTAACTTTGGAGACAATGTTCCTTGAGTTACCCCACAAAAAAGGAATAGTCTCACCATTTCTACTGCTTAGCACTATAATGAGTCTCGTCAGTATCCCTAATAACGATGGATTCAAAGCGGTCGGCTACGCAGACGTGTAGTAACATTTAAATGGGGAAACTTATACAATCTTTGCACAATGGCCTCTGAGGCACATAAAACTTAGCGAAGATTTCGCCAATCTGTTTAATTTTAAGAAAGGCGAAGATATCTGTATTAGATTAGTCGTGCTTCTCAGTAGAATTATCAATATATCAAATTAAATGAAACTCCTAGGATTAATCTCCCCCAGGTAACAATTATTGAAAGATCACATCAAAAGTAGTATTGACAAAGCTTACAACTAGCAAGTGATTTGCTAAATTTTCATGGGATCCAGTTGAGGATAGAAAACAAATGTGACGTACCTTGATCAACAATGTCTACCTAGACATCTCTTTTATTGACAGCATCATTAAGGAAAGCGTGCAATATTAAACAAGAGGACAAATTATGTTCGGTCGAATCATATTCAACCTTCATCATAGATTCCGGTCAAATTTTGTCAAGGGAGCATGGCAGCGGCCTCTCTATTATCTGCATTTGTTTCTTCAAAACTCAATTTAATATATACAACTATCGACATATCAGTATTATTTTAAAGTTTTGGGTTGTATTGATGGTGCCACGCCTTTTGTTAATTTGAACACAACGTAGTCTGTAATAATAGCCTAGTCATTGAATCAATTCTGTTTAAATTATATAACGATCGGTTCATAAATAAGATTTTAAAAGGGCGCACCGGCCTATTTTCCACCCGATTGTGCTGCGATCCGCGCCAACATCTTAATTCATGAGATGTTGTCTTTAAAAGTTCAGGGTTGTGTGGGCGGTGTCACGCAATCTTGAGCGAACACATCGCAATGCGCCCTACAAATATTTTCTGCCGAACGTAACTTTATGTGAAAATTTCGCAACGATCGGAGTAGGAAATGTTGATAAATAAACAAAAAATCCTTAAAAATACTATAATGAAAATGATTTTTGCCGAAGTTGACGAAAATGATTTTTGCAGAAGTTGACTAAGTCCTTGTGTAGAAAAGATTTTTAATTCTTGACTGAATCGGTCCCTTTTCAGTACCGACCATTACAGTCCATAAACACAGACTTCCGCAAACTGGAATGGTTCGACCTGTAGTTTACTTTCCACAGATAGACGGACATGAACGTAGATCGTCTTAAAATTTTACGACAATTTGGAATGTATAGGGTGATCCATCTAGAGGTATTTTTTCAAAACAAAAAACAAATATAAAAATTCAAATCAAGTGTGGAATCTTTATTGGTAAATTAAAAGGACATTTTATGGCATTTACTTTTTGAAAATTATTACCTTCAAATGTTGGCAACTGTATTATGGAAATGAGCGCTCGGTGAGAAACGGGAAGATCCGCTGTTTTCGACCAAAATTTTGTTCAGTGATGAGGTCCATTTCTGGCTCAACAGTAACGTCAGTAAAAAAAATTGTCACATTTGGGCTGAAGAGCAACAATAAAAGGTTCAAGAGGTGTCATTATACCCAGAGAAAACCCTGGTTTGGTGCGGTTTATATGCTGGTGGAATCATCGGTGCATATTTTTTCAAAAATGATGATGGCCGGAACGAAACCGTGAATGGTGCTCGCTATCGCGCTATGATATCGATCTTTATGATACCTGAAATTGAATCCCTTAATATTGACGACACTTGGTTTCAACAGGTCGGTGCCACTTGCCATAGAGCTTTTCAAACAATGGATCTATTGAGAGGTCATTTCGAAGCGCAGCTAATTTCACGTTTTCGACAAGTGAGTTGGCCGCCTAGATCGAGTGATATCACACCTTTAGGACATTTTTCTTTGTGGTTACGTAAAGTCCAAAGTCTATGCTGACAAACCAGCTACGATTAAGGTTTTGGAAGACAACATTACGCGTGTCTTTAAAGCCATACCGGTCGAAATGCCCAAACGAGTCATCCAAAATTGGACCCTCAGAATGGAAACCTTGAGGCGTAGTTGCCGCCAACATTTGAAGGAAACTATATTCAAAAATAAATGCCATAAAATGTACTTTAAAATTACCAATAAAGATTTGAATTTTTATATTTTTTTGTTCTGAAAAACTACCTCTAGATGGATCACCCTATATATACTTTACGGGGTCTCCGACCAGTATTTCAAGTTGTGGTCAACGAAACGGCAATGTGAATATACACTCTATCCTACGATGGGGGTATAAAAACATATATAACAGGGTGTGTCAAAATAAACTTTGTGTTGGAAGAATAATTCTGGCAACTCTTATTCGTTCCTTTAGCGAGTTGCAGTCAATTTGTCTGCTAACCTAAAAACTTCCATAAAAAGGCTAGTTTAATAAACTTAAACGAACACGGCTAATGACTCAGTCTCAATATCCTTCTGGATTTGAGTATTGGGTTATGTTTAATGCTTTAGCCGATTGTGGCTTAATGGCATCTGCAACAGATACTGATTTGCGACTTCTGAAAACCTTCTAGGACAGCAATGCTGCTTCGCGCGATTTACTCCAATCTATATGTTATGCCACCTCTGCGAAAAGTTACTGTATCCTCAAATTTATTATGCCAAAAGTTTATGGAGGTACGTAAAGCTGTTCCGCTGCACCAATAGTTAGTCCACATCCATGTCGTTCACTTTTGTTTAAAATAAATTTATTTTAAATGGCTAGAATGTAGGGCTTCCCATGGACGATGACAGCCATCCCAACATTATTTAAAAAAAAAAATACGTACCAATGATGTAGACGACTTTTCCCAAAACGAAAAATTAAGTACTCTGCAAGGCCTTTAAGGAAGCTTTCTTAGGGAGCTGGAACTCGAATCTGGCTGCTAATTCGATATGCTACATACTGACCTACAAAACTACTTATATACTCTGTATTAAAGTGAAATGGCCTTTATCTTTCACTGTCCACCACAGTGACGAACTCCTTCCCTGCTGCCATCACGTACTAGAAATGGTAGCATGAGTACCACAAGAAAGCTTTTTCCTCATTGAAAATATAAATGCCTTCTGAAAGAAAGCACTAACGAAAGATTGTAGGTTTAAATACACGACCTTCTAGCAGAAACTTGTGTAGAAGCGTCGTTAGAAAGTATGCGAGATTTTCGTGTGAAAATAAACCTTCTGGAATGCCTTATACTGGAAGGCATTAACGAATATGTATTGGATCTGAAAAGAATGCCGTTTTTAAGGCCTTTTTAAAAAAGGACTTGTATATTTTCCCGCTGGTATCATTGAAACGTAAATGATAGCGCCAGTTCATTATTATTACCTAGAAATCAATGAAACAGACTGTGAAGTGCTCTCACAAATGTAGGGTGCTCAAAGCCAAACTCCTCGCCTTTACTCACTTTGCTACAATTTCTATTTGTCTATTGAACATTTCGAAAAGAAAATATCCTCATCATCCTTTGGATGAATATACATTAACAGCCACCCGAAGGATTTGATTATGATTTCCTACATTGAGAAAATGATGTATGCTCTCATATGTATGTGTGTGTACCCCACAAGGATTAAAACTATATGTCATTGTTGTGGGATCCATTTGGGCTCGCAGAACGACGTCGTCATCCTCATCATCATCTTCGGTTCATTAAAACATTAAACCATCTTATGGATTGCTCTTCATATTGCTATTGTTGTTGTTTAATGTCATTGTTTCTTGCTCTGTTTTGTTCCATAACTAGTTCATCATCAAGTTTCCCCAGAGAGTGCATGAAAAATCAATTTGTCAAATTTCGCAACTATTTTTAATGTCAATTGTAGAGTGTATTGGAAATGTGTCTGTCTGTCTGTGCTTCTTTATGGCGGAGTTTACGTCCGTCAGAGGCTTGTTAACCCTGCTTTTCTTTTTTTTGCGTCCACCTCCCCTAATTTTTTCCAATTGTTTGTCGCATGGGTAGCGACGTGGAGTGGATTGTTTACCAAAGTGTTTTCGGAAAAGCCTTCGCTGCAAATGAAATACTCACCCTTTTTGATTGCAGCGTGAACTAGAAAACCCACCCTTCTCAGCGATAGTACATGGTCGTAGCTACGAGTACATAGCATAGGAGGAGTTTAGGGCAAAAGGAAATAGTTCTCGAAAACTATAAAGCCTTAAAAAAACTTTTTTTTATATTATGATGTAGTTGATGATTGATTTAACCCGTTACTGTCTGCCCATAGATCGGCTCGTACGATTTTTATAAAATTTGGAAAATTATGTCCAAAAGACCATAGAAGTTAAAAGAAAAAAATATAAAGAAAAAATATAAAAATATAAAAGAGAAAAATATAAATACCCGTGCAAGGTGTTTGTGAGATGTGCAAGGTGAATTTGCATTCCGCTACTTGCTTTCTGGATTATCACAACGGTGTTGCACCAGATTAGGAGAAAATTGCTAAGGCTAAGTGATTTATTTCTTTTAAGTACCATTTGACCGGTGTCTATAAAAAAAAATTACCGCAATATCGCTCACCTGGCCCACGCTAAAATTATTTATGTATATAAATATATGTGACAGCGCATAGAGAAAGGGACCTAAGGGTAAAAAAAAATCAATTTTCACTTTTTTTTTGATGTGGACAACATCTAAGCATCGAATGAGACCGATCTCATGTCCCAAAAGTGTTCCCTCCCAGAGATATGCGCGTTTTGTGAAAGTGATGTTACACCAAAGATACACGTATTTAAATCTTTAAAATGGCTCTCCTGGATTAAAGCATTGATTTGCAGTACTGATTAAATTTTTTTAAATTTACAGCCGTTTTTTCATTATCGTGAAGAAACTAAGCCAATATAGGATGAGCTAAAGTTCCTAATGAGCTTTATAAATATTTGTTAGCTCAGAACTTGAGATTTTGAAGGTGTTTGTCAGAAACCGAAGCTTAAAAATAAAAATTCCTGGTTTGGCCTGGTTCTAGGCGACCGGAAAATTCTTTAAGTAGAGTTTTGACTAATCGAATAATCGACTTTTGGGTATTAAAAAGTCAAAGTAGGTAAGTCGACTTTTTGTTTTTAAGGAAGTCTGAAAGCCGACATTTTCATGTCGACTTTTTCGATTTTTTTAATTTAACAAGTGTTATAAATGCTTCTAATGTTTCATTCAGAGCAATCAATTAAGTCGATAGTTAAACTGAAATTATATTTAGCTGTATAGCAAGTTAATTTTTATTATTTTTTGACGCAAACTGATCCAATATTTTTAAAGGAGAACAATCGAAAGCGATATTGCAAAAGTAGCGTTGCCTCTTCTGCCCCATATAATATATGTTTATGTGAGAAGGACTTATTGCTACTCAAATTCGGAGACAAATTTTTCCAAAAAAATTAAAATATAATTATTTTCTTTCTATCAATTGATGCCGACATGTAGCTCCATGTATATAAATCGACTGCTTTAAAAAATAAACTTTGTTTTAAAAGTTTTTAAAAACTTGAATATGAATAATTTAAAAACTACATGGATTACCTGATGTTTACTAGTTTATATTTCACTCTTAGTGTTTTAAATAAGAGTTTTTGTAAAAAAACATTATATTTTCAAAAATAGTTCCCTAAAAAATTCGACTTTAATCGACTATTACAAAAAAAATCAAAACTCGACTTTTCGAATTTTAAGTATAAAATAGTCGAAAAGTCGACTTTTAGTCTGAGGTATATAACCGTAGTCGATCTATGGGTCGAAATCTAAAATGATCTCCACGAGCTCTTAAGCAACCCTGTTCCATTAATACTCGTTCACGACATTTGGCCAGAAGGCAAAATTCTGATTTCACTTGTGTTAAAATACTGAAATCAAAATTTTTCTATACTTTCCAAATAATTTTGCTTTTCCTCACTGAAAACGATTTTCAGGTAAAATATAAAAACTTTGCCTTTGCAAGGCTCTTGCTACATATTGTGTTTCTTCGTCAATCTCGTAAGAGGCTTTATTTAACACCCACTAGCCTGCGACGCCTCTGGGCCATGCACTCCACTTATTTGTCACTACTCAAATTACTTGTATGTCATAACTTTGTCACCATGAACGTCACATGCATGCCGTCGGATACATTTGAAGCAATTCATACATTCATTCGCATGTTTCATCTAGGGATGTCGATGTTGAAATCCTAGGATGTCATTGAAAATAACGGAATCCTGGGATTTTAAATAATATTTCAGAGTCCACTGTCTTAATTTATAACTCTTTGGCAAAAGTGAGAATTTTAACTACCGGACAGTAGTTAAAAGTAAATCCACTAAGAAAATTCGATTTACAATAAAAGGAACCACCATGTGGGTCGCCGTGGAGTGTTGGCTAAGAACATTTAATTTTTTTAAGGAAAATCGATTATTGAAGCGGCAGGTTTTCCGGCAAGAACCTATGATTAAGCTATGATTAGAAAGCCAATCAACATCTAAAGCAAGAAGAAAAAGTTTCGAAAAAATAGCAATAAAAAATAATGTTCTAATCCATCTTAATCTATTTAAAAAAAAAATAAAAAAATAGATAGATATGCAAGCCACTTTAAAGCTTCCCTATAAAATGATTTAGCCCTTCTAATCTGGCATTAAACTGTCGGCAATGAGTATTTGGATTTGTACAGCCCTCGGATTTTAGAAAAGCTATTTCTTAACGGGATGTTGAGGAGATATGAACTAAGACAAATGTGTAAAGCTTGCACCATCTGATAAATCGACTGGACTTTAAATCAGTACGGGTGTTTGTATGCAAACTTTCTCGAAACTAAGCCGACGTGGGCAATTTAAAAGGGTTCATTCTTGACTCGAAACATGGTCACGGTCAGTGAATATAAGACAAATTTCGTGCCCACGGATTCGAGAGAAGATTGTTTCTTAATGGGATGTTATAGGGAATAGGTTTTATTAATTTTATTTTTTTTTACAAATAAATTTACAATAAAAAACTAATTTAATAAAAAAAAACTAAAAAAAGAGGTTGGGATAAAAAACAATCATGAAAACGTTTAGCCTTATTGAGTACAACATTGATTTCAAAGCTATTTCTCACTTCTTCATCTTAAACCCAAAAATGGCCCATTTCAGACGGAAATGTTATAGGAAGTATGTTTTACTTATTTTATTTTTCAATTACAACTAAAATTATAAAAAAAATCTATTTAAAAAAAAACATTATCAAGTACGCCAATCCTAAGCCTAGGAAATGTGTAGGATACGGTAAAAAGTCAAAAAGTGGTTAGGGTACGGAGCAATCATGAAAACTTTTAGCCACACTGTGTAAAACATTGATTTCAAAGCTCTTTCTCAATTCTTGATCTTAAACCCCCAAAATGTCTTCAAACCCATTTCAGACGGCATCCCTACCCAATACATTCATACACATGTATGAAAGCGCACATCGGTCGTCCGTCCACATCACACTCGAGACAAGAAATTTTCGGGCTTGATTTTACAGCAGCAACGGCGTCAAGAGGGTAAAACAACCAGGGTAAGTCATCGTTAAACGTCAAGAGTATCAATGAATGGATGGATTGCTGAACGACGAGCGGAGGAGTGCATGACACATGAGTACAACTGCCACTAACACTAATTGTCCGACAGGCGTTGTCGTTGTACCAGGTCTCATATTCACACACGTTCCCAGTCACATTCGCTCTCATTCATATGCGTCCAATAATCTGCCAATGAATTCATGAATTCATACCTACACGGAATTTTCGGTTGAGCACGAGCGTGTGTGAGTGGCTGTGTGTGTGTGTTGTTTATTCGGCCATAAGTTCAATATTGGTAGAGAACAACAATAACAACAACAGCTACAACTACCGAATACCGTCTAAAAGTTGTGTGATACTAATAAAGCACGTCACGTACGGGGCACGTGAATAACCGGCAAGCAAAAGTGTCCGAAAGGCATTTATGAAAAATCAGCCACTACCACGGACTGGGCGCGCTCTCAACAGCCTCGGAGCTTTAGTTAGATTTGTGTTTTCGAATACACTTTTCACCCACCTACGACGACGATGACATCGACAACGGCACAAGAGGCGGGTTGACAAGGACCACTTTTAACAAACTTTCACAAAACATCCATCAGACTTGAGAGGAATGCATAAAATGTGTCAGTCATGCACTCCACTCCGGCTCCGGCTCCAGCTACGCTTCGAGCAACAACAATAGCGGTCATAATGCCTGGGCCAAAGCGAAATGTCAAAGCCATTGAAAGTTTGTCCATGTGCCACAAGAGATCTTAAGCGTGGAATGACCACTCCGCCACTTGGAGTTGGTCGTGTGCTGGAGCTCTACCCTGCCCTCGCACAACGGTGCTGGCGTGGTGGCATGGAGGGGATAACAAGAAATCTTTGGCCGGTTGTAAAGCAGTCAAAAGATATTAACACTAATGGAGTTTCCTTTTTGGATCATTAGGTCAATGGATAAAAGTGTTGCAGACCACGCTATTCATAATCGAACAAAATATTTTGCACTATTTCTATATTTTACACGCCGTTTTGTTTTTTACTATTCTGTTCGGTTTCCTTTGGTATTGCCCAGCAAACTTTTGGGGCTAGGAGAAAATAATGGAATGTTAAAAAGGAGGGAAGGTGAAATGTAAGGGAGAACTAAGAAAATAACTATGGAAGGTAGAATTGACTGAAGGATGTCGAGAAACGACACAAATGTATTTCTCTTTAATGAAACATATCGGTTACTGCCTCCTGACATTTCCATTGGAAATTTTGACATTTTTTTTGCATAAAGGTACTCAGAACGTGTTGGCGTACGACCATCATTTGTATTGTTCACAGTGACTTGAAAAAATCAATTTCGCAAAAAAATGGATTAACTCGTGAACATTTTCGTGCGATAATTCTTCACAACTTTCGAGTGGATTATCACGACAAGAGTGCATCTATGAACTTAAATCTTTGTATGGCGATGAAGCACCATCCTATAGCACTGTGAAAAACAGGTTTATTGAATTCAATCGTGGCCGACGCTCGCTCAAAGACGAAGGTCGTCTAAAAACCGCCGTTGTGCCAGAGAACATTGATGCCGTGCTTGAACTAATAATGCAAGATCGCCATGTGACATACCGTGAGATAGAGGAATCCTTGGGCATTTCTTCCACAAGCATACATCTGGCCGTAAAAAAGGTTTGTTCTCGTTGACAATCGCTCAAAAAAAAAGGCTCATGTCGACTAGTGCAAAGAAATTTTGAAAAAATACGATCGCGGTGCTTCAAAAGACGTTTATAAGATCGTCACAGGTGACGAATTATGGAACTATGCGTATGAGCCCGAAACAAAACAGCAAGACGAGCCAAATCCAAGGAAGCGAATGGTCGCCTGTTTCTTCGGCAAAACTGTTCATGTAGCGACTCGTCCGCTTGGCAAACGTGGACGCTCAATTCTGAGTGGTACACCACAATTTGTTTGCCGGAAGTCTTCGGAGAAATTCGAAAAACGAACAAGAGAAGACGAATCATTGTGCACCATGACAATGCGAGCTCTCACACATCGACTCAAACCAGCGTCTTTGTGACCGGCCAAAACGTCGAATTGATGGGTCATCTGCCGTACAGCGCTGACTTGGCACTCAATGACTTCTTTTTATTCCCGCACATCAAGAAAAAAATGAATGGTCAAAGATTTTCGTCGCCAGAAGATGCTGTTGAAGCGTTAAAAAACCATGCTTCAATCGGTGTGGAAAAAGTGCTTCGACAATTGTTATGAGCGAATGCAAAAGTGTATAAACGCTGGAGAAAATTTTGAAAAACAATAAAACCATTTTTGATGATAAATATTCGCATTTTCATTATTAGGCGAAAAAAATATATATAACAGCAATGGCACAATATGAGGATGTTAATGCAAGAATTCAATTTTATGGTTTTAATGAAACAACTTCGTTGCGTTTATGAGATACGAGTATTTTAGTTGTGCTACTAAACCAATTTCGTTTTTTATTAAGAAATATTTGGCTTTAGTGAATAAAATCAAAAATTTGTACCATCGTATCAGTTTCGTTAAATTATTAAAACTTTTTATTAAAATATTGAAATATTTTCATTACACCAATAAAAAAATTTACTTGCGCAAAAAAGTAACCTTCGGTCATTGAGCTTAGACGAAAAAACAAATTAGTTCGTAAATAAATGACTACGACAAGTTTGTGGAATATTTTCGTAATCTCCACTTAATACAAACCAATAACACATAAACAAATAGCCAGAACCAAATGGAAGTGGATAGGTAACACTTTTTTTGAAAACCGGAGCACATTATCTACAGGGCAGCCTATGGAACCCCTAGGGAAGCCGAAAATCTCGGCGCCCAAGAAACACTTGGCGCAACACAATTCCAACAGAATCGAGGCAGGCTAATAAATATTATTAATATAATAATAATTAAATAACAATATAAATAAAAGAAGTAAGAAATAAAAATTATAATTAACAAAAGGTGGAATCGTTTAGAGAAGCCCTATTCTTCTTTGAGAAATTAATGAGGGGGGGGGGATTATTTAATATTATTAATATAATGGATTTATATTATTGAATAAGTGAAATAATATCACTGTACCAAGAAAATAACTTCATAATGTCAATGAAATAATTTCATTGTTTCGTTAAATTCCATTGTTTAAAAATCAACTATATTTTTAACCAAATAATTTTATTTAATTAATAAAGCAAATTGATTCAAGTCTTACGACATCGTCATCAAAAAGTTACATTCTCGTAATGAAGCAATTACATTATAGCACTTAAAAAATGTAAAATTCTGTTGCGGACACAAAAGATTTGTATTGCGGCAATGTAACATTTGGATCGAGACAATAACACAATTTCTTTTGATCAATGCAAAAAACTACACCGAACCTATGAATTTATTTCTTCAAATAAATGTATATCGGGTGATCAATCTAGAGGTGTTTTTTCAAATAAAAATAAACAAAAATGCAAATTACAAAAAAAGTGTGGAATCTTTATTGTTCATTCGAAGGAAAATTGTATGTTATTATTTTTTGATTCAAATGTCTCTTAAATGTTGACCGCAAATAAGCCTCAGGTTTTCCATTCTGAGGATCCAATTTTGAATGACTCTTTCGAGCATTTCGACTTGTATGATCTAAATGGCAGGCGTAATGTTGGTTTCCAAAACCTAAATCGAAGGTGGTTTGTCAGCATAGGTTTTGGACTTTATGCAGCCCCAAAAAAAGTGTAAAGTTGTGATATCACTCGTTCTAGGCGGCCAACTCACCGTACCAAATCGTGAAATTAGCTGCGCTTCGATAGTTCCATTGTTTGAGCAGCTGTATGGCAAGTAGCAAAAATATCATGGCGCGATAGCGAGCACCAATCACGGTTACGTTCCGGCCATCATCATTTTTGAAAAAATATGGACCGATGATTCCAACAGCCCATAAACCGCACCAAAGCGTGGTTTTCTCTGTGTATAATGGCACCTATTGAACCTCAGCTTGTTGCTCTTCAGCCCAAATGCGCAATTTTGTTTATTGACGTTGAGCCAGAAATGGGCCTCATCATTGAACAAAATTTTGGTCGAAACAGCGGACCTTCTTTATTTGAAGAGCCCAAACACGAGCAGGAAGATCGTTGGGTTTCAATTAGAAAAATGGCAAACAATACTGAAAAGAAAAAAAATAAAGTTTACACAACTCAGCATAATCTGTAAAAAACCCTATTGAAAAAAATACCTCTAGATTGATCACCCGTTATGAGACTTCTAGAACGGAAGAAATATATTTCGTTGGGGATATACCAAAACAGAGACCGTTATGAAATAGTTGCACCTGGGGTATTTATAAGGCGCACTGAACGCGCCATCATTTGTATGGGGGGTGGGGCTATATCAAAAGATGGATCCATACGGTCGAGTTTCAGTAGGAAATTTTCCAAATCGCCTCTAATGGACTATGTAAAATCTAAGCATAATTGGAGTAAATATTTGGATTCTAGAGGGACTGATCCTCAACTCGAGAGAGACATTTGTGGTGTGGCTGTTTGAAAATATGAATGGCTATCCTCCAGTTTCGGTAGGTCTAACCTAGGTGTTTACGCTGTCCACTGTTTAAGTCACTTAAAAACTACCTTACGAATTTTCATAGTCAAATGCTGTTTCAACCCAACATTCATCTGTAACGTTGATAACTAGCCTTAGTCCCATTCTGTAAAGCTGTCTTGGCTGTTCATTAAAGCTTACAAATATATCGATGGGTTAGCACAATTTATAAACGCCAATGTTATGATTGTAGCTGGAACTCCATCATCGCGTTAGTGGTCATCATCGTGGCCACCATCTTCATTATCGCACCATGACCAACAGCCGAACTCAACTTTTAAAACAATGCTGCGTGGTCAGTTCTAATTAACGTTTATTAGTATTGAAATGGGTAGATGCGGCCGCACCACTCCAGTCCAGCACTCCGCCAGCCCTCCATAACTGACCATCACCCTCCGACCAACCTTCCTGCCTCCACCCAAGAACTGGTTTCTACACCTACCTCATTTTCCATCGCGTTGTTTGTCCAATAAATTTTCCATGTTTATTTCAAATATGGCTTTGGTTGTCGTATTAAATGCCTCCTCTTCCTCCAGGCCGTTTCCATTTCCTTTTACGCTTCCCTCCTCCCCGTGTTGTTATTGTTCTGCATGGGTTTGTCAAGGACTCCATTTCGTTCGTCTGCTGTGCCTTCTTGCCAGCCGTTTGTACGTCTTCCTTGGCGGCAGTTTAGCTCCGAAATGCCCATACATACACCCATGAAAACGTGTTAGAACATGCCTTTCGTTGGTGTAATAGGTCAATAACGTCGTGTAAAACGGGTTGTGTGGACGCGAACGACGCTGGTGTCGCCTCAGTCCTTCTTCCAACGCCCGATTAATCGATTTATGGCCTCATGCATGCGTTTCGGCGTCGATTTGCGTGTCTTGCACAGATAATTTGTTTGGTTTGCTTCACTTTTCTTTTTTATGGAATTGAAAAGGATTGTCTCCGCGACGGTGTGTTCGGCCGACCTGACCCGGCCTATGCACAAAAATTTATAATGGACATAAAAATTAAATGGTTTATTTTTAGACGCACTCTCACCAAGTGTTTTTCTTCGGTTGGAAATTGCTTCGCCAGTGGTGGACAGAAGTTTTTATTATGTGTTTTTTGTTTTGTATTAATTTTAATGATGAGCATTTGTGTCTCGCTTGGGAGGGGAAGAATTTATTGTGTCCCGGCACAAGGGATTGGGTTCATTAAAATGTATTGCTTGTGAAAATATTTAACTTAAGTTGTTCAAAAAAATATAGTCAAGAAGCAAAAAGAGTTTAAAATAAAGTATTTTTTTCCTTTTGACCCAGTATGCAAGATGCTCTTAACAGTGACCACAGGTCAAATCATTTTGATAAGAAAGGGTAACGATGAATAATGTCCCCTTTGCAATGGATTGCGAAAGGAAGTGTGCTTCCGCATCGTTATTGCTTCAAAGTTTGAACTATAGAGAGTGTTTGAATTTCCTTCAAATGTTGGCCCTAACTACGCCTCAGTGTTTCCATTCTGAGGGTCCAATTTTGGATGACTCGTTCGAGCATTTCGACCGGTATGGCTTTACTGACACGCGTAATGTTGGCTTCCAGAACCTGAATCGTAGCTGGTTTGTCAGCATAGACTTTAGGTAACCCCAAAGAAAAATGTCCAAAGGTGTGATATCACTCGATCTAGGCGGCCAACTCAGCTGTCCAAAACGTGAAATTAGCTGCTTTTCGAAATGATCTCTCAATTGGTCCATTATTTGAGCAGCTGTATGGTTAGTGGCACCGTCCTGGTGAAACCAAGTGTTGTCAAGATTGCGGGCTTCAATTTCAGGTAGCATAAAGATCTATATCATGGCGCGATAGCGAGCACCATTCACAGTTACGTTCCGGCCATCATCATTTTTGAAAAAAAATGCACCGATTATTCCACCAGCTTATAAACCGCACCAAACCATGGGTTTCTCTGGGTGTAATGGCACCTCTTGAACCTCTTCTTGTTGCGATTCAGCCCAAATGCGGCAATTTGGTTTATTGACTTTGCCGTTGAGCCTGAAATGGGCCTCATCACTGAACAAAATTTTGGTCGAAAACAGCGGATCTTCCCGTTTCTCACCGAACGCTCATTTCCATAATACAGTTGCCAACATTTGAAGGTAATTAATTTCAAAAAATAAATGCCATGAAATGTCCTTTCAAATTACCAATAAAGACTCCACGCTTGATTTAAATTTGTATGCTTTTTTGTTCTGAAAAATACCTCTAGATGGCTCACCCTATATATATGATACCCTCCATGAAAGAGTAAATGGTATACTTAATTTGTCATTCCACTTGCAAAACCACTAAATATTGATCGGAGGCCCTACAAGCAAATAAAAGATATGGTTACTACTTATATATGGTCACGATAACAAAAGTATGTCCTTTGCAATAAAAGTATGGTCATCGCAACGACTCTAGTATGATGATGATGACAGTCTGCCTGTCAACCGTAGCCAATACATTTCACCAATTTTTTAGTTGATTCTGAAAAAGAAACAACAAAAAGTTTCGAACTAGAATAATAACTGTTCAAGTCATAGATGAGTTTCATTTTGACAATAGTATGATTGAGGCAATATTAATATTGTTGAAATGTAACAATAGTTTTGTTGACAAATTTAAAAATGAAAATAAGCTAAAAACTAAATATGTTTGGTGCGACAAAAGTATTGTTTTTTTAGGTTTTATGTTAAAAATAATATGATTACGGCAATCATACCGACAAAATCGTATAAAAACTATGGTTATGAGGATCATAATATGATTGTGGGGATCATAGTATGGTTGAGTATGAATAATAATATGTCTGTGGGGATTATAGTATGGTTGTGTGTTAGTGATTCTTTTATTGTGAGGACCATAATATTGTTTTTGGGATCATATTATGGTTCTGTGTTAACCATACTATTGTTGTGGGGATCGTAATAACAACAAGAGTATGATGCCCTTCGAATATTGTTACCCCAACCATACTTTTTTTATTTGTGTTTAAAGAATACATATTATTGATCGTCGTACAGTCCGTGTGTCTGGCAAAAGCACAAGAGTTGCCAGATGAATAATGAAGGTTTATGGTCATAAGTTGTTGGGGATTGTATATGGGCAAAATCGGCCAAGAGGGGAACACTTTTCATTTAAGGTACTAAAGGTACCTAAGCAAAAAGTATACTTTTTGAGGCATTTGGTTAACAAATCATAATTTTCTTGTGGACGGACAATGGTTGTTAGTTGGGACGCAAATAATACTTCAAAAATGGGCATATTTTCTAGAGTGGTTTGGCTCATGTGGCCTAAATCGACGATATACAGTGGTGCATTTTAGAAAAAAATTGGCAATTAATTTAGAGTTTTAAAATTATTGGTCTAATGGTTATAGAATGTATGAGCAATTTAAAGAGGAGGAGTCTGTCTTTTACAATATGGTTTTTGGGAGACACCCTGTTTTAACGATGTATCGATTATGTAATCCCCTAAGTTAGACAAATTGAGAATTAAAATTTTTTGTTTTGCGATTTTTTTCGGTTTTAGTAAATTCCTGCTTTGTCAGTTAGTCGAAAATTCTATAAAAAATAGCCTTATATTGCCAAACTGCTGCTGCTTAATCCGTTAAGTAGTAAAAAATTATGCAAATTGTATAAATTTAATTAGAATTAAGTAATCTACAGTTATACACAATTAACTTTATAAATTGTTGTTAAATTTTAAGGGCCGTGTTGATGTTGATTTTGAATAAAACACAAATAATTTAGGAAATTATTGCCATTTATTTTTATTATGATAATATTGGTATGGTTCAATTAACGCCGCCGCGACCTCGGCGGTACACCTACATCCGATGGTTCGAATTTTCGATGACGCTGAGGAATAACTGAGGTTCTATACCATTAATGTGCCGAATAAGCTCATCCTCTAGCTTTTGAATTGTTGCTGGCTTATCGACGAATACCTTTTCTTTCAATTAACCCCAAAGAAAATGTAACCACCCTATAATCTTTTTTTAAACGGATAGGAACATCAGGACAAAAACAAAAATATGCAAATATAATCGTAAAATACTAAATAAAGTAAAACGCTAGTTTTCTTCTTAAAACATCGAAGTGCTTGAGAATCACTTATAGAGGGCAAGACCCACAGCAGATGGTAGTACCAATGCACGCAAATAATTAACCCGTTTAAGGGCTTGATCCCAAAAAGGCTACAAGAGTGAAAGTTTACTTAAAATTAGAATTATTAAGACGATGTATGATGACTTCATCATACGAAGTTCAAAAGATCTGTAAAACATCGGAGTGTGGAAGAAAAAAACATCGTACAGTAAAAACTCAATGAACATAAAAGGCATTATGTCGATGCCACTATATTAAATAGTCTTTAAGACAAACACCGAACATTGTTTAAAGTTATGCTCCTCCTTCCAAAGGCCTGGTTGTCATTTGAAAAAACAAAAAGAAATTAGAAACAAACAACTGGTCCTCACTTTGCATACAAAACATATTGTCCAACAATAAACAGCTTTAGACTTGGGCTAATTTAATTAAACTAATTTTGTTTTTTTTTCTTAAAGAAAGAAAATTTATTGAATTTGTAACTTTTAATGTCTCTTTGCGAAAGTTTGCAACTACACCCAGAATCCAGCCCGGCAGCCAGCCGGCCAAGTTAATGGATGCTTGCGTACCACCCACGATTTTTTGGGGATCATTTCTTGACGAAACGGACAGTAGCAACAACAAGTGGTGGAAGCAACGCAACGGAGGCGGCGGAGAGGAGCAAAAAAAGAAGAAGAAACAGCGAAAAACTGTTCATTGCAGAAATCTACTGCCATCAATTTGGACGTCCAAAGGCATTACCTCATGTCAATAGAAATTAATTAACCTTTTTTAATTTGATTTTACTCTCGACTCAATTCAGCTCGACTTGGAGGAGGCACCCGTGGAATGTTGCTAACATTTTATTGATATCATGTTGGGACGCCGGACCGGGCCGGGCCAGTTTACCAAGAACATCGTTAGCAACAACAACAGCACCCAAAAAAAGGCTCAGAATGACACAGTAGCACACACAAACACACATACTTATACTTAAGTACACACACAGCAATGGACAATCAACAACACACACACGCAGAGGCAAATCAACAGAAAAAAAACACACAGCGACAGGGGTCGTCACCAAGTACGGACAACACAACTACAGCCACAAGTACCAGGACCAGGACAACGAAAGTTTTTTCATTAAAATTTTAATTGGCGGACATTTTGGCCGAAAACAAAGCGGAAATTAGATTTTTCACAAGGCCCTGCTCGCTCTCGGTGAAATGTAATTAGATTGATTTTTGACAATGCATAAGTATGTGTGTATTGGGATCGACAAGCACTGCTGGCATGTACCGCCTGAGTGGGGTGTGGCAAGAGGAGGGAGGCCATTGATGAGGCTGCTACTATGTCCTGCCATCTCATTACCAGACAACTTCCAATTGTCCTATGCTGAAGTGCTGATGTTTAAAGGAATTTGCAATTCTCTTAAATATTCGTCGACGAAGAGAGGGGGGATGGATGGGGTGGAACATGATTTCAAATATTTTATGTGTATTTCAGTGTTCAGTGTACGAGCAGCGGCTGGTGTTGCATGTTGCAGAGATAACTGAGATGATTAGCATTTCATTAGGTGCGTCAAAAGACAACAACAACAACTGCGCCGGCTTTGAAAAATTCCTGCTCTGTAGTTTTTCTACTCGAGCACAGTGTTCTTGTTGTTGTTGTTGTTTGGCCACTGGTGCCACTCTAGCGTTGTGTGTTAAAAAATGCGCAACAGTTGCATTTTTTCCCCCGCTGCAAACATTTCAATACACTTTTGCAACAACTTCGTGCAAGAGACGAGACAGCCACTGAGACACAGCCACTGAGAGCGGGAGAGAGTACGTATCCTTTGCCGGCCTATAAAATGATTTGTTTTTGTTTTGATTATGGCCAACGGATTTAGCGCATTCTCTGTAAAACCTAAAACAACAAAACCCCTTAGCCAGCCAAGTAACTGTGAGAGAGAGTGAGAGTGTAGCAGTAGTTGAGAGAGCGTGAGTAAGGTTAGTGCGCATGTGACCTTCATTTTGTGTGTGGTGTATTTTGTGTCCTGTTGTTTAGTGCTGGTGAGTCCTGCCCGTTTGGGTCCTAGCTAAGGGCTTACGGTATTTGTGTCAGTCTTTCTTGAACCTTTAAAGCTAACGGTTGTGCGGCCAAGACCAACTGAAGCTTTCGTGGCTAGACCGTTAACGGATTTTATTTCTATACTCTCGCGCGCGTTACGTGCATAATCTATACTCTTTTCTCCGAAACAAAACAAAAAAAAAACACAAACATCAACAACCACAACTCTCTACTATAAACAACAAGAACTCTTCAGTTTTGCTTACACTTTACACTGGCATTTCCCTGTTGTTGTGAAACAAACAGCAACATTTTTAATTTCCGGTACATTCTGTCTGTCCGTTTGTCTGTCTCTCCATCTGTTCTATGTGCTGGCAGCTATTAGCTATCGAACGTACGACAGCAACGACAAAAGGTTTCCAATGTAAGTTCTCCCAATAGCCCAGTGGCACTGGAACCGAGACACTGATCACATCTTCCTTTATCCAGCCAAAGCTCCATCCTCTGTTAAGCCATGCGGGAAATATTTGCTTCCACACATGCACACACGCACACTCACATGTACAGTGCCTTTGAAACTACTCCTGGTTGCTGTTTTAGTGCAACTATAAATTTCCTTTGTGCTTCAGTGTGTGTGTGGGTGTGTGCGTTTCCGCTGAATTGAAAATTCATCATATCGGATTAATAGAAAATTTCACTTTGTCATCCACTGATTGTGCGATGGAGCTACGAGCAGGGACTAGCAAGTCTGCGTTGTCACTGTATCATTATGCTCAGTTGATTATGTAGTGCGCCCTCCTTGTGGCTTGGCGGGGAATGGCGCTGGCGTAACAAAACGTTCATTACCGTGTGAAAATCCTTTTTGATCCCTACATGACATCCTGTGTCAGTGCATGAGTGTCTCTGTTTAGTACGTGCGTCAGTCAGGGGTGCCCATTGTGTGCGTGTGTGTGCAAAAGAAAAGTCTTGTTTCAACTTCTCTCTAGAAAGCCAAACAACAGCGGAAGAAGACACGACGTAGTGCGACAATATTAATGAAGCTGAAGTTACTAAACTGTTCCTCGTACGCCCTGCCCCTAGTGCCTTTTGGGTTATTTGAGATCGGGAAATTTATAAAGCAAAATCAACTCATTTAAGTGTCGTAAAAACAAAGAGTTCTTAACCCGTTATCATTGCGGTGGCAGAGCAACAAAACGAGAGCGAAAAACGTTAAACTTTGATGAACTTTTTCAGTGTCAGTCAGTGTTCTCGCTGTGTGTGTGTGTCTTTTGGTGTTTGCTCGGGACTTAAAAAGGATTACGCTCAAATCGAATGCGAAAGCGAGGAATTATAATTAAGCGAAAATAAAGAAAAGCCGCAGCACAAAGAAAAGTTTGCCCACATCCAAGACCCGCTCCAAAACAAATCAATTAAAATAAATTTTAAAGGAGCGCATAACAAGCACAAGACGACGACGGCGGCGGACGACGAAAAAAAGTCTTTTAAAAGAAAAGTGAGAAAAAGTATCAAATTTGCATAGCGCCAGCCGGTAGTTAGAGGGGCGGCTAAGAAACAAAAAAACAAAAAAAAAAACAACGAAGAAAAACTAACTGGATACAATTACAGCCAGGCGTTATGGCCTAGAGGAAATGTGACCGCATTAAGCAGCTTACAAGGAACGAGCCAACGAAGTGATAAGTAAGGATTTTAAAAAATCTCTATAACACACACATCCATACTCGTATTTGCCCTCTAATACACTGAAACACTAATAAACCCAACAACAATACAGCCTTGGATTACACACAGCCATGCAAACACACGTACAAGTAAAGAATACTTTGAAATTTGTCCAACACCAACACATACTTAGCACAGATTCAATTACATATCCTTTACAGCATTTGACACCTTTTTTGTGTCCAACATTCTCGCACACACACAGATATTCAATGGTACCCTTACACAGCCGTGTGTAGAGGTACATTTGTCCTTTAGTCAATCAAATATCCTTGTACACTGTATTTCATTTTTAGTTTCAGTCGTTTTTCCTTGTCACTTTCTTTAAAGTCCTTTCTCACACTCACTCGCTCGCACACACACACATGCTATTAATAATGAAATGGAATCCTTTTTATACAAAAGGAAACCTCAGTCATATTTGCCCGTCCATGCTGTGGTGATGCCAGTCAATGGTGGGGGAGTGAGTGAGTCTCTGTGCTCCTTTTCTCTGATGAAAGCTTAGCAAACCTTCCTTGTCTATTAATTGAAAATGTATTGTCATAGTTTGTTTTTATAGTGGTTTCACCTTCACCATTGTAAAGCATTGGGTGGGGAGGGGGGGCGGAAGTAGGGTAGGATGGGGCACTCTGGGTTCATAATAAGTTTAGCTAGCCTGTTGTTGACACTTCATGAAGCGATGAAGTGATGCCAAGGTGAAGATGTTAAGGGCGTTGTTCACACATACTTTCTGGCTCTTACGATGAAATTTGAGTATTTTCGCCCAGCGCCGGGCATGCTGTGGTAAACTGTAAGCTGATATTGATGATTTTTATTATTATTACTATTATCATTGGCAAATAGACATGATTGGGAGGGATTTCTTGATTGAGTCGTGTGGATATGGATCAATATTCGGCCAGTGTTAACTTGCAGCTTCTTTGCCCCAATAATCCTTAATAAAATAAAAATGATATTGTAGTATATTTAGATTAGAGGGCGTTGTACTTGGTCTGTAGGGTAATCAAAATTCCACAGTAGTTAAGAAAAAAACCAAAGGCTGATTTAAGTTGCCAGAAAATAATCAACGTTTCTGAGGTTGGCAAATTCGGATGCTGATCAGTTTGCCTTTTAAGGGGGACTTTGGTAGAAAATAAAGCGCTAATAGCTTGCAGGTGTGAAAGCCTGAAATGGCTTTGGAATTGGACAGTTTTCGAGTTGATGCTCACAGTTTCAATTACTGCGTGCGAGGGTTAATTAACTCATTTGGATCCTCTCAATACTCTGCTGTACAGCTGCTATTATTTCTGCAATGAGCACTGCACCACTTCTATGAGTATACGTATTAGCGTTAAGAGTATACTCGTATGAGGTTCAAAAACGATCCACGGGTTTTTCAATTAAGCCGCTTTTAGTCGACGATATAAAAACTCCCAAATGAAACATAAGGCGGGTTCGTTTCGACTTACCAATCTAAAAAAATTAAATAAAATTGAGAACAAGTTGGCAAGTTGTTTCTCTTAAATGAGATTAAAGGTAGTAGGGTTTATCGGCGAATTCAAAGCCAAATGCAGCCTATAAGAAACTATAAATTGTAATGAAATATTCTATGAAATACAGGGTGATTCATTCACGACTGGACAAGTTTTACCAGCGTAGGGTTGCTCCTTGGCAATGACAGCGGTTTGCAAATTTTCGGGTTGGTGGAAGGAGGGTACTAGGGGTTTTTTTTATCTTAAAAGATAGGCATTCCTCTTACCTTTCTAAATTACCTTTTTTTATTTGTTTTTGTAAATAAACGCAAAAAAAAATTAGCATTTTAGTCAATAATAATAACTTTGGGAAACTAAGAAAAAGAAACAAAAAAAAACCGACCACAGGTCCAGAATTTAGCAATTTTGCCCTAGTGCCCTCCGACCGCTGCCATTTCGCCCCCTTGCATTTTCGGGCATGGTCCTACATGGACATATTTTCATGAAATGAGTTAAGGAGTGTGAATGAATCATTAAGAAATTTTAATATTGAGTTAGACATTTTTCATTTTATTAATTATAATTATGAAAATACGAGTATCAATTGAAGAATTGAAGTTTATTAATTATAATTATGAAAATACGAGTATCAATCGAAGTTCCGATATACCATTTAGAATTTGAAAATTTCGTTTGAAATTCAGAATTTTCATTTGAAATCTGGAAAACAGCAATTTACTGCAACATATTGCACAAAAGGTTATTAACAATCAATCTGAAAGAAGACACGGACAATATAAGCATCTGCTACGGAGTTGCAATCAAAAAGCTGTGATATTTAAATTAAGTTGCCTGTTTAATAATGAGTGCTGTCACTATTAATTGTGTGTTTGTCAAATTATCAATAATGTAACTTAAAACTATAATATTTTACGAACCCCTTGAAAAAGTCGACAAAAATTGACGAAACGTCGGGAAAATGAAATAAAAAGGACTTTAATTTATATCAATTGAGGTCACAATAGCTAACACAACTACACAGAAAGGTTATTAACTTCAAATGGGATAAAAGGACTAGCAGTTCATCTCTACCCAGTGCAAAAGCTTTCATTCCTTTCTGCACTCTTCAAATAATATGACACTAAGGGCCATATTTATTTACAGAAGGCTAAAAATTTAAATTCTCTGGTTAGCTCGCTTGTTTATTTGGTCTTTTGCTTTAACACATTGACCTGTTCAATTTTAATTTTCTTTATAAAAATGTGCTTTTAAACTATTGCAAGTTTTTATGAATATGCGGGTCCTTCAAGAGCTAAGCCACCATTTTTATTTGCTTCTATTTAAAATTCAAGAATTTTGAGCTAATGCCCTTTTGTTATATGAATGATAATCATTTCCAAGAATACCTTGAGTTTCTTCCCAAGGCATCTCCACGCTGAAAATAAAATACGAATTGAATATTTGTATTTTGCCTCGAATTGAATATTTATTTGTCCTATTTCACTTTTTATTATTTCAGATACTAATGTTTATTTATGCTGATTTACACATGCGTTGCTTTTGTAATCCAAATAAACTATTTTCGAAATAAAAGTATTTCATGTTTTTAATTTTAGCTCATGTTACTAAAACAATTTCCGTATCGTACATCAACAATTGGCCATTCCATACGAAAATCTAATCAAGATTTATGAAAGCATGCATGTAATACGAGTATTTTGAAATAAATTTAACTGGAACGTGAATTCGGACGATTTAATTGCCACTACAAACAACTGTCCAGCCCGGCACTTAAAACAAACGATTGTTAGTTATTACATTAAAAGATTAGAATATCAAGCTACACGTGGGAGGGAACGTATGAAAGCAAATGTGAGTCAGTTAAGCCGACCTGTATAGACCTATACCCTAAGTTAAATAGTTATAGTTCAGTTAATCATGAGAAAATTAAAAAGGACAAGTTGGGCGATAGCAATCACTCTATTTTTCTGTCGGTAAAATGATGAAGCCACCTTAGTTATTTTGCTGCCATAGTTTCAATGGTAGAGGGTTGTGGCCAGCGATATAAACCAATTATTTCAGAATAGCTGCTTGAATACAGTTTTGTGCTTCCGTTTTGTTTCTAGCAACACATTTTTTTAGTATTTTCTAGAAAACATAGAATGTGTACTAGTTAAGATAATGGTTCTTTTAATAAAACTGGGCAACAGAATTTTAAAAAATATACCCTATAATTGAGTTATTATGAAAATACAACACTGTCAAATAATCCTAAACATTTAGGCAGCTTAAAGTAATTTGTTGTTACAAAAAACTATATTTTTTTTGTAGAATTTTGTTTATATCTTCTCTAATTCTTATCCGAAATAAACGCGATGCATATCGTTTAAAATTTCTTCTTTAAACACCAGATTTCTGATCAGCAGCCCCAAATCAACTATAGTTGACTAGCAAACCTTCTGCCGCAAATTAAGTTTTGACCAGTGTAAGCTTTATGATGTTTTTTTTGGAAAACAACTGTCTGTCCTTTTAAGGTCCTATAAATTTTATTGTATAGTAAATAATAAAGTGTAATATATTTTATTTTTTCCGCTTGAAACAACCAAGGACAGCAAAGTGGCCCGTAATATATACCCGAGTCTCTAGCCGCGAGTTCAAACTTTTTCCACACTCTTGCGTTAAGAACGGGCTGAATTTCCAGCACGGAACGCCGCACAGTGGTCCAGAACTAATATGCATCGGCCAAAAGTCTACATCTTTTGAACTCGTAAACATTTCTGAGTTTTGTAAAAGAAATGATTGTAGCCAAGGATTTCTTTGAGCTATTAAAATTCAAAACTAGATATATTTTAGAAATTGTTCCAAGTTTGACTTGATTTATTATTTTGTGATTTTAACGAAAACTGAAATAGTGCAATATTTCCCTTTGACGATGGTGGTGAAGCTACGCTAGTTTTAAGTTAATGTCTTTTGTCGTGTTGTTTTCTATTAAAAATATAGAACCCGTGAAGATACAATTTAAGGAAATTGCGAAATAATGGAAATAAAATTATAATATTAAACTCTAAGACCTCGAGCTTGAAAAAATAGTTTTATTTTTTAAATAATAAATAAATAGGTCGAAGAAACACAAAAATCAAAAGAAAACTGAAATATTTAGCTATTATATGATGATCAATCTACTTACTTATATAATATTAAACACCGAGACCTCGAGCTTGAAACAATAGTTTACTATGACTATGACTATTTTAAAAAAATTGACTTTGAAAAAAAAAATAACTTAGATCAACATAACATTTTTCCTTCCAAAACCTTTTAAGGATGTCGAAGCAATTTAGAAAGGTGAAGGGGTTCCCCATAATTGAGTTATTATGAATATACAACACTGTCAAAGAATCTTAAACATTTAGGCTGCTCAAAGTAATTTGTTGTTAAAAAAACTAGAAATTTCTGTAGAATTTTGCCTACATCTTCAATAATTCTTATCCGAAATAAACGCGATGCATACCGTTTAAAATTTCTTCTCTAAACACCAGATTTCTGATCACCAGCCCCAAATCTACTATAGTTGACTTGCAAACCTTCTGCCGCAAATTTAGTTTTGACCAGTGGCTTAAGTCTATCCATGATGAAATGTCAAAAAATACGGAAAATAAAAAAAATAAAGTTAGACACAACTCACGCGTTATCTGTGAAAAAAATAACTCTAGATTGATCACCCGTTATTAAAGTATGACTTTTTTAAAAAAATTGACTTTAAAAAAAAAATTAACTTAGACCAACATAACATTTTTCCTTCAAAAACATTTTAAGGATGTCGAAGCAATTTAGAAAGGTGAAGGGGTTCCCCATTTTTGTGTGGGGGTAACTTTTGACTGCTCGAAATTGCCCAAAAATTGTCTTAATTTCATCCATAAGTCCTTGGTTACCGAAATTAAAAATATTTGCTCAAACACAAGTTATACATTTTTGGCCTTTGGCAATTGTTTATACATCAATTTTCACGTCCCTTTGGAACCAAATGTTATTTCCTACAAAATCAGAAATCTCTGAGGAAAGATGAATCAGTATTCAAACCGAACGATCATGAATAAACTGATTTAGAATCTACTCAGCGAACATACGAATTTGTCGTTTTTTGTTATTTATTCGGTCTTTTATCATTATTATGACTTGAGCAGTTTTTTATTCTGGTTCGAGACCTTTATGTTGTTTCTTTTTCAGAATCAACTTAAAAAGAAGAAATTGGTGAAATGTATTTGCTACGGTTGCCAGGCAGACTGTACAGCTGTTTCTAAACCCGCCAAGGTTTTTCTTCAGCAGTCTTTGGCAACGATTACTTCGGCCACAAATCAAATGACTTATACGGGAGACTCATTTTTATTAATGAGAATTACCCTTTGTGTATAGTCTTCGAACTGTGCGTAGAGCAATCTTCAACGCGCAATATCATTTCCACCAATTCCGTTTCGCATGGGTCTTCGTTGAAAACCACAAATGCAAAAGCACAATCAAAGTGTGCATGTTTTTGTGCGTACATATACTCATACATGCGTTGCACATTAGGGCGTACCAATCCTTTTTAATAGTTTTTTCGTTTTTTGTTATTTATTCGGTCTTTTATCATTATTATGACTTGAGCAGTTTTTTATTCTGGTTCGAGACCTTTATGTTGTTTCTTTTTCAGAATCAACTTAAAAAGAAGAAATTGGTGAAATGTATTTGCTACGGTTGCCAGGCAGACTGTACAGCTGTTTCTAAACCCGCCAAGGTTTTTCTTCAGCAGTCTTTGGCAACGATTACTTCGGCCACAAATCAAATGACTTATACGGGAGACTCATTTTTATTAATGAGAATTACCCTTTGTGTATAGTCTTCGAACTGTGCGTAGAGCAATCTTCAACGCGCAATATCATTTCCACCAATTCCGTTTCGCATGGGTCTTCGTTGAAAACCACAAATGCAAAAGCACAATCAAAGTGTGCATGTTTTTGTGCGTACATATACTCATACATGCGTTGCACATTAGGGCGTACCAATCCTTTTTAATAGTTTTTTCGTTTTTTGTTATTTATTCGGTCTTTTATCATTATTATGACTTGAGCAGTTTTTTATTCTGGTTCGAGACCTTTATGTTGTTTCTTTTTCAGAATCAACTTAAAAAGAAGAAATTGGTGAAATGTATTTGCTACGGTTGCCAGGCAGACTGTACAGCTGTTTCTAAACCCGCCAAGGTTTTTCTTCAGCAGTCTTTGGCAACGATTACTTCGGCCACAAATCAAATGACTTATACGGGAGACTCATTTTTATTAATGAGAATTACCCTTTGTGTATAGTCTATGATCGTTTTGCCTCAGCCGCTGGGCTAGATGGGCCTAACGAAATTTAGGACCAAGTGCCAAGTTGATGTCTCGAAAAGTGTAGCTGTACTTGTAGTAGTATTTACCCCTTCGAGTTCTCCTCCATTAAACTCATAATATTTTCGACGGATTTTCCATTTTAAGGGGTGTTGGCTGCCTGTTTACAGAACAAAAATTGGACCACCAAACGATGTATTGTCAGCTGGGAAAAAGAGCAAAAGAACTGTTGCTCCTAGAGAATAGAAGTTATGATAATAAAGATTTACCTTCAGAAATTGTATCTGTAACTAGCAGAGATCCTATTTCTGTTTTGTAGAAAAATGTCGATACTCAAATTCTCATTTCCAGTTCCTTTTACAATGTTTACTAACCCTCAAGGGTTTTTTAGGAATACTGCGGCTATTCATTTTTTATGGTAAAATTGCCTACATTAGGGTACGTAGCTCTACTTTTCCGCCCACAAAAAAACTCTCTAATAAAGTTCAGATTGTGTAAAGGGAATATTAAAAAAGAGAGGGGAAAAAGTATAAAACATAATTGAGTTATGTTTTCAAAAATCACCAACCATTTCTGCATCTCTGGCAACTTTAACACGTTCGCTACGGACAAACTGTTTACAAATTGCAGCTTTTTCCACTCATTGAAACTGCAAGCGCCTGAAACGGGTACCTCGTCCACGTGTGGCTGACTCTTAATCATTTTATTGTTAAAACAACTTCATGGACATTCACATGATGGGCTGCCGCCACCAGCGCTGGTGTAGTCATGGTCTAACACTTTCGTTGGTCGTTTGGGGTTTTGCCCGTGTCCATTGCAGTCGCCGTCCGCCGCCTGACGCCGCCACAATCGGTGCTGCAGTACATTTGGGGCCGCATATCAGTACGGTGGGATGATATGCAAATTGTTAAATTCATTTCAAGAGCTGTTTCCTACATTTTTGTTTTTATTTTGCATTTTTCTTCTTCTACTTTTTGTTATAATTTAATTCCTTGCTCGTCATGTCTCTCTCTCTCTTGCTGTGTCTCTCATTCCCTATCACTGTGCCGGTTTATAGCAATGGTAATGGCGATGGTGACGCTGCTGGCGTTGTTGGTGATGATGATGATGGTGGCTCTGCTGTGTATATGTGAGTGCGTGTGTGTGTGAACGGAAATGCTACATTTACTTGTGGTTGTCGTGTGTTTTCAACCGTATCCTTTGGAGCAGCTTATCAAATAAGAGGAGTTTATACGTAGTTGTAGACTTTCATCTGGCGGCGCTGAAAACGCAAAAGGGACGACATGTTAAAATGCTTTAATTAAATTTTATTAAAATGTTGAAGAGGACATTTTAAATGCAGAATATTTTGCTGCCTTCATTTTCATGCATATAAATTGAAGCAAACGAACCAGCGAACGAACAGGTAACACACGAAAAAATTACACACTGAGTGTAATTTGTTGTTTTGGAATTTGTTTAAAAGGCAATTTAAATTTGCTAGGTGCCCCCTCGCCCCAGCGAGGAAATTTAACCAGAACAGAGAACACAACAACAACAAAAATTCATTTTTTTTATGTAGAGTATGTTCGAAACAGACTTAGTGTTCTTGAGCCCCAAAAAAACCAACCAAAAACAAAATAATCATCTTTGTTTTTGTGGGAAGAAGAACAAGCAAATGGAAAAACCGAATCATCTTTGCTCTTATAGGCTTTTGCGGTGGATTATGAATTTGTAATTGAACGATATGCCACATGTGTCCTGGCAAATAAGACAGCAAGACAAAAGAAACGAAACCTTGGAATCTTAATGTACTACCTATAGTACGTACTCGTATTGTTGTGCCAAGTGGATTATTCTTTTCTTTTCTGCTTGTTTGCGCAAAAGAAAAGGCCTTTCTTATAAATTATACATTCACAATTACAAATTGACAGTCACGTCTCATTTTCGATAATAATGCGACCTACAAATAATCGCAAAAAAACAACAGATTAGATTGCCAGCCACAGCCAGAACAGTCATGTGAAGTGACCTTGTGTGCATTGTAGGTATCAAAACAGAACAACATTTTCAGCAGAGAACCATCTTCTCAACCTAGTCCACTTTTGAACACAATTTATGAAATACAGTGGGTTCTTCAATTGAAGTTAGAACAGCTGATGTTCCATGGCAGTACCACGATAAGTTTTAACATGACCAATGTTGTGATAGCAATGTCATCACGACGCAATGAACATCATTTAATTTGTCTGTATAAGGCGTCTTTAACACAACTAGCACAAAAATTCACTTAAAAGCCTGCTAAGGTAATAACTTAAAGTTGTTATTAAAAAGAAGCTAAAAGTGTTTAAATATCTGCATACGAGTATTAAAAACCTCTTGCATAATCAATTTTAAACTAGTTAGTTTTGAAAATTGTAAATTCAAGCAATATTACGATGGTGTCATTGCTTAGGGGAAAAATAAGTTCAGCGCATTACTATTTCCATTACCAGGTAAAGACATCTTATTACACTCGATATAAATACTCTGAAAAATATGATATTTTACTAATAATCACATAATCGCGCATATATTTAAGGACTATTTGTGTACCCTCACCTTACTAGCTAACTAAGAATTTAACATTTAGTGCGGACAAAAAGTCTAACGCATCGAAACTCTCATTTTAGACCCTACAAGATTTTAACCAAGTCCGTTTCATGACTTTTTTAAGTTATCATGGCTAACGGATCACATCAATAAACCGGGCTACGAGATGGCAGACGAATGTGCCAGAATGGGCTCAGGAGCAGTGGACGAACCAACAACCCCAGACAGACACATCCCGCTCGTCAAACTGATGAATGTAATCGACGAAATGGCTGATTTATAAGCAGGATTAAAGGTTCGGGCACACCAAAGCTTTTTTTCTTACGCTGCATATTTTTAAACTTCCGGTAGTCTAAAAACCACTGAATTAAGTGTCAAAAATATACAGGGTAAAGTGCGATAATTTGCTTTTTTGCACTGCAGGCTGTGACGGCCCTGCTGGTCGAAGAGACTGGTGAGTGTGCGTGGCTTATAATGGCTGACGGGAGATTTGTATTCGTCTGCCTTTCAGATGTCATCATGCCTTAAACACGTGAGGAGAGGTCATTTTGTGTTGAAGCGTATTTTTCAAATGCGCTCTAGATCATTGCAGTGCAGCGTGCTTTTCGTTAACGATTCACTGCTCTCCCACGCGGACGTATTTCTGGACGGCAATCAATTGTAAATTGGGTAACTTCATTGAGAACAGCAGGGAATGTGTACGAAGGGGACCTGAGCGAAGGATTACAACACCACAAAACATCAAGTGGAACTAAATTCATGACAGCAGAATAGCAGCCGAAAAAAACGACTAAGGGCAAAAGACCTGCTTACAACGATCGATGTCACCCCCAAAGGATTCCTCACTAGGACTATGGCGGCGTGTGTGGACATCCCGTACAGAGACTTTAGTAGAGGTTGCCAGGACTCCGAAGAAGAGAAGTCAGTGGAGCATTTGCTACGCTAATGCACTGGTCTTGAAGAATGCAGACTTGCCAACGTAGATAGAAGATTCATTGTTGACTTAGCCCAAATAGCGGATGTACTATCTAAATCACTCTTAAAATATGTTGGGCGGTCGGGCTGGTTCCAAACTACTAGCACCAGTTGATAAACACATAATGGATAACAAACATATAAACTTGGATAACAGCCACATAACCCTTTTATAATTATAAATCCCTTCCTATACGAGTAACTTTACTCTCCACCTTTCTCTCGTTTTCTTACTTTCTTTAAGTTTCCACCATGGGCTTTTAAGGCCTCCGAGAAAACTCGTCATTTCTTCCTGGAGAGCTACCCTTTCACCTTAACCTAAGTCGTTTAAGCCACGTCTGTCTATGTGGTTGGTTCGCCTGATAGCTCTCGAAGGGAGCTTACAATCGTTTTTAAATTTTGCATGTCGCAATATTTTTCCAAAAATTTTCTATTAAATTGAAAATGGCAAATATTGCCAAGCCCCGTCTGGTACCTTCCACACAAATGTACTATTTCGCCTATTCTTGGTATTCTTTTACTATCTTCAATACTATATGCACGATCTTACTATAAATCACAACCTAAGAATGAAGATATAATGTAATCTGGGTGACAAAGAATTGGACTTCTAGCCAAGCCCCATCTGGTACCTCTCGCACAAAAGACCCCATTCATCTAAAAATTAGAACCCACTTAACTTGTCAACTCATACACGTAATTCGCTTAAATTGTGAACATCACGATACCTTAGCGGCTTTCTACTAGCGTTTGTGAAACATGTTTGGCACGCCCCATTCTGGTACCTCTCATGCAATTCCGCCCTCTTTTAGGTTTCGTTTAATATCCTGAATGATATTTGTACGATCTAGGTGAAAATAAATACTTTAGAATAGAGTTATAAGGTTAAATTGGTGACAAATAATTGCACGCCACGCCTCGTTTTGCTACCTCCCACACAAATGATCCTGTTCCACTAAGGACTAGCACCCAGATAATTTGTCATTTAGTGAACTTCATAATATTTTTTAAAGGTTTTATAAACGCGTACGAAAGAGTGGTTGACACGCCCATTTTGGTACCTGCAGTGCAAATGGCCATTGCGCCCACTTTTTGTATTTGCAGAATAATCTTAATCCCATTCTTAGTAATTAAATGGAAATGGATTAGATTAGATGGATCATTTTGATGAACCTCCCTTTACGAGATTTCAATAAAATCGGCACGCGTCAAGCAATGGAGGACCGAATGTAGGAAAATATGAAATCTATATATGTGACAGCGCATAGAGAAAGGGACCTAAGGGTAAAATAAATCAATTTTCACTTTTTTTGATGTGGACAACATCTGAGCATCGAATGAGATCGACCCCATGCCCCAAAAGTGTTCCCTCCCAGAGATATGCGCGTTTTATGAAAGTGATGGTACACCAAAGATATACGTATTGAAATCTTTAAAATGGCCCTCCTGAACCAAACTGGTTTTTACCCCTAGGTCCCTTTCTATGCGCGTCACATATGCCATAGTGGCTTGAAACCGTTGTTCTGTATGGGAGGACACAAAGACCGCAGCATATTAGGATTTCATATACCAAGAGATTGTACACAATTAAATTTTAATGGGGACCAAGTCTCACTTCAACCGGCTACGTCCCTATTTATGCCCACTTTAAAATAAATTTTTTTTTTGAGACTCCCGTATAAGTCATTTGATTTGTAGCCGAAGTTATCGTCGCCAAAGACTGCTGAAGAAAAACCTTGGCGGGCTAAGAAACAGCTGTACAGTCTGCCTGGCAACCAAAGGCTATACATTTCACCAATTTTTTAGTTGATTCTGAAAAAGAAACAACTAAAAGGTCTCGAACCAGAATCAAAACTGTTCAATTTTTTTAATTTACTTTAAAATTATAAAAGAAAATATAAATGTCACAATTTTATTCACGTTTAAATTTAGGCGCTTTTTATGTTTAGACTGCCCATTTCCAGATATGAGCAAATTATTATTTTGGTAATTTGATCGATTTAAAAAAACAAATAAAATACCTTGGCTGGCTCCGCAGCCTCCTGTTGGTCTGAGCCTGCTCAATAAAAGATTTATAAATTTTCAGTCTTAATCGTTTATTCTCCAGTTTTTATTACCTAAAATTATCGTTTCATCTACCACTCCTGCTGTATTTTGATGCAAGAATCCACACTCATGTCGGTTTACGACTTATATAGCTCACGGTTCGTACGATGCATGGACTCCCAGACTATCGTAGATTTAAGGAAGAATTCTGTCGAAAATTTAAAATACACCTTCATGCGTTTTCGATTCGGCGGCATATTAAAGCATGGGTAGTATGAGTGTGTTAAAAAGTGCGGGGGGTGGACCTTCGTTCATGAGCTGTTTACCAAGCCTAAAATACCACCAGCTTGCCAACACTGTTCTTTGTTTTATTTTATTGCTGACATCATTCTTTTGGTAGCAGCAGATAGATACCCCCTCAAAGGGTTAAAAACCTGAAAGAGTTAAAAAATAAACGTAAGTGGTAGAGGGGTGCCCTGTAAACTTCTACAGACCATTCAAATTTAAAATTTTAAACGACAATATTAAATAAGTCTTATTTTAAAGTCGATCTTGCCGCCTTCGCTGGATTTAATCCCACATGTGTTTTGGTTGCTTAAAACAGAAAAACAACTTGAAATGTGATTTTAATCTCTAGTCTTGCTTAGCATTATTTAGCATAACATCTGTCCATAGCTAGAGTGACACAAGGACTAAGTAGGGATTTCTTTATATCCTTTAGGTATGCCTATGGATAAAGAACTTTGTGGGTCCCTCCTGCAGAAATAAACCAAGATCCTCTGAGTGACCAGTGGATGAAGAAAAGTTTTATTTTTATACTTTCCGACATTTAAGTTTCAGTGCATAATCATTTAAGCGTTATTTCCTTTGTCCATGCTCCCTTTGAACGAAATGAATACTGCGATTTGAAACGTCCTTTTGGGAAAAGCAAATTGATATTTTATTGTGGATGCCATTAAATGCTTGGACGAGTAACTTTAAGTAACTTTCTTTGCAATTTGTCGATAAATTTTAATGGTTTTATTAGCTTTCGAAAGCATAAAGTTAAAGACATTCATTCCATTCCGTTCGAGGAAAGTGCGGCCGCACCACCATCACAGACAAGTGCACCCACCCGGAGACCAAGTCCTCGGACGCCTCCCTTATTAAGAGTCAAAGGAACGAAAGCCGTTAACAATATCGTTAATATTTGTGGATTCCGAAGAAATTTAGTCATCGCTGGCGTGGCCATAATTTACATACGGACACAATGGAAGGGCAGAAGCACTGGGCGGACAGAGCGAGAGCAAGACAGACGGACAGACAAATAGACAAAAAGGACCCCATATAAAACATTCAATCGGTACTTTAGTAAATCATTTGTTTTGTTGTTCTTGCTGTTGTACTGTTTGTTTTCATTTTTATGAGTTCTTCGAAACAACAGCGACAACTCGAGCCAAAAGTAACAACAGCAGCGAAAGTAAACAGCTGATGTTCGAGTTCACATCGCAGGGAAGCCAGCCAGGGCGCACTGGCAGGGCAATCCAAAGAGAACAACAACAAGGGCCACTTTCTCGCTTCCTGCCATGTTAGACAACTGTTAACCGCCCGGCCAATGCAGTTTTTTTTCTTTGTATTTTTGTTATTTTCTCTTATTGAGGGGTGGTCTTGGGGTGTCTGTATGTCTGCGCCAGTGTATGTGCCTCTGTGCTTGTGTGTTTATGTGTTTATGAGGTACCGCTTGTTTTGAAGTCTCTATTAATTTGGCTAAAAGCACTTCCATGCCTACATACACAGACATACGAACAGTTTATGCACATGGAGTAGGGGTACGGGTACGAGTGCAAGTCTGTGTGAGTGTGTATTTGTGTTGCTTGCGTTGCCATAAAAACAAACACCCCCCGATATTTTCCTGCGGACGGGCCTTTTGCCTCGTAACACTGAACTTTTTGAAAGAAAACTCACTTTCTAAGCAAAAATCCATTCAAGGCGCATTCACTTCTAAGGCTTGTGTGTGTGTGCGTGTGTGTGTGTTGGAACATTTGGCCGTGGTTACGTTGTATTATCATTATTACGGGCGCCCCTTTTCATTTCATTAGAATCGGATCTAACCAACGGCAACTAAATAACAATGAATTAATGTCTTTTAAAAGCCAACGAAAGGCATTAACACATTGCACAAAGGGGACCGAGGACCAGAGGACGGACGTAAGCGAACCCCTTTCCCCTTTTTAATGGCAAGCTCACCCCTCTTTAGGGCCGCCTGGGCAAATGACTCATAACTGTCACCACGTTCGACTTTGAATTGGTTTTTTTATCATTATTCCATAGATGCATACCATTTGATAAGTACCGCACGTAGTGTCTTCGCCCCTTAACAATGGAAGGGACAAAGGGACCGACCGTCATATGACCTCTTTACCTTACCAACGCTGGCTTCAAAAAAATAAAAAAAAAATTCAAATGAGCTGAGAGGGTAGAGTAGGTTACCATTCGAAAATGGGCTAAAAGGGAACTCATAACAAACGCCAGGCAAAAGCCAAATCAGAATTTATAATACTCGCATCGGAATATAACGAGAAAATACATTTACACACACACACACTCTCATACACATGAAAACATTTTAATAATACTAAACGTAAATCAAATTTTATGGCCCATTGTGTCACACATATCTTTTTTAACAATTGCCAATATCACTGCCACAGAGTACTCCAACGACACCGGCACCCTCAACGCTACCAACGCCGCCATCGCCGCCACCACCACCACCACCAACGCCAGCACAAAGCCCGACTGTCAACGCTGCCACAATAAGTTTTAGCAGATCTCACAAAAGACCATTTGCCATAACATGGCTCAGACACACTCACCCGTATTAACCAACACACCTCTGTCAGACCATTGGAAACGTAACATCCATGCGACCGTAGGGAAGACGAACATGAAATCTCGGGTTGTTGATATAGGAAAATTTCCAAAAAAAAAGAGTACAGCGCGCAGAAAAAAGTATGGTTGGGGTGACAATATTCGAAGAGGATCATACTATTGTTGGGTATATGGTTGTAGCACAACAATATTATGATCCTCACAACAATAGTATTATGCACACATAACTATACTATGATCCACATATCCATATTATGATATCTAAAACCATACCATGATCCTCACAACCATAGTATTTTTCTCATACAACCATAGTATGATCCTCACAACCGTAGTATGATCCTCACAACCATAGTATGATCCTCACAACCATAGTATGATTCGCATGCAACCATACAAAACAAAAGTATTATGCACATAAAACCATACTGTGATAACCACAACCATATTATGAGTCACACAACCATGCTATTATCCCTACAACCATAATACGATTCACTCAACCATACCATGATCCCCACAATTATTTATTAGAATAAGGTGAATTTGTTATTCAAAAAAAGAGATTTTGATCAAGCAAGTTATTTTAAATTGCATTACAATTAATTAATAGCCAGATTTGAGGCCATGTTTTTATTGAACATTCCATTCAAGAAACAAAAAATTATATATTACAACGGCAGTCAAAAACACTTTTAGTTGCCAACAGGGCTGAATGCTACTTCTCCATCCGAAGACCCCACGTAACGAATGTGATTAAACCATGATCAATGGCTTTACACTGAAGTACAGGCAGATTTTAAATAAACGAGAATTAGTCGGTAGTAGAGTATTTCACCGAACAAAGTAAACACAATAAAAATCCCTCGAACTACCTTTCAATTGTTGTTGTTTTTTATAATGAACAGCAACCATGCACTGTATCGCGTGTATGTGTTTTTCTTTGGTATATCAAAAAAAAACATACGCACACACATACATGTATGCTCTACAAAACCAGTTTTTTAATGTTTATAGTCGCAACCATCCGGTATGAATGCCGTAATCATATTATTGTTAACGTAAATTTTATACAGCAATACTTTTGTTGCACCAACCATGTTTATATGGTTGCAACAACCATTTTTTAATTTGGTAATAATACTGTTGTTACATTTCAACAATATTAATATTGCCGCAATCATACTATAGTCAAAGTGAAATTCAAAAAACAATCCTATGGTTGCGACGAACATGCCTTTTTTTTGTAGATAACATATTATTGTTGCGGTGACCATATAATAACCATATCTTTTCTCTGCCTGAGGGTATCACTGGTAAAATCATGTTTTTAATGTAAATCCCTTTTAGTCTTTCAAAACTAGTATTTTTCGTACTAGTCTCTACTTTGAAAAAATAATAGATTTGCCGACCATTTGACGGATTTTCATAAAATAAAAATCTGCAAAAATCCTTTCACGTTTCTGAAGGTTTTTGAGATAGCCTAGGTTAAAATAGTGGCATACTCTTGAGAGTATGCCATAAACATAGACATGTTTACTTAAAAACATGTCTATGTGAGACCCTTTAATGCAACAAATAAATAATGGCGGGATGTTAAGAATTTCAAGAAACATTGAACAAGGATTAAACCGGCTCAAGACCTCTTGCTTCTTTATTTAAATAGAAGACAAGTTTTTAACAAAATGGCAAGGTGACATTGATTTTCGTGGCTGCACACTACTTTTATCATGATTTCGGGTCCGTGACAACCCTCTTCAGAAAGCCTTGCTGCAATTGTTGAAAGTAAAACCGAACTCTATAAGGCCAGGCTCTCCCCAAACGAATGAGAACTACTGTTGTAAACCTTACTTTTCAAGTTTTCTTCACACAATTGCCCACGAAAATACAACTCACTCTTGCAACCTCTAAAGAGACTCCACATCGAGAGCCATCAATAGATTTCTTTCAAGAAACTTTAAAGTCATTTAGTATCGACGATAAATTTCGCTTAACTAGGCAGATCGGGAAAACCTTGTTCCTGTAGGCAAAGAGAGTTAATGTTTTATTGATTCTTCCTCTTCAGCTTAATTGCAGTTACTGCCGTCCTAAGAAAGAAAATCCCAAATCCATTTTAGTAGTTTTGAGATATTAAGCTATTTTGACTAAGAAACACGCTGGAAGTGGTAGATCTGACCATTTTGCCTACGTTTTTCAGTCATTTATAGTTGAAAATGGGTATTTTATGTTGAACCCAAAAATCAGAAACTTATTCACGGTTCCGAATCTGTCCTTAACTCAAATTTGGAATTTTGGTCCCTTAACTCAAATTTGGACTTTTGGTGCTTGTGACTTTCTAAGGAAGGCAGAGTACTTCTTGTGTTATACGAGTATACCGTAGCACAGTGCCTTGTGATAGCTCCAAATAGAATGTGAAATACATTTCGACCAATATCGACTAATTATTTAGATCGTTTTTATACTACGATTATAAAATACTACTACTATTGAGAATAAACGTGTAAAAGAAATTTGTCATGACGTCGGCAACTCATCGAAATATCGACTGAAGACCCTATAACGGATATGTACTCGTATAGTTGATTCTTAGATGATCCTTCCGTTCGTTCATGTGCTCGATGAAAGCAGTATAGCGGTTAAGCGAATTATCCTACCTTATAAATTGAAAATGGGCTAAATCGATTCAGACGAAAATAAGTTTCCCAATAAAGGACTAAATTTACTCCGGAAAAGGACACTTTCTTGGGTATTTGTGGACAAACAATAGTTAAAATGGTTACTGTTAGTGAAGACACACTTAATACCTCAAAGAGCTTAGCTGCTGGACTTTTTGGATCATGTGGACAAAAAAATATTCCGTATGGTCAAAATGGGCGATCAATAGTCAATATGGACACATAATAGAATCTAATTCTGCTACGAATTTTAATATAGAGTAATATTATGTAAGTAAGGTTTATAAAGTTCATAAGGTTTGGCTTAGATTAGGGTCGAACGCATGGCCCGAAAGGGCCAACAATACAGATATTTTTTTGAGCCTTATTTGCGACGAGAAGAAGGGTATATAAGGTTCGATTGTATATATATTTTGACCTAATAATGAAAATGCGAATATTTATCATCAAAAATGGTTTAATTGTTTTTCAAAGTATTCCCCAGCATGAATTATACACTTTTGCAAGCACTCAAATCAATTGTCGAAGCACTTTTTCCACTCCGATGGATACGCCTCCAAAACATGGTTTTTGAACGCTTTAACAGCATCTTCTGGCGACGAAAATCGTTGACCACGCAATTTTTTCTTCATGTGCGGGAATAAAAAGAAGTCATTGGGTACCAAGTCAGGGCTGTACGGCGGATGACCCATGAATTCGACGTTTTAGCCGGTCAAAAAGGTGCTGGTTTGAGCCGATGTGTGAGACCTCGCATTGTCATGGTGCACAATGATTCGTCTTCTCTTGTTCGTGTTTCGGATTTCTCGAAATTGTACCACTCAGAATTGACCGTCCTACGTTGTTCAAGCGGAACAGTCGCCACATGACCAGTTTTGCCGAAGAAACAGGCGACCATTTGCTTCGAAGTGCTGCTTTTACGAACAACTTTCGTTAGATTTGGCTCGTCTTCGAAGACCCACACGGCAATTTGCTGTTTTGTTTCGGGCTCATGCGCATAGATCGATGATTCGTCACCTGTGATGATCTTATAAATGTCTTATGAAGCACCGCGATCGTATGTTTTCAAAATTTCTTTGCACCAATCGACACGAGGCCTTTTTTGAGCGATTGTCAAATTGTGCGGGATCCAACGAGAACAAACCTTTTTTACGGTCAGGTGTTTATGCTATATGCTGGTGGAATAAATGCCAAAGGATGCCTCTATTCTACGGTATGTCACTTGACGATCGTTGATTATCAGTTAACGCACGGCATCAATGTTATCTGGCACAACGGCCGTTTTTGGACGACCTTCACGACCTTCGTCTTTGAGCGAGCGTCCGTCACGTTTGAATTCATTAAACCAGTTTTTCACGGTGCTATAAGATGGTGCTTCATCGCCCTACAAAAATTTAAGTTTTTCGATGCACTCTTGTCGTGATAATCCACGTCGAAAGTTGTGAAAAATGATCGCACGAAAATGTTTACGAGTTAATTGCATTTTTTTTGCCAAATTGATTTTTTAAGTCACTGTAAACGACACAAATGATGGTCGTACGTCAAAACGTTCTGAGTACGTTTATGCTAAAAAATGTCAAACTATCCAATGGAAAAGTCAGTTGGCGCAAGGCAGCAATTAATTTTGCCTAGGCCTAAAATATATATAGCAACCGGCTTTGTTTATATCAGTCTAGTAATTTTGCCCATCGTTTGTTGGCAACTCTGCCTTTATTCTAGTATTAGCGGTTATGCTAACAAAAACAAGTAAATACAATTTAAATACCCTACATCACTCTGCTGTTCAAAGTGTTTAACACTTCTGTCTGGGGTTTGAGCAAGGTCGGGCTCGAGAGTTATGTTTTTGCTAAAGTTATTTTTTTAACGCTCATAATGGATCGGGATCGGCTATAATTTGTGGCTTCTAGAGCTGAAGAAGCTAAAATTGAGGGGGGGGGGAGTTTTTTTTTTTAAATAACCAACCATGCGGTGCATTGCGTTGGCGAGTGGAAAGTAAAGGACCGGAAGGGGGAAAGAGGGAGTAATGATTATTGACGCTTGCCTTGAATGTCGCAATCTGGATGTCGCAATCTTTGGGAAATACATTTGCCGGAAGTCGATTCCACATACGGACTTTATGAGCGAAAAACGAATTTGAGCTGTAGTGTATAGTGCGTTCAACTGGCCAATCGATAACAAACGGGTGTGAATTCCTAGAAAGTCGCGTATCCCTACCGAACATCCTCACTTCAGGAATAAGGCGACGGATGTCTGATTAACACACACCATGAAAGTAACGATAGAACAGCGTCACGCAACCCACATTCCGACGATGCTCAAGGGAAACAATAGAGTTGGATACCCTACTGTCACCTATCAGCACCATCGCTCTCCTTTGAACACGGTCAAGTAGCTCCAAGGATGATTTTGGAGCACCTGCCCATATATGGGGGGAGTTTGTGTGGAAGCTACTCAAAGACATGGGCCACTGTGGCCAACCTTCAGCTGAGATGGGTGTTGGTCGCTCCTAAGCTCTGTGCGAAATTCGATCGAAATCGGATGTTATATTTAATTGTCTCTCGTCACAGCATATCGCGCAAAGACTGTGTAAAATTCTCATTTCTATTTCACGAGGCTTAAACCAAACTAGGTTTAAATGCTCTGACAGGTGATCCATATTGCAGTCAAAACACAAAACGGAAATGTCTGGTTATAGAGGCCTCATACTATATTTCACATGGTTTAAACCAAATCTGGTTTCAAATCATCGGTTATGTTTACGCTCAAAGGCCTAAAGTAGTACGTACATTACCGCGCATAAGAATAAATCGACTTTACTAATAAAATCGACTTTACTAGAAAACTAGAGTTTTCTACTCTACAAAATATGAAACTAATACAGTTGACATATTTTTGTGAACAAAAATAATGGAAATCCTGCCAAAAAGTCGCAGAGAACCGCATAACACAGAATTCTCTATTAAATTTTATTTTCAGAATCGTATACTTATTGTTGGGATCCTCTGGAGCAGATCCAATAATACCAAGTAAAGCATTTATATTACAAAAATATTTAATTGAGTGTTTTTGACTACATCGAAAGATTGTAGACATAAGGAAGGACATCGGTTAATGGCATAAAATAGTAATTCTGAATCGATCGATATGCTTAACAGAGGATCTATCTCAATTCCTTAAATGTGTTGCAAATATCAGCACTTAGTCTAATACTCTGTTCCATACTGTGATGTAGGGTATAGACATTTTGATTATTGGAGTGAAGCCAATCCACACATGCTCGACTGCAATCATCACTGCAGCCAAGATGATTGATGAAGCGGTTTATACCATGGTTTTCTCACTGGACTACATTTGTTCTTAATGACAATGGAAAAGCTCGAGAATATCGAATGTCACTCAAATGATATACATCCACCACTGTCGCATTGGGAATTTCTTGCCTTAGTCTCAAAAATGTTTCAATCCCAAATATATTCGATCTCAATTGCGATTGGCAGCCCTAGTACTTCCATGCCGATTTACGAACGTTGTTAGAGACAACTTTTAGCCGAACACAGACACGCTCTCACACACTCACAAATACAAGCGCCGTGATTTACATACACACTCACAAAGCGACGAGGATAGACCAGCCATTGTCATCATGCCTAATACAATATTCATTGGTGTGTTATTGTTTCAGTGTTAATGGTCATATATTTCAATTTGCCAAAAAGTAGGGAACCTTTTACCACAAAACAGGAATTTTGTGGCTAAAAGCCAGTTAGGCAAGTTGGGCCAAGCCACCACCACCACCGCCATACTTACGCAAAGAAAGTTTCCCCGGCAACCGCATTTTCCAGCCCGGCTCCCCGCCCCTAACTCCTAGCTCTCCACAAGTCATACAGACATACGTTCATATGTGTCTGTGTATTCGAAGTATGTTCGACTATGGAGATACTCCCGTTGCCGTAGCCTCCGGGAGTGAGACAAGATTTACGTTTGTAATTATATCGAAATTAAAGTTGAAAAGTTTTTATTACACACATTAATAATTTCGAAGGTTACCGCAGCCCCATTGGCAGACGCATAGCCCATGCTGGCCGGAGCGTGCGGCTCTAATAGTTCGTTAAGATTTCCAAAATAGAATTAACGTAAAAGAGTTGGAAAGTTTTGCTCGATCAAGGGATTGAGAAAGCTTTACTCTGCTCGATTTATCACACCTAGCAGAGTAAAATCTTATATTTAAGGACATGTGTGTATGCCTCCCGCTGTCTTTAGGAAAAAGTTTTTCAAAAAGTTCTCCTGTAGATTGAGGCCTGCTTGTTCAATTCACAGCGAAATATCTGTTATTATAGACATGCTTGCACGAATAAACTTTGGGCCATAATTCAACTTGAACTGGACAATTTGTAGCAATATTGATGTTGCTACTTAAACAGAATACGAAAATCGAACACAATTCAACAGCCGAAAGTGTCAGGGTACACCCTAATATGTTATTGAATTGCTTCTAATAAGCCTTAGTCTTTCCAGCTCAAGGTCACTAAAAGGATGAGTTTTTATAAAATAAATGTTCAGAAGTTTTTCTATTAAAATTAATGCTAAATTGGAATATTAAAAAGGAATATGTCCGGTATACCTCCACTAAAGAAGTTTCCCGTTTGCCTTCTAGTAGAATGAACTCCTCAAAGTTCTCCGAAATCACTGAGCTAAGCATTTGCTCGCTTAGACTTAACGGGACCTAACACCTTGCATAGTTTCGGTTTCGACCTGTTAATACTTTTCGGAGAGACCCTTTGCAGCATGACCAAGTTTAATATTTCCAAAAAGTTCCACAGTTTTTAAAGAATTCTATTGATGGCTCTCGATGTGGAGTCTCTTTAGAGCTGGCAAGAGTGAGTTGTATTTTCGTGGGCAATTGTGTGAAGAAAACTTGAAAAGTAATGTTTACAACAGTAGTTCTCATTCGTTTGTGGAGAGCCTGGCCTTATAGAGTTCGGTTTTACTTTCAACAATTGCAGCAAGGCTTTCTGAAGAGGGTTGTCACGGACCCGAAATCATGATAAAAGTAGTGTGCAGCCACGAAAATCAATGTCACTTTGCCATTTTGTTAAAAACTTGTCTTCTATTTAAATATAGAAAACAAGAAGTCTTGAGCCGGTTTAATCCCTGTTCAATGTGTAAAAGCAACAGACCGAAATAAAACAAACGAGCTAAACAATTTTCGATTTTTATGATTCTTCTATATTGTCCTTTCACCGAAACCTCCGTTTATTTCGGGTAAGTTGGTCTCTATCGCCTTTATACGGGGAATGGTCTGATTTATTTCACCGATGTATCCGAGCCAGCGCAATCGTTGTATAGGTATGCGCTTTACTACGTTCGTGTCAAGATATCGAGGAAAAACTCGCACTAACAAGTAAAGGGTTTTCCATTATAACAATTTAATTTATTAAAAAAATACAGAATAGAGTAATTCAGTATTTAAAAAAACAGAATAGAGTTCAAGTTTATTCCAGTTGTAGTGCAAATGTTAAATTTTAAGAATGAAATTCGATTTCGGTCAAATGACCACCTTGATCCCATGTACAGCGATCTGTTCCTTGGACCCAATTTTCCATCACTCTTGCACACATTTCGACCGGAACGTTGGCAATGTCGCGTTGGATGTTGTCTCTAAGCTCGTCCAAAGTTTTTGGCTTGTTGAAGGCCATTGACTTGATGTAGCCCCATTAAGAGAAATGCAATGGCGTTAAATCGCATGAACGAGGTGGCCATTCGACTGGACCATTTCTTGACATCACCGAATTTGCCGTTCAATAAATCGATTGTAACGCGGGCTGTGTGGCTAGTGGCACCGCCTTGTTGCAACCACATATCGGCGTTGTCAACCTCATCCAATTCAGGGCAAAAAAATCGTCTAACATTGCACGACATCGCTCTCCGTTGACGGTGTAATGAAGATTTGTTTCGTCTACGAAAAAATACGGCCCAATCTCAGCTCCGGCATGAAAACCAAGCCTCAAAGTAATTTTTTGTGGCAGCAATTGTGTCTCTTGAAGCACATCTGGGTTTGTTGCATTCCGATAACGCATATGTGACAGCGCATAGAGAAAGGGACCTAAGGGTAAAAAAACCAATTTTCACCTTTTTTTGGTGTGGACAACATCTGAGCATCGAATGAGACCGATCCAATGCCCCAAAAGTGTTCCCTCCCAGAGATATGCGCGTTTTATGAAAGTGATGGTACACCAAAGATACACACGCAGAAAAAAAGTATGGTTGGGGTAACAATATTCAAAGAGCATCATACTATTGTTGGTTATATGGTTGTGGCACAACAATATTATGATCATCACAACAATAGTATGGTTCACACACAACCATACTATGATCCCCATAACAATATGATGGTCCTCACAACAATAGAATTATTCACATACAACCATACTATGATCCCCACAACCATATTATGATCCTCATAACCATAGTATGACTTACGCACAACCATACTATGATCCCCAAAATTTTTTGTAAAGACTGGATTACGTTGTTATTGAACAATAAAGAGTTTTATTAAGTAAGTTATGTAATAATATGAGTGATTTTTTTAAAAGTAAAAAAAAATTTTTTTTAAAAATATTTCAGTTATACTAATCCCTAGTTTTTTTTTGAAGAAATTTAATTATTATTACTATTATTGGGTAAGATTCGTAAAAAAACATTGTCAAATTAATGAAAAAATTAAGGTTTTGTCGGTATGATTGCCGTAATCATGTTATTGTTAACATAAAACCCATGAAAACAATACTTTTGTCCCACCAACCATATTTATATTGTTGCTACAACCATATTTTCATATTTAAATTTGGCAACAATACTATTGTTACATTTCAACAATATTAATATTGCCGCAATCATACTATTGTCAAAATGAAATTCAAAAAACAATACTATGGTTGCGACGACCATACTTTTACTGCAGAGAACATACTGTTGTTGCCGTGACTTAGTCGCGGTTAACATTTGAAGGAAATTATATTTAAAAAATAAATGGCATAAAATGCCCTTTCGAAAGAACAACAAAGATTTCGCATTTGATTTGAATTTTTGTTTTTTTTTTGTTTTGAAAAAAATACTTATACCCCTAGACTGATTACCCATTATAAAGCAGTTTCCAATTGTGGTTTAGTAAATATCGGCTTTAAAAACATCTCTTATAAGGAAAAACCGCTTATAAAAAATGGGTTTAATTATAAGAAAAAAACGCATATAAGAAAGAAACATGTGATATTTCCTGATTTTCTTATATCTGCTATTCACTGTTTGTTTGACTTTCTTATATCCGTTTGTTTGACTTTCGTATATCCGTTTGTTTGACTTTCTTATATCCGTTTGTTTGACTTTCTTATATCCGTTTGTTTGACTTTCTTATATCCGTTATCTACTGTACTCTCTCTTAGTGTAGTTGGGACTATATATTTTGCAAAGAATATTTCTCCCTCGAACACAAAAATGAACTGCTTCACACTACCCACATTTTAAGCACATTTAGAATACGTGTTTCGTAACTCCATTCGTTAGTTATAGAAATAGCCCAATATAGCATCCATTTACCAGAACAACAATTCTTTGGCGATTTTAAATAACGTACCCAATGTTGGTCCACCACCGTAATGGTGGATAGTGGCCAATAGCATGATTTTCCTTTCTTCCATCGCGATTTTTCTTTAGCAGCTTAGTTGACTAGTTTTCTCCCTAAAATGCAGAAAGCATATTAGAAATTGTAAGGTTAAGCATTATTACACGTTCATCATAATTTTAAATGGCGCTTTAAATACTTTATGACTTGTATTCATATTTTGCTGCCTCTTTAGAGGTATAAAGGATATATCACTTGAAATTCAAAAATGCCTTTAAAAATTTTGAAATTCCATTTACAATTCGGAAAAATTCATTTAAAAATTTAAAGACATTATTTGAATTAAAAGTCTGTTTCTGAATGTTGTTCGAATGCTTAATCGGACTGCTAAACGACAAATAGCTGATTTGGATTTAACTAACAACCTCAGAGGTTTAAAGCCAAGTCGTTCTAAAGCGTAAGCATTGTGGTCGGAAACAATCAATTTTTTAATCTTTCGAGAGACTTGCCTAAACCGAATTCTACTCAAAAGTGAGGGATTAGGTTTCGTTCGTTTAGGTTTTCGAACGACATCCATAAAGTGGCTATATATGTTTTCATTCACTTTCCTAAAATGCGAATGGACAGACTCAGCCACTCGGTACTATTTTTTTCAAAAACAGTTTTCGAATCAGCCAATAAATTGACATCATTAAACGAATTTCTGTGTTTTTGAAAAAAAAACAAAACTTAATCTACAATTTTACCAGGACAACGATCCTAGGCACAAAGCTCACAGTGTAAGGTCATTGCCCACATGTAATGGAAACACCTCCCCAGAGCCCGGATTTGAATCCAATCGAGAATCTTTGGAATTATATGGATAATAAAGGAAGGCATCATCACATTTCATCCAAATCTGAGTTGAAGCGCATTCTTTTAAAGGAATGGAAACAGATTGAACCTAGCTTTTGCCTAAAGCTAGTGGAAAGTATCCCTAGGAGATTAGAGTTGGTAATACAAGCTAAAGGTTTGCATATAAAATACTAAATAGTATTAATATATATGAAATCACTAACTGCACGAGTTTGGCTTATACATGAATTTTTTTTATTTAAACCCTTGTTTTAACTTACTGAAGCTAAATTTTTAAATTTTGACTTTAATATAGCTTGAATAAGCTAAACATTTCCCAAAAAGACTTTGTATTAATAATTGATAGATTACCCCAAATATTGAGATATTTGTTAAATTTCTTGGTGTACGAGTTTCGCTTTTACCTACTGTAAATACCATTCACCGAAGGGTATATGAAATTTGTCATCGCATTTCGGAGACCCTTTTAAGTATATATATATATATATATATATATATATATATATATATATATATATATATATATATATATATATATATATATATATATATATATATATATATATATATATATATATATTAATGATCTCGTAAAATTCTTAAATGAATTGACTTCATTAAACGAATTTTTGAAAAAAAAAAAACCAAACTTAATCTTTATACCCTTCACCGAAGGGCATATTAAATTGTTCATCCCATTTCGGAGACCCTATAAAGTATATATTATAATGATCTCGTAAAATTCTTAAACGATCTTGCCATGTCCGCCCGTCCGCCCTTGTGACTGCCGAAAGCACGATAGCGGTGGAACGAATCGATCCAGAATTCTGAAATTTGGCATGATGATAGTAGCTGTGGGGGTAAAAAGTTTTCCTTTAAGGGACTGAAGGTATCTTGGTAATAGGTACACTTTTTTGAGTATTTGTTGAACAAATCAAAATATTTTTGCAACGGACAATGGTTAAAATATCTACTGTTAGTTGAAGGCACTAAATACCTCAAAAAAGAGTACACTCGCAGCTGCTGGATGTTTTAACTCATGTGGACCAAAAAACGCCCCGCAAGTTAAAAACGGACAATCAGTTTATTAAAAGGAAATATGAACACTCAAATTAAAGCAAATTTTGCCACGAATCTAAGAATAGAGTAATTTTGAAGTTTTGTCTAAGATTAAGGACGGACGCAAGGACCGAAGGGGCCATTTTTTGTGTTGTAAGGAGGGTATACAAGTTTTGGCTTAGCCCAATTTAACAACGTTTTTACTTGACTTGTTTTTTCAAAGGTTTCTTTTTTTATTTTCAAAGGTTTATTTTTGTATTGATCCAGGGATATGGAAAATAAGTTTCTCCCAAAAATAAAGAATGCGAGAAATGGCAAACCCTAGCAAGAAGTATTTACAGCACCCTGTTTCTGTGAAAGCTGCAGCTACGCTAAAACGAGGAGTCAGTCAAAACTCAGTCGTGCTACTGTACAAGTCTATGGGAACGACCCTACGCGAAAGCAGGGTCCCTTAAAGACTTCAAACTGACTACTAACAGATAACCAGCTAATTTTATCGACAGCACCAAAATGTTTTAATGATGTTTATTATGAATCCTTACTCAGCCTTTCTTGACGAGTAAGAGATTTTATTCTAAGCCATGAAAAAGCTTCTTTGCAAAATTAGTTATTTGTTTAGTGTCGTCCGCTGTGGTGCTTTTGCGAGCGTCTATCATACATGTTAACCCAGTTTCAGACATCTAAAATGATTCATTAGCGGGTTTCAACCTCGTAACTTATGGCGTATATAGAAGTTTCTATGAAATGCATTGGGCGATCTGTTTTAATTGGTTAAAAATATTTGTTTTTTTTTATCAAAAGCCAAAACGCGATTCCTACCTATTCACTCGATATACTCGTAGGTTGGTTGCTTTCAACCTTTAGCTTAGCAACTGTTTCTATGTGTAAAGTGACGTGTTATCAACTATCCGCAGCAAATTTGATAATAATGATAAATTTCCACGAAAAATAATCGCAAATACTTTTATCGTTTACAATTTCTATGATTTTGCTGTGATGTGAGTTTTCGCCGAAAAAAAACATGTTTGTGCTGGACGAGGGATTATTTGACAAAGAACAACTTTAATTTACCAGAATTTATTTCACAGTCATTTGAGTTTTTGGCCAAAGTAAAAAAAAAAACTTTTTCTACTAAGCAATGTAAGGATTATTTGTAAAATGAACACCCCCCCCCCTTTTTCATTGGAAAAATGTTGAAGAGAAACTGAAAAGTTAAGAATTTTCCTAAATTGTTCATTGGCACCATATCGCTTTTCAGAGACATTGACAATATTAACTTGAAAGTTTAGCAATATCACAAGAGTTTTGCCAAGGACTCCTAGTTTAGTTTTCCCTGACAAATGTTATAAATTCGGGATAATTAAATAGGATTTGTCATCACTTTTTCCTTTGACTTTAGACGTTCTGTTCGGGCCAGTAACTAAGAAACGATAGAAATTTATGATTATTGTTGGTCTTGGACACAGACTGCCTCCTGATGACGCGTCATGTTTCATTGGTCGGTGTGTCGTGGTCGTGATGTTTTCATTTTGTGCTGTTTGCCATTTTCAGTTTCCTTTCTAACCAGTTTCCGGTGCAAGTTTTGTAGTTGTCTCACTGGCTGGCTGGTCTTCGAGAAGGTAACAATTTGTTAGAGGTGCTACAATCATAACTCACGTTCAGTGCCGGTTATTTAATTCCTGTTACATGCGGCCAACACGTAGGATGCATTTATAACAACGGACAAATTGTCAATGTCCGCCAACAAGGAACGGCGCTTAGCTCTCCCTCTCTTTCCGTTTAACGGCAGACAACACGTTACCGATGCCACTAACACCGAAACAGCTGCTACTAACTGGACCCCGTTCGAGGGCCCACTCTGCAGCATATAAATATGGTTACATTAATACCCAATGGCCAGAAGAAGTGAGTTGTGCAGCTCCTGTACCCACATGCATCCTTGTGCGCCAGTAATTTGAGGGCCTCGCTCCTTGTGTATGAGTGTGGGTGAGTTGCAAGTTTGTGCGGCAACCGTGAGCTTGCAGTCTGCCACTCGGTCTTTGGCAGTTGTTGTCCTTTGCCTTTCTTTCGTTTTTGTTCCGTTTTTGCACCGAACAAAATTCAAATTAATCTTTGGCACAACTACATTATGTTTCCTGTCATTTCTAACAAAACACCCGTCCACCCGTTCGGCACCGCCCACCCGAACATCTAGAGCCGCATGGATGGCCACACACGCTCAGCCACAAGTCGTCGTGTTGTACGTATGCGAAATGGACTAGAAGAAGCGAACAAACGGTGTACAGTAACCAAAAAAAAACACGACAAAATTGCAAAAATTACCGGAAACGGATATGCTTGAATGCGACAATTGTGCAAAGGCATAACTAGATTAAAGGCCAGTGCACAGCTCCTCGCTTCGCCGAGGCCAACACCGACCGGCTCAATGACTCCATTAGGAAGATGGCCAAGAAGACATACGCCACCACCTACCAGGGAGCCGGCTGTAGCTACTAAATTAAACATTGCGAATGACGTTTGTTGAATTGCTATCAGGATTCGACACTGAGGACTACATGTTTAGTTGTTGTTCTTGTTGTTGCTGCTGCTGTTGTACGCTTTGTGAGCAGCAAATGCTTATATTTTTAAAACATTACTCAAGAGTTTGCCACTTGTTTATTTGTTTAATGTTTAAACTTATAAGTGCTCGTCCAAAACACACTTGTACTCTCGTACCTTTGAACACACAGAGACGAGACATATGCCCGCCCGTCTATCCATACGTCCGCCCGTGCACACTCTTGCCTCCAACGGGGCACTCATGTACACAAACAATTTGTAGACTAAGTGCTCTCTTTACGCCAAGAGTAAATACGTAGTAGTCCTTACACTCACCCTGGCTAGCAGGCTCTCTGGCCCAGTGCGGACTTAGTTCTGATTCTGTTACAGTTTCCATTTCCCTTTGGCAGGACCTCACCTCAGTGGCTCCGCCGTATGCGGGCGGTAGCAAACAGAAATAGAAAGAGTAGCAACCGAAACTCGGTAAACTTTCCGCTTTACATCAGTAGTAGCAAAATATTACGAAGCACAAGACAAGTCTAAGGAGGAGAGTGTATTTGGGCGGGCGCGCGTGTGTGTGTGCTCATGGATGTATTCATCTATATCCTGCTGCCTCCCATTCTACCGGTTGGCCATCGCCAATATTGGTTGTGGAGTCGGAAGAAATATTATAAACTTTGTGTACTTTCTGTCGTTGCTGTTGTTATTTTTGCAGCATGAACAAACTTCCGATTTGATTTAAAAGCCATTTTATAATTGAAGCATTTCTGGGTGGCGTAGTTGCTACTGCTACCACTTCTACAGCTGGCATTGCTTGCGTTGATGTTGTTGTTGTTGTCCGTTGCCAGAGGTCCTGCAGGCAAAATCCTATGTACATTTTAATTTAACTCCCCCAGATTTAAGGGGGGCGGGAAGCAAGCTAAGGCAGAAGGCAAAGTAAATAAATGAACAGAATCTTATCCACAAAAAAAATCGAGGGAAGGTTATACCACCGAGGGTATTGGACCGAATACAGGAAATAACCAGCCTCATACCTTCGTGTAGTATAACTTTAAAGATCCTCGAAGTGCCGTAGCGTTACTGATAGCTGATCTCAACCAAGATAATTCATTTGCCTTCAGTATTTCTACTAGCCTATCGTATAGTAATGATGCTATAACTTTGAATGCTTTGCTATTGCATGATTTGTAGACCCTCTACCATAGGATGGTCGGTATACTAAATACGAGTAAGCCATGCCGTTTGTAATGCCTCAAAATATTAATCGAAGCCTTTATAGGGATTATTTAGTAATGAAAGTCGCAAAATTCTAAGGCAATCTAGGCATTTCCGCCCGTCCGGCTATACGAATTAAAAGGACCCTAAAGTTTTAAAAAGTGGGAATTGTGAATGGGGTAAGTGTTTTACAAAAGTGGCCCACATTTTTAACTTTCAAGCACTTCACCGTAGGAAGGAGTGCATACTTGTCATTATGTTTGCAACTCCTTGAAATATTGAACGAAGTCTCTATAAATTTTATATCTTACTGATCGCTGGCAAATTCTACACGCTCTAGCCATGTCCGTCGCCCAGTCGTGTGCCTGGTGAAAGGACGATAGAGGTCAATCGATTTAAGTTAAAACCCTGAAATTTTAACGACGATAATTTGGAGACATAATTTGTTTAGGACTGTCTCAAGAAATCCGACCAGGGGTAGACATTTTTTTTAATATCAAAAGTAACTCAGCATTAATAACACTGTTTTAAGTATTTTCCTAACATGTCATACTTTCCTACTCCTAATATCTCAAAAACAGGCATGATGCTGGATGTTACTGTTCTTTAGGTCCAAAAACATCTCCAGTGGACCTAAGATAGGTTCAATAATAAACAAGGACGTATAGCAATCAAAGTTAATCGAGTTTCATTTCCCTTCCGTATCTACAAAATCTCCTTTATTAAACACCGTTTCCAGTACAGAAACATCAGCACATCGGAGATGGTCAACTATTAAGGTATCAGCCCTAACAAAAAATGATGTGAAAGGTCCACATCTACAGCAGGGCGAAAAAGGCTCGAGATATTGGTCTCCATGTAGAAGAGAAATTTAGTTGCAATGGGGCCTAACACCAAAAAAAATCCAAAATTGGTTTAAATCTCTCAATAATCTCCTATGCATCCATAATATGGTGGGCGACTATGGAGTAAAAAAGTTAACATTGAAGTATTTCAAAAAGTGCAACATTCTGCTTCATCGACCTGAGTAGTGCCTAATATTTGACTACACAGTAGAGCGCCCATTAAGTACCTAGAAAAATGGAAAAGTGTTATTCTTTCCGCTCCCCGCTAATTTTCTAGTATATGGGGCATCAAAAATAATAACAGTGCAAATCGGATGGAAACCGGCTAGTCCGTCACGACTTTTAGCCCTATAAACGGAATAAACTAGTTGCAAGCTTTGCTGAGCTATAACCCGTAAGCCAGACCACTTTCGGAAAATACACCTTAAGTATTTGTGTTGCAAATATACAGGCATACATTTTTCACTTAACCAATTTTTAGCTTAGCTATGACCCTTCATGATGTTTTCAGAGCTCAAACTTCAAATTTGAATCAAATTTTTTTTCAAACGTAAATTAGTAGTTTTACTTAAAAACGTTTGAAATAACAATTTGACTCAAATTTGAAGTTTGGCCTCTGAAAACACCAGGTATTTCGTGGCTTGGAGCAAACATCCGCCTCCTCTACTTCAAACCAACATAAATCTGTCCTTAGTTTGACCTGAGAAGTATGGATCCTAGGGGCTGCACAAAACGACCCGTAGGAAATTGTGTACCGTAAACAAGGACCCTAGGAAATCCAGATAATAACGAGCGACTATAAGGAGTATAAATATGACTATCAACTCAACAACCCTTATAAAATGTTTACATTAAGCTTTGTTCGACCAGATGATATTCGTAAGATACATTACGTTGTGACTGGATATGGGGGCGTGGCGACGCGCACACAACAATTAGAAACAAGACGATGATATTTGGAACATATGCTACTCGAATGACAAGGATCGAAACACACTTTGGAAGAAAAGTAGTCCATCGGACGCCTACTTTTCTTCCTTTAAAAATCTAATTTAAAGTCATTTAATCATGGGCCGATCAATTATAGAAGAATGGAATCAATTTTAGAGAAATGAAATCAATGAGTAGCATAATAAAAAAAACGACTGTATTGTGATAAAACTAGATGTTTATACATCGATATTTATAAATATTTAATTTTGTTTGTTATTTTTTAAATCAGTGTCCTACAAGTGGGCTTCCTTCCCCACAATATTACTCCCTAAATAAGATCTCAAGTACATAGACGAGGAGTATTTAAACATTAAATATTTTACACCTTAATTTTAATATTTAAAGACTGTTGGGGGAAAAAATTAGCTCAATTTATATTCATTAGTTGATGCTGTTCCCGGCACTTCTTGTTGCTCCACCCGCCAGCTGCTGCTGCGCCCGGTCTACACTGCCAGCTAGTTCCTCCACATCGGCAGCATCAGCAGCCGTGCTTTCCCCCAAACCATTAGAATAATTGAAAAGTTTTTTGTTTTGTTTTTCTGTTTTTCTTGCTGTTGTTGTGCCGCGATTTCGGCAATAAATTTGTCACTGACAACTACGAAATCAAAATGAATGAAATGCCAGACGTTTCATCATTTCGGTAATGATTACGATGACGTTGCTAATATGCTGTTGTTGGCATTGGTGTTGTTGTCGCCGTTAACACAGAAAAACATAAGGACAACGATGCTTATAACACCCCAACCAGCCGCACGCCACTCCATGCCAATGGCTGGTGTTTAAGGGATGGTTATGATACTTAGTCACCCACACATACACATACGCACACACGTACACGGGGACACACTCGAATTGGTTTCGTTTTATTTGCGAATGTCGATACAAGCAAGGAGTACTTACACACACATGTACCCTTGATACTCTCATGTGTGTAAAGTTACACCAGTGGAGTATGTTTGCGTGCGCGTGTGAGTGTATATGTGTGTGTCTATTAAAAGCAGCTCATCCTTAAAACCAATTGATAAACTTTTTTCCCTTTGCCAATTTTTGGTTGCCGCTGCCGTTGGATCGGTTTGGTCGGGCGGCATGTCCGTCTGTCTGTCGGTCGCGTTGCTGTCTGTTTGGGGAAATTTGTCTTTTGAATTATTAATGAATGTTGTTTTCGATATGAAAAACATTTGCTTTCGTATACTGGGGAGAGGGGAAGTTCGGCGGGGGCCCTTCAGCTGTAAATCAAAAAAATTTCAGATCGAGCTAAGAAAAAATTTTCCGTTAGATTTCTGTGTTTCATTTGATTGTTGTTTGTTTTGTTTTTGTTTTCGGTTTTGTTTCGTTCGCTTCTTTGTGGGGGAAAACCCGGTATCAATGATTGGCTTTTTCACATATCCTTTACAAATAAAATAAAAAGGGAAAAATATGAAAGTCAGCGCTAAAGCACACAATGAAAAGTTTTACATCCGCCTACAACGAATTGCTCAAACCCTACAAGTACGAGTATTAAAAAAAACTTAAAGCGAGGCAAAGTGTTCGCGTCAGTGAAGGCAACATTTTCCGTAAAATTCTTAGCCTAATCCATACGCATCGAAGAAAAACAAACAACTTGGCTTCTGCCCAAAAAAGAGCCTTAAAAATTATGTAAAATACTTACACCCTACTCCAATGTATAGACTAAAAAAATTACAAATTGAAAGCCTGGCTCACATCTGTAATATCCAAAAATATTAGATCTTGACATCATTCAACCAGCCATATCGACTTCGATAGTACAGACTCAAGCTGTTTATAGAATATGTTTGACATCATTTCAGCAATAGCATCATCAAATAAAGGTCTTCACCTTGTAACTATAGAGAATCCATTCAAACTCCATACATCAGTAGTTTCAGTCTTTCACCATAAAACAATTAACAATCAAAGTCGTTTTGTTCGACCAGTCCCTTATATGCCTTCCAACGTCCTACGCAAATAATGCGCCAAAAATTCGCCCATTTTTTGTGTCCTTTCGGTTTATGGTGTATTCCTAATCGCAACCAAAAATACAAAACTAATTTACTTTAAATTGCTAGCAAACTCTGCTTTATTTTGACTACCCATATACCCGTTTTGACTATTGATCGCCTGTTTTGACCTTTCGGGACGTTATTTGGGCCATATGAGCCACAACGTAAATCAACTATACTTTTTTTTGAGATATAAAGTTGGTTCCGTTTTATAGAATCCATTTAAACAATCAACTATGATTTGTTAAACAAACACTCGAAAAGTGTACTTCTTTCCGGGGCACATTTAGTCCCTTAAAAGGGCAACTTTCAAGCCCCTGCGCTCATTTACAAACCCAGACAGCTCATGATCATAAGCCATCATCATGCAAAATTTCAGGATCCAAGGTTGATTCTTTTGGTAGCTATCGTGCGATTAATAATGTAAATATCCCATAGCGAGCGTCGACTGTGGTCAACCTTGCTTGATGTTGCAAACGGAATGACAATTTTAGTATACCAACCTCTCTTCGGTGGAGTGTATTCGGTATTCGGTCGGCCCGACTATAAGATATTCTACACCACTCTGGTATACAGAAGATTCGCTCCTGTATCTGGAGTGTGAGGAAAGTCAGAGTGTTCTAAGTCATGGACGATATGATCCAGATTTACAAGAGGTAATTATTAGTCGCTCATAGTGTAGCATGCGTTTAATTTGTAGTTTATAGAGCTGCGATACCTCAAATCGGGAGGTTCCTTTATTCGGCGGCTATTAGAAAACATGGACTTGTGTAGTATAATTTCAGCAGTGATGGTTGTTGGTCGTATGTTACGCTTTATGCGATTTTATTCGAAATTGAATGTATTATGTGGCTTCTTAAGCTGCTGCCTCGGTATTGGGAGAATTATATGCATGATATCAAAACATATACTGATTTGGACCAATTTCAAAGGGTTTCACAGTTGGCCCAAACCTAAACAATTTGCCAAGTTTTATCAAAATCAGTATAAACGAGTAGTTGCAAACTGTATTACGATGAAGACAATAGACGAACGGGCATCGCTCAATGGAATTGGACTATATCTAGCCATGTTCATTTACATACATCCCTCCGATTTAGAGTCCTTCAGCTCCAATACCAACACAATCGGCATATTTTATACTTATAGGCCTTCTTCTTAAAAAAATCTACCCTAAGCAGGTTACTTACCCCAGCGAGCTCGATCATATCGCCCTGACTTTCCTTAAAGCAAATTTTCGGTTAGAGGAACTACAGCTGTGGATGCCATACATTAAATTCCGGGTTTAAAAGCACCAGCCAGCTCACAATTGGCTTTCCTTGCCTAAGCTAATGCAAACAATATTTTCCACAAACGATAGCTAATGTTTACTCTCGTTACCGTTAGCTTAATAAAGCACACATGTCTGCCAATCGCGATTGGCTATTTGGCTGCTAATATTTTCCTAATTTTGGCTAACCATTTTTCGTAAGCTGTTTTCAGTGTGAGCTGTTTTCAGTGCTGTCAACGAAACATGGGGGGAATATAAAGTAGCGACTTTTGATACTCGTATAAGGTTTTTAAATAAATACGTATTTCCATGCAGGAACCGGCGGGGAACTTCTCTCAAATCAGAGAGTTGTGCACGATGTTAATCTATTGACCCTGCACACAATCGCCGAAACCAAGAAACGAGCTGAATTAGAAACCAGATTGGCAAAAACTAGAAAGGAGCTGAATTAGAAACCAGATTGGCAAAAATTAGAAAACAGATTAGCCGAGGAAGCTCTTGCTTCTACTTCTATTGCTAATGCTATTTGCTTTTTTTGTTAGCAGTGGCTTCTTTGGCTAATGCCAATTGAATGTTGCGGCTCTTTTGGCTTTAGCATTTGTTGGCTTGTTAGTTTTGATTTTTTGAAGCTAAAGTTAAAGTACAAATTGTGTGGTTTTGGCTAAGATCGCGTTAGCATTTTAAGCCCTGTTTAAATTCGATCCTGCTTAAGTCAAGCAGGAGTCGTAAGGGTATCCCATAGTCGGCCTCGTCCGACTCTAGCTTATTCACTTATTTATATATGCATTTGTTAGTATTGGCATGTGGTTTCCACAGGCCCATGGAGAAATAAACACTTCATTTAAAAGTGACGAACCAATTTTTCCCCATATTTTCTTATATTTTGCTTTTCTTTCACCTTTTTTCGGCTATTATAAAATATATATACGAGTATAAGTATACTCGTACATGTTGCCCTCGGGGCTCACTGGTACAAGTGTTCCCGGTGTAAGCCCATAACATGAGTGAGGTGCTGCTTCTGATTTATGCTGATGATGAATACCCACTTCCTTTCCGGACACACCAAATAAAAGCTATTGAAATATGGCTAACCTGGTTTTGGGTGCTTCTTTTACTTTTGGCCAAATCATGTTGCCTTCATCATCGTGTCGAACGAAGGTTTCTTAAAAAGTTTCCCCATCATATTTCAGCCCAAAAATAGAATATGATAACTACAGCAGCAACAACAACAACAATAACAAGGAGTGTATGAAAGAAACCGGCAAAGAAGAAGAAGAAACCAACTAAAGCATGAATATGTTAATTATTAAGTAGAACTTGTCATTGGGTATTTAAAAAACAATTTTACATTTCTGCGTCGTGCTCTGCTCTTCCCCCAGTCGCCCAGGCTGCTTGCCGTTGACGAGCAGTTTTATTTGCCAGCAATAACTTTTCAACTTTTCCCCGCACCCAGGCCGGCTCACTTACACAAATGCTAACATTTGTATTCCCCAAACATTCCTCTCGTTCGGCGTCGTTATATTTTTGTGGAAGAAATCAACCTCACAAATGTTCTCTGGAGTCGTTCTTCACAGCTTTCCTTGTTTTTTTTTACGGCAGAAATAAAAGAAGAAAAGTTGTTTAGAGTTTAATAAATTTCACTGCGTGCCAGTGTGTGAGTGACTGACTGAATGCCTATGTGTGTATGAGTGAGCGTGTGTTAGAGCTAAGGTTTCCCTAATATGAACGTGCATTTATTACATTAGAAACTTTTGTTGCTGTTGCCGATGCTGCTGCTCAATGTTAAATAAGAGTTTCTTGGCAACATTTCACTCACAATCAAAACCAAAAAAATCCAGCTTGCTTTTTGTGTTGCCATTGCTGCTTGCTGTTGTTGAACTTTTTCCGCAAAGGAAACAAAAACGTACGAAGAAAAAACATAGAACTCCGTAACAACAGTAACTTCGGCGGCATTATCATCATCAGCAGCAACATCATCATCGTGAGGAACCTTAGCAGCAGCAGCAGCACGATGCTGATTTCCATCTGTAATATAAACCTACCGGCACAGATCTACACATCCTAACTCATGCATGTATGTGTGTATGTATGTTCCGAAGAAGTCTGATGCCTTGTTCCACATTTCATGGAAAATTATGAACTGAAATAAATTGTGAAACGGCTCCCTGCCCGCCACTCGGCAAAAGGCAGTGCCGGCCAGGGGACTGAAATGAATTATATTCCGTATGTATATTTGCAAAATAATAGAAAATTTGATTTTAAACTTTTGCGAGTGCGTGTGTGTGGGTGTGCGGCTGTTTTGCATAAAGTTTCAAGTTATGATAAAGCCGCATTGTAATTCTTCTTCGGGACCCTACAGCTCACACCTCACACAGCCACGGAGTCAACTCACCAACACACCCACTTATCCGAAGGCACCCAATGGTTCACCTACAAAAGTTTCTGTGCTCTTCCTTTTTTCGGTTGATTTTTTTTTCTTTTTTTTTGAAGATGGTGCGGCTGGTGGGGGTAGTTCTGGGAAAAAGTTTCCTCTTCTGTTTTTAACATTTAACATGCATAAATTTCATATGTTTACTGGTCTATGAAATCCAGGAATTTGTTAAATAAAAATACAAAGCGTATGCGTGTGTGGATGTTCATGTATGTGTCTGCCTGTCGGTGACGGTGTGTGTGTGTGCGTACTTCTGGCATTTTATTTAAGTTTCTAAGACTTGAACTCAAATGGATTTCCGTTCGATAGAGTCAAGTGAATGGGATTTGGCCAGAACCGAATTTATAACTCGGTAAAAAGGATGATTTAACAGAAATCGAAACATTAAATCCTTAATTGGCCTATCGTTCACTTATTTGCCTTTCTTTGGGCATTTTAAAATAAATAAACAAAAAACAAGGCTCCAATGCAAAACTTATTCAACAATATCCATTTATTAAAAACAGGAAATAAGTGTGTATATCAAGGATAATAAATCAAACTCAATCAGGTGCTGCCTGTCAGCAGTGGTGATTAGCCTCTTTTAAGTGGAATTTGTCCACAGCTGGGGTGATATACAATTTGTAATTATACAATCTCATACCCGCTTCGGTATCTGTTAGGCGGAAATTGTTGAGTATGCTCAAGTTACTTGCCCACTGGAAGACTGTCTAAACATCAGTGTCATTTATACTTCATTTCCTATAGAATGTAATAAAAACCTATAGATTTAGCATAGCAATGTCCTGTTCAATTCCAGCTAGATTAAACTTAAAATGCTTTATGTAGACCGCTGGCCAATATGTTCGAGCTATGGTTATTTTGGATGCAACGCCTAAGAAGTACATCAAACAGTTTTTAAAATTATCTCATTCTATTTGTAGACGAATTCAAAAGCTATAACCGTGAGAAATTCAAATTTAATACTCGTAATAAACATTTTTTTCCAAATATTTTATTTATTTATTTATTCACACATTTATTACAATGAAATTGAAAATAAACTAAGTTAAAGGGCACTAGCATCGGAAGCTATCGGCTGAAATTCCAAATATTTTTTTCACTTTGTAAGGACACAAGTAATATGGCACTTTAGGGGAAAGGGTCATTACAGAGATGAATGCAGAAACAAAGTTTAGCAAGTTTCTGTCGATAGTTTCGATTTACGAGTACATACACCCTCAGCCATATATCCACTTTAAACTTTTTCGTCGTTTGGTCCCCCACCACATAACGCGAACCACTAAATGGGTTTGCTTCAACACAGAGGTTCATTTGTGTGGAAGCTACATACAGAACAAAAATATAAAATAATCTGTTGGAACTATGGATATTCGGTTTAAAAAACTACAAGATCATCGTACTGTACTTTCAACTTATTGATCAGTCATACCAATTAAACGCGAAAAAGGTATTTTGTTGCTGGTTGTGGCAACCAACAGCAACAAAAAAAAGTTGCTAGTAAAACAGAAAATGTGCCAGGCCAGTTAGTTTTGTGGTCGCCCTCGTACAATGCCTTATATGTTATACAACATTTAAGGAAGGTACGGAATATGTTATTAAAAGGCATTGCGATCATTTTCACAGTAATTTAAATATAAGAAAAGAGTAGATCTGTTTTACAGAAATAAAAAAATATTTTTGGAAAAATTGAAAAAAATGGTTATTGGGAGAGGAAATTTATGAGCCAAAACCATTTTCCAAATTAAAAAACGGGATTTCAGTTAAATAAGCTTGAATATTGTCAGGAAAGGTAGACCATTGTATGATGGTGTTTTTATTAAGCAATTGTTGAACAAAACTTGGCAAAGGCTTAATTATAATACTAAATTTATAGAGTCTCTTCCCTTGTCCAGTAATACTGTAGGCCGTCTTACTGTTCAATTAGGAACATATGTTGAATCTGCCGTTAGGGAAAAAATTAATAAGTTTATTATTTCGTTTTTTTTGTACTAATATCAGAATGGCGTCTGTTACTAACCTTTTCTATGGCTATAAATATCTAAATTCTCTCAATTTGTTTACTCTCTAGTAATCACTAATACACAAGCAACAAATTTTTGACAATCCTTGTTTTAGATCCAAAAATTCTCGTCTGAAGGTTCGGCTACTTGGTACGTTGCACCGATACTATAGTTCCAATAACTGAACATTAAAGAGTACCAACTAACATTCGGTTGTACTGATGGAATATTGTGCCTGTAACCGTGCCGTTGGCAAAAAATTCAGTTGGGACAACGAGTCCATTCTCTGTGTGTCCTAGAATGGGGCGTGGAATCCACTTGTTTGTTATGCGCATACAGAACTGAACTAGGCGTATTGGAGAAAACAAACGTGTCATCGACTTTATTTATTTAAATATGATTTCAAAAACATAAAGGATTTTTGAACACTAGGTGATAAGCTATGTGGATTCTAATCTTCACTTAAACAAGGTCATTGGAGTGAGGGGTACCCATATGAGACCAATTTTTTGACGCCAAGTCTGACTTATAACGTAGTTCTTAAGTGGGTTTTGTCGTTTTGTGTGGGAGATACCAGAAGAGGTAACTGCCGAAGGCAGGTATGGAAAAATATTATGACATGTAATATTTAAAAACGATTAATACTCGTAACTCCTTCTGATTTTGTTAAAACATATGAAGGGTCTCAATTGCTTTATTGTTTCACTATTTATTAGAAATACTAAGTAAAGGTCGAGGAAAATAAGAAACAACTTTTTTTGTTGATTCTTCATAGAAAGGCCCCTAAGGTTAAAAACCAGTTTTGTTCAGGAGAGCCATTTTAAAGATTAGGTCCCTTTCAATTTGCGATTAGAATCGTCGACTTCACTTTCATAAAACGCGCATTTCTCTGGGAGGGAACACTTTTGGGGCATGGGATCGGTCTCATTCGATGCTCAAATGTTGTCCACATCAAAAAAAGATAAAAATGAAAATTGATTCTTTTACCCTTAGGTCCCTTTCTCTATGCGCTGCCACATACATGGAAGATGCTAAAGCGTAGTAGGTATTGACTAGAGCAAATATCATCGACATCACATAAAAAGTAACTACAGTCATGCTACATCGTACCTTTTCAGACTTTATAAGTCTAGAAATTACCCTCTAACTCGAATGCACCTTAATTATAGTCTTGTAAAATGTCATGACAGAAATTAGAGACTTATTTCTAAAATTATAATTTGCCAAATACTGTTCCCTGTTATTTGAATATCGGTGTGAATGAAAGTCACACAAGTACATCAAAAAATTGGCTAGCAACATCTGACAATTTTTATCTGCGAAATTTTTACCCCGGCTACTTGACGAGTAAGAGTTTAATCTTAATTACTGAGTTCCAATGGTCTAGAGTAGCCAGATTTTAGTATAATTCCCCCTTTTATACTTATAAATATAAGCATTAAGTCATACACACAGAGAAAAAGTTAGTTGGAAATCGGTTAAAGCTACACAAATTTCGTTGTAAAAGTAGAATTTCCGTTGCCAGTACGGAATCTTTTAGTCGTATTTAATCGGGATCGGAATTATACTCGTATGCATTAAAAAACTCGTTTTAAGCACTCAAGTTTGCAATACAAAAGAGATAGCCTGGTCTTAAAGAGTTCGTTTTTTCTTTCAACAGTTACTGCATAGCTTTCTGATGAAGGTCGTCACAGACCCGAAATCGCCAGTGTGTATCTACGAAAAACAAAAATTCCGTTCCCTAGTAATGAACTACTAGATGATACATTTTATCAAAGTATTGTAAACACAACCTAGAGTTCGGTCATGCCAATGAAAGGCAGAAAAATATTTAGTTGCCAAACCTGGTAGTTGTGGCCGCCAATTTTTTTGCAGATTGTAACAAACAATTGTCGGTGAGGATGACAAACAATTTATAGAAGCGGGTTGTTTGGCAAAGCTTTTTGCGAATGTAGATTGTTTGTTTAAAAATATTTAAATATTCATAACTTCAAGCTAAACTGATAGTAAAAAGGCAGTCCAAAAATGACGCTTCGAATTGCACTAGTCTGATCTAAAATTCTAAGTAAACATTACATTTACTTAGATTTTTTTAAGGAGAGCCTGTTAGTCTATTTCTTTGTCTAATGAATAAATTGGTAAATAGCTTCGAGTTAATAACTCATAACATCAAGCACTTCTACAACTGAATTATGCTACCTTAAAATCTTCTAATTTTCATTTTCAACAAATACAGTTTTCTCTGAAAATGTCTTTTCTTATTTTCTCCACTGTTTCATCGAGAAACGACACGGTTGTATTTATATTTTAGTGAACTTAAAGCAGACAACCTAAAAATGCAATATGCGGTTCTAATACTTTCTTACTCTACTTTAAGTACCATTTACTGAAAATTGCAGAGTACGGATGCAAACGTTTAGTCCATGCAACCTTAAGCCTTCAGTTGGCAACAAATCTTTTCTCTGAGTGTCGACAATGTCAATAAAGATATACTACTTTATCCAAATTTTTAAAACTCTTTCTCTAGGTTTGATAAACAGGATTATTCTTATACTGGGACTTAATCTTGTCTATAATGAACACATAAATGTATGTGAAAACAACTTTTCGGCACAGCCTTTTGTGTTCAACAGCTATTACTTTTTCGCACCAAAAAGGGTTTCAAATATCAATTTCTCTTTTCCTTAAAATCCTTTCCCTCAGTAAGAGGTTAACAACTCGCCTTCAAACAATTTGTTTGACGATTTGCAACTTAAATCCAGTAGAACGAACCGAAAGAATAGCTAAATAAACGAACGGCCTTAGGTGAGATTTTGTTGCCACAAAAAGGGTCATTCGCATTTCAAAAGTGCGCTTTAGACTACACAAAGAATTCAATTAAATTTATTTGCGGCGAAAAACTTTGCGGAATAGGTCCAGAGAGCGGCTGAACGAGTAGACGGGCGCACACACTACGTACGCTGTGTTCTATCCCATTTCAGCTGTTTAGACCTGGCCAACATCGGAGAAATTGCGGCCGTAGCAGTAGAAGAGCAATACCATTGACGGCGACGACACGAAAAACATTTAGAACTTTTGACCCAGTGGCAGTGCAAGTTGCGTGCGTACGTTCGGAGAGACTGTTAATCTTTACGAACTTTTAATTACTTTTTGAAGAACTTTAAAAACGGCAATAGACAGGACGCAACACCAGCAAACCGGCAGCAGCAACAGCAGCAGCCAGCAACAACGACAATAATTACAATAAAAATATTTATAAATTGTTTAGTCAAAACTTTGGTGTGCGTTTTTCCATTGTGGAACACAACATTTTCACTTCAATGCCCCTCGATTCAAACGCACACAGCCATGCACATTCATACAAGCAAGCAGTTGCCACTGGCGGCAGCGGCGACACATACTAAAGACAGCATAACAACACCTCCTTTATGGACACTTTCAACTTCTCGAACAATTCACAGTGTTTTGTAACCGAACAATAAGCGAAGGGTGGTAACATTTTTACAATGGAACGATAACAAATTGAAAATCATGAAATGTAAAAAAACCTTAAAACCTTATTCGCATGTACATAAACTCAATATTTACTGGACTTCGAGACGTAATTTTACAATTCCTATTGAAATTAAGGGGCAAAATCAGATAGAAAATAAATCCTGTGGATTTTGTTCATATATGTGATAGCGCATAGAGATAGGGACCTAAGGGTAAAAAAATGGATTTTCACTTTTTTTTTGATGTGGACAACATGTGAGCATCGAATGATACCGGTCCCATGCCTCAAAAGTGTTCCCTCCCAGAGATATGCGCGTTTTATGAAAGTGATGGTACACCAAAGATACACGTATTTAAATCTTTAAAATGACTCTCCTGAACAAAACTGGTTTTTACCCTTAGGTCCCTTTCTATGCCGTATTTTCTAATGCCGTAGAAAATACATTTCAAATTTTATTCTTAACCCAATAAACAGCGATTCGGTAAAAAACAATTCAAACAAGTAAAGAAGTCGTTAAGTTCGGCCAGGCCGAACTGTATATACCATCCTCCGTCCCTACTCTACTTATATAGGGTGATTGAATTTGAGGTACGTCTCAGATGGTCCATCCGTTGAGTCCAATATTCGATGACGCGTTCGAGCATTTCGACAGGTATGGCGTTAATAAAACGCGCAACGTTGGCTTCCCAAACCTGAATTTTAGCTGATTTGTCAGCATAGACTTCGGACATTACCTAGACCCAAAGAAAGAAATCTAACCGTGTGATATCACACGATCTTGGTGGCCAATAGGCCGGCCCAAAACGTGAAATTATCTGCTCACCGAAGTGTTCTCTCAATAAACCCATTGGTTGATGCGATGTGTGGCAACCAAATGTCGCTGAGATCACGAGCTTCAATTTCAGGCATCAAATAGTCGGTTATCATGGCAAGATAACGTTCGCCATTGACGGTTACGTTCTCACCGGCATAATTTTTGAAGAAATATGGACCGATGATGCCACCGCCCCACAAACCACACCAAACCGTTGTTTTTTTGGATGAAGTGGCAGCTCTTGAACCTCTGCTGATTTCTCTTCGTCTCAAATGCGGCAAATTTGCTTGTTTACATACCCATTGAGCCAGAAATGGGCCTCATCGCTGAACAAAATTTGGCTCGAAACGTCGGATCTTCTTGGAACTTTTCAAGAGCCCATAGAGCGAAGCGATGTCGCTTGGGAACATCGGGCGGCTTTAGTTCTTGCAAAAACTTATTTTGTACACTTTCAATGTAAGATCTCGACGTAAAATGCACCTAGTCGTTCCATACGTCAGTCCGAGTTGCTGCGAACGGCGCCGAATCGACTGTTCACGGTCTTGGTGTACACTCTCAGCTACATCCGCTACATTTTCCTCACTGCGTGCTGGCCGTGGTCTATTCGGTCGAATATTATCCAATAATAAATGCTGGGTCTCAAGATGGGTTATGGCGAATAGTACGCTTAGTAGTCCGATTATGTTGACCATAGTGCACGAAATTGAACGAAGTAAGCGAAATACATTCCTCACAGAGCGTTAATTTTCGTAATAAAGATGAACGATTTGTAAACGTTGTTCAGACGTTAGTCTTTCAAAGATGAAATGCCAAACAACGTGATCTGCACGCAGAAAAAAAGTATGGTTGAGGTGACAATATTTGAAGAGGATCATGCTATTATTGGGTATATGGTTGTGGCACAACAATACTATGATCCTGACAACAATAGTATGATTCACACTCAACCATACTATGATATCCACAACAATAGTATGATTCACCCTCAACCATACTATGATCTTCACAACAATAGTATGATTCACACTTAACCATACTATTATCTCCACAACTATATTATTGTCCTCACAACCATAGTATTTTTATCATACAACCATAGTTTGATCCTCACAAGAATAGTATGATTCACACGCAACCATACTATCATACACACAACCATAGTATGATTCACACTCAACCATACTATAATCTCCACAACAATAGTATGATTCACACTCAACCATGCTACAATCTTCACAACAATTGTATGATCCTCACAACCATAGTATTTTTCTTATACAACCATAGAATGATCCTCAGAACCATAGCATGATTCAATCAACCATACTATGATACCCAAAATTATTTATTAGGAATGGGTGTTGTTCACCATCCGTGCAGGCAGATTTTAAATAAACGAGAATCACTCTGTACTAGAGTATTTCACCGAACAAAGTAAACACAATAAAAATCCCTCGAATTACCTTTCAATTGTTGTTGTTTTTTTATAATGGACAACAACCATGCACTGTAACGTGTATGTTTTTTTTTTGGTATATCAATCGCACACACATACATGTATACTCTATAAAACCTGTTTTGTTATGTTCATAGTCGCAACCATACTGTATGATTACCGCAATCATGTTATTGTTTAAATTTAAATTTTCAACAACAATACTTTTGTTGCATCAACCATGTTTATATGGTTGCTACAACCATATTTTCATTTCTAAATTTGCAAATAATAATATTGTTACATTTCAACAATATTAATATTGCCGCAATCATGCTGTTGTCAAAATGAAATTCAAAAAACAATACTATGGTTGCGACAAACATGCTTTAGTTGAAGAGAACATATTAGTGTTGCCGTGACCATGTAAATAGTAACCATATTTTTTCTCTGCGTGTGCCAAAAAGGCTATTGAAAAAAGTATCTCTACTTGGATCACCCTAAATGAATCTGACATTTATTTAACGATTTGGCTGAGTTGGAGGCCTTGACCTAAAAGCATGGTTTAAGTGCAATGGGGCCATCAAATCTTCCAGTAATTTTTGGAGATACTTATATATAAGGGTGAAATTTTCTCACAAATTCAAATACGTACCTAGATTTTACTTGGACCAATTTCGCACACGGACTTGCCCATAGTGATCTGCTTTTAAAAACAGCAAATTTTCGTCACGTATCCGAAAATAACATTAATTTTGTGTTCGACTATATCGGAGGTTTTGACCTATAAATCGAACGTCACTTGAGTGCCAAAAATGAGGTCCCTTTGAATATCAACGTTTTGTTACTAAGGAACAAAGGAATTTCCGGTCTAATCTTTTAAGATTTGTCTAAATTTATGGCCCAAATCTAGGGCATTCTAAGGGTCCCCTCAACAGGAACCATATCCCCCAATACTGTCACTGCTTCGGGATGGCCGAACTTACGAATTGTCCACTTGTTTTCGATAGGTTTCTAAAATGGCCCTCTTATGCCTTTGAATACATTTTTCTTTTGACGTGCTAAGATAACATATCCTGAACTAAGGACATGCATTTATTCTGGCTGCCCACTGCTTTTATCGCGATTTTGGGTCCGTGACGACTTTTATCAGGAAGTTTAGCTGCAAATGTTGAAATAAAAACAAAAGTGGTTAAGTTTTCACTAATAAATCAAAACTATTTTGAATTACTCCACAGGCTTATTAGATCAGGTTTCTTATTGTTTGCAAAACGAGGGGCAGCAAAGACATGGGATACAACACCGTCAGTTTGACGGCGTTGTATTCGTAAATCATGCTTTTCAAGTTTTCTCAAAACTATTTCCATCGCAATACAGGCCACTATTAGCAGCTTAAATATGATCCATATCCGCATTTATATTCTGTACAAGCAAGAGGGTTCCTGTGGCTCTTTTGAAAACTTTCCCTTTCAGACTTCAGATGTGGCCTTTGCTCAACAAACAGTTCAGTTGTTCGTTTGTAGCCACTGTACAGCATCAGCTCCCAATATCATCGCCTAGGCAACCATACATGCCTTAGATGACTTGTCTGCCTGTATGTGTGTATGTATATAGATTTCTGTGTGTATGTGTGTAGCTATTGCAGCATGGACTGCTACCGACTGTTCAAACTGAGTTTGACTTTTCAATAAAATTTCACTCTACTCTGTATTTTATTCCAAATGTTGAAATTTTTTATTTAACTTTTCCTGGCTTTCTTCTTTTTTTCCTGCTTTCTTCCTTGCAGAGACATCCACCGACAACAAGCTGACAGTAACAGCCGAGAAGAGCAGTGGCTCCACCAACCGAACCGGAGCCCGAGTCGGAAGAGTTGAAACAAAAACGCACTGCAGCTCCTGCTGCTGCGGCGACAAGCGGCATACGGCAAGCCGAACAGCCATATATTGTCACTTAACCAACAATTGGGATTCATCCTCTGTAAATATCTGAACACGTACTGCATACGAGCCAGTAAACGAACAAACGAAACGTATGTAAGTTGTGCTGGGTGGAATAAAAAAAAATACAAAAAAAATCAACAACAAATTTGAGTGAAAGCATGCTGATATGCTAAAGTCAAGTCGCACAGTCAGTCAGACGGGCTGCCAGCACAACCACCACCAACACCGACGCTACCACCAGCAACAACAACGAAAGCCGGAGCAACATCAGAGAAACATGAACACGTTACGAACATGGTGATGGTCTCCAAGCAACCAAATCATCAGCAGCATCACCAACAATACCGAAGTCGAGCTCATAGTCAGCAGGCAGCGACAGCAGCAACAACAGCAGCGACAGCAACATCACATATTCGTGCAACACATATTTAGAGCATTATCAAAGCAACAACCACGTGACAGGCGAGACAACATATGCTTACACCCGCACACTTTCCCCCGCCCCCAACCAACCACATTCAACTCTTTCCGCCACAGGCCCGCCTGCTCCTCACGCTCTAGTGTCCAGGCTCTATATGTGAGTGAGTAGTGTATGTGTGTGTGTGTATTTGCCGTTTGCCAGGGGAAAGAGAAACAAATGCTGTCACTCTAAATTGTTGACTGGTCTGAATTTAATGTGGCAAAGGCACAAACAAGCACAGAAAAACAACCGAACAGGAACAGCAGCAGAAAGAGAAGGAGCGCAAAAAATACCCGAGCAACAACAGCAAGAAATTTAAATTTAAAACGAAGCCGAGACAACAAACACATCCTTGCTTGCCACACACTGGTCACTCACACTAACTGTGGGACTAGCTGGCTGGCCGGCTGGTTGACTGACTGACTGGTGAACTGGTGGTGCTCAGCAACTCAAAGGAAAATTGTCAATTTAAATGCTTTTAATGATTTTTTAAATTTTTGGAACGCTTCATCTCGAAGAAGAACCAGCAGCAGCCTCATCACAAAAACACTCATCTGCATCATCATCGCCATCGCCGTTGCTGTGGCGTCTCGTCCTGCTCCTCAGCCCTCCATCTGCTAATACCGTTTTGTCGAAATCTCTTAACCATCCTTACAAATGGGCAAATTTTGGTTACTCTATTGGGGCCTAATGGTTGCTTGGTATCCCCTGTTGTCAAGTGGTTATCTTAACGTGTTTATAAGCCACAAAGAAGTGATGAAACTTATGCGTAAGTACTGATTACTTGTTCACTTTTCTATTCTATTCCATCAACATCAGCATCTCGCCATCAGCATCAGATTCAGCTTCAAATTCTTCCTCCCACCATCTCGTCCTGCTCTTCCACCCTCCCTCCGCCAGTTGTCGTCCTTTGCTGCCTTTCGTTTCAGTGCTTTTAACCAATTTATTAAGGCTTTTCTTATATCACTCTCGCTCACAGCATTGCGAGAGACCAGAGCAAGTCTTTGCGTAAAACAACGGCCCGAACTGTAATGGCTTGAAATGGACCAAAAACAATGGGATAAGGGAATGTGGGAGTGGCGCGGCCGGGTTGGGGTATAAATGCCAAAGTTTGATGATGATAGCAGACACAAAGGAGAGCCGAACACTAGCGTAGTTAGCTGGAACTAAACAGGACAATGAATGTGTCCAGCCAAATAGGAGAGGTTGCATTTTAAAGAGATGTCCTTTAAGCATTTAAAGTGAAGTGTCGATATAGGACGTATGCGTCATAACAAGGGCAGTGAAGAAAGGTTTCTGTTAAGCACCTAAGAAGGGTTCACACTCTATTTATCTCAAAATGAGTTTTATGTCATGTAAAGGATGAGCTTACGAGTATGTCCCAGTTGACCTTCTTGGAAATAAGACGTACTTGGGCAGAAAAGTCCAGGATCTTACAAAGGGAACACCTTTTTTTTGGTTCCAAATTTACTTTTTTCATCACTAAAATCTCCCTCGAGAGCAACACAATCATTCCAGCGCCGTTCTAAGATTTCAATACCGTTTTTGTAAAAAGAATTATCTTTTGCCTCACCTTTACACAGAGCCTTTTAATTCGAGCAAAACTTCTTGCCGGCGAGAATTTTTTTGAGGTCCGGAAATAGTCAAATCGCTGGGAGTCAAATCTGGAGAATTCGTTGGAGGATATTTTAACTTTATTTTATGTAGTTTTGCAATTGGTTTTGTTGACCTGTAACACAGTGCATGGTCTTGATGACATAAAATTTTTTTTCTTTGCCAAATGTGGTCTTTTTTGTAAATAAGGCCTTTGCACGCAATAAAAACACCTGTTTTGGTATTTCCCTTCTCATGGATGTCGATGAATATTACCATTGCGCTTTCTAAATTACTGATTGTTGTGTTCTCGGGCAATGTGGAAGAGGTTTACCGGTTGCTGTCTTCCCGGATGAAGATCTTTTCGATTCCGGAGTAAAGTGATGAATCCACGTTTAACCTTTGTAACATATCGGCGCCAAAATTCCGGGTTGGTACATTTGAACATGGCCAAACACTGATCAGAATCATCAACACTTTGTTGTTTTTGGTCAGCGGTGGGGTAACGCGGCACCCACTTTGAACAGAGCGTTCTCAAGAGCAAATGCTTATGCCATATGAATTAAACACGTTCCTTTGATATCTTTACGATGTCAGCTTACTAATGCAACTGCACTTTTTGATTATTCAAAAAATTTTGTGTTTTTTTTTCAATGTTTTCTGGTGTTACCGCCTTATTTGGGCGTACACTGTTTTCTGCATCATCATTATTAGCCAGAAAAGCCGACGAGTTGTAGTTATATACACAGAAAGCTAGAATTATTCTTAGAAAGCTAGAATTATATTATGGCTGATCTTCTCCTGCTGGCATGAACTTGTTTGCCTTTTCGCCTCCGGCTCTTTTACAAAACATTAGTTTTGCAATTTTTCACACCAAATTACAGTTTGAATTCTACTTTTTGAAGCGACTTACAAAAAGAAATGCATGCTTCTAGTAAGCTTTTCGTCGCCTATAAATTGCAAGTCGTTTATGGAATCCAGTGATTTCTAAAGTTTAAAACACTTTATAAGCCTTTCCTTAATTATCCCTAGTACCACTGGTAGTCATACGTGGGCTCCAAATCTACATAAATGTTTTCCAGCTTTGATAATGAAGCTACGCTGGGAGCGTACGCATCTAGCCGTTAGATGTGAGCTGTAACTTGGCATAAAAGAAGGCTAAGTCAAGTTGGTAGCAAGGATCATTATAAACCAGCTAGAATTTTTTTTTCAATTTCATTTATTTCCAAATCAGTTTTTGTTTTACATTATAGACTAGTTAAATATATACATTTCCTAGCATACTTTGTATTCTTCTAGGAATATCTTTTTATATTCTTATAATATAAATTTGTGCAAGGCCAGCCCTTTTAGTCATTCGTTTCTTTTTAATTTATCTGTCCAGTCATTAGTTGTCTGTCAAAAAGGGAAAGAAAAACTTACTGACCGCTTTCTTGGGATCATTTTTTATACTAAAATAAATTATACTTAACACAAGTGGGCCATGCCCAACCAGCTAGAAAGACTGTTTAGGGCAATACATACAGAATACGCAGAGAGGGAAGCCCAAGGCTCCGGCGGAAGGACCAAGTGAGCCAAGACATGAAACCTTTTGGAATTACAACCTGTAGACGGAATTCGTAATATTGAAATATTAGTAATTCAATTTTTAAAAAAGCCTTGATTAACTTAAACCTCTACACTATTTTCATTTGAAATTGAGAAAATACAAATTAAAAGTGAGAAACTCAGAAAGAAATTGGGAAAACACAAATAAAAATCGAGAAACGCAAATTAAAATAGAGAAAATACCGATCTTGGACAGTGATTTTTTTCCATAATTCAACAATTTTGGCGATGCCAAAAATCTAAATACTGTGTTGGATTTGTTAGACCTTTACGCAAATTTGTTAAGATTAAAAATACTTAAAAAAAAATTTAGTTTTAAAAAAAAAATATCAAATGTTTCAGAATTTAATTTTTTATAAACTTAAAATTGTCTACTTAATATAGATCGAAGAGTTCTTTTTAATATTACACAAATTTCTTAGCAGTCAGCCAATGCGTTCCAGAACATTTATGGGCATAGTCATTTTAAATGTTTATAACACCAAAAAACAAGATAACAGCCATTTATGCCATCATAAAGAAGCGTTGTATAAACTTTTCTAGCAACAAAAATAAAATACTTATTAAATAGTCTGAATCGTTTCCCAATTTCAATTGTTATTTTCTTAAATTCAATTGGAAATGGTGTAGCGTCAATATAAGTATTCAAGCCATGACAAGAGTTAGCATTAGTCCAACCAATGCTTTTCGAATCTCAATAGTGTAATTGCGGATGAAGTCCTTGAAAGCTAGCTGATAACACTTTATTACATATCTACATCACTAGCGTCTTGACGATACTCACTGCATTATCGTTAAAGTGAACCATTCTTATTTCTGCCAAGTTTAACTAGATCTGTTATTACAACTCTCATAGCCGCTTATCATTTTAGCAGTTTTCGCTTACCATTTCAATTAAGAGGTCAGCCTTAGCAACATTGGTCTAAGCTCGAAGGGGAAACCTCTGGAGTAGGATTTTTTACCACAACTGCCAAGTGGATAGTATGCTTGACTTCTAGCTATTAAAAGGTCGGTTTGGATTACTGGTCCTAAGCAGTAGGCTTACTGTTCCAGTTTTCGATGTAGGGCATTTATATTATTATCAAAATTTGTCAACTAGAATTTGTTGCTAAAATTACTATGTTTCCTAGACAACTTCTCTACCAGGTATAAATATGTTCTACTAGGTCCATATACCAGGTGATAGCTACAGTTGAGAGAGTTCGTCGGACTTTCTATTGGCCCTTCTGCAGTGTGTATGAGTCTTTAAATTTATAAAAAGTAGACTGACTCGATTATATAAAATGCTTTGGATTTCTGTGCTGTCAGGCATTCTTACCTTTGCCAGTTCTTCCTTTTTGTGTAAAATACATATTTTTGTTAAATATCCTTTGATCTAAAATTAGTGCCTGAATACAGCGCATATATTTTTTTACAAATTAAACGTTTAACATGTTATTGCTTATGATTTCTTAAGTTTTTCCGAGTTGTGGACAAATGCGGCAGCAGTCTGTTTAGGGAGTCTTCAGGCGCTAGGTATATTTAGTTTTAGACATGATACTTTATTGACAAAATGATAGAAAAAACGACCATTTAAAAGGGCCTAGGCCACACTAAGTGTTGCCTGGTGCCATCTGCAATTTCCACTGGAATGTTTGACATTTTTTAGCATAAACGTACTCAGAACGTTTTGATGTACGACCATCATTTGTGTTGTTCACAGTGACTTGAAAAAATCAATTTGGCAACAAAATGGAATTAACTCAAGTCGTGCGACGACAAGAGTGCATCGATGAACTTAAATCTTTGTAGGGCGATGAAGCACCATCCTTTAGCACTGCGAAAAACTGGTTTATTGAATTCAATCGTGGCTGACGCTCTCTCGAAGACGAAGGTCATCCAAAAACGGCCGTTGTTCCAGATAACATTGATGCCATGCGTGAACTGATAATACAAGATCGTCATGTGATATACCGTGAGATAGATAGAGGCATCCTTTGGCATTTCTTCCACCAACCAGCTTACATTCGATATTGCGTGAACACCTGACCGTAAAGAAAGTTTCTTCTCGTTGGCTCCCGCTCAATTTGACAATCGCTCAAAAAAAGGCTCGTGTCGGCTGGTGCAAAGAAATATTGAAAAAATACGATCGCGGTGCTTCAAAATACGTTTATAAGATCGTCACAGGTGATGAAACATGGGTCTATGCGTATAAGCCCGAAACAAAACAGCAATCGATCGAGTGAGTCTTCGAAAACAAGCCAAATCCAACGAAAGTTGTTCGTGTAAGAAGCACTTCGAAGCAGATGGTCGCCTGTTTCTTCGGAAAAACTGGCCATGTGGCGACTGTTTTGCTTGAGCAACGTAAGAGGTCAATTCTGAGTGGTACACCATAACTTGTTTGGCTGAAGTCTTCGGAAAAATTCGAAAAATGAACAAGAGAAGACGAATCATTGTGCACCATGAGAATGAGAGCTCTCACACATCGGCTCACACCAGCGCCTTTTTGACCGACCAAAACGTCGAATTGGTGGGACATCCGCCATACAATCCTGACTTGGCACCCAATGACTTCTTTTTATTCCCGCACATCAAGAAAAAAATGCGCATATCAAAAATCCCGCACATCAAGAAAAAATGCGTGGTCAACGATTTTCGTCGCCAGAAGATGCTGTTGAAGCGTTCAAAAACCATTTTTTGGAGGTGTCTCAATCGGAGTGGAAAATGTGCTTCGACAATTGGTTTGAGCGCAAGCAAAGTGTATGAATCATGCTGGAGAATACTTTGAAAAACAATAAAACCATTTTTGATGATAAATATTCGCATTTTCATTATTAGGCCAGAAATATATATAGCAGTCCACGTAGTTGGCAAAATGTCGCTTATGTAATTTTAAGAGAAATCCTTCACACCACTGTTTTAGACCATATGCGGACAGAGTCAGCATCGCTTATATGTCTGTTCGAACTATCAGTCCCGCCGTCAACCTCTCTAACGTTTACCTGTTCATCTATTTGTATGTCGTACACAACACGTGGGTGTAGAATATTATAATTATAAGTAAGAGCGAATGTTTGAGATACCCCTGCCTGAATGTCGGTCTATCTGTTGTTGTTATCAAAGAACAGGTCGCAGTTACGAACCGATGTCAATGAAAACGTAGGAAATGATTCAAGTTGGGGCCAAGGCCCGTTACTGGTTCAAGGTTATTAAAATTGACATGGTTTATATTTTGACGCCTTGCTGTTCGAGAAGCTATGCATTAAAATCCAACTGGGCTCATAATATAGGGTGGCCCATTTAAAATTTACAAGTTTAATTGGCTGTAAAAGAATACTGATAACAAATTTCTGGTTTTATTAGAAATGTTGAACTTATTTAAAAATGAAACGCCATCCGATGCGTTTTCGCTTAGCCCAATGGGCTGAAGATTGCTTGGCAGGAATTAAAGAATTTTTCCGAAAAAATCGTGTTTTCAAATCAAGCTCATTTTCATCTCGGTGGCTATGTCAAAAGAAAAATTGGCGTATATGGGGCGCAGAGAATCCACACGTGACTATTGAGAAGCCAATGCATCTACAAAGAGTCACTGTTAGGTGTGGATTTTGGACTGGCGCCTTCATTGGGTCATTTTAGTTCGAACGGAGAGCGCTACCGCGCCATGCTAAACGAATTTTTACTTGCGAAAACTTAGGAGTGAGGACGGGGCCTCATGTCACACAGCCAACACAACCATCGATATTTTATTTAGCACAGCTCACTGATTTCAGAGAAGTTTCCCCTTGTTCCTTAAAGGGATGTCGTGGGACTTCAGTAGTTTCTCAAAACATCGTCCTAAGGTCACAAGTCTTCTAGCTAACTAAGGTTTACATATAGTCAGCCCCGCCTTAGTGTAAGCATGTTTTTTCCTGTAATTTATCATAATTCGTCTCAACCGTTTTGATTACTGTTAGGAAATATCTCTGCTCCATCGTCTCTGTGGCCGCCGGAAGGCATATGTCTACGCCTTTGACCTAACATTGCTGTGAACTCCATCAATCCATGGGCCATCTGTATCATTATTTATTTGTTTTATTTATTTATTTGTACGAACGTGTTTTTGTTTTCTTCTTTCCGTCGGTCCCGTCTGTCTTTCTGTCTGTCCAGACTGTCACACTAGTGAAGAGAGCAACGAAAAGAAAATATGAAAAGTAAGCAGCAACAAGATGCGAGGACGACAACACTCGAAGAAGTGGTGGGGCAGGAAGGGGAATTAGAAGAAATAGAAATAACAAATTATCCGGTAATGTGACCCTTGCCTATTGTCTCCGGCAAGACAAAAAGTGCTTTCAATCAAATATTCACCCACACTTCACAGACACATGCGAACCACGACTACAACGACACACCGACACACACTCAGGCACTCACTCAAACATGCTCAATCGATATCCTTAACATTGATGTATTACGGCATTTGGGGCGGATGGGGAGCGGGGGCGAGTGGAAACTCCTTGAAACGCCAGAAAGCAAAAAAGAGGAAGCTCAGCAGAAATGAGAAACAGCAAAACAAACAAACGAGCGTTTTAGAAGAAAAATAATATTAGGAAATCCTTAATATTAATGGTCTCGCCTGGTGCTAGTTGAGATTCAGCCAGGGCCGAAGCTCGTGCTTGTGCCGGTGACTGCGTCAGTGCCACCGCCAGTGCCTGGAACAATGGTGTATGTTGTTGCCATTTTAATCACGAGTACGAGCTGTGCTGTGTGTGTGTTGTTGTCATATCCTGTCGACCTTGGCGCAGCAACAACGACTCGAGTGGGATGAAAGGGAAGCCCTCAAAGGTATGCCGGTCCCCATGCTGCTTGTCGTTGGTGCTTCAGCTCCTTGGTGTCGTTGTAGCTTCCACTCGCTCCCATTTCCCTTTCCTTTGGCGCAACAACAACGAGAACTAGGCTTCTGCTTCGTCCTATGCGTTCTTGTGTTCTCGTGTTATTCATTTGTGGGTTTTCGTTAAAACAAATGCTAATGTGCCGTACGAAAAAGCGAAAACGCAAACGAAAAAAAGCGTCGAAAAAAATGAAACATTTTGATTTGTAAATTGATTAATGGTGCCATAAGTGCCTAACTAAGCTAAAAGCATGAATGAGAAACCAACCAGCTAACGAACGAACGCAGGAACGAAGCCCGCCAACGCGACGAACCACTGAATGCCGCAATAAATGAATGAATGAACGAATGACTGAGGCAATGCTAAGTGGATGTGGAACAGATATGAATGCCACGCTTGGATAGCCGGCTGGTGTATGGAGGGATGGCTGCCAGTTCGGCCCCCGAACGGCAGTTAGGCAGGCAGGCAGGCAGGATGAATTCGGCTGTATATGGGCTAACCCAGATTTATAACATTTTCCGGCACTTAACCATAATTTGAAATGAAAATTTATAAATGCCAGCGGAGTATGGGCCGTATACACTTATCCATTTAACGTTGAAGGCGACAATTTATGTGAAAGACCGAAATGTAATTAGGAAAGCACATTTTCCCTTCAGCCCCCCACCATCCGAGCATTCAAACGCCAAACGGAATAGTTGATGGGCCACTGATTTGATCAGGAGCGGAAAATATTTTTAGTGCACTTAACTATGGCCGGAATTGTTAATTTTTTGTGTTGGTGTGAATGTTCAACCAGTAGGATGACCTTAGGTTTAAATGAGATGTCATAAAGAAGTTTAGGAAGTTCAAAGGACATCATGAATTGTGGGGTAATTCTTCCAAACTTTATGTATTAACTCAAACCGTGCTTAAAAGGATCGTCCTTCTTGCCAGTAAGCCAAAACAACAGTGTAAATATATCTTTTATACTCGAAATAACGAGAGGATATTTAAAGTAACCCCATAATCAGAAGTGGACAAATGAAGTACGGCCGATCACTATCCACGAATATTGGGCGGCAAGATTTATAGAATCCGACAAAATCTCAAGTTTCTCTGACAGCTCGAAATTGAAAACGGATACTAGCAAGGCATTATAATCTGACTCCTTAAATCTTAGACTCATTACAAGGCTTCCAGGCGTACTTAGTCCTTCAACTTTCCATTGAGAAACAAGTGGAAACTTCTCTTAAGTAAGTAATTAAGTTCTAATACTAACTGACTAGGACTTACTGTCAAATGGCGACTCCGAACGGCTAATGAATTTTATAGGGATGCGTTAACATGGTTTAGAGATTAATCTCTGACTCGTAGGGTTGCCTGGATTAAAGTGGCTAAAACCAGCAGATTGTTAGATGTTCTTAACTGGATTTAAACCTGGGTTCACTTGCATGATAGTCGGTAACATTAATCATTACAGAGATTTGGGTCATGAATATTAGGGCAAGGCTGATTTTGCAAAAAAGGTAAATTCAAAATCGTCCAAACCCTGAGGCTGACCATTAAATCATGCTGCATGATGGACTTCTTTCAATCCTAACCCAAATTCAGGACTACGATTTCACAGTTAGCTGGGTCCCAGGACCTATCTACGTACCAGGTAACGAAGTGGCAGACGAGTTTGGCAGGGTAGAACCCTGTACGCTAGAAGAAAATGCTGCTCTAGAAGTTTGATTTTTGTTCGTGGAAATTAAAAATCCAAACCAAGACAATTTAGGAAACAGTAGAGAATAGCAGGGTTCCTCGGTCTCGCAATTAAAGTGGCAAGCTGCAAATAGCTGCTTTATTTTCCTTGAAAGAGTACACTTAGTATTCTCACATGTGTCATTACCGGACTAAGCAAGATAGTCAGATAGAGCTGAGAGCAGGAAGCTGCAATTTAAGGATTTCTGTAGAAGCAGTTTAGATGTAAAGGAAAAAAATCAGCTCATCACTTGATATGTTTCTGCCAAGGACTACAAGAACTTTATCTTATCTACCTAGGGTGCCGGTTCTTAAAAGACATACACGACCTAGCTTTTGTTCCTCTTAAGCCCTTCGCCAAGTTCGTATCAATACATCCCGCCAATAAGAATAATAAAAAGCCCTTTTTCACTACGTCTCTTTAAAAGTATCTCTATTTTTCCTTTTAAATAAAAGTGCTGACAGAATCAAGTCTGCTACAGTAACTTTTGCTCGGTTCCATCAACTCGAACTTTAGTAGGCGTCAGATCTATTTTGCGAGGTTTTACAGGTTGAATGCCTATGTGAATATAAGTACATTCTCCATCCGAAGACGCAGGGCATAAAACTATAGAAAAATAAAAGTCGGAAGTGGCCGACTATATAATACCCTGCACTTCTAAACGTCAAAAAATTTGTTGGGCCCCTTGAACTGGATCTAAACTGGATGCAAATAAGTTTTTGGGCCCCATGGCCCCTATAAATTTACCTTGATTTTAAAACTAATTCAATATTTTAACTTATGAGAAAACGTCAATGTTTTTTGGTAAAATGTTTTAAACAAAAGAAAATTGGTAAAATTTTTTGGTAAAAATCGGTGAGAGCATATAGGTGAAACCTGTATCAAAATCTAAATCAATTTTCTCCAATATCATCAGCGTCCGTCCTTGGCACAACTAATAAACTTGAGGCAAATTTCATAAAGATTGTATTGCATAGGCTTCTAGAACTTAAAACGTTAATTCAGGGAAGAATGTGTGTAGGACCTTTATAAAGCTAAAGACATTTCCTTTAATTTCTGCAATGTCCTTCCCAACTTCTTACTTCTGCCAAATTTCATAAAGATCGGAAAACAATTGCGACCTGTAGTTTGACTTCAAACTTTAGATGAACGGATGGACCGACAAACGGTCTGGCAGACAGGTTGCGTTAATTGAAATCAGCTGGTAATTATACGTCGATTGGTATACTTAAGGGTGGTCTAATTCAAATTTTTGGTAGTAAAAAACATTTGCCATGAAACTGTTTTAAAATGGCGTGTTCCACAGATTATAAATATAAAGTGCCGAAAAGGCTCCTTATTCTAGGTCGGTCTCTTGACGAAAGAAATTTAAAATATTTGCCAATGGTGTTCAAGTGTTGTGGGAGCAATTTCATTTCATTTAAAGTAAGTCTATATAAGAGACTCAAACTGGCAGCCGAAGGTCTATGAACAATGTCTGGTTCCCGAACGAATGGGTTCAATTGCCTTCGTCCTTGGCAAAATGTGCAAAGTTTCATCAGAATCGGTTTATATCTGCCGACCTGTACCAGTTGTGGTGTAGGGTGTAAAAACAACCAAAATGTGCGATGCTGAATTGTAAACTCAAATAAAACTCAAATTTAAAATGACTACTCTCGCTTCTGCAGCTTATTTTCCTCCAATTTTATCTCTCAGCAATGTACACCATCCAGCTACGAATTACCCTGCCATGGCCGCTTTTGTTATTGTCGTCATTAGCGATTTGAAATCCCCTAAGATTTGTTTACACTTTCTGGACACTTTCAAATAACATTTATGAACTTAAGCCATCCTCATCCCTCAACATTCAAAGTAGACTCCATCCAGTCCCTTACCACGGGCGCATCAGGCGGAAGACATTTAAATTATTTAGTTAATTTTTGTAAAGCTTTATCTGCGCCGGCAGTTGCGGAGGCAGCCATTAAGAGCTTATTAGTATTTGGCCCATTAAAAAGGGATTAAGTGAAATTTATTGAAATGAGGAGTGGCAACGCCGGGCGGCCTCTCATATGTGCCTCAAAGCTTTTGATTTATTTAAACAATTAACCTCGGCAGGCTTGTTCACTTCATTATCTAAATACGCTGAAGTGACGGAGCGAGTGAATCTTGGGGGTACTGATGTCATTTGGAAAAACTGAAACTTTTATTAGAAAACTTTAAGCGAAGGCGTGGATGCAAGCACGCAGCTCTCAGATCCAGCCCACTCAGAATTCTTTGTCTTATTTTCTGTGTGTGTGGGGCGGTATCTTTTCCTTGGCTTCATTTCAGTTTCTGCCATATGGAAATTAATCTGTAGCATTTTGTTATTTTTCTTACGTGACTGTGCATGCTTTTGTCACACTCCTTTCGAGGTAGTGCGTGCGTGTGCCATAAGATTTATTTGCACACAGAGGCAAACAAAAACAATCATGAATGAAAGAAAGAATGAACCAACAAAAAAAAAAGAACAGCGCAAGAAAAACGTAAAAAAGTTTTAAAGCATTTTTTAATACTCGCAGTACTTCATCTCATTTGAAGACAAAGTTTGCATAAAGATTAAACTCATAATTACAGCCATTAACTTGAAGCTCATTGAAACAGCGCCCAGAGTGGCTGCGCTCCGCCGTGCCATCAGCGTCTCTGACACCATCGCCATCACCGTCACCGCTTGCCTGCTATCTTTCTGCGTTAGTTTGGCTGGTATTTTATGAGTTACGTTTTAAACGGAACCGGAAACGAAGGCTTACTCACTGTAAGTGTACCTAGCGTGTCGGGCTGTGTGTGTGCGTTTGAGCTTTATTTTTGTTTAACACGTTCCGTTACATGCACTGCAACTGAGCATGCATATCTTAAGGGTATTAAACACTTACACCAACAACAACAGCAGCAAAAAAACGACATTTATACTCTTTATTAGACAATTATTCGCATCTTTAGCAAGTGAGTGTGCCTGGGTGGGTGTATTCCTGCGCGCTTGTGTGTGTGAAGGATTGTAGTTGTTTGAGAGCGTGCGTTTATTTGCGATAATTCACAGCAATTGCTTGCAAACGGATAAAGCAAAAGTACTAATACACACACACTGATACACCCACTTCTGCTTTCATTTCCTTTGTCACCTCCACTCCACTTACGATTGTAAAAGAGAAAATCTTATTAACATTTTTGTTTGTTGAACTCATCTTGGAATAAAGCACTTTGTGTCTGTCCGTCCGTCCCCACCCAACCCACACTACCGACCACCCACTACTTCAGCCTGCCCCTTTCACATCCCACTGGCATTGCATCTCGTGTTACAGATCAAATGTTAATTTGAGAAATATTACATTTCGTCGTTTGTATGTTTTTGTTCCTGTCTCCGTATCCGTCTCCGGATCCGGCTTTACCGCCGTCTAGGGTTGCTTTGTCTTTCAGTGCTTTCCTGAGATTTGTTCAGTCATCGACGTCGCAATGAATGAACGAACGCATGAATGGATAAATGGAAAAAAACACACCAACAAATTGTATTTTCCTAAATTATATTGATATCATTATCATTTGGGAATAATCCAACATCAGTTTTTAGGTGTATGACTGTATGGGTCGGAGAGAGTGTGTGTGTGTGCCACGTTTGTATGTGTGTGTGCGTGTTGCTGTTGGTTATCGACAGTGTTTTGGTGACATTTGAAACTGTTGTCATCCGCATCAACAGCGTGTTGTACACGTACTCTTTTTACACATCATGGCATACCTAAGCATTAATATTGACAACCCCCACCCTAGATCCCTGATTGTCATACCGAGATGAAGACATCCTTAAATGAAATTCCTATCCCACAACAACAACCCGCACGCATAAAGTACTTTGACATTTCAAAAAGCTCTGAGATCTGCAAACATGTTAGCAATCAAATTAAAATCTTACACGCGAATGAGGTGTTGTTTTTACCATTTCCTTTTGGTTACTGATAAAAAATTAAATTCTCGAGCAGATAATTTATGTTGGATCAGGAGAATGATTACTCTTGGAGCTTGAGTTATGCTCAATCATAGAATGGGAAGTTAAATTAAATTTCTCACCTCGGAGCGTGACAACAAATCTACAAATTCAAACTTAGCCTTCAGCTCCACACTTTGTGATGCCACTTGGATGGAGTCTCTACACGCAGAGAAAAAACATGGCTACTACATGGTCACGGCAATAATAATATGTTCTCCGCAATAAAAGTATGTTCGTCACAACCATAGCATTGTTAACTGAATTTATTTTTGACAATACTATAATTGCTGCAATATTAATATTGTTGAAATGTGACAAGAGTCAAATTTAAAAATGAAAATATGGTTATAGCAACAATATAAATATGGTTGGTGCGACAAAAGTATTGTGTTTTGCGTTTTATGTTAACAATAATATGATTACGGCAATCATACTGCATGATTGTAATTTTTCTTCATTTAAATATGCTTTTAAGAACAAATGTTATTGGTTGTGAGGATCATACTATGGTTGTATATGAAACATAATATGGTTGTGAGGGTCATACTATGGTTGTGGAGATCATAGTATGGTTGAGTGTGAATCATACTATTGTTGTGAGGATCATAATATTGTTGTACCACAACCATTTACCCAACAATAGTATTATCCTCTTCGAATATTGTCACCGCAACCATACTTTTTTTCTGCGTGTAAAGGTAGCGATACGTTTTAAAAGTAATTAAATCGATAATAAAAGCTTTCCATAAAACCACGCCTTCAGAATCGAAACCGAGTAAATTCAAAAGGTTATACTATTTTCAACAATAGACAAGCCAAATTTGTGAGATGTCGTTGGTTTTGTAAATAATGGAATTAATATCTTTAAAACTTACTTAGAAGTTTTTAAATCTAAGAAGTCTAAATCAAACAAATTTTCACTTTATTGGGTCTACTTGTGCTAGCATGCGGGTAGGAGAGCTTTAGTGTTAATATTGCTTGGCAGTGCAGATGAGATACTCGTATTATGGCGAGTTAAGACTAGCGTTTTAACGAATATTCCCATTCGCATTCGCGTATAAGTATTATATTGAACATTTGCCAAAATCCATTTTGAAATATTCGCTTTAACAAAAAATATTAAGGGAAACTGGGAGTAAATTAGTTTTATTTAATTCATGAAGAAAGACTGACCAATCAGCCCAGTCAAAAACGACATAAACAAATAAAAGAAATACCCATTTGGTCAAAATAGAAGAATTAAAATGTATTTCTGTTAAGCTTAAAAAGGGTGGTCCAACCGTAATGCATGAGGTTAGGTTTAGTTCACACCAAAACGTCAAGATTTTTGCCCAACTTAATTTGACATTTCTTTGTTTTAGCGTCTGAGAAATTCAGCCAAGGAGACGTACATAATTGAGCAGCGCGTTAAGATTGTTAAAGCCACATTGAACAGGGATTAACCGGCTCAAGACCTATTGCTTCTATATTTAAAGAGAGGACAAGTTTTTTAACAAAATGGCCTTTAACGTTAATGGGCGTTCACATCAAAATGCATTTCGTTACTTTTTTTTATCAGCAATGCATTTTGATGTGAACCCCCATTTTCGTTAAAGGCCATTTTGTAAAAAAAACTTGTCTTCTATTTAAATATAGAAGCAAGACTCGACAAATATGTCCACAGCGGATTCGTTAAAAAGAAGAGCTGCCGCATTTTGTTAAATGAGAATCCACGAGTGTTTATTAAAAAGCCGATGCATTCGCAAAGAGTGACTCTTTGGTTTGGTCATGAGCTGGCGGCCTTATCGGGTCATACTTCTTCCTTAGAGTCATTTCAAATATGGGCCTTCTGATAGAGGTATGCCACCGAAGCCGTGGCAAGCATTTCCTCCATATTTCACACATAATTGCCATAGATCCTTCTTAAAAAAATATTAAAATAATTCTCTGAAAACTTTTGTTTCATTTAGAATTAACATCGAGAGTTTTAGTTCGACCACTCTTTCGTTACCCCAGAACTTCAGTTCTTCAGCTCAGTTTTTGTGAATTATTTTTTAAAAAGTTTAATTTTCTTAACAATTTCTTATCTTTGTGTAAACGCACCCTCAAACATTTTTAATGATGTTTCAGTATCAAAACGTTAGTCGAGCAACGTTTGGACATCATCAAAAAATTACTACCGAAATTCTGAGTCGGTGGTCGCAACTTTAAGAGCGCTTACTCAATTTTCATTACCTTCATCGACGATAAAGCTCATTTCTGGCTGAGTGGTTTTGTCAATAAACAAAATATGCGTTACTGGAATGCAACAAATCCACATGTGCTCAAAGAGACTCAATTGCATTCGAAAAAAATTACTGTGTGGTGTGGTTTACATGCCGAAGGTGTGATTGGGCTGAAGTTTTTCGTCGATGAAAACAATCGTCATGTTACCGTCAATTGAGAGTGCTATCGTGCCATGTTAGAAAATTATTTTCCGCCAGAATTGGATGAGCTTGACATCGCCGATATGTGGTTTCAACGCCGATATGTGGTTTCACTAGCCACACACGTGCTTTACAATCGATTTACTGAAAGGCAAATTCGGTAAACGAGTGGCCACCTCGTTCGTGCGATTTAACGCCATTGGAACTCTTTTTACCGGGCCACGTCAAGTCACTGGTCTATGCCATCAAGCCAACAACTTTAGACTAGCTCAGAGACAACATCTAACGCGAAATTGCCAACCTTCCGGTCGAAATGTGTGCAAGAGTAATGGAAAATTGGGTCAAAAAAATAGATCGCTGTACACGTGCTCGTGTTGTGCGTATGACTGAAATCGCATTTAATTCCTTAAATGTAACATTTGCACTACACCTGGAGTAAATTTGAACTCTATAAATGTTCTGTGTTTAATTAATATATATAATTTAATCGCAGAACCTGTAACAAAAATATATAAACCAACAACATATATACCGGGTTTTTCAGAAAGGCTTAGCCATTCCAACATTTATAACTAAGACAAATATCAACTTGCACTAAAGACACACAGTACAGTAAACAGTTTATTTAGCAGGACAAAATCTCGAATAAATAACGAAGATAAATCAGACGTTGTATACCAAATGAAGTGCAATGGTGACAAGTCCGACATAAGCCAAAAGGTATATGTCGGCACTACTAAAACTAAATTTAAGACAAGAATTTCGTCCCACAAATCTGACTTTAAAGCCGTAAATAGGCCCATAGAACAAAAGACCGCACTTGCGGCCCACTGTACATTGACTGGACATAAGCCTGACTTTACCGACGTACAAATTGTAGCGCAAGACAGAAATTATAGAAGAAGATACACTCTTGAAATGCTTAACATTATTGACGTACCTAATGAGAGGAGAATTAATTACAAAACGGACACAGATGGGATCGCACACATATATAGAAATGTGGTACATAAGCACAGACGCAAGCTGAAGAATAACGCAAAAATCAGTTGACAACGATAATCAGACGGACGCCATTGTTTTGTTAATGTAATTATTTTTCAAATATTGTGTTAATGTTTTGTTTATTAAATGTAATCATGTTTTGTAGTTTGTCAGTGACAACCCCTGAAGATGATTGACGAAGTCAATCGAAATATTGGGATAAATAAAAATTAAACAACGAGTTTAAATTAATGACCTCAAGCCGAAAAATAATTTTATAAAATAATATATAAAAGCGCTATGTCCTTAATGGAAAACCCTGGATTGGCGCATACAAACGTTTTCTCGATTTAAAGCCCTGACGCCCATAATGGAGCAAATTACTTCCGATTGTGCTTAAATTGAACGTAGTATGTTACGTGGAACCAGTAGAACTGGACGATATTGGCGTATAGATTCCTCCGCTCTACAAACCACTTATAGGGTCTTGTTACTTTTGACTATTAAGTAACGAAATATTAACAAATAAGACCATATCGGTCAATGCTTTTATACATAGCCCCGAAACAAAGGACTTCAGGACAAATAATATTTTTAATACGATTTGCCTAAATTAAGCATAGTACGGGAAAAGCGACTTAGGCCAACCTTTTCATATAGAACATTTTAAAATACTTCTCCAGATTTGAGGTCATATTTAAAAGCCTGATTTTTGTTAAATAGATTACAAAAGAGATTAGTTTTTTCTTTTAGAAATTTGAGTACCCATGCGTGTCTATGCGTTTTCTTGCCTTCTTAAGTTTAAGGACCCAAAAACAGTTCCAATTTTAGGGGCGTTAAAAAATGCGAACGCTAGTTTCTTTAAAAATTGCAAAATAGAGTGAACTCTCTTCAGCGGTAGCTAATGTACAACATAGAAGAATTCGTTCCTGTTGATCGGTTAGTATTGCTAATGCCAAATCCTGTGTGCAAACGTTCGATTCTTGAGACCGTCACTATATCGGCATACTCGCAGATTCCTAAGACGATCAACAAATTTTAGGATACCAGATCAATATTTCGTTACAAACTTATTGCAAATAGTAATTGTAATAGAGTTTGAGTTATTGTAATAGAGTTTGGGCTAGGAGGTCTATACTAGAGTATAAAAAAACGAGGTTTTCCTTAAACCAGCATTTCGGGTTTTTTCCGAAACTGTGTTTAAAAAAACTACCTATCGAGCTTATTTAAAAGTACGAAACCGGCATTTACCGTTGTTCTGGTTTTAGCCTGTTACCTTAGAATGGAAAATATTTCCTTAATTAGAAATAAAGTAATTGTCCGCTTCCTGACTACATGAATACAATCAAATCAGTTGCTGCGAATTGAGGCTTGTTTTTTATTCAAAATTAAGCCAGATGAATGGATTTATATAGGCATGGGCGACTGTAATACACCTTTCACTGCTGAATGTGCAGGAAAGCCAATTGACAGTTTGATAGACCTAAGGGGCTCTACCGACCTAGGTTTTGAAAATACGGTCATATTTGAATCTATACGCTGATTTCTTTATTTTTGGCACACATGAGCTGCGATAGAAAATTCAACTTCTTAGATACTCCGGACATAATTTTACATTTATTTAGAAAGGTTGATTAGACAGATAGACGCAATGAACCGTTTATTTACCAGCAAGAAACTGTAAAAAGCCAAGATGATGCAAGAAGTTTCGCATGGCTGCCATCATAAAATTGTCAAATTAAACCAGCATTTCGGGTTTTTTCCGAAACTGTGTTTAAAAAAACTACCTATCGAGCTTATTTAAAAGTACGAAACCGGCATTTACCGTTGTTCTGGTTTTAGCCTGTTACCTTAGAATGGAAAATATTTCCTTAATTAGAAATAAAGTAATTGTCCGCTTCCTGACTACATGAATACAATCAAATCAGTTGCTGCGAATTGAGGCTTGTTTTTTATTCAAAATTAAGCCAGATGAATGGATTTATATAGGCATGGGCGACTGTAATACACCTTTCACTGCTGAATGTGCAGGAAAGCCAATTGACAGTTTGATAGACCTAAGGGGCTCTACCGACCTAGGTTTTGAAAATACGGTCATATTTGAATCTATACGCTGATTTCTTTATTTTTGGCACACATGAGCTGCGATAGAAAATTCAACTTCTTAGATACTCCGGACATAATTTTACATTTATTTAGAAAGGTTGATTAGACAGATAGACGCAATGAACCGTTTATTTACCAGCAAGAAACTGTAAAAAGCCAAGATGATGCAAGAAGTTTCGCATGGCTGCCATCATAAAATTGTCAATTAAGTGATTTTCGAATTTCCCTCCTTCGGTGACAACTTGATAAATAACAAACAGATAAGCCAATGTAGCCGGTAATCATAAATATGTGTAATTGTTGTCATCTCTTCGAACACTCTTCGTAGATGATGTAAAAGTTTAAAACAAAAAACTGAGTTGACTCAATAGAGATCTCAGCGATAGCTATCACTATCGATATATCAGCAAATCCTCGTCGTAATGAACAATTTTGCCATCGAAATATCATCAATATCACAACACCACAAAAACACGCACACATTTAAGGCATGTGTGTGTGTGTTTGTGTGAGTGTGTGTGCGGTGGAGCAGCTCTTTATTTCAAGTAAATATTATTAGGAATCATCATCGTTGTCGTCGTCAACCGAAAAAATACAACCTTCGAACTTAATGACATGTCACTTCATCATCATTTTATTGGCACGACATTTTTTTTATTTTTGTCGCTCTCGATGCTGGCGCAGCTCCTGCAGCAGCGTGTAACAACGCTTCTGCTCACATCGTGTACGATTTGTTTTGTAAAGCGTGTAATACAATGAGGTGTTACTTTTTATCTATTGTCCTTGGTGTCTCAGCGCTTGGCGTCTTTTGCCGCCGCTCCATCTCGCCTCTGCCGCTTGGCAAGACAAACAACAATGGAGCATAAAGAGATATATTGAAAGGAATAAGACGCGAAATTAAATTTCTTTGTTGCATTATTTACTCATTGGGATCTAGACGTAATCCCATAGCTTTCGCATTGACAAAGCCCTGCGACTCGGTCTGTACGTTCATTCTTATGTTACATTCCGTCTTCATCGTCGACGTCCCAGTCGTGTACGTACGGAAAGGAACACCAACACGAACACTCGCACCCGCACTCGAATCCCTCCGAAACTCACCGAGTTAGAGCCAAATACAAACGCATTTTTTATCTCGGTATCGAATAACAAATAAGAAGGATATTTTCTCTTTTAGGGAATTTGTCCTATGAGTTTGTCTACGAGGGTGTGCGTATGTATGTGTGTGCGATATTCTTCTACACTGCGGGCGACTGTGGGTGTGTGAGTACGAGTTTGCAACAACTCGGCAGCAGAGAGTTAAACTGTGACACTACCACTGTGCTTGTATGCATGTGTGTGTGTGAGTGCTGGTACTAACATCATGTAGTCGTAATATGTTTTCCTTTAAGAATCAGCAACAGCAACACACATTCTTGGCGTAGAGTGTCGAAGAAGTCTGCATCATGTAAAAGTTCATACGAGGCCGGTATGAAAGGCAATGTGGAACAAATGGCAATACAGTTTATTGAGATATCAGCGCAGAGGATCGTTCGACCTTTAATGTAATAGCCCCAAATTCAAATGAAATAATCCTATGGGATGAACAAATAAAAAAACCTCTAAAGCTATGAAATGTTTAGTGTCGACAGTGGCCAGGTTCGACTTTTAATATCCAGCACCTCAACTTTTATGTAAAATATATGAAATTTGAATACAGCTTGTTAAAGTTTTTGCTAAGACCAATGATTTCAAAGTTTTTTTTGAATTTATTAGTAAGGAAAACAAATTTTATTCTCTAATGCGATTTTTAAGGAATACTCACATATACACACACACAGAGAAAAAAAAAGTTGGAAATCGGTCCAAACTACAAATTTTCCGTTGGATAAACACAATTTTTGTTACAGCCACCAACATTCCTTGGTATTAAAGGTTATTTGGTTCGACTTTTCATTAGATGGTAGCTACAATTATATAACGACACTTAAAGCCAATCAGTTGGTTATAAAAACTGAAGTCAGTGAAACTATTGCTTGCCACAACTGGTGGTAAGGAGAACCAACCAATAACGAACATGTTACTTTGCTGCCAATAATTGGTGGTAAAAACAAATAAATTCTTTGTAGTAACTAAAGCCCTTTTAAGTTCGCGGTTGTAAAAACTTCGGACTTTTTTTTTTGGGAGGTGAATGATTTCTTCTGAATGCCAAGGACTTAGAAGATTATAGTAAATTTCCAAAACGACGGTCTCAGTTACTTTTTTTGAACCGAGAAAAGTTTTATTTTACAACGATATACCATATGAAATAGGTTAAAGAAAGTATATAAATATTCGTTCTGTGTAGCGAATTTTCGTTTTGGCATGTCTTATGTGTATTCATATGGAGGTCATTTTCGTAGAACATTTTAATATCCTATCCTGTTTGCAAAAAAATGGATAAAAGTGAAAATATGATTCTTCAAAGTCAATTAACAAAATTGCCGAGTTTGGGCTGAAGAGCAACAAAAAGAGGTTCAAGAGGTGCCATTATACCCAGAGAAAAGCACGGTTTGGTGCGGTTTATAATCTGGTGGAATCATCGTTACATATTTTTTCAAAAAAAAAAGAAAAAAGGATGGTTGCGGTAACAATACCCGAAGAGCATCATATTATTGTTGGTTATATGGTTGTGGCACAACAATATTATGATCAGAAAAACAATGTTATGGTTCACACACAACCATACTATGATCCCTATAATAATATTATGGTCTTCACAACAATAGAATTATTCACACACAATCATACTAAGATCCCCACAACCATACTATGGTCCTCAGAACCAATGAATGTTTCACATACTACCATAGTAGGATCCTTACAACCAAAGTATGACTTACACACAACCATACTATGATCCCCAAATTTTTTGTAAAGATTGGGTTAAGTTGTTATTTAACAATAGAAATTTTTATTAAGTAAGTTATGTAAAAATACATTTAACTCTTAATAAAAGGAGTGATTTATTTAACAGTAGAAAAAATCATTTATTAAAAATATTTCAGATAGTATACTAATCCGTAATCAACAATGCCATTTTTACATTTCAACAATATTAATATTCAACAATATTAATAATACAGTGGCTATTGTCAAAATTAAATTCAAAAAACAATAATATGGTTGCGAGGATCATACTTTAATATACTATTGTTGCCGTGACCATATAGTAACCATATCTTTTTTCTGCGTGTATCGGGCCATGATATCGATCTTTTTGCTACCTGTAATTGAAGCCCGTAATCTTGACGACCCTTGGTTTCAACAGGACGGTGTCATTTGCCAAACAATGGATCTATTGAGAGGTCATTTCGAAAATTTTTGGCCGCCTATATCGGGGTGAGGTTTGTTTGGGGTTACGTAAAAACCAAAGTCTATGCTGACAAACCAGCTACGATTCAGGTTTTAGAAGCCAACATTACGCGTTTCTTTAAAGCAATACAGGTCGAAATGATCGACCGAGTCATCCAAAATTGAACCCTCAGAATGGGAACCCTGAGGCGTAGTTGCGGCCAACAAAAAATAAATGGCATAAAATATCCTTTCAAATTACCAATAAAGATTCCACAGTTGATTTGAATTTTTATATTTTTTTTTTGTTCTAAAAAAATACCTCTAGATGGATCACCCTATAATTGCCCTATGCTCCATTGAAACGACGGAAATAAAAATGAATATTATAAAAATTAAATAAAAACACATTTTTATGTTCGTGGGATAACCGCATACATCAAATTTAACCATCAGTTGGTACAGTTAATAAACAATTAATAATCGTGTTAATGACAACCGAATTCAAAAAGTGCTTATAGCCTTTAATCTGTAACAACAACCAATACATGCAAAAAATCAGTTTCAATAATCATCCTAATTAGTTAGTGTTACCGATACGCTGATACCGATACTCTTAGTTCCCACTGCTAAAAATTGCCGTGCACCCAACCATTATTCAGTTGTAGGGATGGAATTTATGAATAGTATGTACAAACACCAACATTCGGTTGGCAAACAAATTTGGTGGTGGCAACAAATCTGTTCTCTGTGTGCAGTGTATTTCCTTTTAAACTTTTAACAATACTAAATTAAAATCGATAAAATTTTCCGGCTTAAGTCGGTTCGTAGTCAAATCAGAAGGAACCTTTGCATAGGGCGCATGCTAAAGCCATAACTGAATTCTATTAAAATTTAAAGAATTTTGCAGCTCTTAGGAAAATTAGATCCAATTCGAAGAGTTATTTTAGTGGCTACTTAGATATACTTTCAATAGGGTTCAACCTTAGCTAGAACACAAATAATGAGCAAAATTTCATCGAAATAGGTGAGTTGATCCATGCTGCTGATGAACCAGACTAAATTTTTGAGGCCCTATGGACCAAACGGCCGCGGTTGAGGCCTTTCACTCAGCAAAATCGAAAATTCATTGGTACCTACATATCCATTGTTGAAGAAGACGTTTGGTGGCTCCATAGGGTTTGTAAACCTGTACTAGAGATTTAATTGAATCTTAAAAGTAAGAGCAAGGGATTAGAAATGCCGAGGAAACTTCGGTGATTGTTAGTACCCAAAATGGCCAAGTTCAAAAGTGCCTATTTATCTTCGACCTACAGACCTTAGACTTTTGGGTCTAGGCCTGAAATTAAGTCAAATCGTAGAATTTATGTTATATTCGGATTCGGGACTAAATTATGTTATATATTTTTTATATTTTTTAATACCCACACACAGAGAAAAAATAGTTGGAAATCCGTAGGAATTCGATTGCATTTCGATTGCAATCACCAAATGTTTATAGTCGTAATGGATATTTGGTTCGAAATACCACAAGAAATACCACTTATTGATCGGTTATACCATTGAAACCCGAAAAAGATATTTATTTGCCACAACTAGTGATTGTGGCAACCAATATTTGTGCCAACATTCTGTTGCTGTAACCAATTATTAGTTTTGGTAACTAAAACTTTATCATAATCAAATGCCGGTTGTTTAGTGGTATTTTTTTTAAAATAGAAAAATTCCATAACGAGGGACTTTAAGACAATCGACTAATTACATTTTTCCCGCTGAAAATTATCCATCATATTTTCCACTTCTTTCCTCGCCGTACCCCTTTAAGTATTTCAATTGTGAAAGCAAACAGCTGTTTGCCTCTGACTGAACTTTTAAAATTTTTTCGTCAAACAAGTGTGGTATTTGGATTTCTAGATTAAAAAACTCTGTGCTGAAGGTTCGGATACTTAGTATGTTGCACCGATACTACAGTTCCAATAACTGCAAATTATAGCAAACTAACTAACAGTCGGTTGTACTGATGGTATTCGGTTGGCAAAACGAATTCGGTTGTGGCAAAGAATCTGTTCCCTGTGTGCATGTATCTTTAGTTACAGGAGGTCGTTTTTTGATCCCTGGCTGGGTTGGTCTAAGTTTCAAATGGGCTGGGTTGGTCTAAGTTTCACCGTTTGGAATACCCATATATCCGGAATAGTAGGAAGCGACAGGACTCAATGACCATGCCCGAACAAAAGAATGGTAAAAAGTGGGAAAAGAGAAAAGAAGGGCCAGTATTTGTAAAGTTAAGGAAAGTGTGTATTTTTCGCTTAGGTAGGACTTACAAAAGAGTTAGTTAGCGGTTTAACGAACATTCACACTACGCCAATTTAACAATTACGATAGGTGTACTCTGGCAAATTATCATGTATACGAGTAGATCCACGCTTGAACGGCGCTATCAAGTTTAGTTTGAAATTCTGTTATCGATTGACGCAACTTAAAGATCCATTTTTATGGCGCTTATAATCGTCCATATAACCGAAATATCAACGTAATATAGTGATGAATTTTTAAAGAGTTATGACAAATAAGATAATGAGATAATTCTAACTCACCGGGTTTAAACCTATAAAATCATTTAGACACTTCGCTCGATTTCAATATCGGGCCTTGATATTGAAATCAAATTATAAACTCGATGTAATTTTCATTCGCCGTTTTTGAATATTTTTTTTAATTAAATGTGTTAATCTTTTAATAAAAATTTTCAGTTTTTATAATTATCCTAGCATTCGGAGGCTCCACGGCTTGCATAGACCTGTCCACGGGCCGCCATAGTTCAAGAATACAATGCAAGTAATTTATATTCGAAGGCAGGTAAAAACATCTGAAAAATTTTAAGGCGGTTTGTTCCTATCAAATAAATGGCAAACCATTTCTTTTGAATATCTAAATTTAAACTTCCCAATTACCACAACAAACTGAAGCTTTGCAACCCACTGTAAGTTCTACCACTCCTTTGTTCCTGTTTGCAGCCACTGTGAATCGTTTGTTTAGATGTAAATATCCCTCCATTCACAAGCACAAGGCCACGTTACTTGAAAACTAATCTAAACACAAAAATCAAGTCTTAAAACCATTGCTAAGGATTAGGGCTTCTTATCATACTGTCCTCGTTTGGCAATCATGATGCCACTGTTTGGACTCGAATGCACAGGGTTTGAATGGGTCGTGTATGTGTGTGAGTGTGTGTTGTTGAAATAAGGAAGAGCAGAAAGGATGTATGTATGTATGTTTAGTTAAGTATTTCGTAGAATCCTTCAAAAAAAATGAAACGGAAATAAGCAACAACGACTAAAGGGTATGGGGCCAAGATGGCATGGACTGCCGCCCTATGAATAGTTCCAGTTCGGGGAGCTGGTGATGTGGAAGCAGGGGCTCGGTGGTTGGGTTAGTCTTGGATGAAATTCATGGGGGTCGGTCGGTCGTTCGTCTATTTTTAAGATGGCATTCAGCCTTGCCTTGTGAAATGGATTTTTAAGTAGAACAAAGAGAAACAATTTGAAAGAATTTTAAATCCAATTATAGAACATTGAAGCGAACATTTTCACTCAACTTTCGTCTTGTCAGTTTCATTTCGCTTTCTTCGACGCCTCCCCACTCTGTGGCGTCCTTTGGTTCGTGTGTCGCTCATTGAGGATTTCTCAATACATCTCATTTGGCACCCCGTTGTCATATTCATTTTCGTTTAGTCTCCTTTTCACTTCCTGCGTCAAAAGTTCATAAGAAACATTGCCAATGCAGTATTGAAGGTCCTTTTCTCTGTTGCCCTCCTCTTGCTCTCACCCTTGCTCTCACACCCGGTGTGTCTGTCGTTGCCTCCTCAATTGCCTTAAGATTAAGATTTATTTCGAATTGCCGTGTGAGTGTTTGTGTGTGTGTGTGACTTGGAAAACTAATTTTCCTTTCATTTCCAATGATTTTTATTTTTTGTTTCAGTTTCACTTGAAGAGCTACTCAAAATAGCGCACTTTTTTACGCAGAAATCGTTACATGAAAACTGATGGTAAAAACGAATTTATTCCCTTTGACTTGACATTCGGATGTTGCGTTGCGTCCTTCGTCTTGAGTTTTCTATTGGGGCTGCCTTGACAAAAGTGTCAAATACATTCGATGATTGTTTGCCTCGTCATGCTGTGGTGCACAGTGGTTGGAGCGGTGATTCAACGCTGGAGGCAGACTTGGCAAAGAGTGCAAGGAGATCGGCCAGATGCAAAGTAATTGGTTCAATCCAATTGGAGTTGTAATTTTGAATTCGATTGAAAAGGGTTTCTCTGCTTGATCCAGTATCTGGAACTCGTCGTCAAATAGGGTGAAACTTTTTTTGCCTGGACTCTTTTAAAGTAAAGCAAAGTTTAACTCCTACCCTGCAGATTTGTTCAACAGCTTAAATAACTAAAAAGTTTTGGTTATCATTGGATAAATCCCGGTTGCAAGTCTCCCTTTATCCTCACTCTCTGATATTTTTGAAAATGGTGTATAAGTGTCATTCGATGATGCAGGGCCTCGTGCTTTATAAAATCTTTTGAAAGGAGGGAATATGCGTTACATTTGGATCGGGTCGCACATCTCCTTATGTCCTTGCCGGGATCCTGACTCATTACTTTAAAACTGTAAAAGCGATGTCGTCCAATCTTAGTGAAAACACTTAAGTTCTTTACCTGTGTTATAAATCACTGTGGCCTGTTACCTTGGGTAGTCAAGTCCCTAGAAAAGTTGTTCTGGCCTGACTAGTAGGTGCAGGTCATGGAGATGTGTCGTGAAGTCTGTGGATTTATACATTATACAGGGTGACAGTTTTTTTTCGATGTGTCGATGTATGGTAGTACATGATTGAAGCTATCACAGCGAGAGCCGTAATTTTTCTGTTCTTTTATTGTTTTAAAAGTTGTTGTCCTTGTCAAATAAATAAAAATAGAATACATGTTTGGGAACATTGCTGCTCTTGAAATAAAGATTGTAACGTATGAAATTTGCTGTAGTTGTTTGCAGCAAGTTGTTGACATATTTATGTTTCCCTCAGTATAAGTTAAATATACGATTTTTCTCTGTAAATATAGGATTTTTCCTACGAAGTCATGTCCTTGTTGCATGCGATTTGTAATTCAGTCTTTCCTCCCCGCGAAAACAACGAATTTCTCTTTTGGCAACAATTAATTGTGCAGATAGTAAAAGTTTCAAACAGTTATTGAGGAAAATAAGGAAAAAAATATCACTGTGCGAATGACAGTCCAGCCCTCATTTTAAGTGAGATCGTAAACGCTTGCAAGTCCATTGCAGAATCTTCTTCAACTCTCGTCCGTGCTTGAATTTTCTTATAGTGTTGAAGATGTTTCTACCATCCAATTGCAGTTTTCTATCCGCACTCCAAGGGTTGAGAGAGTAAAGTAAGCCATCATAATTTTATCGCAAGGTCCAATCCTACAGCCGGTTCCGTAAATCAGACCGACCAGACGTATCAAGTCTTCGTCTAAGGGATGTTACCCCGGTACAATGTGCCACATAATCTGAAGTCCAGCAGCCATGTCAATGATCGACACATAAACTTTTGAAAAACCCAAATCTGCGAGAGACTTGATGACATAAGTTTCGAAGCTGTGAAAATACCAGCGTTGTGAGAGGTGGTGGTTGCCTACTTTCAAAGCCAATTGTCCTCATACCAGACAGAATTCATTGATTTTGTAGTCGGTTTTTTAATTTATAGTGTGATTTCTCATAGATCGTTTATATGGAGTGGCTTTGGAAGAGGATAAGGCAGGCCTCTCTTCTTTGTTGTTCTCTTTTTTAATATTTTGTAATATTCTGGGTCGGACGACAAATCTTGTACACTCCTTTGTTGGCGCTAACAGCATCTGTCCTTCATGCTCGTTTGATTTCAATTCTTGCGTAAGCAAGAAAGATGTGATGACAATCGAACGGAGTCGTCCCAAATACGTTGTCGGCTGATCCGATTGTTCCAATAATGGACGGCAGGAAAATCAAGTAAAAACACCAAAGTCGGGCGGAAACTATGAGATACCGTACACCACTCTGCTATTCAGAAGAATATGTGTTTTTGTCTGGAGCTTGAGCAAGGACGGACCTAATAAAAAGGGTGGTTACATTTTAAGGGCCGCAATTTTTTTAAGTCGCGCAATAGAGCCATTGTTTCGTTAGCTGTGTGGCAAGTGGCCCAGTTCTGTTTACTTCACATTTCGTCCACATCCATATCTTCCAATTCAGGCCATAAAAAGTTTGTTATGATCTCATGGTAGCGAACACCATTTACAGTAACTGCCTGACCGGCCTCATTTTGGAAAAAATACAGCCCGATGATGCCGCCAGCCCATAAACCGCACCAAACAGTCACTCTTTGTGGGTGCATTGTTTTTTCGACAATCACTCTTGGATTATTATTCGCCCAAATGCGGCAATTCTGCTTATTGACGAATCCACTGAGGTGAAAATGTGCTTCATCACTGAAGATGATTTTCTTCGAAAATTGATTTTCATTTTCATAATAAGCCTGAATAACTTTAACGCGCTGCTTGTTTGTGTATCTTTCCATAATTCAAATTGAGTTAGTCTGAAATTGAGAAATATCAAATGAAATTTAGAAAAAGCTTAACGGTTAGGTGTAGTTTACATTCAACATCGGCCCTTAAAATGTAAACACCCTTTATATAACTTTTATAGTGGAAAGGACAGTCCTAATTTCACTATGCTTCATTTGGGCTAGATTGTATTAACAATTCGTCCCTTAGAGCGCCTGGACCTCAAATCGGTCGGGACCGCTGTATTTAAAAAAAATGGACCAATATGGTCCAATTTCCCCAGAGATGGGTGTTCACTGTTCTTAACACTCTGTGCGTAATTTGTTCGGAATAGTTGTTAAATGTGGGTGTCGGTAATGATATCGGAAAATATCTATGTTTGATATCAAAACATGGACTGTTGTGGACCAATTTCAATAGGGATCGCCCTTGGCCCAAACCTATCCAATGTACCAAAATTCTATGTTTTATATTTTAATATCAACGATAGATGGACAGACTGACGGATGAAGGGCAGATCGGATGTCGCTCAATGAAATGGATAATCTTTGAGTTTTTTTGGTTTGTTATGGTCATTTGTTGTTATTATTGTTGAAAGGGGATTTACTCCACAAGCTAATAAGATCAGGTTTGTTGTTGTTTAGAGGGAAGGAAAAGTAAGTCAGCGAAGTTAAAGCAAACACAAAACCGCCTGGTAGACGCATATTTCACCGTTTGTGTGGGCTGCTTATCAATACCATTGTGTGTACTGCCGACAAGGTCTCTGCTCGCTTAGTAATCTATATATGTGACGAGCAAAATAGAAAGGGACCTAAGGTTAAAAACCAGCTTTGTTCAGGAGAGCCATTTTAAAGATAAGGTCCCTTTCTATTTGCGCTTAGAATCGTCGTCTTCACTTTCATAAAACGCGCATATCTCAAAGAGGGAACACTTTTGGTGCATGGGATCGGTCCCATTCGATGCTCAGATTTGGTCCACATCAAAAACAGAAAAAAAATGAAAATTGATTTTTTTTACCCTTCGGTCCCTTTCTCTATGCGCGGTCACATATACGAAGCATTGCATTGATTTTGCATATGTGAAAGAAAGCGTTTCTGAATCGATCAGTATCAAAAACATCGGATCTAGCTCCATTCCTTTAAAGTGTAACAAACATAAGCACTAAGTTATAATACCGAAATAACTGATAAAAGAAGAAGTACATAACACGCTTAGCCCCTTAAATTGCGTTAAAAAATTAAACTCACAATGTAGAGTGTGATGGTAAGTGCGCTAGTTCTTTTTTTGGACAATTGGATTTTTTTCTAAAAGAATTTCGCCAGCTGAGTTGCAGCTCTCGTATTTTTAAGCGGCACATTTACAAAACTTGGGAGAGAGAGGTACCGCTCAGTGGAGTACACGCAAAGAACGGATTCATTGCCACCACTAAAATGAATGAGAGCGATTGCATGTTTACCAAATATTCCATCAGTCCAACTAATTGTTAATCCTTCATAGTAAGTTTCTGTAAGTGAATTGCCAAATACTGTTGTCAGGTTTAAAATAAATTCCCTCTAATTGAATCCTTTAACAAAGTCAATGCTAGTGCGGCTAGAAAGAGTCTCTAATCTTGTAAGATCAGAGACCTTGTTTCTAGTCAACATTTCATTCAGTAGCAACCAAAAGTTGTTTAAAAAGCAGTCCAAACGACTTTAAGTTACAAGCTGGGTTGGCTGTAGTTTTGGAGAACAGTGAGATCATCAGACCCCAAGCAACGTATGTGAATTAACCATGATCAGCGGTTATACGCTAAAGAGCACAGAGAATTGGTGTTAGTTGATATTAGTTCTCTTTTTATGGTCCGCCTGGGGTTAAAGATTCTACTGGTTAAATTCTTATTTTAATTTTTAGTTTCAATGCAGTAATAAGCAATACTAAGCTTCTCGTTTTTTGATTATTAGAACCAAATTATTAGTTGTCATAACCAGTTGCTGGTAACAACGCAAAGTTTTAAACAAAACTATTAGTTGTCAAAGCTCCTAACCCTGGAAAAATATAATTTTGACTGTATTTCAGTAGTATGACCAAATAATTGGTTGCCTGTTCCATAACATAGTCATCGCTATCATCTTATGGAATGTCGAAGAGACCTTCTCATCAAGATTACAAATATTTTAAATTTGCAACAGAAAGATATGTCGTTAAACGAAATGTTTGTAATTGGAACCGATTTCTTTCTGTTTGTAGTCAACTCATAGTGTTCTCTTGTTATTATAAATGACCTTGACGACAACTGCATTGTGCCTTAAACTGGAATTGGAAATTCCCAATACCGCCCTACGTAAATTCAATAACCCCATTTATGATACAGTAAAGTGCGGCATTTCATATAAAAACCAAGTTAATATCGAATTGTGGGTTGTAAAATTATTAATGACCTGCGTGCAAATCAAAGTGGAAAAAAATGTCCCCCCGACATCAAACGCCGAAATCCCTATTATAATTGTTCACGGTACACTGGGCACTTTTCTAGGGAATGATTGCAGATTTATGGCCGATGATTAAATATTCCATCACTTTGTAAATATTTGCATACACGAAACATCGCAAATCCAGGAGTTTTTTTTTATTTTTTTTCTCCTTCTTTTTTTTGGAATTTCAATATTTTTGCTCGTTGGTATACCGCAAGAACAAGCGACATCATCTAAGTATTTATAAGCAAACACTCAGGCGCTGACTGCGGGCCCGCTGCCTGCCATGGATGGTTTCTTTAGAAAGGTTCTGCTACATTGAATGTCCTTACTTTCTCCATCGGCCATCCATCCACTGTTTCTTAATATTGCTAGTGCCTCGATGGCATTTTTTGGTTTTTTGTCAGCTTTTTCGTTACATTCCGTTTTCTTTTCTTTTCATCTTCTCCGTACTCGTATTTATTAATTGCTTAATGTGACGTCGTAACAAGCTCTTGAGGAAGACTTGAGTGGAGGACACTTGATGTTACAAAATGCTTGTTGAGTTTTGTACGCTTTGTGCGAAAAGCAGAACCAATAAAATTTAGCACACACACTCTGGTCGAAAACACCGAAAAAGGCCAAAATGCGAAAACATGGCAACAATCATCTTAGAAAGCTTTTGAAACAAATCAAGACAAGAAGTTAAGAAATTCTATTTCATCTTGTCCTCTTTATCCGCCCGCCCTTCCCAGCACACCAACAACAGCGTCCTTGCTGCCAGTTGTGGAGCAGTTCGTACTCCCTGATGCCAGACAGTTTTGGTATTCATGCGAAAAATGTTTGTAAACTGTTGCCATTTAAAAATTCATGTGAAATAACTTCATTGTCGTTGGCAATCGTTGCTGGCTGCTCCGTTCTGTACTGTTCTGTTGTCCCTGTGTCACAGTCGCCTTCGTCATTTGTTGGCCATTACGACCATCCGTTTCCTTATTAAGAAACATTACTGCTGCTGTGTAGGAGTTCCCACCAAAATGTCCTGTTGGCCAATGAATGTAATTTGTCTTGCGTCCGTTGTTGCACGTCGATGTTCCGCTTTCTCTGCCGTTTGTACCTTTCTCATGATCAGTGGCTCCAGTGCTGTGCTGGTTTGGAGAAGAGTTTTTTGTTTGTTTTTCATCTTCATTCTCTATTTACATTGTATTTGTCTGTTATTGGGAAGGATTCTTTCTGACGATTCAGGGCTAAAGTGTACTTCTTGGCAGCAGAGGTGTCGCTGTGTTTTCCACTTGGAAAGGGTTGCAAGTTTAGTAACAACAAGTTGTTGCTGTTTTACTGATGGAACGAACTTCAGAAGAAGAAAATCTCAAAGACTCGTAACCATACTGCTGCCCAGAGGTCAAATTTAATTCCTTTATCGCTTCAGCCTCATGGTCCGTTGTATAAAACCAAAAATTGCCCAAATCGTTTATTAGATGTTAGTAATTATTTATTAATTTTATTATTAATTAATTAATTATTTATTAACCGCTAGCAAAGCTATAATAAGGCAGTGAAAACGAGGACTGGAGAACTGCATTTTAAGCTTGAGGCAAGGGTAGGTTAATGACAAATGTTTCTTACTACCAAAAATATTTAAGCTAAAACCACTTTTTCGAGTAAGTGCAACGATTGACTCAGGATCACCAGCTAATTCGATTAAGCTAAGTCTGTCTGCTTGTCCTTCCATCTGCTATCCATCTAATGCTGGTCGCAATTGTTTTCCAATCTTCATGAAATTTAGCAGAATTAAGGTTAAGACCAAGGATGGGCGATGTTGAAATTAAAAAACATCGGCTCCCCCTCCTATGTTCAACCGATTTTATGTCTTTACCTCCAATCTTGATGAAATATGGCACAGTTTATTGCGATCGTTCAGTTTATAGCTCACATAAAAATTTGAAATATATCCACGTCTTTATCTATCCCCAGTACAAAGACCCCTCTGGATTTACATACTACCACTTAAATTCCGATATCAATAAAAGTTGGTACGATAGGCAAAATATTAATCATAGCTACCAATTTTTTTTATATAAGTACAGGGTGATTCATTCACGACTGGACAAATTTTACCAGCGTATTTATTGGTTCATTTCATGAAAATATGTCCATCTACGACCATGCCCGAAAATGCAAGGGTGCGAAATGGCAGCGGTTTCAACGTTTTCGGATTGGAAGGTACTAGGGTAAAATTGCTCAGCTTTGAACCATTGGCCGGATTTTTTTATGTTAATTTGCAATAGCAATTTTGCATTTTAGTCAAATAGTCATAACTTTGGAACGGTCGGAACTCTGGGCTTCGTTTAGGTAATTTTGGAAAGGTAAGAGGGCTATATTTAAAAGAAAACAAACAAAATAATCCGGAAAATGGTTAAATTTTACCCTCGGACCACCAATTTTAAAATTTTCAAATCGCTGCCATTTCGCCCCCTTTGAATTTTCGGGCATAGTCGTAGATGGACATATTTTCATAAAATAAGCCATACGCTGGTAAAATTTTTCCACTAGTGAATGAATCACCCTGTATAGTCCCCATAAAAATGTTTGATGGCCACAATAACGTCTTATGGTATTCCTGTACATATAACATATTACTTAAAAATTTCCCCATGAAGCCAAAATTAAAGTAATTTTTGCAATTGGGCTAAATTTGGGCGAAAATCTGGCTTTCATCTGTGAGAATTCAGAAGGCCACACTACCCCACTTAGTAGGTTTTCACCAAAATGTTTTTTTTAACTAAAGCAGGGATCAAAATACGCATACCATCGTGCATTGTGCCTGTATGGATAAGCTGCAGCCTTTTCCTCTTAATGCACTGATAGAAATGTGTCTGCAATTGCCTCATCAAGTTGCCACACAAGAGATGAAATTCATATTCTAAAACTGAAATCAAACATTTCGTTCAATGTAACGCCAGATAAGATGCGACAAAACCAACTCCTACGATTTCAACGATATAACGGCGATCAATCTATAGGGATTTTTTAATACGGGTTTTTTACAGCTTACGCGTGAGTTGTGTTAAACTTTCTTTTCCTTTCATTATTGTTTGCCATTTCATCACGGAAAGACTTACACCGGAATAACGTCTTCAAATTGGTCAACTGTCTTATGGTTATTAGTATAAGAAGTTACGCTGTTTTCGACCAAGATTTGTTCAGTGATGAGGCCCATTTTTGGCTCAACGGCAACGTCAGTCAACAAAATTGCCACATTTGGGCTAAAAAGCAATCAGAAGAGGTTCAAGAGATACCCAGAGCAAATCAGGGTTTTATGCGGTTTACGGGTTGGTGGAATCTCGGTCCCTATTTTTTCAAAAACTATGATGGCCGGAACGTAACGGTGAACGGAGCTCGCTATTGCGCCATGATATCGGAGTTTTTGCTCTTTGAAACTTAAGCCCGTTATTTTGACGACATTTGGTTTCAACAGGACCGTGCCACTTACCATACAGCTGCTCAAATAATGGATCTATTGAGAGGTCATTTCGAAGAGCAGCTAATTCCACGGTGAGTTGGCCGCCTAGATCGTATGACATCAGACCTTTAGACTTTTTTCTTTGGTGCTAAGTAAAGTCCAAAATCTCTGCTGACAAACCAGCTACGACTTAAGTTTTAGAAGCCATACCGGTCGAATTGCTCGAACGAGTCATCCAAAATTGGACCCTCAGAATGAACTCCCTGAGACGAAGTTGCGGCTAACATTTGAAGGAAATTTTATTCAAAAAATAAAAGGCATTAAATGTTCCTTCGAATGAACAATAAAGATTTCACGCTTGATTTGAATTTTTATATATTTTTTTTATTCATTGAACGGGGATTAACTGCCTCAAGACCTCTTGTTTCTATATTTAAATAGAAGACAAGTTTTAACAAAAAAATTTTATACATTGAACAGAGATTAAACCGGCTCAAGACCTCTTGCTTCTATATTTAAATAGAAGAAAAGTTTTTAACAAAATGACAAAGTGACATTGATTTTCGTGGCTGCACACTACTTTTATCGTGATTTCGGGTCCGTGACAACCCTCTTCAGAAAGCCTTGCTGCAATTGACATAGTCAACTAAACTCTTTTTACAACACACACACGTTGTTGTAAAAGAAATCTATTGAAGGCTCTCGATGTGGAGCCTCTGTAGAGGTGGCAAGCGTGAGTTGTATTTTCGTGGGCAATTGTGTGAAGAAAACTTGAAGAGTAAGGTTTACAACAGTAGTTCTCATTCGTTTGGGGAGGGCCTGGCCCTATAGAGTTCGGTTGTACTTTTAACAATTGCAGCAAAGCTTTCTGAAGAGGGTTGTCATGGGCCCGAAATCATGATAAAAGCAGTGTGCAGCCACGAAAATCAATGTCACTTTGCCATTTTGTTAAAAAATTGTCTTCTATTTAAATATAGAAGCAAGAGGTCTTGAGCCGGTTTAATCCCTGTTCAATGTGTAAAAGCAACAGACCGAAATAAAACAAACGAGCTAAACAAAAAAAAATTATTTTGAAAAAAAATATCTCTAGATTGACCAACCGATGTATTGGTTGCACATACGAGGCTAGTTCTATTTAAGCTGCACAGGAGTTTAATTGTGTCCTTTAAAGTAGCAGGACGTCAAATTCGAAGGACCCAAAACATGGGTGTTGGCCGCTCGTTACACTTTATTCGAAATTTGATTTATGTGGCTTCTAAGGATGCAGGTCCTGAAATCGGAGAAGACTTTTGCATGGACGGGACAAAACAAAATTATAGAGATTTATGGTCTAGTTTTTCCAGAGTTAATTGGCAGCGTTTCCCCAGAGAGTTAATCATAGCGTAGGACGCGAAATTCAAGCGTTTTTTGTCCGTTTAATTTAAGCTGCAGGGTCTCAAATCGGGAGGCAACTTTGTATGGAAGCTATTGGAAAATATTGACCGATATTAACTGGTATGTGTATCGGCCGTTCATGCAGCTCTGTGGGAAATTTGGTCGTTTTATATGTGGCTTCTAGAGCTGCATGTTCTAAAATCAAGAAAAACCTACCTGTGATAACAAAACATGGTCCGATGTGGATCACTTTCAGTAGGGTCCGTCCTTAGCCCAAAATTTTTTTAAAACGGTAGATGGACGGAGGAGAGGGCGGACGAACAACGCTCAATAAAAAACAAATAGTGTTTCTAAATCGATCTGTATGCTTAATATGGGATATATTTCTATTTTTTAACAAACTTTAGCATATGTACAAGAACCACAGTGTGTTATTGGGTATAAAAGTACATTTTTATGGTGTGACAGACAGGCGAAAGGGCGTTGGTCGACCGATAAAAAAATGGGAAATATCTCTCTTCCTTAACAATGTTACAGACATCAGCACTAAATTAGTTTACCTGTAATTTGTTACACCCTGTGAAGAATATTTGGTAATTTCAAGATTTTTCAATATGATCGGAGCTTTTGGGCTATCTTATTTACTCCACCAATTGAACGCCAAACTTAATTCTTACCACGCCATACAGTAGGGCTTTACAATATGGATCAGTACGATAATTGAAACAATTAAAATATGAATCAAATATATATTTAATATTAGAAGTACAAAAGGACTGAAGCAAGCAATCATTAAAATAACGTACCCCGGATGATGAACGACGTAGTCAGTTCGAAATATGAGCATTGGGATATTTAAAAATATATTAAAAAGCAAAACATCAACATCTGTTTGTTGCTTATGACCTTAAGACCGACAATATCGGAAAATAAACAACTGAAGATCAACTATATACGAGTATATACAAAGAACTACCAAACATTTAAAATCTTTAATAAAAAATAATTTTGAGTAATTAAAAATTAGAATTTTTTTCTAATGAAAACTTAATTCAAATCGACTTTTCTTCTTTAATCGTATTTTCCTTATTTTTTTTAACAAATAAAAAATGAAGAAATGTTTTTTCTTTTCAATAAGATATGCAGTATCGAAAAGACAGATTCTTTAAACAAGAAAACAACAAAATTTCTACAACGTTTCAGGTTGGATGCTAAAGCCCAAAAGCATTTGGCGTTTTTAACAAAAACGCCCTTTGTGTACTCGTATCAAAAATCAAATTAAAATTCGATCCATCAAAATTGCTTATCAATTTCTAATAAATCATGGGGACATTTCCAGCAAATCTTACTGATTGTTAATGATGCATAGATGGATGAATGCATGATGCGTGTTTTGTCTTGTCCATCACTGCCTGTAAAACCTCCCGAGAATATACAATCTTAATTGTAATATCAAATCCAAATCACATTTCTCACTCTCTGTCTTCCCGCTAACAAAATCTCTATCGCATCGCCTAATGATCATTGGTTGGACATTTTTTGCGGTTCATCAAAGTTGATTTATTATCACTCCCAGCTCTGTGGTCAATCAGAACATTTGTTCTTCAATGCCCCCCGAGGATGTACCTTTATCCAGTGGCCAGCTCCACTATTCCCCACGTGCTCTGGCGGGACACAACTACGCTTCAGACAACTCTGCCCCCCTACTACCGTCCGTAATGTTTGATGATGGTCGTGTTATGTGACTTTTATATGTCGCCGCACAATATTTTGTGCTGCTGTTTCCTCCGCTTAAGCAAACTGGGAATGAGAAACAACCATGCAAAGCAAGGGAGGAACAACAAGAACACGAAGGAAACATTAAATCTCTCAAGAATTCCATTTTAAGCTTCCGTATATCCAGTTCGGATGACAACCCAAAAAAAACACACACACAAAACATTTCCTACTGCCGGTTGCCCGGCTGCTTGCCAGCTCAGCAGGATGGGCAAAAGCGTACAATTGGAACTCCGAGTAGAGCAGAGTAAACAGTTAATTTCTATTTAGTTTAGTCCTTTCTCTACCGAAAATTGATTTAAGACATTGTCTGTCGCTCAGTGTACTCGTGAGTGTGTGTGTGTCTGTGGGTAACAGCCAGGAGTAATTTGTTCATTGCTGCAGTCGCCACCTTGCCACAATGGAGGGTGGAACGGAAGCAGCCAGCAAGCAAGGCAAAGGAAACGGAAGTTACACACAGTGGCTTAAAATGTAAATATTTGCGAAACTACCCAACTTTTGGTAGGATAGCATTCAGCGGGAGTTTAGTTGTGCTTGAAAAAAATGGAAACTATACCAATTTAAAGCCGTTCCAACAAAATGTGCTTATCAATTTCATAAAAATCATTTTATTCCAAAATTGTTAAAAAAGAAAATCCTGACTGAAATGAAGGCTGACGGTCAAGCGGGTTTTAATACGATTACATCCTTGTCTTTGACTTGTGGTATTAGGTCCCTAGGGTGCCGACGTCCTTTCGAGCATGGGGATATGGGTACATAGAAACATTGGAATCATCCGAAGAAATCATTTTACGATTTGGCTAAATTGAAGGCCAAGACCAAAGGGCGTAGTTCATGGGTTCAAAAATTATCCTCTAATGTTGGGGGACATATGGGCATCCAGAAAAGTAATTTTATCACAAGACAAAATGTGTACCTAGATTTAGGATTTGGATTCATTTTGCACTAAGACTTGCCCATAGGATCTAACTATTTTTGTATTAAAAAACAACAAACATTTTAGCCACCAATACGAAAATAAAATTTATTGTACGTTTTGCCTATATTTAAGGTCTTGGCCCATTGGTCCAAGGTCTGTAGAGAGAGTCCCTTCAAACAGCCATGTATGGTAAAACTGTCTTACTTATCTTACTCTGACCAGGACAACGGTTCATAGGGCGCCAAAATGTAGTTCTATCAACCATATCACCCAATTGCTTTCTTGACAATCATTCTTGGATTATCATTCGCCCAAATGCAGCAATTCTGCTTATTGACGAATCCACTGAGGTGAAAATGTGCCTCATCACTGAAGATGATTTTCTTCGAAAATTGAGTTTCATTTTCATAATAAGGCTGAATAACTTTAAGGCGTTGGTCGCTTCTGTATCTTTCCTTGATTCAAATTGAAATAGTCTTAAATTGAGAAATGTCAAATGAAATGCATAAGAAACCATGACGTGTAAGTGTGGTTCACATTCAACATCGGCCCTTAAAATTTCACCATCCTTTACAACGCAATCCATGGTGGAGATACATGGACAAATCTGAATTGTCCACTTGTTTTTCTCAGATTATCATAAAACTACTTCTTTGCAAGCCATTGAGGAGCAATTCTTTTAGATCTGTTGTAGGATCTGCAGAAGTAATACTTGCACTTCCTACGACAACATGTGCTCATATGGAATGAGAATTTAATCAATAAATAGGGTTGACTGTTTTACTTGCTATGGGGGCATAAAAAGCCCTTATTCTTGCCACTGTATGATTTCAATGTAACATTCAGGAAATTAAAAATATTTAGACCCATGTGCATCTAATAGTTTGTGCTGACTATGAATATTATTGGTGTCGTTTGCTGTTTCTTCGACAATTCTAGTTCCGGTTCCAGCTAGCCTATTACCAAAAATGTCCATAAAAAAGGTGTGAATCCTTCCTACATCACCATCGGAGAGTTATGTTTAACTGTAACATTCCTTTTTAAGCTCACAAAAATCAGTGGCAGAAAATATTAGTTATATAGAAGATGTTTAGCTGTCACTCCAGTGTTGATAAGCTCAGCGGCGCTTGGCTTCTAGAAGTTGGGCTAGTTATCATTTTATTTTGTCGTCTGTGAATGTTGCTGTGTAGTTTTCCTTAACATTTAAAAGTGTTTTTTACTCAAGACAGTTGCCGCGTTCGCAGACTAGATCTCAAAGTCTATCCCTGCAGAAGTATTTAATGTAAACCTCTGCCTGAACATTGATCGTATACTCGTATTCCCCTATGCAAGTATTTCTGCTATTGCTTTTCTCGTTGCGTTGTTGAAATAGGCGCTAACTTTTCCTCAACCTTCTAACAATTTCCAATGCAGCTATTATGGTTACGCGCTGCGTCGTTGCGTTATGGGCAGCTCTTAGGGCCCTAGTGTACACGTAGATTCCGTGGGCTTGCTCTTTGGATGCTACTAAACTTGAGTAGGGATCAGTATTATTACTACGCTCTGGAATCATCATCAAATCAAATATTCGATTATATACTAACTTTGATTCTGGTTTGAGGCCACTGTGCAGTCGGAAGGACAAACGCATCGATAGTTTCTATATATCATGAGAATGGCAAGGGGAAGAAGGCGAACTGAAGAACTTGTAAATTGATACAAACAAACAAAAAAATATAGTAGAAAAGGAGAAGAAAAGAAAAAGTGAATTACAATAAAACCAGGATGACAACAAATTTATGTGAGTTGTTTGTTTATTTATATATTGTCTTTCTTTTTTGTTCTCTTTCTTGGGTGGTGTGCTTGCTGTACTCGGCTACTATTACGGCTCCTTGCAACGTGTCATGACGTTCCATGGGAATTTTCCAAACTGATATCATCTCGTCTGACTCCCCCTCTCGCTGCTATCGCTGGTGTGGCGTCTTTTACACGTGTGCTGCACGGCTCGAAAACAATGCTGCGCGCTTCGTGTCGGGCAACAACCGGAAACTTTTTGCCAAACAACGCTACATTTGGTGTGAAACTCGAAAAAAAAAATCAACGACTACGACGATGACGCTGAATACGACGACCTCTGATTTGACTAACATTGTAACTCGGGCAGAATTGGAAGCGGATTTATTTTACGTTCACGAGGGAACAATAAACACATACGCAATGCATTTTACGGTGCCGGTGCCGGCAGATGTACACGACCTCGAATTCTCATGGCAAAGTCTCACAGCTTATCCGGTAAGTTTTTAATACAAACAACAACAGCAGCAGCAGCAACATTTATCACTCACACGCTCACACAGAGCCACATACTACGATGGCTGGCAACGATAGACGGCAAGCAAACATTAACCGCATAAACATTTAAACTCTCACCACAAACACCATGCAACCAACCCCCAACCCCCACCCACCCACGGGTGGGCTACACTACACACGCACCCACAAACACTACACATCAGATTACATGGCCGCATAGGAAATATGTGAGTGAGTGTGTGTGGGCTGGTTTTCCACATTAGTGTGTCTGTCTGTCAGCGAGTCTGTCTGCATGGCTGACTGTCTATATGTGTGTCCGTCCGTGCATCTTCCTGTATATGTCTCTGTACACGTATGTGTGTGTGTGTGTGTTATTTGTTTGCTTTTATTATAAATTTCTATACTTTGTCTATCTGTCTGTCTGTCTGTCAGTCCCTCGGTCTGTTGCTGCTGCTCCTGTTGCCGTTGTTGTTGCAACCACTCAAAAACCAATTTGCACTCCATTAACCACCGATTTTTTTCTATTTTATTTTCCCTTCTGCTCCATTTACGCCCCGCCATCCCCACCATTATGCCCACGCCATTCCATGGGTGTAGCTGCCATATGCAATTACCATCGATTATGACCATGATCAGGAGGCTTTAGCACCACCCACCCTCAGTATACCGGAGAAGGGCTATGTGCCGCAGCAGGTGGAAACATTCTCCGTGCATTTGCCCTGTAGTGGCAACGTTAGCGAACAGGTCCCCCTCAGTGTGAATATGCTGGTGCGGGGACCGCCGCGTCACAATGACACCAAATTACATTTTAAGCGTAATAAAATTTGTATCAAAGGTAAGTGCTGTTCGGTGTCAGGACGAGTCCTGTTTCTCACCATTACCACCCGTTACTACTCATGTTGGCATCAGAGACGCAACGCATGTAAATCATCCCATCGTTTTGTGGAATAATAGTGGCTTCTTTTTGTATTCAATTCAAGGTCTATTTCCAGCTCCCAATCAATCACCGGCTCCGGCTCATGCCCCATCTCAGGGGCCCGCGCTACTGGGCGCTGCAGCCTGCGCTCTGGGTTTGGTGTTGGTTGTGGGTCTTATAGCCAGCACGATGTACTTGAGAGCGCGCAAGCAGATACGGCAGGACTCGTTGCAGTAAGTACAGATTGTATTTGAAAAATATCAAATCCTTGTTAATTATAGTAAATTGAAATAGTTCAAGGACGAGCTAGTCATTCATGTTGATCTCAAGCTTGACTTCAAAATAGCTGTACATAGTGACAGAGAATGATGCAGATGAAATACAGGAACTGAAAACTATTCCAAACCAGCGAGTGTTTCTAAGGAACGAGTGTTAACGATGTTTATCATAATTTGTATCTCTGAGAAACACATTTTGAATAGGAAGTATCTGTTTATCCATAGATATTCCACTGGATTTTTATCTATAGAAAGCGAACTGGTACAGATAAAAACAAGTAAAATAGTCTAAAGTCGGGCGTAGCCGGCTTAAGGTACTCTACATTACTCTGCTATATAGAATTCATTCATACCTCTGTCTGAAGCTTATGCTATATCAGACATAATAGGCGTGTTCGATTGGAATTTGCCAATTAAACGAGTAAGTGGTCGCTAAGGCGATAACTTCAAAGTTTTACGAGACAATTTTAAAATCGCTTTGTATAAGTATACAAAAACTGATTATATTTCTGCATCATGAATCGTTTGATTCGAAAATTTGTAAAAAAAAATGTTATTCAAGAAATACTAGAAGGGAGTGATATACGAGCTCGCTTAAAGTTATTTTTGAATAACATTTTTCCAAAAAAATGTTATTATTAATAAAAAGCGGACTCACTTAAACGCAAATTGGCTCTAGCTTTCTGTAAGCAAAATAATTCTTTTTTTTTTTTGTACAATTGTGTAAAGTTATCGCGCTACCGACCTCCTAAGCGAATTGCCAATCGAACACGGCCAATATGTTTCTTTTATAACGAAAATGGCATATTTCTATATGGACCGATTTGGTCTTATTTCACCAGAAATGTGTTGGGCGCATGTTGTGCTATATTCAGCCTGATGTGATATGTGGCCTCGAAAGCTGCAGGGTCTGTTTAGGAAAGGGCCTTTGTAGAGGGCACTGTGGTTCAATTTCACCAGAGTTTATTAGTGGTCGCTCATAAGGAACCATGCTAAATTGGAGCATGATCGGGTATAGTTTGTGGCTTGTAGAACTTAGATCGGACCGGAACTTTGTGTGGGGGCTATATGAAAACATTCACCATTGCGGTTCAATTCTACAAGACCTGGGCGTTACGCTCCATGGGAAATTTGGTGAACCGATGTGGGTTTGCATTCGTCCCTTCTTTGAGAATGTACCAAGTTTCATTGAAATCAGTTCATTTGTATTTGCTACATGTACTTTGCTTAAAATGATAGATAGACAGACCGGAGGAGAAACGAACGGACGGATAGAAAGACAATGGAATAAGAGAGTGATTCCGTCTCGGTATACCAAACATGGGGTCTACCACCATTCCTTTAAGGTCTCCATTCCTCAGTCCTAAGCCATAATACCCTGTAGCACTGTGTGGTGTAGGGTGTATTGACACTTGAATCGCACTTTGATAGCCTACTTCAATGTGCAGACAAGCATGAACTTTGTGACAAGCGTTAGTCGTACCACGACATTACTAAGTTCCACCGTCCTCCGAACGAGTTAACCATATTTTAAGGGTAGACCTAACCGATCTCCACAAAGACCGTAGAGTCATCAATGACCGAAAGTGGTCTTGAGAAAATCCCATTAATGCCTGACCTCCGGTCAGTTTCTTCCGAAACCCTTTGACAAAACTCTGCAGATTTATTATTTTTCAGGAGAAGAGCTCTACCAAATCTACTTGAGAGCGTCCAATTATGCTTCTGTTCTGGTATTTCAGACATCTACACAAAAGTTGTTCTTCTTTCTCCATGTCCTTCTCCCACGAGTTTCAGTATTTGACTATCACTATCGCGCACTTATAAGTAGTGACTAGTCATTACTCTAGCCCTACCTACCAGCGATCTAACCCTAATCTTATATATAATCTGGCAGAATGTTGGGGAATGTTCATGTCTAGTTTAGGCCGTAGAGTCCTAACTTATGTACTCACTTTTGTCGATGCTTGGCAAGGCATGCATAATTTTGGTATCAATAATTCCGTGACTTTTCGAGTAAAAAAGTTTGTTTCGCAAGCAAAAAAAATATTTTTCAACGTAATCTTTTTCAAGTTCAATAAACTTAGTCGAGAAGTTTCTCCAATTCCCTTTCAAAAATTAGGATTTTTCAAGGTCCATAAAATAGGCATATGTTTGATTCATAATTTCATCTTCGGAGCTCGATCTCATTCCGCCGAACCATTTCATTAGATTTGGAAATAAAAAATAGTCACTGGTGGCTAAATCCGGAGATGATGGCGCATAAGGTTCCAATTCGTAACCCAATTCATGCTATTTTGCCATTGAGAAAACTCACGTGCGCACCCTTACATTATCTTGATGAAATGGTAATCGCGGCACCCATCTTGCAGACAGCTTTATTAAATCCAACTGATCGTGTAAAATCAAATCCACACTGCCATATGAAGTGCGTATGGCATCAACAATCTCACGCACTTTTACTCTTCGATCGGCACACACCATATCGGGATTTTGTCGACATTTTCTGGTGTATCGACCTCAATTGGCCGTCCAGAACGTTCAACGTCGTTTGTACTTGTGCGACCTCAACCAAAGTCATAAAACCACTTTTTTACCATTGAAATCGATGGTGCAGAGTCCCCATAGTATTTATCAAGCTTTTCCTTGGTTTGATTGAGGGTTTTTTTCCGCAACAAATAATGTTTAATGAGCATTCGAAATTCACAATTTTTTTTATTTTTAACAAAATCCACGGGGTTGTATTTTTTGACGGAACTCTCTCAAAATGTGACAGTAGTGTATTAACAGATGGTTCTTCATGGGAGCAGTGTTGCATTTTATATAACAGTAAGGGAAGTTGGTAAAGCAACGGAATTTTCTAAATTTTTACGTATACACGTAAAAATATAGCAGAAAGATCCCATGTTTACTATACCCACCGACTCAGAACCATTTTATGATTCGATGGAGTGATTTCCGTCCATCCGCTCCTTCGGCTGCTAAGGCAATCAAACAACAGATTTCCACTATGACCAAATTGTGTACCTACATTATGCAGATCTGGACCAGGGACAATACCATTTTAAATTGTTCAATATCAGTCCTTGTTTTGTAAAATACATAGGTTCTTCCAGTTTTGACACTATGGAAGCTTAGAGGCATATCGTATAGGGAGTTATAAGCGACCAAAACCAACTACGGTAACTTGGAACTAATTTGTCCATGGCTTCGAAAGTCTCTTCTAAATTCTACCGCTCTAGCAGTCACAAAAAAAACTGACCTTGCTGAACTTTTCTGTGGCTTTGCCCAGCTAAGAAGAAAAGATCTTCATGTTCTCCATGTTGTAAATCGGTGTCTGAAAGAATAATGAAAATTTTTTTGGCCCAATGCAACAACAATCAATGACTTTTATTTATGCAGCTACAAACCAGATTTCTATAAAAATTGAAATCATGAGAAGAAAGTGGGATTGGCTTGGGTACACTTTACGAAAACCCTCTGATGATTGAACGAGGACAAAAATTAAATGGGACCCTCAGGCCAACAGAAGAAGAAAAAGGCCTTCCCCCACTGGGAAGTTGAGACATCAAATAAATCATAGAATGAAATTCAATTATGAGCTCATAGTTAATCTGAAAGGAATGTATTTGTAATGACCCTTTGTTCCACATTGGAACGACGGGAATAAATATATATATTTTCATATACTCGTAGCGTTAATCAGAAATTTCCTGTCAGATAAAGGCCCTGCTGCTGTAAAAGTCACGTAATAAATATTCGTACCAACTGCTTAAATAACACAGTGTGACAGAGAAAAAATACCTGGGAAATGATATTATTTTTCTTGTAGATCTTGCTGAGTACAACAAGAAACCGGTTATGAAATACCCGAACACCTCCAAAATCTGGAGTTACGGGTAAAAACCCGGTTTTTCGGATCTTACGCACATATATGCCAGTAACTTGGTTGAATATCAACCGATTTTAAGTTGATATTCAATTGGGCTGATTTCGAAAGAAGGAACTGCGGCCTTTCGAATGGTGTATTCACTTTTAAAATCACACTGAAAAAAATCGCGTATTGTTTCTGTAAACTCATTTTTTTAATTATTTGTAATTTTTTAACTTTGAATGCGTTTTTACACAGAATTTTTTAAAAAGAACCGGACAATTTTTGAACTGAATAAAAAAGAGAGTGTCCTTACGAATACAATTCGGTGTCAATTTAAAAACTCCGTTAGAAACTGATTGAGTTAATCCACTTTTATTAAAACCAATTTTAAAAAAAAAACAATTTTTGGCCAAACCACTCAGAAATATTTGTTTGGCCATTCTTTGAAAGAACATCTCAGTATCCCGTTTGTCATGTTAACATATTGTTTTAGTTTTTGTTACTTTGTTTTGTTAATTTGTCTTGTTCTACAAGAAAAATAATATCACTTTCCAGGTATTTTGACTTTATTCTCTTTTGTTACACTGTTTTATGCATATAATCTATAAACTAAAAGTTGGTAATAAAGGATAAATAGTCGGTCCTGTCCAACTGTAGATTTTCTTAGCAATAGTTGATTTCAGAATCTGAACTTGTGCTCCTTCGCAAGCTCTTACATGGGGCTTTAGCTAACCCAAGCCGGTGAACAAATGTTCCTTTAACATTTTTTAAAAGCTCTAATCATATCCAACCTAAAACATGATGGCAGTGAAAATCATCTTAATTTTTAAAAGGCGATCACAAACTGTCGGGTAATACCGGAAAAAAGTTCCGTGTATCAATTCATTGTCCTACAACTTTCCCTTGGAGGCCTCGAATATATTTGATTCGAAACATTGTCATTCTGTTGATTTTGGTTTGAGCACTTTTTTACTACGCTGTCAAGTTGTAAAATAAACCAAAAGTTGGGCCAACAAATTCCCTCCACAAAACATAGACAGAGTTGGGGTAAGAGAAAAGTTAATTCCTTGGTCGATTTACTGTGGCATTAGCTGAGAGTTTATTGCAAAGCAAATATCACCATCTGTGCGCCTGCCAGATTTTTATGCGACAGCTTTCAATGTGCTTCCGACAAGCATTCGCCCGCCCGTCAGTCCGTCCGCCCCAAGTTAAGCCAACAAATCGCCTTGAAACGTTTATAAGTAATTTCAGTAACATCTTAATATTAACCAAAGCATATTTAACCAAATGACTTGCCTTGACTTTGCCGACTGGCTGGCTGACTGAGTGAGCCAATGAGTGTCTGCCTGCCTGTCAGACTGACTGACTGTTGTTGGCTGTTGACTGTTGCTTCGTGTGCTTACACTCGTCTTAAGCAGAAAAAGAACGCTTTAGCCTTTGATTAATTGGCATAATTAATCGTGATTATTCCCTTTATGTTGTTTAGCACCAGTTTTACGACAGCAGCTTATGGCAGCCATCAGAATGTCTTCATACGCCTGGATCCCCTGGGACGGCCGCCCAGTGCGAACAGTGGTTCCTATGCCACCATAGCCAGTCTCAATAAATATCCCCTGGAGACGAAGAAGTCCTGCAACATATTCGAGAGTAAGTACTACGGCATGCAAATCTCACAATACTTAAACACACTCACACACACAAACACACACACACTCGTATAAGTAGTGTCTCTTTGTAATGGATCAGAGCGTAGCTAATGTCGGCAACATATTTTTCTTTTTTCCATTTGTCTCTTTGGGTGCGTGCGTTGTACAGAATTCCGCAGCTCTCCAACACCATCGCCGTATGCAACAGCCCTGCTGCCCATGGGCGATCAGATAGCGGAGACAATTTACTCGAAGCCCGAGTCGGTGTGTCCCTCGAGAATATCCTACTATGCCTCATCGCAACTAACCCAGGTATGTATGAGTACAACAACAACGAATATCTCCAAGTATGGGTACGGGCAAGGGAGGCCGGGGCGGCCGTTGGAGGCAAAAGCAATTATAAAATCTCAACTGATAAACATGTTGTCTTGTGGGCCATGGCCTGCTATTGGCATTCGCTATGGATCATGGATAGCGTGGGGTTATTGGCGCTGGGGGGTTGCTATAGTTCGGTTAAGTACCAACCACCCCCTGATGGGTGGCTGAAATTTGAGAACATCTTTGATTTGTTTTGTTTTATTATCAAAACTACTTAAAAATTTTTTTATTTCCGTTTTCACTTGTGCCTCCTTTTTTTTGTTTATTTTATTGAGGTCGTCGGGTTAGTAGGCAAAATTTGTACTCGTTTATGTTGCTGTTCTTCAGTTTCCACTTTATCAAATCTAAATATTCGTAAAATGCCTGCTGGTGATGATGGCCCACAGTGGGGGATTTTGTTTTATTTTTTTAAAGAGTTGAGTATTTTGGTAATGGCGAGTTGAAGTTTAAGCCAAGGTTTAAGAAATTAATAAGTCACTTTGGTAGCTTGATACGTATACCGAAATAAGGGCAATACAAGAAATGCCGTCTTACACAAAACACTCGATTTTTCTGGCGGCCCATAGTACCGGGGTGACCACCTTTGGTCCAAGAATTGTTGCTTCGGGTCGATCGTCTTATAGAATCGGCTGTGGTGGGATGGACGGATACTCGGCGATTGGGTTCGCTGCAATAACGCCAGGCAAACCTATTAATGTCAAAGGAGCTAAGAGGAAAATGGACGCTGACCGGCCAACATTTTCAGTGCCCAATACTCACGGTGTTTCCGATGGTCGTTGGAAGCAAGTAGTCTAAATCCCATCTCAAAAGAAGCCGGATTCGGCCATAATCCCATGGTCCGATACTGCTCGACAATTGAGACTGTAAACATTTGGTCGTTTTAGTTTTGAGGAATTTTCCACTTCTATAACCTCAAATGGTCGAAGACTCAATAAAGTATATCTGTTCGTTCGTTAAAATTCGAATAGGAAATAGACATGTCCGTCTGAAGAGAAAACTACTGGTCGTACTGGCACCTCTTCAACTGTCCCACCAATCTCACTCAGCTGAACCCCCGGTCTATGTGGACTCATCCAGCTTAAATAACTCGTTTCCTCCACCTCAAAGCAGATCCCCTATAGACGAACAGGACTTCAAAACAAAATATATTTTTGTTGCAACAACTGGTCTCACTATTTAAATTACGAGGCTGAAAGTTTGAAGAAATATGTGTAGATAGACTGAAGCAGTTAATATTTAATATATGCCAGATTGGTCTAGAGACTAAAATTTTCCCAGCACAAGGACTGAGCCAAGGCCTGGAAAAATCACTTTATTTTATTTAGTATTTTGTGAGTTTTGTTGCTTTAATTTTATCACTAACAACTCGGATTATTACGAAATATTTTCTTTATTTCGTTACCTCACGAACTCATAGAGATATGACGATGATATTTGGATCATATGATATATACTTGGAACGAAACGCAACCAGGTTATAAAGCGTGAGGAGTCACGCCCCTTTTAAAAAATCGTATTTATGAAATCAATCGCAAACAAATTATTATATACTAGGTTAGGTTAAAATTGCATAAGGGGTTCCCCTTATATTATAAACTTGGAACGATCATATCTTGTAAATTAATAATGATATGACGACAGCAGTTGGTGTGAAAAGAAACACACCCTGATGGAAAAGAGGCCGGCCCACTTGACAACATTTTCAAATTGGACTAAAATGCATGATAGAGGTTAAGCTTATATCGCTCCGGCCCGGCCGAACTTAATTTAACCACTTGTTTTATACTTTGCAGCATAGTATAAGTGTTTGTCATTCCGTTTGAAACCTCTTAAATAGTTATCTGTGACCTTATACAGTATATATGTAATCGTATATACATATATTGTTGCTATTCGTTAAATTCTAAGAGCCCTGTCCTTTTGTTTGTTGAAAGCACGGTTATGTCCAAACAAAAAGACCTAGTGTCTTCTAACTTACCAGCCAATGTATTGTAGCCGGCGATTGGTCGGTATTGAAAATGGACTAAATCGGGCTAACGTGGAAATAATTGCCATTTAAGGGACTTAAAAACGTATGACTACTTTTTTGACCTTTCCACTGAATAACTTTAATAATTAAAATTTGATTACACTTTGCTTGAAAATGACACATTCAACTTTCCTTAAAAGGGCAAGGTCGTTGGGCCTTTGGACTTTAGAAGCACAGAAACCATTCCCTAATGTTCGGGTTAATATGGATCTTAAGGAAGATATAAGCCTGAAAGGGCATTAGAGGTAAAATCAAACAGAAATTCCAAGTGTATGACAAAAAATATTATGGTCTGGTTATGCAAACGTAAGCAGATACGGGTGAAAGCATTTAAATAGTACACACAGAGAACAGTGCCGTTGCCATAACAGAATTGTTTGCCAACCGAATGTTGGTGGTTGCACGTACTATCCATGTTTTCCATCAATACAACCGATTGTTGATTGGATTCACAGCAATTTTCAGTAGAGTGAACTGAAACTTTCGGTTGAAGAAAAAATGTATCGGTAATCCTAACAGATTAAGATGATTATTGGAACTGAATTTGTACATGCATTTGTTGTTGTTATAAGTTGTTGGTCACAAGTATTCTTTGAAAAAAATTTAATATTTTACCGCCTTGCAATTTGTCAACTGATAAGTAAAATAAATACCTATTTGGATAGATGTTCTGATAAGCTTTGAAATGAAGCCCATATTGTCCCAATCTGAAAAGAATTAAGAATGACAATAACAATATTTACCGTCAATCTTTAGGTAACCACAACTAGAGAAAATTGGATCGCCACCAAAAAAATGGTTGCTGTTTGGACTAAAAAAGAGGTCTACCCTTGACAAAAAATTTGATCAAATCTGAGTAATGTCGCTAAATTACAGCCTAGCCTATTTCTATATTCTGGAAAATATTAATTTATAGTTCGTTTATTGATATTTGGTATCACTTGGAAGCATTAACCTAAGAAACTTAAATTATCGACAACCGACAGTAGAGGCAACCAAACGGTCTTATTGTCGTAACTGTGTTATTGGCTGTGATTGCCGTGATATGATTGTTGCAACCATCATAGGATATCTCGGACCATGTTACCATTAATACTACGGAATGTTTGTAATAGAAACAGAAAGTAGCTTTATTCAACCGAGTTTTTGTAGTACCGACCGATTTTTAACTGATTTTTTCTCTGTGTATAGACAAGACCAACAATATTGTACCGTGTTCTTCTTTATGTACAGAAAAGCCAATTAAAACGGTTTTTGGACCCCCTTGGACGAGCTCTAAATTTACGAAGATTTTGAAGGAAATTAAATTACTTTCCTAAAATACATATATATATTTATGTAATATATCTTAATCTGAACCGATTTTGTCCAATTTAACAGCTTCCGTCCTTGGTATAACTAACTTACTCGTGTTACATTTTATTAAGATTAGATGTAAGATATGGTTTCTAGAGCTAAAAACAGAAAAATCGGATAAACATATATGTGGGAGCTATATCTAAATCTGAACTGTTTTTTTTTTAATTTAAATGGCATCAATTCTTCAAACTTATATCTGTCAATTTTTTGATAATCGGACAACAATTGCGAATTGTAGTTTGATAACAAGCGTTGGATGGACAGACGATGGACAGACGGACAGACATCGATCGGTATCCTTCAAGGTTTTAACAGTAACAAACATTTGCCATGACACTAACTCGTAATTCCACAGAGTGGTGAAGGTTATAAAAATTCCAGCGGAAGGCTTGTACCTCGGATTTTTCGAGTTAGAGATTTTATCTCTACATCATCTAAAAATACTTAACTCGGCATTAGACAGTAGAATCCGATCAGTGTGTTTAAAAATTATATCATGCAAATTCCATTGATTTGAGCGAAGCTTCCATTTGTTCCCTAATAGAGTTTTGAGAGCATATCGGAACGAGCTGCCTGGTATATCTATTCTAACAGTATCCGAACTTCTTATTCGAGTTACGCAAAACTACGCTTATTAAATTGTATCTTTTGTTTGGAAGATCATATTGTATAAGATTGTCTTTTGTAGCTTACGAAAGTTTGATTCAAAAGATCACGTCTTTTTTAACGAAGTTTTGGCAATTTTGACGTTATGTTGACTGAACTAGATTTGTACTCGTTATAAAATATACTTATATAAGGTCATGTTTACTATCTTATCCCTAACTTTCCCTTCTTCATGTTCAGAATGCTAATTTAAAATTTCCCCAAGCCGTTTTAACCGGAAATCTTTCAAATCCCATCGTCTAATTGTCTTTGCACACATGTCTTGAGAATATACAAACATTGAAATTTCTTCTCTTCTACAAACTCTACATTTTTGCTAAGTTTGTGAAATGTTCAGCTACCCTAAGGTCCTTCAGTCATCAACTAAGCCTCTTTTAAAATCTTGCAAAAAAAAAGTATTTCGCAGAAAAACCAAAAATCCCCCATTGTGTGGTGTGGCTGTCTTCAGGGCTGTTGCTGTTGCCATAGCTGTTGTTAAGCTTTTAAACAAAATATTGAAATTTTCAACACGTGCCGGTGTTTAAATGATTCCGCTCTTTCTCACACACACACACACACTCAGCACTTAGCGTATCTGTGTGCAGCTCTCTTTGTGCGCTGTGTTACTTGAGATCTGTAAACTTGAAAACGTGCCAAAGGCGATTACTTTTATGACTACTTGTACGTACGTCCGTCCGTTCGTCGGTCTGCCCGTCCGTACGTTCCTGATATGTTCTCAGTCGTACGTACTCGGCTGGCTGCTCAATGGACCAGCAAATATTTATACGCCAATATTACGTATATTTCCAGTACACACACATGCACACACCGCATACTAAATATCCTTGTAAAGCGAGTGAAGAACAGGCGCGGAGCACAGCGGAGGCCACATACAGATACAACAACATTGTGAACAAGCTTTTTTCCGACGCTGCCAGCCGCCGTTTTCCTCGACGCTACTCCACATTGAAGCGGAAAACACCAAAAGAACATTTCCACTTAAAACGCCATACAATACGCTTTTCTGTGTGTGTGTGTGTGTGTGTGTGTGTGTGTGTGTGTGTGTGAGTGCGCTGTTCAGAAAACTCTACAGAGTATTGAAGCGGTGTTTTATCCTTTTGTAATTCACTCGAACATTTGAACTTTAACTCTTTTCATTCGCCCCGGATACGAGCGAAGTGAGTGCTTGCTGCTGCTGCTGCATAGACAACGGCAGAGATACAGATACGCTTACGATTGCGGACACGGATACGGGAGACACTGAGGCCGGGGATAGGGTTACAAGCAAACGAGCAGTTAAACTTAATTCCCCCTTGGAAGCTGCAACTCATATATCGCTATTTAATTTCCATAGCCCAAAACGGGTGGGTGTACGAGGCGGGGGAGTGAAGGAACGAATTTTGATTCCTCTTAAGGCGTGTTCCACATTCAGTCTCAGTGTCTGCGAAGTCCTTTCGGTAACTGTGCCTGTGCTGCTGCTCTTTACAGAGATAACAAGTTGGGATTTTTTTATTCACCGCTCCGCTCAACTCAGCCCAGCTCTGTCATGCTCTGGTTAATGAAAATTTTGTTTATTATTTGTCCATAATGGGTTTTATTAATGTGCACTTTTCTGCTTGCATTGCACATTTCAAAGCGATTTGCGTAAATGCGTTTTCCTTTTTTTGTTTGTTTTCTTTTTGTTGTTGTTGTTGTTGTTGTGGCTGTCGTTCTGGTCGGGAGGGAGAACTGAAGATTAAAATCTAACCTCAACAATTACCGACCAAGTTTAAAGATACGAGCAACGAGATAAACGCTTTGGAAACTGCTCTCGTTACAAGTGCGCCAATAGCAAACATACACGCTGAATGTGAGCGTGTAGCGATAAGGGAAGTATAGCAGAGCAGCATTGGTGAAATTTTACAGTTGAATTTTAATTAAATGTGTTCCTAGAATTGCATGTGGTCGTTGTGGTAATGCTCAACGTGATTCAAGGGATTTCTTAGCATCGACTGAGTAAAGTGTCCCAAATACTTGTACTTGCAAATGTTCCCTGTCGCTTATGATTTTAAAGCGGAGCTTTTCTTTTAGTTTGTGTACAACCAGAACAACGTAACAGAAAGCACTTTGGTCTAGTGGGATTCCGACCAGCATAGTCGGTGCCACACCGACTAAACCTTGATATGATATGAGCCTTAGGCCACGCTTACCAATATCCTGCACTGTTATATGTGCAGCGTTACCTACTTCAAAAAACTGTACTTTAAGATTTGACCAGAGTTAAAGAAATTTCATGAGCCAGGCTTATAGATTTGCATTCCAAGTGTTTGCGGATTGGACCGACCTTAAAAAAATGCTTACTCAGGGCAAAGTACAACACCAGCTAGTCTAACAACGTTCTCCATAAAATGTTTATTACGAAGTAGCAAGAAGATTCCTCTTTACTTGGACAGTGTTGGATATTTCCTATCGGAGAATGCCGATAAGCTCGACCAAATCCCATCAACGTTGACTAGCCTTTCAATGTTAAAAATGCCATTCGACCAGTGAGACACTCTATCTAGTAATGGCACTAGATACATACAAAGGTATATCAATCTGCTTAGATAAACTTTCTTATTCGCTCTACACAAGTAACTCTAACCGCCTGTCCATACAACCTTGCTATCAAAGGGCAGCAGGCATATATAAACCGAACTCGGCCGGAGTTTGCCATGTTTTAATAGAAGACACATATAAGTACATTCTTTCACCAGATTTAGAGAGTCTGAGATTTTAGTAAAATTTTGTTTTGTTTGGTATTTTTGACTTGTGACGGTCTGGCAGCAGATGAGCGATACATAGTTCACCAAAAACATAAGCCTTGACACACAAGAGAAGATTGGTTGCCACAGCCTAAGTTTTCTGCGAACCGAATGATAGATGTTTCATGTACTGCCAAATTTTCCATTAATACAACCGAATGTTAGTTGGTGCCCCTCAGCCTCCAGTAAAGGAATCGTTTTTCAGTCGTTGAAAGTAAAAAACTATCGGTAGCAATAAATAATGAAATGATTTTAAGATTTAAACCTTAGCTTTAAAATCAATGATCGATCATAAGCTTTGACTCTGCTTAAGTATAACATTAGGCGAAGGTAACTAAAAAACAAATGGACCAATTAAGTTCAGTCGGGCCAAAGCATTTATACCCAACATTATGGATTTCTGTTCAGAACGAAATCATCCTCATCATCATCACCCTCTTTTCTACCGGGTTGTTTTACGTTTTATGCCAATGTCGTTTGTTCTTAATATCACCTCCATATCCCTTACAGCTTATGATATATGGACTTTTTAAGTTCAAGGTGCCACGCCCCTTGTCCAATCACATCGTAATGTGTCCTTTAGTACTACCAGGCCAAACGTACAATGTGGCAATTGCGTAACGTTCAGAGTGGATAGTGGTTTTATATTAGAAAAAACCCCACAACAAAGGGTGGGAAATTTAAAATTTTATATTTGAGTCGGCTGGTTTTATTGGACAAGCTGAACTTTGTCATTTAATTATGAAACAATATCCAATGCGTTTTCGCTTCGCCCAATTAGCTGAAGACTGTTTGGTAGGAGATGGAGAAATTACCAAAAAATCGTGTTTTTAGATGCAGCTCATTTTCATTTTGGGCTGGCGACATCATTGGGAAATTTTTCTTCAAAAATGAACAAGAAGCCGAAGTAACCGCCAATGGAAATATAAACGCGCCATGTACAAAGAGTTTTTGTTTCCAAAAATTCATAAGAATGACAAGGACGACATTTGGTTGCAACAAGACAAGGCCACATGGCACACAACCAACGCAGCCATCGACATTTTAAGCACTGGTTTTGAAAATCGAATAATCAACCGAAATCGTGATGTACATTGGCCGCTTCGTACCTGTGGTTTGAGCACTTTTTGATTATTTTCTGTAAGCAGCCATTAAGGATAAATGTTACCCCAAGCATCCAGAGACAATTGAAGCGTTGAAACGTGAAATCGAAGTTGCCATTGAAGAGATTCCACCCGAAACAATCGAAAATGTACTGACAAACTGGGTTTATCGAATGAGTTACTGACGAGCCAGTTGTGGTAGTCATATGAATGATATAGTGTTCCATTATAAAATAACAAGGTCCAGCTTTTCCAATAAAACTAGAAATTTATAAAAATTATTAGTCCTTTTTCGCCTACCCGTACTGCAAACATATTGGTTTTTCCAGAGGTTGAATTAGGCCTTGTGTTGGAAAATGTTTACCTCTTGACCGATCTGGTTGATTATTAATGCTCATCGCTTTAGTCCATTATCATATGTGACATCGCATAGAGAAAGGGACCTAAGGGTAAAAAAATCATTTTTTTTCTTTTTTTGATGTGGACAACATCTAAGCATCGAATGAGACCGATCCCAAGCACCAAAAGTGTTCCCTCACAGAGATATGCGCGTTTTATGAAAATGAAGTCGACGATTCTAAGCGCAAATAGAAAGGGACCTAATCTTTAAAATGGCTCTCCTGAACAAAACTTTTCATCAACTTTTCACTTTTTTTTTGATGTGGACAAAATCTGAGCATAGAATGAGACCGATCCCATGCCCCAAAAGAGTTCCCTCCCAGAGTTATGCGCATTTTATGAAAGTTAAGTCGACGATTCTAAGCGCAAATAGAAAGGGGCCTAATCTACTACTTAGCTTTAATAATGCGACCTGCTTTTTGCTTTCCAAAGACCAATTTATCAAGGTGTTGCACACGAAATGACTAGAAGAAGATACAGTAATTTAAACTTAACTGATTGCATGACTTTTGTGGCAAGTTAAATTCACTTACCTGCCACAAATTTGCCGTTAGCCACTTAACTCTAACTTTACTGGCATACAAATGGCACTAAGTATATTAAATTCATATCGAAATGTGTTCTTCTATTTCTGGCATTAACGCTTTAAACCTCTTGGGTCTCTTCACACACTAAGCGAAAATCTAAGCTGGAAGTGTTACCAACACACGGCTAATATTATCTAAGCTTTTGTGCTATGTTTTTGTCTAGCCGTACTTCTATCGGGAGCTTAACATTTGGTGATCGTCAAACGAAATTGTTGTAATGTAACGAAATAATCGGCCAGCATTGCCAGAAAATATAAGAAACTGCGAATTTCCAAATAATAGGACAATAGGGCCCAAAAAAATTTGTTGAGGGCGTGTCCCATGGTTTGTCCCAGTTTGACATAAGATTTTCCTGACTTGTGTTTTTAACTGCCTCCAGTTTGTACAATATTACCTATATTCTCCGAGTATAGTCTTATTTAAATACATATGCCGGCTAAGAAAGAAGGACCTAATCCAAAAAAGAAAGCATACACATTTTTTTAAAAAAAAATTAATTTCTGAGTAAAATCCCTGTACCTACCTCCTTTACAGAAAGAACCACAAAGTTCACGAGTTAGCCATTAGCCGCAAATTCCCCCACTTTATTGAAGGCAAATAATCGTTAGTAAAAGTGAAAATATATGACTTAAATAAATTTAAATCTATTGTAGGCCGTTTGGTGACTTTAATTAGACCCCGGCTAGTTACTACAACATTTTTATTGAGAAGTTCCGCGTTTTGCTTCAAAACATATGATTGTGAGAAAAATATGTATGTACGATTTATATATGATGCAGGCATAGAATGAAACCTACGACTTAAAAACCTAGTGTGACCAATTATACGTTAGATGTTGCCCCACGTGTGTTGGCATTCTGGAGAAGTTTTTTAAAAATGCCTCAACAAAAAATCGTTTTCTTTTTTTATAATAGAGACCTAAGACTATAACACCCAGAAGAGCATGACAAGATAAAATCTATGATTCGATATGTTGCTATTCTCGAAGATTATGATTTGCTGTTTGCTAAATTTTTGGCCATCATGTACATGATGTGGTCCCTCCGTCAAATACGGAAGCCAATGTCACATACTTAGTAGGGACATAAATACTGTTGCAACATTGAACGCACCATTTCAAAAGTAGAACTGAACATACCCCGTTAATGCCATATGGGTTTTGAAAGCTAACCTCAATAGCGTTAGTCTGTAACAGGATTTTAAAATTGTTTCAACTTTCATCATGGAGTGATCAGATAATGAGAACCGTATCGCTGTAATAGCGCTTTCAAGTGTGAAATGAAAAAAATCGATATTTTCAAAACGCTCCGGCCACCAGGGATTAGCCGCATGTTCCTATACCGATGCATAAAACTGTTTGAGGATACTGGAGATGTAAAAGACCGCCACCGGACGGGCCGCCCACGCTCTGTTCGAACACCGCATGTCATCAAATCAAGAATTCACAGAAATCCGCTCCGAAAACAGAAAATCATGGTCCGTGAGATGAATATCACACAAAAGTCCATGAGTCGAATCATTAAAAAATACTTGGGACTTGGGACTTTCAAACGACGTACCGGACATTTATTGACTGCAGCTTTAAAAAAAAATAGGATTGAAAAATGCAAACGTCTTTTGGTGAAGCACGCTGATAACTTGCACAGTAAAATTTTGTTCACCGATGAAACAATTTTTACCGTTCAGGAAAAATGTAACAAGCAAAATGTTTGTATGCATCTGAACTGATCCCAAGGGTGGAAAAGGGTCATAACCCAGCTTCAGTCATGGTTTGGTGGAGTGTCTCTTACGATGGGATCACTGACCTGCATTTATGCGCACAAGGAGTCAAAACATCGGCCAAAGTTTAACAAAAACGGTTTTGGAGGCTGTTGTGAAGCCTCTTAACAATTCCCTGTTCCAAAACCAGCCATGGACTTTCCAGCAGGATTCTGCGCCGGCCCATAAGGCTAAAACGTCCCAGGCCTGGCTTCGAAACAATTTGCCAGCGTTCATTTCCTCCGAAGAATGGCCCTCAGGCAGTCCAGATTTGTACCCATTGGATTACAAATTGTGGACGGTTTTAGAGGACAAGGTTTGTCACAAAAGATACCCCAACATTGGATCTCTTAAGACTGCTTTGGTTCGAGCTGTGGTCAATTTTCCAATGGACGAGGTTCAGGCCAGTGTAGCTTAAGGCGTGTGTAAAGGCAAAGGCGGACATTTCGAATAAGTAGATTCTTTTTGGATACAATATACATCAGTAAATATATTCAAAAATATATGGTCCAAAAACATTCAGTACTTTTTATTTTACAGCATAAAACGTGTGTAACAGTATTTATGTCCCTACTAAGTATAAAGGTGTAAACCTGCATGGCCTAATTTTTATGACAGCCATTACCTGAATCTCGATGCTAATAATTGTATTTGGCTTAGCTGTTATTGTGCTGGCGATTTTTCAATAAAATCTTAAACAGCAGCTGTGTGGTCATTTGCATTAGTCACACATTTCTTCGCTCTGCCTAGATTCGTATAAAATGTGCAAATTTTGAACCAGACTTCCAACACTTGATCTTATTAATACTCGTACCACGCACACAGAGTCATGTTCACTCACACAAACACACACTCTCACTCACAAATCTTCATTTATTAGCATGAGGCTGGCGTTGGACTTAGTATATCTTTGATCTGATTAGAATTAATGCCACTCACACCCCACAAACATTCCATTGCAGGATACTTCCTTCTTCGCTTAATAGAGTCAAAGTGTTTCATTCGTTTTTTGTGCTAGGCTCATTCTCTCTGTTCCTCTCTCTCTGTCTCTCTGAATTAAGTGTATTGCCCATTCGAAAATGCATTAATGTACTGTTATGTTCTCTGCATGTGTAAGTGGGCGCATACACACACTCACGTAGGCAGACATATACAGAGACACATGTGCCTGGACATGAGTAAAAATTGTAGGTTATCATTACGACTTCAAACACTTTACATACATAAATATCCATGTCCGTCCGTCGGTGGGTCTATCTCTCCGTTCGTCCGTCCGTCCATTCGTTGGTCTGTATGTAGCTGTTGTTGGGCTCCTGCTGCAAATGAGTGTTGCCCCAGTGGGGCCCAATGAACACAACACTTTTTCGTATCCTTTCGATTGTGAGTGTGTGTGTGTGTGTTTGCTGGCTTACAAATGTTTATGTATGAGTACGTCTGCTTATGTAGATGTATTTGCATCTTACACACACACATATGCATAAACAGATACGACAATTCTTGGGGAACGGATATAAATTTCTGGCAAAAATTTGCCGGCAATGTTAGCCTAAATCGTGTGTTTGTTTATATTTGCTTAGATTTCAATTTCACCCTCATTACTTAGGACGATACGCTGGCATGTAGGGGTGATTGGTATATGTGTGTTTGTCTATGGCATAGGCAGACTCCACCACACACACACACACACTCAAACCCCAACATAAGTATGCATTAAAGGGAAAAAAGCTTGAATACAAATACCATCGCTGAATACAACGCCATCCCCCGCTTCGCTCGGGCCATTAGCCATCAGCGCCATCAGCCACATTAAAATGAGGCATTCTTCTTCTGCCATTCCTTTTTAATAAATCCAGAAATTAAAAGAAACTCCAGGATAAACAACGACCCACTTACATATTTACACGCACTCACACTCACATACATGCATCGGTTGGATGATTTAGTTTAGCGCTGTGGAATGATTGGATGGTTTGCGAGCTGGATGAATGGTCTGTGAGTGTGTTACGCTTGAGTGAGGGCGTTCAGTTGGTTTTGCTAAATTGCCCCCCGTTCTTTCTGTAGGAGTCCCAACTTTGTGTCGGTCGTGGCTGAATGTTGGGTGCACTTTCGCCATGCATACAACCACTACAACAACAGCAACAATGAAATAGAAAATCAAAGACAAAACACACACAAAAGCAGCAACATTCCTGCACATGCTGCTGAACTTTAAAAAGAAAAAGAGAACGCTGCGAGGGTGGTATATTGAGTTGGTCTAAATATAAGAAATTTGCGCCGCTTCGACACCTCAGAATTTTTTTTTCTTTTTATCGGAGCTTTGTTTGATAACTCACTGAATTATTGTCGGAGCTCACTGGTCCCTCTCCTGACGGATACAGTACGTATTTTACACACAAATTCGCTTAAATATCATTTCTCCTCACATTACTCGTAAATAAGCAAATCGTAAAAAAGTCAATGTGACGACAGAAATTTCTAAGTCGAAAACTAAAAAAGACTAAAATTCTTAAATTCCATTGGATAAGGCGATGTTGCGAAGCTGTGGCCAAATGCTGATATGATAGCTAGAAATTCAATACGACCGTCACATGATAGCTACGATCATATGTGACGCGCAAAACAGAAAGGGACCTAAGTTTAAAAACCAGTTTTGTTCAGGAGAGCCATTTTAAAGATTAGGTCCCTTTCTATTTGCGCTTAGAATCGTCGACTTCACTTTCATAAAACGCGCATATCTCTGGGAGGGAACTCTTTTGGGGAATGGGATCGGTCTCATTCGATGCTCAGATGTTGTCCACATCAAAAAAAAAGTGAAAAGTTAATGAAAAGTTTTTTTTTTTTTTTTTTTTTTAAATAACCAACACTCAGGGGATGCCCCCTATACATGCGGTGCATTGCGTTGGCGAGTGGAAATTAATGGATCGGAGGGGGGAAAGAGGGAGTAATGTTTGTTGACGCTTGCCTTGAACTTCTGGATGTCGCAATTAGTGGGAAATACATTTGCCGGAAGTCGATTCCACATACGGACTGTACGAGCGAAAAACGAATTTGATCTGTAGTGTATAGTGCGGTCAACTGGCCAATCGATAACAAACGGGTGTGAATTTCTAGAAAGTCGCGTATCCCTGCCAAACATCCTCACGTCAGGAATAAGGCGACGGATGTCTGATGAACACACACCATGAAAGTAACGATAGAACAGCGTCACGCAACCCACATTCCGACGATGCTGAAGGGAAACAATAGAGTTGGATACCCTACTGTCACCAATCAGCACCATCGCTCTCCTTTGAACACGATCAAGTAGCTCCAAGGATGATTTTGGAGCACCTGCCCATATATGGGAGTTGTATTCCATCTTTGGCCTGATGTAAGTTGTATAGATATTGAAAAGATCAGAAGGAGTGAAATATTTCTTGCACCGCTTTAAAAAGCCTATGCACTTGAGTGCTTCTTTCGACACTTCGAATACATGTCTCGCCCAACGAGCGTCACATTGTATTTTCATGCCCAGAACATCGAGAGCTGCTGATTGTTCAATATCCGTACCATCGAGAGAAATTGACGATATTGTTGGGTCAGCGAATCGCTTGTGAGACAACAAACAGCACTGTGTCTTACGTGCATTAAAATCTACTCTATTCACTCGACCCCATTCGGAAAGCTCGATATAAACCGAGCAAACGTATTACCGACACCAAAATCGATCAGCTTTGATATGAGTGCACCGTGCCAGACTATCTTAAAGGCCTTGGAGATATCTAGAGCCACGACCTTACTCTCACCAAACTGGTGGATAGACCGGTCTCATTCGATGCTCAGATGTTGTCCACATCAAAAAAAGAAAAAATATGAAAATTGATTTTTTTTTACCCTTTGCTCCCTTTCTCTATGCGCTGTCACATACGAGGATGGTTAAATTTTAAGGGCCGATGTTGATTTTGAATAAAACACAAATTATTTAAAAAATTACTGTCATTTCTTTTTTTTATGATAGTATTGGTATGGTTCAATAATGTATCGAATAAAGTATCGGCCAAATGGCCGCCGCGACCTCGGCGGCACACCTCGATCCGTTGGTCCAAATTTTCGATGACGCTCAGGCATAATTGAGGTCCTTTAGCTCCTACATTGTTACTGGCTTATCGATGTACACCTTTTCTTTTAAACAACCCCAAAGAAAGAAGTCCAACGGTGTCAAATAACATGATCTTGAAGGCCAATGAACATCGCTGCGACGTTAGATAACCCGACCATTGAATTTGTCGCGCAAAAGAGCCTAGTTTCGTTAGCTGTGTGGCAAATGTCACCGTCCTGTTGAAACCACATATCGTCCACATCCATATCTTCCAATTCGGGCCACAAAAAGTTCGTTATCATCCCACGACAGCGAACACCATTCACTGCCTGACCGGCCTCATTTTGGAAAAATACGGACCGATGCACAGTGGGAAAATTACGAAAAAAATTGGAAATAATTCGGCCATTTCGTTTGTAATGGTCCGATTTAAATGAAAATTTACATTGACCTTCTTGAAGTGTTACTGAGCTTAAGTTTTGAATTTCATGCATCTGTGTTTAACAGGTGCTGCACAGTGGGCCCTCAAAGTTGGTCACCTCGAGTTAAAATTTTCTTTTTCAAGCCGCCAAAAGCGTATTTGTGGTCCGATCGTAATAATTTTTTCTTTAGTAAAATCTGCTGGACAAACCCAACCAAAAATGTTATTACAAATTGTTTCATATCTCGTACAATAAAAAAGATATCGGGACTTAAAGTTTTTTTTTTCGAAAAATTTGCTTTGGATTTTCTGGGATTATTTTATTTTTGGGAATCAGTTTTAGGTGAATCGGGGAAAATTTAATCCTGGTTTAAAGAAAACACTTTGGTTAATGTTTTAAAAAAAGAATTGTAGCAAAATCACCAATAATATGAAAATGCCAGCTGTTCAAAGTCAACTATTGCGAAAAAAGTGGGATTTTGAGTGTTTTACGGCGAAAAGGTACCTTTACTCTTATGTCAATAACTTTAATGTTTCTTAAGTAACATACAAAAAATTTGCATTTATTTCAAAGAAAACTTTATGCTTAATACAAATAATAAGCAATTGTGACCCTAGTCGGTACTTTTCTTGCTCCAGGCGTCTCCAAATATGGGCATTTTTTTCAAAAAAAATTGAGTTTGAGCTCAAATAAAAAAAATCGCCACACTGCTGGCCCAATTTGGTGCTATAAGTCAGTTAACTACATATGTTTTCTAAAATCCCAAGCAAAGAAATTTTGCGGGAGGCCATTTCTAGGACAAAAAAATGAGTTTTTGTTAAAAAATCCCATTTCTGGGATTTTGTTTTCCCCTGTGTCAAATTTTAGAAAAGTGGCAACTCCAATTTTTTTTTTGAATAAGTTTTTCATTTTGTCACAAAAATATTGATACTACGTAAAAAAATCAGGTTTATATCTCCAACCAGCAAAATTTTACAGTGGTCTGAAATATTGACTTTTTTTGCTACCTTCACAAAAAAAATTTTTTTCTCGTTTTTATCAATTATTATTCAACATATTGAGTTAATTGCATTCTTTTTTATAATCTGTTAAAACTAGAGGTAATTACCTTTCCATTGGTATATAAAAAGTATATCCTTTTACCTACACTTATAACAGCACGTGCGCTGGAATAAGACCCCTTTGAGTAAAGTATGAATTTTATAGGTAAGAATACCAATTTTAAAAATTCTCGTACCTATCCATAAATAGCAAAAATATATATTTTTACCATTATTGTTTACCTATTGTGTAAAAACGGAAAATGGGTAGTATTGTATAGTATGGATCTAGGTACCTAAACATTCATTCTTATATGTTTTGGGGGAATACCTGTCCCCTATGTCCGGAATATTGTGCAACATTTTAGGCGAATGTACCTGGGTACATAAAAATTCATTGTTATAAATGTATTTTTGGGGAATACCTGGTATTTTAGTCAAGTATTAATTGCGGATATTATTGTGATTACCTGTAAGTATTACTCATTGATATAAGAACCGCCGATTTTGTATGGGTTTATCATAACAAATTAATCCGCCATGACGATAACACTCCTTGTTCAAGAACTTGTTGAATTTTTAAAAAACACCAAACTTCGGAAAATGGAGAACAGAGTAGCATATTTAATAGAGTGCATAGAGTCAACATATAGCGAGATAACACAATCTAACGAAAGCAGCAAAGTATTAAATTTTTTGAAAAAATTTGACCGGCTCATGAAGAAGTATCACAGGAATTATTCAAGATTACCAACTGAGTGGCTCGACAGTATAATTGAATTTAAAACTGTCCCTGCTTTAGTGGGTGCTCCTACTAAGGAATACGACGATCTATGTCCAAAGGCAAAGAAACAACGGTTGTCGGCTGAGATGGCAAATCATTCACCTTCAAAGATTTGTGATACATTCAAGGAATTACTGACGGTGGAAAATCGGCCATCTAGCGCAAAAAGAATTGCAGACGTGTTAACGGAAGCATCACCAAGGCGGCTCCAACGCATTGAAAGAAGTATTGCAACACCATGTCCTGGTTTAAGCGAGGAAGAAGCATTAGCTTTAATCATCGAATTGGGATTGAGTAAGAACAAGTACACTCATTTAAGAAGAATGCTGCTTGATAAAGGATGTGACATGTTTCCCGCATACAACCGAATAAAGGAACGAAAAATGGAAATTTTGCCAAACCCAGTGATAATTACAGAAAAGGCCGGCAGCGCGCTGCAGCGTTAGTTTGGAACTACTTCTCCAAAATACTGCCAGTAGGATAATAACAACATTGAATGAGGAACAACTAAAAAAAATCAACAACAGCCATCTTCAATTAATATGCAAGTGGGGATGTGATGGTTTGTCAGCACTTTCGGAATACAAACAATGCTCTGATAGCCAATCTACCCAGATCGAATTCAAGAGCGTATTCATGGCATCTTTGGTTCCTCTGAGGTTAAATTTAGACTCTACCTTACCTTCAACTTCGCGCAGAAAATCAAACCCTACTGAAGCAATATGGCGTAATCCAACACCTGGCTCCAAAATTTATTGCAGACCAATCTCCTTCGTATATCATAAAGAAACGAGTGATTTAACTAAAGCCATCACAGACAAATTAAAAGATGATATTTCGAGATTAGAAGATTTTGCATTTAAATTCGACAGGTATTCTATTACAATATCTTTTAAAATGTTCCTGACAATGGTAGATGGAAAAGCCGCAAACGATATTACAGGAAACAAATCTAGCTGGAAGTGTTTCATTTGCAATAAAAGCAAAGTTAATTTTTCAAACGCTTCGAATAATTCAGTAGTCAATGAAGATACCCTTGAGTTTGGAATAGCACCGTTACATGCTCGAATCAGGTTTCTAGAACACTTTCTAAACCTTGCTTATGACATTAAGTATAAATCTATACCAGGAAATGAAAGGAAAAACATTCGAGCTAACAAAGAAATGCATGAAATGAGAGCAAGTGAAAAAAAAAGAATTCAAGATGCATTTAAACAACAAACTGGCCTAAATATTTCTAAACCACGCTCGAACTTTGGGAATACAAATGATGGAAACACTGCCAGAAGATTCTTCGCAGACTATAATACAGCTGCAGAAATAACTGGAATCAATAAGGAGTTGATTCGAATGGTTAATATATTGCTTTTAGCTCTGAATTCCAAACAAAAGATTAATTCCGATAAATTTGGAGTTTACGCCGAACGAATTTTAAAAATGCTTGCTGATCTCTATCCCTGGAAAGATCTAACGCCAACTATAAACAGAGTCCTGTTCCATGGGAAACAAATAATCGAGTCTCACCTTCTCCCTATAGGCGAGTTAACTGAAGAACCACAAGAAGCTAGAAATCGAGACTTCAGAAGAATAGCACAAAACGAAGACTTACTTAATAGTTTATTATTATCTTCAGATCCTTTTTTATCCTCCATGAGAAGTAAGTTGACTTCGTACCACGAAATGACGCATGGAGACGAAGAAGAATTTTCTGATTTATTAGATATGCTGGACGTGGAATAAAATCATTTAAGTTTAATGTTTTTTAATTATAAGATTTATTTAAATGTTAATTTATTTAAAAAAAAGTTTTTCACAAAAAATGAAGTCAATAGCATCTTTTTATTCAAATTTTCTATCTGCAACAATTAAATTACTTTTTTGCGATTGGAAATGTGTAAATTTGATTTTTTTAAATGCAACAACATTGATCTCTCACAAAATGAAATTGCTATTTACCAAAAAAATTAATATTTTACTCAAAGGGGTCTTATTCCAGCGCACGTGCTGTTATAAGTGTAGGTAAAAGGATATACTTTTTATATACCAATGGAAAGGTAATTACCTCTAGTTTTAACAGATTATAAAAAAGAATGCAATTAACTCAATATGTTGAATAATAATTGATAAAAACGAGAAAAAAAATTTTTTTTGTGAAGGTAGCAAAAAAAGTCAATATTTCAGACCACTGTAAAATTTTGCTGGTTGGAGATATAAACCTGATTTTTTTACGTAGTATCAATATTTTTGTGACAAAATGAAAAACTTATTCAAAAAAAAATTGGAGTTGCCACTTTTCTAAAATTTGACACAGGGGAAAACAAAATCCCAGAAATGGGATTTTTTAACAAAAACTCATTTTTTTTTGTCCTAGAAATGGCCTCCCGCAAAATTTCTTTGCTTGGGATTTTAGAAAACATATGTAGTTAACTGACTTATAGCACCAAATTGGGCCAGCAGTGTGGCGATTTTTTTTATTTGAGCTCAAACTCAATTTTTTTTGAAAAAAATGCCCATATTTGGAGACGCCTGGAGCAAGAAAAGTACCGACTAGGGTCACAATTGCTTATTATTTGTATTAAGCATAAAGTTTTCTTTGAAATAAATGCAAATTTTTTGTATGTTACTTAAGAAACATTAAAGTTATTGACATAAGAGTAAAGGTACCTTTTCGCCGTAAAACACTCAAAATCCCACTTTTTTCGCAATAGTTGACTTTGAACAGCTGGCATTTTCATATTATTGGTGATTTTGCTACAATTCTTTTTTAAAATATTAACCAAAGTGTTTTCTTTAAACCAGGATTAAATTTTCCCCGATTCACCTAAAACTGATTCCCAAAAATAAAATAATCCCAGAAAATCCAAAGCAAATTTTTCGAAAAAAAAACTTTAAGTCCCGATATCTTTTTTATTGTACGAGATATGAAAAAATTTGTAATAACATTTTTGGTTGGGTTTGTCCAGCAGATTTCACTAAAGAAAAAATTATTACGATCGGACCACAAATACGCTTTTGGCGGCTTGAAAAAGAAAATTTTAACTCGAGGTGACCAACTTTGAGGGCCCACTGTGCAGCACCTGTTCAACGCAGATGCATGAAATTCAAAACTTAAGCTCAGTAACACTTCAAGAAGGTCAATGTAAATTTTCATTTAAATCGGACCATTACAAACGAAATGGCCGAATTATTTCCAATTTTTTTCGTAATTTTCCCACTGTGCGATGATGCCGCCAGCCCATAAACCGCACCAAATAGTCACTCTTTGTGGGTGCATTGTTTTTTCGACAATCACTCTTGGATTATCATTCGCGGCATTTCTGCCTATTGACGAATCCACTGAGGTGAAAATATGCCTCATCACTGAAGATGATTTTCTTCGAAAATTGATCATCCACTGTTGCCCGAAGCCTGAATAACTTTGATGCGTTGCTCGCGTGTGTACCTTTCCATGGTTCAAATTGAGTTAGTCGGAAATTGAGAAATGTAAAATGAAATGCAGAAACAAACTTGACGTTTAGGTGTGGTTCACATTCAACATCGGCACTTAAAATGTAACCACCCTTTATTACAAATAAACTTAATGACTGTGTTGTTGTTCAACCCTCTGTAATAATCCTTCGGTAATGTTCTGCATACGATTTCACTTAAGAATCCATACCTCGGCCCATAAAAAATAACTGAGACCTACCGGGACCCAGTCCTTTAAGGATTTACTTACTTTACTGTCCTATCATTTCCCGAAAAAATCTCTGGATACTAATATGCACCGAACATAGGGTGACAGTTTTCGGTCCATTTATAAGTACTAGAGGTTTTACGCGTCTACGCCTAAGACTTCCAAGAAACGTTTATTTCAAGTTAATTATTATGGTCATATAGTGCTCGAGTTGTTCTTTCCACCAAGGCTCTATAGGAAGATTTTCGAAACCGCATGGACGAACTTGGATTAGATTCAGTTTATTGGGTTGAAACGTCGTTACAGTTATTGATAATTACTCCGATAGCCAGGCCGCTAACAAATACCTCAGATCTGTATTTCTGAATTTAAAAACTGCCCGCAACCCCAAACGAGATGGCCAAGCAAATTAATATGCATCCAATCCCAAGAATGATAGGCAAGATAAGATGGTCAGCTTTTATGATTAGAGTTAATATATTCAGGGATCAAATGGTCATAATGTCTCTGACACTTGGTTCAAAAATAAATAGCCGAATGAAGGGGTTAGTGTGAGTAGATACAAATTATAACACTTTGAGCCCTATAATGTAGGTCATGGAAGTGGTGTAATAAAAATACAATTTGTTCTCATCACCTTCTGAGAAACCTGAATCTAGCCAAAATCCAAGTGACATTTACCATCGAAATATTGATATCGAGCCCTCAATCAAAAAATTATCATAGACAAGCCAACGGAAAGTTAGCTAGGGCGGGTTATTGATAAACCGGCAAATCTAGTCTAGTTGTTGGAGAAAGCATGTATGAGCACAGTATTTCTTACTGAGTTTTTTTACCGACCAAAAATATATCGATAAAAGCATGGTACAATAAACAAGGTATAGTCACTAGCCCAACAAAAAATAAACAGTTCGTTGTATTGTCAAAGTCACTTGAAAGGAAACGGCAACAAAAAATTTATGCATGTTTAATGATTATTGTGAATATTTCATATAGAAATTAAGCTTTACAAATTTTAAGAACTGTCTTTGTCAAATTTGAAAATAAAAGGTTTTAAATTTTCAAAAAAAAAATTTAAATCAGCTGACTGCATAACTTTACCTTCTCTATTGTACCATAGATAAAAGTAGGTTTCCGTATATGTTTTCGTGGAAAATTTTTGTTTCCTTTGAGTATTTTTGTTTGACTGAATTTTGAAATGTTCCAGATCGTTTTTGTTTCGTTTTATTTATTACTTTGTAGACTCTGAAGTTGACAAGTTTTGAAAAGATATGTATTTAAATTAAAAGAAAATTCTTAAATCTGAAACCGTCTCGATTGTTATAATTCATTTATCGGGAATAAATTATTGGGAAAATCTAATACCAGTTGGTTCTAAACTACTCGAAATACTTATTATCCACCTTTCGGGTCGATTTCTTAATCTTAGAAGCTGTGATCACGGGACTCTGCATGATAGGCTGTCCATTTAAGAGTATTCCCTGATGACTACTGTAGAAGCTGTAAGGATGAGAATTAAGAATGTTTAAGTTTTTAGCACAAAAATGTGTAATAAAAGAGGCTTCGTAGTACAGTAGGGATTGGCATGTCAGATACTAACAAATAAATAAAAAAAAAATGTCTAATTAGATTTCAAATCGCCCACGCACATCGCTACTTTACTGTAAAAGGTCTAAAGAGTCACAATTCTACGCTAGTTTTTTTTTTGCATAACTTTTACAATTGTGGTTATTCCAAAAATTTAATAACCGTTTTGGATTTGGACATATGAGCAAATTTCGTCAAACTAAAAAACAGATTCGTCGGCTAGGGCCATTTAAAAATATTTAAAATTTAAAAAAAAAAATTATGTTTACATCATTGTTTTGGCCATAACATGAAAAATTATCTTGGTCCAAAAATCGTTATATTGTTTGGAATATGTTAGACTTATGCGAAAAATTTGGTACAATTTTAATTAAAAGATTTTTTTTAAAAAAATATAATTTTTTAAAACAAATATAAGTTTTCTAAACAAATATTTTATTAATTAAAATTTGACTACATAATATAGATCATTACGTTTTCTTTCATATGAGCAAAATTTCGTACAAATCCGTCATTCCATTTCAAAACAGCAAGATTTTAAGTGAAGCCAAAAAATGCATTTTTTGACCGTTTGAAATTTGTTAAACGACCCAACAAAAAACAAATTATAGCATCCATGATTCGGGCACGTCTACGATTTAAAACAGGCGTTTTGAAACTCTTCGAGAAAAAAAAAGAATTTTGGTTTGTATTAAATATTTTAAACCCATAGGTTCTCCAGTGGGGTTGTAACACAGAAACCCAAGGTACGAGTATTACAACGGTCCTCCATGGAGTAAGTCTATCAAGCAATTGAAAGCCACTCTTTGGAAGTGTGCTTTCGGACTTTGGTATTTGATTTCGCATTTTTTAATCTGGAGATAAGGTTCTTCCATCCTTAATTTTAACCATAAATATAGACCACATGACAGAGGCCCTAGCACTGTGTGACTAAAATATAACTGAATTATTTTTCATTTTCCAACAAAACTTCTTAGATAGACATAAACTAGATCATCTTTATCTGATATTTAAAATAAATATCATCTGAAGTCCATTATAGTCTTTAACTTGAAAAAAATTCAACCAGGCCGATTCTTATACGCCACTGCTCAAAAAAGTGTTATTTTTTCCGGGATTTATTTAGCGCCTTAAACGAAACATCGTTAGCTCTCTTATGTGGAGCTTCCGCATTCTTCTTGCCCCAATTATTATACCACCTTTGAATTTACATCAATGAGTTTGTCCGTATGTACTGGCGAATGTGTATGTGTGTAAGGACGTGCGTATGTGCTTTTGGAACATGTTCGTATTCATTAAACCAGTCGAAAGAGAATTTAATGAATTTCCAGACTTAAACAAAAACAACGTCAACGACAACAACACAAACAAACAATAATGACTTTAAGGCCAACGAGGGGATGGAGGGCACCAACGACTGCAGCACACAACTAGCCGGGTGAATAACAAGGATGAGGGGGAAGCGTTAAAGGCGGAATTCTATAATGAGTAGTAGGTTAGTTGGGGCCGGAGGGAAGGTGGTTGGTTGGTGGGGAGGGAGTGAGTTCGTTGTGATATTGTTTTCATCTTTGCCTGGCCTGTGCTTATGAAATTAGACTAAACTGTAATTGTTGTTGTCGTCAAAAGCAGGCACTTCCTCGGAGTTGGAGTAGAAGTTGTTGTTGTTGCCGTCGTCGTCGTTTTTCTCAATTGGCAGTATGTGGTGTCTGTATGCGTATGCGTCCGTACATTAATGGCAGGACCTTTCAATGCATGTCACTCCATATGCGTGTGCTTAAGAGTGGGTGTGTGTGTTCGTGTGCAAGTGTATGTTTGTGTTTTGTGTTAGTGCGAGAGCTTATTTTCCCCCCATTAACTCTAGGACTCATTTACAGCATTTACTTGCCATTAAATCAGTCTATAAACGTTTAAGAATTTAGCACCAGAATGAAACTGAAATGAAGAAAAAAAAGCCAAAACATCCACATCAAGCACAAGGACCGACATAGGAAGAAGAAGACGAAGGCAAAAAAGTTTTCGTAATAAAATTAACACGCATACATGCACGGAAAAAGCAGCAGCAGCAGCAGCATTTACTCCAACACATGGGAACAGGAAAGGGAAGTCATAGTCAGAGCCACAACCAGAGTTATTGTGTGAGTGAGCTTGCGTGTGTGTGTGTGCGTGGAGTTGGGTGTTTGGTGGAGAGCATGGCAGCGGTTGTGTTTGGTAAATGTTAAATAAACAATCTACACATCTGTTGCAACATGACTTTTTGCCAGTTCTATGCTTTCGCCAGACGTTGCAGAAGGCGGCGACATTGAATTGTTCTGTGTTCAAATGTTTGTGTTATTTCTTTCCCCCCCCCCCCCCCCCTCCGCCTCTCTCACTCTAAGTCGATACTGTCGTGTTTGGCCATAAAGTTTTTTTTGTAGGGCGGCTAAAAGCCAACGTTTAACATGATTTTCTAAATATTTACAAGATTTAGATGTCTGGGCTGAAAACAGCTCTGTTGTTGGCAATAGCATTTTGGTAGAGCTTTATTTAACCAGTATTTAAGGCCCCCTGTAGCAAAATCTGCAAACGACGGGCTCAAAAATAACTCCTAAACTTGTTGTATGGAAGAGTTCAGCTGCGCTACTTGAATCTAATGCAAACTTCACTCTAATTTTTTCCAAAAAGTTGCTGGGATATTGTCTGGGCCATCGCTCAAGCTATAGATTTTTGTCTTTGCTAGTTAAACTTTCGTTAGATTCCGCTGGGTCAAATAATACGAGTAGTATATACCCAACAGCAAGCAAATAATCAAAATAGTGTATTTTTTTCAGAGATACATTTAGTCCACTAAAGAGAATATTTTTTGCTCCTTGACCGATTTCGCCCATTTTTAGTTCCAAACCACTTGTGAGTATAAGCCATAATTAACGTGTAATATTTCAGTGTTTTAGCTTAACTCGTTTTATAGCTATAATGCTTTTAACAGATACACTGAATGACGAAAGGACATGGCTAGATCGTCTAAGACTTTTACCAGACCAATAATATATATATATACTTAAGCGGGTCATCCATCAATATTTAAAGGTGTAGCCGACTGACAGCATGACAAATTTTGCGTACATTTCCTTATTTGAAAGAGGATTAAGAAAATGTCCCAAAACATGGCAGTGAGGCAGGTTTAGACCGTTTGGCATCTTAATAAGTGCTTTAAAATAGATTTATCTTTGGTTTGGTGATATAAAGATACCGGGTGACTAGATTAGATAGAAAGGAAAAAAAATTAAAGAAAACTTTGATGCTGTGAGATATCAAACTACATTTACGAGTATGTCATTATGCCCTACGCCATACTGTGGTACAACGTAGTATTACTTAGTGTCAAGATTCTTCTTAATCATAGTGCTGGTCGCAAACAGAACCGATTAGACAAAACTTTGCGAGCTGTACACTTTCAGTAAGGTGTCAAACACACAAATGACGATCCGATATGAAAACCTTTGCTCGGATGAAGCCACAAATGAAGTCCAATGTAGCCCTAAGTTGTCACAGAAAGCTTAATGTGATCATTATTGAAGGTTGGTGAAATAAGACCTTATCCTTCCATCCAATCTTGCTTAAATTAAGCAGAGTTCCTTATAAGACCTAGATTAAAAGTGGGCCATATTGTATAGCCAACGCCCAAAGTTTCTGACGATTTTATGTCCTGTCGCTCTTGATCTTCCACATTAAATCTGCTTGTAATCAAATTGTATATGGTACGTACTTCGACCAATAACTAATCACGGTGAAATTGGACTTGATTGACAGACCCTCAAAGGACCCTTCTGATTTGTAGCCTTGTCGCTCCACAAGTTCATTTTACATTCGACTTTGCTTTAAATTAGTATAATAAGTAACGATGGAACTATAATTAAACCTGGTGGACCTTCTTCTCTTCAATGTGAAGGCCCCGATCGAGACCCTGCAGATCAAAAAAACACATTCTTAAGAAAAATTAAAATAAAATAATTATACATTGAACAGGGATTAAACCGGCTCAAGACCTCTTGTTTTCTATATTTAAATAGAAGACAAGTTTTTAACAAAATAGCAAAGTGACATTGATTTTCGTGGCTGCACACTACTTTTATCATGATTTGGGTCCGTGACAACCCTGTTCAGAAAGCCTTGCTGCAATTGTTGAAAGTAAAACCGAACTCTATAAGGCCAGGCTCTCCACAAACGAATGAGAACTACTGTTGTAAACCTTACTTTTCAAGTGAGTTGTATTTTCGTGGGCAATTGTGTGAAGAAAACTTGAAAAGTAAGGTTTACAACAGTAGTTCTCATTCGTTTGTGGAGAGCCTGGCCTTATAGAGTTCGGTTTTACTTTCAACAATTGCAGCAAGGCTTTCTGAACAGGGTTGTCACGGACCCGAAATCATGATAAAAGTAGTGTGCAGCCACGAAAATCAATGTCACTTTGCAATTTTGTTAAAAACTTGTCTTCTATTTAAATATAGAAAACAAGAGGTCTTGAGCCGGTTTGATCCCTGTTCAATGTGTAAAAGCAACAGACCGAAATAAAACAAACGAGCTAAACATAAAATAATTATATAAATTAATTGTACGAGTACTTTACTTTACTGTGTTCATGATTTTTAAATACTCAAATAAATATAACTGAATTCAATTCTTATTCCGGTGTTGCACAAAAAAAGCATAGTGGATGATTTAAGACCGAAAATCAATTTTTTTGAAATGAGATTATGTATTTGAGACCATGTGACCCTATAAGTCATATTTTGAAGCATATTTATTTTCTATACCACAGAAATGAAGTCGGCTTGCCTACGCATGGACTTTTTACATACTAAATACATCTTTAAAGTGTTAGCTATGGCTGTGATGGTTGTAAAGGGTGATCCACCAAAAGGTATTTTTTCAGAACAAAAAAAAATATAAATATTCAAATCAAGTGTGGAATCTTTATTGGTAATTTGAAAGGACATTTTATGGCATTTATTTTATAATAACAATTACCTTCAAACGTTGGCAACTGTATTATGGAAATGAGCGTTCGGTGAAAAACGGGAAGATCCGCTGTTTTCGACCAAAGTTTTGTTCAGCGATGAGGCCCATTTCTGGCTCAACGGCAAAGTCAATAAACAAAATTGCCACATTTGGGCTGAAGAGCAACAAGAAAAGGTCCAAGAGGTGCCATTATACCCAGAGAAAACTACGGTTTGGTGCGGTTTATAAGCTGGTTGGTGCATATTTTTTCAAAAATTATGATGGCCGGAAGGTAGCCGTAAATAGTGCTCGCTATCGCGCCATGATATCGTTCTTTATGCTACCTGTAACTAAAGCCCGTACTCTTGACGACACTTGGTTTCAACAGGACGGTGCCACTTGCCATACAGCTGCTCAAACAATGAGAGCTCATTTCGCAAAGCAGCTAATTTCACGTTTTGGACAGGTGAGTTGGCCGCCTAGATCGAGTGATGTCACACCTTTAGCCATTTTTCTTTGAGGTTACGTAAAGTCCAAAGTCTATGCCGACAAACTAGCTACGATTCAGGTTTTAGAAGCCAACATTACGCGTGTCATCAAAGCCATATCGGTCGAAATGCTCGAACGAGTCATCCAAAATTGTAGCCTCAGAATGGAAACCCTGAGGCGTAGTTGCGGCCAACATTTGAACGAAATTATATTCAAAAAATAAATGCCATGAAATGTCCTTTCACATTACTACTAAAGATTCCACACTTGATTTGAATTTTTAAATTTTTTTTTGTTCTGAAAAAATACCTCTAGATGGATCACTCAATACATTAAGTGCTGTTTCCATTTTTTGATGACTCGATGCAAAATATTCTGCACTGTTTCAACAAGAGTATCTCAAATATGGTTTACGAGCTTGTGGTTGGCTTGCTAGAGATGGACTTTTCATATCCTCTGCGAAAATAATTGGGGAGGTTCTCTCGCTGGCTGTGGTCCCAATCGTCAATTTTTTTCTTCACAACTTTAGGCGTAGCGATGTCCAGGGAGTCGGTTAATATCGCTCTATACCAAAATTAATCTTCGTCGATGATAAATAAGGTCCAATAATACCGCCATGGCATTAAATAGTAAATCCTCGCAGTGATGTTTTGATGCTTGATAGAATTCTTTATGCTGCTGAACGAAGAAGTTTGCGGTGTTTACTATGGTATCATCCAAAGAAGAAGTGTTGTTTTCGTAGTATTTGGGAAAGAAGTCTTTGGCAGCTTCGCGACGTATATAATTCTCTTTGCATGATGCACTTCGACGAAGTATTATTTTCTGTACGGTTTGTAGTTTAGTGGCTCTAAAGTACTCATGTCATTTTCATACGTACCTCGGACATGTGTTAATTGCAACTAAAGACAGATTATCACTTTAAAAACAGTTGTAGACAATTTAGCAACATAAAATCAAGGCTTATAGGGAACCGATCTAGACATGATATTCAATAGCCAGCTATGAACATTTTCGAAGTTTTAAAAGAATCATTTCATATCAATAATTTTAAGAGCTCTATTAGAAATACCTTACGCATACAATTTCCACAAATTTGCATCAAAAAGGTTCAAAAGGGTATAATAATCCCGTTAAAATATATGATTATCGCCAAATTAACATAAGGTATAAGGCGGCCGCAGAGTTATCAACTATGTTAAGAACTTAACGGACTTTCAACTGGAGGCCAGATTATGGGCCCTTTAAATGAAGCCTCTCTTAGTTTCGAAAGAATCTTATTGAAGAATCAGACAATTTTTATTTCATTAATTGTGTATACCGACTTGGACTGTCGATATATAAACCTTAACGATCTTTATGATCAGCAAGGAGGCTCCTAATGGTACACCGACGCTCATGATCGGAATTGGCCCGGATGTAGGATTTCACATTTATAGATGTTTTTTAGGGTGTCCTCAATGATTGCTGCAATACGATTTTGTTTCGCTTCCAAACTTGTTTATAACCTCACCGCTCTAAGAATTTGTGCAGATGTTTGTAACGCCCAGAAGTGCGATAGACCCTTTAACAATTTCACCGATCGACTGAGAATTGTTTTCAAAGTCGATTTAAATTTGTCCGTCTGTTCATCAATACTTCTAATCAAAGTGTGGTTCGTAAATGTGAACCGATCTCAATGAAACTTCGCATTACAGGATCTTGTTTTTGGCTAAATCGGTCCACGCTCTGATGTAGCCTCCATACAAATACTCCTCCTGTTCTGGTTCTTCCCAAACTGACTGAAAAATTCCTTTGATTTCCAAGATTAAATTTGGTTGTGCCGTCATTATGGGCAAAGGATAAACATTTCTATGTCTGCTACATTTTTGGTCACTAAGATAAAGTTGTTGCTGGCAGCAGAAAACACTATAAAATTAGTAACAACGAAAAAAGGACATTATGTCGCATGTAAGAAAGTTTTTATTTCGCTCTCTCTCTCGTCTTAATGAAAGCCATATGTTTTGTTGCTTGAAGCACTTCGTCGACATTCACCTTGTTTATCTTCGGTCTGAGTGGGTGGGGGTCAAGAGCGAATAATGGAAGGCCTTGACTGCAAACACAAAAACAATGAAGCACTTTCAATGTTTGTCTATACTCTCATCAAGGAACACAACAACAACAACAACAGGTGCTAATTAAAAATGTTGTCGCCCCATTAAATCCACTTAATGGGCTTTTTCTACGTTCCCTGGAACACAAACAACAACAACACCCCCGAGCAGCAATGGCAACGACACACTTGAAGGCCAAAAAGAGTTGTTGCTGCAAAGGATTCTCTACTGTTCTGTGCTTAGTTAACTCGTTTTCCCTTTCGGTTGGTTATGTGAGTTGCTCGTAAACCCAGTCCCTCCGACCATGGGGAAAGGGAAGGGGCCGCCGCCACTTCATTGCGCCGGCATTCTTTAGACAATTGAAATAAAAAGTAATGTTATGTTAAGCAATAATTCTCATTACAAAACAAATGTTCTTTCCAAAGTATACACTCACACATACACACACATACCAGTGCGCACCGACAGTACCCACAGGAAGTAGGATCACTCAGTTCAAGTTCAGTGTTAAAAATCCCTTTCGCTCGGAGGTTTTCTCCGTTTTTTTTTGGTTTTTCTTTTCTTTTTATTTTTATTGCGTTTCGAAACAAGGTTAAGCCAAGGAATAAGGAATCAAGTAAATGTTAAAACGAGTAACAGCAGAACAACAACGCAAGAAAAACACAAACAATGCGAATAAGAACAATAGAAAGGAATTAAAGTGTTAAATAATGCGGTTGAATTTTCAATTTCCAACTTTGAACAAAAGATTAAAAGAAATGCTGCCATTCATTATATGAGGCGGGATGCTGTGCGAGCCAGAGCTGACGAGCGCGCGAGCGAGAAAGCAAGTGAGTGATACTTGAAATTTGATTAAGGATTAGCATAAAAGCTTTTAATTCACTTAACATTTGAATACCTACTTAATATTTCAATGGATACATAACCGCCCGCCCCGAACCGTTCGCCCCCGTCCGGAGTCATCTTGAAGGCCATAAAAGAATCTCGAGTCTAATGGAATTGGCATTTTAACGGGAATGAGCAAATGACTGTCAGTTTTAATTCATCCCAAATTATTGCTAATTAATTAGATTAATGTTATTTATCGGTGTCATGACGGCGGGGACGTTTCTACGGTCGACCACGAATATGTGTGTCCTATAGGCCGGTAATTAATTGTAATGGATACGGTTTTTTTTTTGGAAAATATTTAATTAATCACAACTAACTCCAATCGAAGAAAGCTGGATATGTTGGTAAAGCCAAACGGCAATACTGGACAAATGATTTCATTCATTCATTGTTACCAAGTTTCCTTCGACACCAATTCTTTTTAATTTTTTTAACCCAATTTTGGTTAGCCTAAAAGGCTTGGTTGTCATTTCAACTACAAAGGATATTCTGTCACATTAAAACCAAAATATTGATCTAAAAAACAATGACAACTCTGATATGTCCTTTTTATCATGCCACACAAAAACTAAACAGGACATTATGTCCCACCTAGAAGAGAGAGCTGTGCGTGTTTTAATTACTCACACATACACACACTCACACGGACGCAAACAATAGCACATGGCAAGGCCGGTTCTGATGACGTTGTTCCAAGGCTGCAGCCGTACAACTCGTAAATCTTTGCCCATTAACAGGGTGGACCTCTATGGCCACGCACTTAAGCACTAATTGTCCACTGGCGGCCATACAATTATGAACATCTGCTGAATTATTTTTAGTGTGACTCAATGAAGTCATTGCTTAATTTAAGTTAAGTGTAACTCTTACCAAGGGCTGTTTTCCTGATAAGGATATCAAAGAGAGTTTTTGTACATTGTTTAACATATAAAAGTTGCTTCCACTAACGTGTCGACTTCTTTACATTTGTTAGTTAGGCAGCAGGAAGCATTGATAGGAGCGAGAATAAACTGCAATTGTAAATTCCCAAAATTTTAGAAAATCCCTTGCACAGCGTCCGAGTGTTTGACAGGATTTTTGCTGTGATAGCTTCAACCATGGTGAGCCACCGCAACTTTAGCCATTACCATGCGACGACCAGCGCCCCTTTAGGCCAATCCCGCCGGTACCAATTCGAAGCGTGTTATATGGACACAACTTCCCCCTTGGTCAGGGGCCGAGACCGATGAGTTCCGAAAAACAGCAAGTTTGTCTGTCCTTAAAGGATATCTAGGACAGATAAACTCTCTGCAAAGAGGGCGTCGTCCTCAAAATATACTGAACAATATATAAAGGGTGGATAAATTTTATGGGCCGATGCTTTCTTGCCACCATTCTGACCATTGACAACGTTTGGAATGGCCAAGAAGCTTTAGTTCTTGAGTCAATTGCACCTTGTAAGCGTGTAAATGCATAATGTTCATCAACGACGAGCGTGAGAGGTGCAATTGTTGGGCACGACGACGATTTGAGGAGGACGGCTCTTAACCATACTGACACGAACAACAACAATAGTTTCTGCAGTACGAGCTGTACGAGTATTCACTGGTGTTTTCCTATCTCCTACAGACCCGGTTTGCTCACATTTTTGCACGATTTTTCCGATTATACGCATATTTGGACGATTAAATTGACTTAAAAATCACAAAGTGCACGACATGCATTTTCATTATAAGCCTGAATAACTTTAAGGCGGTGCTCGCTTGGGTATCTTTCCATGGTTCAATTTGAGTTAGTCTGAAATTGAGATATGTCAAATGAAATGCAGAGGAAAAAAATTGACGTTTAGGTGTGGTTCAAAGTCAACATCGGCCCTTAAAATTTAATCTGCCACTCTGCCACAGAGAGATTTATACCCTTCACCGAAGGATTGTATACTAAATTTGTAATTCCGAAATATTGGGGAAGACACTTTTATATATTAATAAAACACAGAATATTTAAGATAAAGAGTTTAAATTTATTCCAGGTGTAGTGCAAATGTTACACTTTAAGATTCGATTTCGGTCATACGAGTATAACCACCACGAGCCCATGTACACCGATGTATTATTTGGACCCCATATTCCAACACTCTTGCACACATTTCGACCGAAACGTTTGCGTTGGATGTTGTTTCTGAGTTCGTCTAAAATTGTTGGCTTGTTGGCATAGACCAATGACTTGATGTGGCCCCATAAGAAGTAATCCAATGGCTTTAAATCGCATTAACGAGGTAGCCATACGACCGTACCATTTCTCGAGAATACACGTTCACCGCATTTGCCTTTCAGTAAATCGATTGTAACGCGTGCTATGTCGCAACGTCTTGTTTAAACCACATAATGGCGATGTCAAGCTCATCCAATTCTGGCCGAAAATTATTTTCTAACATGGCACGATAGCGCTCTCCATTGACGGTAAAATGACGATCATTTTAATCGACGAAAAAATACAGCCAAATCTCACCTCCGGCATGAAAACCACACCACAGAGTATTTTCTGCGGATGCAATTGTGTCTCTTGAAGCACATGTGGATTTGTTGCTGTTTAATAACGCATATTTTGTTTATTGACAAAACCACTCAGCCAGATATGAGCGTCATCGCTGATGATGATTTTTTTTTTTGAGAAAGCGCTCTTAAAGTTGCCACCACCGACTCGGTAGTAATTTTTAAAGATTTCCAAACGTTGCTCGTAAGTGAACTTTGCATTGATGAAAATGTTGACTTCAACTAACGTTTTGACACCGAATGATCATTAAAAATGTTTGAGGGTGCGTTGACAAAAAGATACGAAATTGTTATGTCCCAATTGAGAAACCCTTTACATGACTCTATGCTGGGTGTTTTATAAAAAACCGCATGCACTCCTGCTCTTCGGTAAACCTTTGGTTAGTAAAGAAGTATCTAAAATGCTGAAAATCGAAAAATTTACCAGAAAGTGTAGCTCTGCCATTTGTTGCCCAATTTTTATAAGCGATAGCTTGTTTTGCTTGAGAAAGTCCAAAATTTATGCTCAATTTATTTATATTATTGCTTATTTTTTTTTTAAATTATGATCGTTATTTTTGCTCAAAAAATTACATTTTTTAAATTTTAAATGCCTCAAATGTCAAAACTATCGGACTGACTTCAATACTCGTACCATGTATGAAAATGCTATTTTTTTGTTTTAGAAAAGCTAATTTCCTTGCATTTGAGACCACTTTTGATCAAATCGGTAATAGCGTTTGGGAGTTATGGTCCAAAAAGACATCTCATAAAAAAATCGTAAAAAATTTCGACAATTTCTATCTTGAAAACCAATCAGAGGAAAATGTTCTAAAATTCAATTTCGTGTTTAGGAGGCCAAAATCTATAGGAAAAAAATATTAAGAACTCTAAACCAGGGAAAAAATCATAATTTGTAAACCGGTGTAATGATTATTTTTAAGGAAAAAAAATAAAAATTCTTAAATAAAAATTTCAATTTACTACTTTTTTGTGGTTTTTTTGCTAAAAGAAATCCAAAAAAATCAACCAAGGCTAAACAAATTTTAAAAATCTTATAACTTGTTCGCTTTCGTTGATTCCTCTTGATGTGATTAATGGGAATACTCAAGGAAATTGCCAAAACACTCCACAAAAAAGTCGAAAAGTGACGGAAAAAAATAAAAATCATAATTAATTATTATTTTTCAGTTTTTTGTTTGATTCAATCAAAACTGTTATTATTTATAACTTTTTCGCTCAAAATAAAACTCACTTTCAATTTAATACTCACCTGTGTTTTGCTACTATCATTGCGTATTCTCATAAAACAAATCCAGAGGAACATCCAAGGCTAAAAAATTATTAAAAATTTAAGAAAAAATATCAAGTTATTTTTAGTAATTTGTTCCTCTTGGTTGGGTTCTCTGGGACTGTTTTATGAGGCTACGCAACGATATTGGCAAAAAAAAACTGAACAAAAAAGTCCTAAATTAAAGGTAAGTTTTGAGCGAAATAAACTTAAATCAAAAATAATTATTATTTTTTTTTGACTCAGCGCTGATTTTTGTTACTAATCATTACCTTTTGAAAGAATCCCTTTAAACTCATATATATTCATAAATATGTAATAAAAAAAATTCAGAATGATTACCGTCGCAGCATAAAATTATTGGAATTGTTGAAGGACGAAGTCGGAAGAGAAGGCAAAACGAAACAATTTTATTTTTAGTTGACTTAAGGTACCTCGGAAAATAATAATTTTTTGTGAAATAAATATTAACGGTGGTGTATAAGATTTGTCCTGTTCGAACTTCGTTTGTTCATGATTTCTTAAAGCTCCTTTGTTATTAACTTTCTTTGTACAAATCGTGCCTTTCTATAAAGAGGCAAGACGTCTTAAGCCGCCATTTCATGCTCGTTCCTTTCTTTAAAATGGGTCTAAATCACCATTTGTGTTCGAATGGCGAATACCCATTAAAAAAGGACATTTATTGGGAAGCCTTCAAGTCTATCTTAGTTTGGCCTTATTAAACTTATCTAAGACTTTCACTAGGTCAAGTAATCATCCATCACTGCCAAAAAAAAGTCTAACGCGGCGTAGAGAATTCTTAAGCCAACACCGATATTTAAATATACAATTTTAAAGCACTCCTGTGCTACATCAAATCGCTGCCCCTCGCGGCGGTAGGACTTTTATAAGCTGCCAGTAGACGTTTCCGTTCTGAATGGACCTACTTTTGAGAGACAGTGGATGTATTCATATTTTTCACTTCCGCCGAAGAGGAACCACTTCAGTTTAGTTGGTCTCTTTAAATTTAATAAACTCTCATAGTATGCGAAGCAGGACAAAAACAGGAAGCAGAAGGACTTTGCTATACACCGTAACGGTTGGTCATTGCAATTAGCATACTTCTGAATGTTGTCCTTTTGTAATAGGGAGTTGTTTGTGTCTGACTGCAACAGCAACAATAACACCAGCAACGACGGCGACAACGAAAGACTTCCCCGCCAAAAAAAGTTTGACCTCAAAAACGAAAAAGATGTGGCATGTTGCTGTTGTTGTTCCTGTTGTTGTTGGTTTCATAGTTGCTACCATTTCAATTCACTTTTACAGCTGCCTGTCGCTGTGTCGTTAGTGAGTCGTGTCGAGTGCTGCTGGTAACACAGAAAGTGTTGTTCCACTTCGTCGTCGTCGTCGTCGCCGTCGCCATCATCATCATCACCAGCAAGCCATCGTCATCTGCGATATGAATATTCCATAAAAATGTGTCCACATTTATGCAAAAGTGGTTTGGACCGGTCCCCTTCTCCCTCTCCCTTAGATTGTTTTTTCTTCCCGACTTCAAACATTCATATTTAAGTTGCATTTCATGCAAAACATCGCAACTAAAAATGTTTTTTTTTGCTACAAAAAACATTTTACTAAATGACTTAAAATTCAACTTGCTCTTATACTAAAAACATTAGACTTAGAGATTTGGTTGTGGTCTCATTAGAATGAACTTCCTATTTTATTATACTTCAGTAAAGGGTGGCCCAAAATGTTTTATCCTAAAAAAAAATACTATAATAAAAGATAGCACATGCAAAAAGGCAAGTGACGCTAAACTCCCCAAGAATGCCGCATATTTTGTCAGTGATTTTGGCTCAACCTTAACTCCGACGAAGATTTCCTGGCAGTTGTTCGCCTAAAGGTCAAACGCTTAGAGGTTTGTGCTAAAGTTAACGTGAGTGAACATTTCAGTAAGGCTTTGCTTCTTAATCATTTGTTTTTACCGAAAGTTGGAATTTCTTTTGGAAAACTACAATAAAACACCGATGAAAAGCACAAATATCCAAAGGCATATTTTCGAAGAAAAAAACATCGCAACGGCTGCTGAAGTCAAAGATATGGATAAGAATAAGATAAGATCTAATATTGTTCCACACAATGAAGACTTGAAAGACACTCTTAAGCGCATTTGGGTGAAAGCCTTGAAGTGATCCATTTACGAATGTGAAGTAACCGCCATCCAAAGATGGAGTAAATTACATTTATGAATTGGAAGTATTGGACACGTGGCTCCAATAGCCTTCAAAAACTGGACAACGGCGGGCTTTATGAAGGTTGCTTACCCCTTTTCGCCACTCAAGCTACTGACAATATCGACCAATTTGTAAGCTTTTGACTTAATCCTTATTACAAATAAAAAATGTGTAAAATCAGCTCAATTCTTCATCAAAAACAACACAAACCACTTGAACTATGACATCTGAAAATGTAATGGCAAATTACAAAATTAAGTCGTTACATTTTACTGGCATAGCAAAATAAGTTCAGATTAGAGCATTTGAGCTACCCTGTACTAAATTTATGAGATCAGCTTGTGTTGTAGGAAATGAGAGATGTAAACATACCCAGGATTAAAATGTGTAAGTCCCTTTAATAAAATACAACTAATACTGTTTTGTGAAATCAAGACGTTGCATTTTAAAGGTATAGCAACATAAAACCACGTTAGAGCTTTTCTTCATATCCAGGGTTAAAATGATCTAGGCCCTTTATAATATATTTTGTAGGAAGAGTTATTGTTAGAACCAATACTTTTTCTTTAACATTTTTTAAAAACAAGTATTCCCGAAGGCATTCTCCGTAACTAAAAGTAGATTTTGCTCCCACTTTATGTCACAGCAAAAAAAAAGTCCAAAGCGTTTTCAAAATATTCCTTCTAAAGGCTGCTTTTCAGATCAAACTCACATTCACTAAAACCAAAAATTAAATTTCAGACAGGGCTGAATTCATCTATAGAAAATGTCCGAAAAAAAGTCCTATTCCTGGAAAGATCTGATAACATTCTCTTTTACCTTCTAGTAGGAACCCTAATAAATGTGAAGCCATTGGGGAAATAGATCCTCATAGAGGGTGGTCCAACTGAACCGCACGATATTAATTGTAAACAAAACAAACAGTTTTCATAGAAATTTATAATTTGTTATTTTGATAGAAGAATCTATGACAATTATGTGTAAAACATAAAATCTTACTGATACTTGAATACTGAGACAAAATGGAGGTTCAATGTGTTGGAAAAAGTATGTATGGACACAGTAATTCTTACTGTGTTCTCTGTTTTTCTTTCTGAGCAAAAACACATCGATCAAAGTAGGTTTGAGTTTTTGTTCTATGGAGATTTCATATTTGAATTTATGTTTCGTTTGAGTTTTTTATTTGACTGATTTTTCAAAATGTTCGAGAAAGTTTTTCATTTCTTTTTTTATTCCTGCGTTAACCCTGAACGTGACAAGTTGTGAAAGAAATAATTTTAAATTAAAAGAAAATTCTTAAAACTAAAACCGTCTCGATTGTTCTAATTCATTTTATTGGGAATAAATTATTGGGAAAATCTAACACAATGTCGTTAATGTACCGAATTATGTCCTCTTTTAGCTTTTGAACTGATCTTGGCTTATTGACGTGCACTTTTTTCCTTTAAATATCCCCAAAGAAGAAAGTCCAACGATGTCATGTCACATGATCGTGATGGCCTTGTGATGACACAGCCATTGAGTTTCTCGCGCAAACGAGTCATTGTTTGATTGGCTGTGTGACTAGTGGCACCATCTGGTTCAAACCACAAATTGTCTAGGTCCCTATAATCAATTTCTGGCCACAAGTCTAGGTCCATATACTCAAAATCTGGCCACAAGAAGTCCGTTATCATCTCGCGATAGCGAACACTAGAGTCGAGTTTGACGCCTCTTCTGCCACACTATCGCGAACAGCACCATAGTTTTTCGCAGAACAAACTGTGCAAGCATTTCACATTTCCTACAGACTCGTATTGTTGAAATTTTCGCACAATTCTTCCTATTGTGGACACATTTGGCCGATTATGCTGACCAAAAAAATATGCATTTTGATGTGACTGTGAAACAAATTCAGGTTAGAAAATGTTAGGTCAATTCTGAGAGTGAGGGGTGAAAATATAGGCTAAATTAGAAGTTCCATATCGCAGCGTTTGTTTATGTTAGTTCGAATTTTGTTTAATCGACCTTCTAACTTTGCAGTCATATGCCGATTTTCAACATATTGCTTTCGAGTATATGGTTTTTTGGCTATAACTCGTCGACTAAGCGATATTTTCTGTAAAAGCCAAACTATTGCTAGAGAACTGTCCAACAATTAAAATTTGAAAAAATAATTTAGAAAATTTTTGTGGTACTTATGAAGCAAAATGTTGGAAAATTAATTTTTTTTCATGCTTTTTGAAAATATTTTCCACAAAACTAAGTCTTTTTTGCTTTCTGTTTGATCTATAGTATGCTTCTCAGTTTCTTCAATAAATTTAATTTGAAAAGAAAACAATCATAATACGTACAAAACTTGCGTTTTCCAGCTTAATATTAATTTACTTCTCATTTTTTATGTATCAGTTTTGTTCAGTGTTGGCTTTGAAGATAAAAATGAATAGCGCATTTCATCAAGAGATCTTTGGCTTCAGTATAACTTTCAGATTCTCTGGTTAGATAACCAAAAATTGCCAACTCTTAGCCCTTTCGAGAGCCTTTATATCACACTTCTGTCTTTGGAGGGGCTAGAACTGGAGTTTGGTTCAATCACAAATGTCTTTAACGCCAATAATTTTCCAGTAATTCTTTATTGCTTTGAAAACCTAAAAATAGGTTACGCTTATTCACTAAAAATGAGTTTTAAAACATTTCGTTTTCTATATTCAATCAGACTTGACTATATAGTACCCTACAAAGCTCTGGATTTTAAAAGACTACTTGACTCTATGTCAAATTTGAGTGACATCGAATAAAATGTGTGGCTACAAGAAAGAACTACAGGGCCTCAAATCATGAGCAATTTTATTAAAAGCGCCTATAAAAACTTGAATCATCCGGCTATATAGAATACGTGAAAAGTTTATTCATGGCGTTTATATAAAAATATGATCTTATATTACCAGGTTTTTTTTAGTTTGCACATAACCCACTATTTGCTATTTATTATAGTTTAGGGTTGATATGCAGCCTAAATTACAAGGAAACATTGTTTACTGCGTTATATCAAAGGATAAAGCGATATGGTAGAGCATTCTCATGGTTGGCCATACGTCGCTTAAAACGCACAGTGCCACATCTGAGCAACATCTCGGATCTAAATTATGTCTTTAACTTCAGCAGTAGCTCAAACTGGATAGGACCAGAAAGACTATCTTACTGGAAGTCCATTTCGGTAGGCCTAACGAACATTTATTTTGGACACTTGAAAGGTTATGTTTTTTGGTGGTCCATCTAAAGGGACATTGTATTGAACCTAGTTTCTGTTGGGACTGAATATACATAGAGTGTAGCTGCCTAAGTCGGCCTCCTGGGGGCCTTGTATTGGCTTTCATTTTGCCGCTGTGTTAGGATTTATGCTTGTGTGCCTGTGTCGGTCTGTCATTCTTTATTCTTACGGCGGCTTTTGTTGTTGTTGTTGTAATTTGCAAATAAATATTTCTTGTGTTTCTTTAACGAAAATAAAAAAAAAACACCACAAGTAAGTATTTCGAGTGAGTGAGTGTTAGTGTTTTGTCTTTGTGGCTGTTGCTGCTTTCGTTTGCCTTTGGCCGTACGTGAGTATGTGTGTGTGTGAGAGTATTTGGCGAAAAGTGTTAAAACCCCTTCTGAGCAAAGTTCCCTTGTGCTTTTTTTGCTCGTTTTGTTTTTCTGTTGTTGTGCATTATTTATAAAGTTGTAATGTTTGTGGGTTTTTTCCTTGTAGTTGTTGCTGTTAAAGAACACGAACGGTAGCAACAAAAGCAAAAACAACTGCAATTCCAAGAGACAATGTTCCATTAGTCAGTCCGGCGTATGTACGAGTGTGCACATGTGTGTGCGAGTGTGCTGTTTGTGTGTTTTTATAAAGTGAGCCAACCACTCACTCACTCGCACACACACGCGCACACACTCACTCTCTGGTGTTGTTCCGCACTTTAGTTTAGTGCAACACCAGCAACAACATATGCATACATAACAACAATCTCATACCCTTTCACACTGTATCGGTGTGTTTGCGTGGGAGTGTGTACGTGTGTGTAAGTGGTCGTGTATGTTAGTTTCCATGTAAATTTCGTGTGGTTTTGTTGTTTCGGTGTGTTTTGTGTTCATTCTAAAGAAATCAATGTGATGTTAAATTAGGTCAGTTTTTCACAATTCACTTTTGTTCTGCTCCTCCAGCACCGGATGTGTCTGAGGGCTTCTCACTAGCACTCGCTTCATCTCCCTTTCTAGCTCTCCCTCTCGCTGTGTTCATATATTCATGTTGAGCATTAGTTCCCCTTTCGTTTTTTTTTTTAAACGAGGAAAACTGCAAATGATCGCTTTTGTTAAAGTGCAAAATACTCAATTAGTACGAACACTTTCAAGAAAGCCACCACCACCACCAACAGCAACTGCAGCAAAACCCCAAAATGTCTGTATATACAGTTGTTAAGAAATGTTGACATCTCTGGCACACACAGACACACAGACATAATGGGAGCAGCAAAAAAAAACGAAAGCAAAGAAAAGTTCGTTCATGTCCAAAGTGACAGAATTTTAAGCAAATTATATTAATTAAATCTCTTGTATTTTTTGCTTTTCATAAGAAAACTGTCAAAAGTTGTAAAAAAAAAAATGAAACCACAACAAGTTTGTCCAACATTTCAAAATCAACATTTTAAAATTTACCTTTTTCCCACAAATAAAATTACGCGGCAACTTTTTCGGCACAAAAAAAAACTGGAGTTTCAATGATGTCAGGAAAGAATGAAGCTATTTTTATAGAACCTTGGCAAGTTCAACAGAATACACACTTAGCATATACGAGGGTTGATTAATAAATATGAGCATTTTTTAAATGAAAAGAAAGAAAGATCTTACGTTGAGCGTCAGCTACTTAATAATACTATCAACACCCCATTATCTTAACATATTACGTACTATTTCAACATACAAGGTGATTCATTCACTACTGGACAAATTTGACCATAGTATTCCTTGGCTCATTTCATGACGACCATGTCGGAAAATGTAAGGGGCGAAATGGCAGCGGTTTTGAAAAATTTCGGATTGGTGGTCGGAGGGTAAAATTGCTAAGTTCTGAACCAGTGGTCGGATTTTTTTTTCTCTTAAAAGATAGACCTACCTCTTACCATTCTTAAATTAGCTTAACGAAGCCCAGAGCTCATACCGTTCCAAAATTATGACTATTTGACTGAAATGCAAAAAAACTTGTTAGTATTTATGGTTTCCCGTATTTATGAAAGTAAGTCAAATTCATTCTGGTAAGGATAGTAAGAGACCATCACAAATCAAAAATGGCTTTAACCAAATTTCACTGAAATCTTATAAAAAAATTTCACTTGGAGTTACAAATGAAGGTATTGGCACTATATTAAAACTTGTACCGATTACGAGTAGACTGATTAAAACCGAAAGCAATATTCCGGTTTTTATGTCCATATCCTACAGTTGGTTTCGCAAAAATAGCTTAAACCTGACAAATTGTCTGTGGTCAAAGAAAAAAACTTTCATATACATGATGGACACATGGCTTTAAAATAATTGTAAAATTTTATTAGAAAGCTAAAAATAAAATTAATTTTGCAGTTTGGCTTGATTTGGGCGACGGACCCTATGCCTTAAAATCCATTTCAACAAGGGCGTGTTGGTACAAAAAACAATGACATTTTTACACAAATTTTAATATGACTTTATTTTTAAAAATATGGGTAAATTTGGAGCCGGTTCAGAGGCACTAGTACTTCACTTCTGATTGGGCAAATATTTTAAATTAAGAAGCAAAAGGCTGAAACCTAAATGTCGGTTAATGCCGGCTTTTATTTTAAGAAAAAAAAATACCGACAGCAGGTTTTCAAAACACAGCTTTGACAAAAATAGAAATGCTGGTTTTCTGAAAAGCCCAGTTTATTGGGCACTCTAATACCGATCCGGCCGATTTTAAAAACATTTTTTTGGGTGTCCCCACTTCGTTAGACTATGATTTATTTTTATACCATATATCAAGTCAGGAGCGCTTATCAAATTCCAAAGGGTACAAAATTAAAAAAGTTAGACGCCCTAACCCTAAGTCGGATGTCGGTATTTTTTTCTACGCAGTATTTTCTGCGAACTATTAAAACTTTTTCTCATTTGCTATTACAACTAAGCAAGTTTCAGTCGGTTGATCCGATTTCCATAAACCCTCAACAACAGAACAGTTTTTTTATTTCAAATTCTATTAGGTTGAAAAGGGCGTGGCTATACATTAATGTTTGCCTGATAACACTTAAATTTATTACCATTCATTTCACCTCCACGGCCTGCAGGGTAACGATTTCAATAACCGATTTGTGTGGGAGTTACAAGAATAGGGCGTGGCAGACACTTTTGTCGCATATATGTTAAAAGATGAAATAAACTCATTGCAGCATACAAAATTAAATCTTAATTAATGTATTGCGGATACAAGTTGTGAGTTTCAATCAACGCTCGGATAGTGTCATTTGTGTGGGAGGTAAAGGAAGGGACGTGGATAAGGCTCCAATTTCTCGGCAGCTGGTGTTGTTTATAATCAGAATTCTTATTACTAATTTTTTGCAGAATCCCATTAAATATATTATGCGTATACCAAAAATGGGCGAAATGGTGAATTTACATGGTAGGTAGCAGAATGGGGCGAGTCAACCATTTAATTCATGCGCGAGTACAAAGCGGTTTCTAAAACATTTTGAAGTTTTCAATTTAAGCTAAGTACATGCACTAGGAGACAAGTTATGTTGGGGTCTTATCTACACTTATCATTTGTGTGTGAGGTACCACAAGGGGCATGGTTAGGAATTCGATTTTTTTCATTAGGTTTAACTTGTAGTTTAATAGTTACGTAATGATTCTTAAATAAACCGTGCAAAGAGTATTAATGATATTACAAGAATATCAAAAGTGGACGAAATGGTACATTTTTGTGGAAAGTACTAGAAGGGGAGTGGCCCTGTAGCTCACTTTAAGTTAGTTTTCAGAAAATTTAATAAAACTTTAAAACGATTTGTTGCTCATTTCGAAAGTTTATGTGCTTACTTGCCGCACCTATGGACATGGCTCAAATCAATTAAAAAGTCATGATACGTAGGGTGAGTGTAAGATGTAGAAAGCTTTCGTAACAGTGTTGCATTTTGTTGTGCGTACCAAATGATCCAAACACACAAAAAAAGATGTAGAGTTTGCGGACGTACTAATAGCTCTGCGAACAGACTTGGTTCGTCATTAGCTGATACTCGCACTATTCTTAGTGATTTAATTAATATTTAAGTTTATTCAACTTGTATTTTAATTGATTCTATTATTATTTAAATTAATTCATTCAATATTTTAATTGATTCATTTATTATTTCTCTTTATTTACTTTTTGTTAAATTGAATGAATTAATATTTTATAAGAAACATTAACATTTTTAAATGGTTTCAAAATACTTATACGAGTATATAAACAAAATCAACGAAGACATACTATCACAACAAAATCTTGGAATATACTACTTATTACTACACGCAGAGAAAAGATATGGTTACTTTATAGTCACGGCGAGAATAATTTGTACTCTGCAATAAAAGTAGGTTCTTCGAAACCATAGTATTGTTTTTGGAATTTCCTTCTGTACAATAGAATGATTGCGGCAATGTTGATATAGGTGAAATGAAAAATAGTATTATTGTCAAATTTTTAAATGAAAATATGGTTGTAGCAGCAATATTAATATGGTTGGTGCGACAAAAATATTGTTTTTTTTGGTTTTATGTTAACAATAACATGCTTAAGGCAATCATACTGAATGATTGTAATTATTCTTACTTGTAATTTGAATATGGTTTTTAGAATAATTTTATTATTACGAATCTTGTGCCACAAAAGTGCTTTTAATATGAAAATTAAAAAGTTTCAAACAAGCTGCTTTGAATTTGGTTAAATGAAATATTTTTTATAAATGAAACGCTTACATTTTTTTAAACGTTATTCTTTTTCTATTAAATAAAACACTCTTATTTTTATCAATATAAAGAGTGGTTAAGATTTTAAGGGCCAATGTTGAATGTGAACCACACCTAAACGTCATGTTGTTTTCTGCATTTCATTTGATATTCTTCAATTTCAGAGTAACTCAATTTGACCATGGAAAGCGCGTTAAAGCTATTCAGGCTTATTATGAAAATGCATATCGTGCACTTCTTGATTTTTTCCGTCAATTTAATCGTCCAAATGTGCGTATAATCGGAAAAATCGTGCAAAAATTTGAGCAAACCAAGTTTGTAGGAGATGTGAATACACCAGTGCATGCTCGTACAGCGCGTACTGCAGAAAATATTGCTGCTGTTCGCGATAGTGTGGCTGAAGATCCGTCCAACTCAACTCGTCATCGTGCACAACAATTGCACCTCTTACGCTCGTCGTTGATGAACATTATGCATTTACACGCTTACAAGGTGCAATTGACTCAAGAACTAAAGCTTCTTGACCATTCCAAACGGCGTCAATGGTCAGAATGGTGGCAAGAAATGGCATCGGCCCTTAAAATTTAACCACCCTATATTATATTTTTACTTAATGCAAATCTCTATTGTTGACAACATAACCCAATCCAAATAAATATTTTTGGGATCAATGTATGGTTGAGTGGGATCATATAACAGTTGTAGGGATCATAACAAGGTTGCGTGTAAATTATACTATGATTGTAAGGATCATAAAATGGTTTTACGTAAAACATACTATGGTCTGAGCATCATCAAATGGCTGTGGGGTTTATAGTTAGGTTGAGTGTGAATCATACCACGGTTGCGGGGATCATAGTATGGTTGTGTGTGATTCATACTATTGTTGTGAGGATCACAATATTGTTGTGGCACAACCATATACAAAGTATAATGCTCTTCGGATATTGTTATCTGTACCATACCTGTTTTCTTCGTGTATTTGCATTACCTTGTAATGACCTCTCATTATTCTTTATAGTATTTGTCTGGGCACTTCATAAATTTTCTAAGTTGTCTGATATTCCAATTCTAAGTATACCTAACGATTTGCTATAAATAGAAAAGACCCATTAGTAGTAGACATGCATTGAAATGTCGGTGGTGTCATAATGACCCTTAAGTGGAATATGGCTTATCATTAATAACCACTTTAGGTTGTTCTAACACATGTGTGTACATCTGCTACGTCTCCCAGACCATCAAAAAGTCAATCACACGCTAGCTACTAGACGCTATTAACTCTTGACCCTTCTGACATTACAAATTCTGAACACCATAAAAAATGCCCCCCCCCCCACTAAGTGAGAGTCAAATGGTCTTATTAAACTTTGATGGGTTTTCTCATTAAAAGTTGTGTCATCAACAAACAATTTAAAATATTGACCTGTTTATTGATATTTATTGAGGCGTTCATTCGAATTTCACTAGCCCCTCCCGCTCTGGTACCTTTACCAAAAAAACAGATCCCCTGTAAAAGTGAATCGAGTTTGGAAAATACACGATATACGAAACTACAGGATATACGAGTACAGACTCACACGCACGTTCGTTTAAACATAATCAGCTCCACATACAAATAGCATACATATACTTAAATAGATACAAATGTATGTATGCCTGTATGTACATACATTCTGGTCCTGTTGTTCACATCTACCTACGCACATGCACAATCATGTGTGCGAGGTATGTGCTTATGATTATCTATTTATTTATGTAAATTACTATCAATTCATATGAAAATTGATTTTAATTGTAGCGAATAAAATTTAAAATGTCCTCCACCCTTCAAACATCCGTCTTTACACTCCCATGTAATCAAGGATATATGCACACACACACACACTCATACATACGCAGCAGCGTAGCCTACGTAACATGGAATCAGGAAAACGCGTCGCTTAATACGCGCCTCCTTTTTTTGGAAAATTGAACCATAATTACATGTGTACACCTACACACACTCAAAGAAACTCTCATATGTGTGTGTGTATATGTGCTGTTAGTCCTGTACGTCATTGGCATTCCTTTGTTAGTGCAATCGGCGGGGGAGGAGGGAGAGCCGAGGAAGGCGCTTGTTTAAATATTTATGCCAAACCGTATTATTAGGCAAAACGTTTAACATTTGCACCGCACATCCATCGTCCCTAAATAAACGTAAATGTGTATGTGTGTGTGGGCATGTTTTATGTATGAAACGTCCTTTAAGTGACACCTTTTAATTACGTCCTCTCCTCTCGCTGTCTCTGTGTATGTGTGTGTGTATTTCGTCTGTTCGTTTGATTGGTTTCGCCTGGCATCGTTTTTGTCACCGTTGCCAACGTAACCGACGATGCCGCCGCCGCCACCACACGCATCACTGCCCCACCACCTGCAGACAGATTTGAATTCGTTATTCCCTTTTATCTTTTTCGTTTTATTGGCGGTGCACATCAAAGCGAACGACAAGCGTTTTTTGGTAATTATGTCTTTAACAAACTAAATTTTATTTGGGCCTCAATTAAACAAAAGCTGTAAGCCCGCAAACACCAGACAGACGCAATAGAACGACACGTCAGAATTTTTAAGGATTCTGTTAATTTGATTAACAACATTCTCGTTCCTAAAAATGGTAAGACATTGTTCTGTGTGTGTACGTGTGTGTTTGTGTCATTCCTAGAATATCTCGGAATATCACGCCGAGGAATGTTTTGTGTCAATAAAAAAATCGGCAACACCTTCGGCATTCAATTTCTTTGTTCAAATTGTAATTAGACAAGATTACGGTGTCCTTGTTGATCGTACTCCTTGTTAACAATCCTTAATTTATCTTTGGGATATTTAAGACAAGAGCTAACGAGCAATGCCTTGGACGTGTTTCAAAGTTGGTGTTCTTAAGAAATTACCTAAATGACAGCAAGGTTTTGTAAAATGATTTTTATTTGGCGGCGGCGGTGGCAGTGGTAGGTAGAACCCAAGCTTCCATCAAATTATTTTAAATCTGTAATATTATTGAATTTTTATACATACAAATGTTGGCACCAAATCCGCAGTACTGTAATTCTGTAAATTCACGTGGTCATGGAAATATCCTCTACTGAATCTGTGAACTTACTTGCAGTAACTGTCCTAGAGAAAGACCATCTAAGCAACAGCACGCAGAGAAAAAATTGTCGAATGTGAACCACACCTAAACGTCAAGTCTTTTTCTGCATTTCGTTTGATATTTCCCAATTTCAGACTAACTCAATTTGAACCATGGAAAGATACACAAGCGAGCAACGAGTTAGAATTATTCAGGCTTATTATGAAAATGAAACTCAATTTTCGAAGAAAATCATCTTCGGTGATGAGGCACATTTCTACCTCAGTGGATTCGTCGATAAGCAGAATTGCTGCATTTGGCCGAATAATAATCCAAGCAGTGATTGTCGAAAAAAACAAGGCACCCACAAAGAGTGACTGTTTGGTACGGTTTATGGGCTGGCGGCATCATCGGGCCGCATTTTTTTCCAAAATGAAGCCGGTCTGGCAGTTTCTGTGAATCGTGTTCGCTTCGTAACTTTTTATGGCTCGAATTGGAAGATATGGATGTGGACGATATGTGGTTTCAACAAGGCGCTGCCACTTGTCACACAGCTAACGAAACAATGGCTCTTTTGCGCGACAAATCAACATCGGCCGTTAAAATTTAACCACCCGTTATATGATCACGGCAACATTAATATATGCTCTACAATAAATGTATGTTTGACGCAAACATAGTACTGTTTTGGAATTTTATTTCGACAAACGTATGGTTCCGGCAATATTTATATTGTTGAAATGTAACAATATTATTATTGCAGGTTTTAAAACTGAAAATATGGTTGTAACATTAATATAAATGTGGTTGGTGCAACAACAGTATATAATATATTTATGTTAACAATAATATGATTTAGGCAATCATTCTGTATGATTGCAATTTTTCTTAATTTGAATATGGATTTTACAACAATATTATTGTTACCAATCTAATGAAATAATACTATGTTTTATATGGGAGTTAAAACTTTTTAATCTAACTGCTTTGGATTTGTTTTACTGAAATGTTTTCAATAAAAAAGCTTACGTTTTTTCAACGGATTTTTACCTCTTGCTAAATACGAATGAATATCAATAATTCCGCGACTTTTCCAACTTCCCTCGTAGTTATTTAAAATGCAACATTGCTCCCATCAAGTACCATCTGTTAATAGACTACTGTCAAATTTGGAGAGAGTTCCGTCATTTAGTCTGTGTTTAACAGCTGTTCAAAACCCACAAGCTTGTGGCTTTTGTTAAAAATATAAAAAAGTAAATTTCGAGTGCTCATTAAACAACATTTTTTGCGGAAAAAACCAATCAATCAAGTCAAGGAAAACCCGTTTAAATATAAATACTATGGGGACTCTGCGCCATCGATTTCAATGTTAAAAACGTGGTTTACTGACTTTCGTTGTGGTCGCGCAAGAACAAATGACGCTGAACGTTTTGAAGGGCCAATTGAGGTCAATACATCAGAGAATGTCGAAAAATCCACGATACGGTGTTGGCCGATCGAAAAGTAAAAGTGCGTGAGATTGTTGATCTCATACCCATTTCTATGGTAGTGGGGTTTCGATTTTACATGATCGGTTAGGTTAAAGAAAGCTGTCTGCATGGTTGGTGCCGCGTTTGCTCTCAATTGATCATAAACGCAATCGTGTGACAACTTCAAAGGACTCTTTGGAGTTATTTTACCGCAGTTGGAATGAGTTTTTGCTGCGTTTTGTAGCTGTGGATGAAACATGGATTCATTACAACACTCCGGAGACCAAGCAGCAATATAAACAATGGGTTTCTCCGGATGAACCGGAATCCGAAGAAGGCCAATCTGACTTTGTTGGCCAATAAGGTGATGGCAACAGTTTTTTTGGCATGCACGCGGAATAATCTGCATCGATTACCTTAAAAACACAGTAAACGGCGAATTTATGCTTATTTATTGGACCGAATTAATGAGGATTAAAAAAAAGAACATATGGCTAAGGAAAAAGTTCTTTTCCATCAAGATACGAGTAATGCACAGATGCACACGTGTGCAGTCTCAATGGTAAAATTTCATGAATTGGGTTACGAATTAGTACCTTATGCGCCCTATTCTCCGGATTTAGCCCCCACGGACTTTTTCCTATTTCCAAACCTTAAGAAATGGCTCTGTGGAAAGAGATTCAGCTCCAACGATGAAATCATTGATTAAATAAATGCCTATTTTATGGCATTTTATTCCTTCCTTTTTGAAAGGAATGAAAAATTGTAAAAACGTTGGACTACGTGTAGTTCAGTTTGGACTACGTGTAGTTCAAAAGAGATTATGTTGAAAAATATTTTTTTTTTTTTTGCAAAAAAAACTGTGTTTTTTTCGAAAATTTACGGAATTATCGTTATGCCCTCGTTCAATTCGCCAAATCTCACTAAAAATCAGCACTAAAGAATGGAGTTATAAGGCAAACAAAACAAACAAGACTTCTAACCACGCCCATCTGCAACCTCTCATAAAAATGACGCTATTTCAGTCTAGATTAGATCCCACATACCCTGTCAAGTAGTGTGTAAAATACGATTAAACTGTAAACACCGTAATATTTCAATAACGGTTTTGTACTCGCATGTGAAAAAAGTGTTTGACACGCCCTCTTCTGGTACCTCTGTTGCAAATGCACTATTCCATTGTTCTTGTAATATCATTTATGATACGAGCATACATAAGATTTTACTAAAATCAAATCTTAAGAACCGAGTTATGACAAGTATTGACAAATAATTGGATTCCTAGCAACGCCCCATCTGGTTCATACTATACTAATAACCCTGTTTCCGTAGAGTTTAAAACCCCCATAACGTGTGGCTTAAATTCGCTTATATTGCTAACTCCATAATAGTTAGTAAAAAATGAATTTATAAGTAATGGAAGACACTAACCTTTCTTGTACCTCCCGAGCAAATGCACCCACTTTTGTATTCGCATAATAAGTATTTTTATAATACTTTATGCGACTCTGCTGAAAATTAGTAAACAGAAAATCGACTTAAATTAAACTATCTGACGATAAGTAGACCCTTAGCCACGCCCTGTCTTGTACCTCCCACACCAAAGACACAATCTGGTTGTTGATTTAATACCACATCACCTTAACCATATGGCATGAATTTCGTTTCAATGTTGTTTATTTCATCTTTGTATGCGCATCAGAAAAGGTGGACGCCACGCCCCCATTCTAGTACCTTGCACACAAACGACCCTTTACGAGATTTCATTTAAATCGGCACGCTCCCGACCAGGTGGTGAAAATATGTGGTTGTGATTTTTATTGTTAGGTAAACTTTATGAAGGGAAATTTAAAATCAAGCCACACCCCTTTCTGCCATATTACTTTTTAAACTGTTTTTGGGTGAGGATTTAGGTAAGTCAGATCCACTGAGGGAAACTTGCTTACTACTTAGAATGGCTTTGATTGCGCGAGAATGATTGGCACGCCCTATTCTAGGCGTCACATCGGTAAAAGTTAAGGATACATTGTGTTTTTATACCCGCACCACATAGTGGTATAGGGTATAATGGCTTAGTGCTTGCGTTTGTAACACATCGAAGGAATCGAGTTAGAATACCGGGACCAGAGAGAAAGTTGCTCAGAATTACATTTTGAGTCGATCTAGCCATGTCTGTCTGGCTGGCTGGGCGGCTGGCTGGATGTAAAGATGTCCATCTATTCTTGTAATCAAAGTACAGGTCGCATTTATGCACCGATCTTGATGAAACTTGGCATGTGGTAATATATTGGGACAAGGACGGACGCTATTGAATTTGGTCCAAATCGGAGCACTTTCTGATAGACCCCCCATACAAAGGAACTCCCGGATTTGGTCCAAATCCAGTTGATGTCGCGTGTATTGGTCAACAAATTAAAAAAATATGCCATTCGATTTAGAACTGACCACAAAATGTAAAAAAAATAGTTGGACCCGCCTCTCGGACCTACGGGGCCTTCAGAACCCAAAAAATGGACCCATGATTTTAAATATAAGTGTGACCCCTTAAATGAAAGGAAATTATCTTACAATTTTAAATACAGAAAAAAATTCGACCTGTTTGGGCCCCAGGGTCCATTAGGAGGGTCCAAAAGTTTCGGTTTACCCGGATTTTAGTGTGACCCCTCAAATGACAGGGAATTGCCTCAGGACTTTAAATATGTCAAGCCAAATGATTTATCTCGTCCGTGGGAGGGCACAGGGTCCGAAAACAAGGTATGAAAATGTGGACCAACTATAATTGTTATACCCTCACCACATAGTGGTATGGGGTATAAAGGCTTAGTGCTTGCGTGATAGATACAGATAGAAATAGCGACGAGTGCTTTCGATTAACAGGAGACTTAATCACATTTATAGTGGTGCGGGTATCATAGAGTCGGCCACGCCCGACTATAGCACTTACTTACTTGTTAAGTCTAGGGTTGTGGTTGACTCAGTCTTTGTGTGGGAAAAATTTTAACCTATCGATCAATCTGGCCCGTTTTCAAGCCATCAGCACATATTTCTGAAAAATTTCAGCCACCTAGCTTTAAAAGTGCCACCTGTAGTTTACCATCCGCAGACGAACATGTCTAGATATTCTACAATGATTTACTCATATACATACGAGTACTTCATGGGGTATCTGACCAGTATTTCGAGGTGTAGCAAACGGATTCACGAACTGAGTTTATTTTAAATTTCAAACATAAAATGGTTTAATGTGTTGTATTGGAATTATGTGGTACATAAACCTATTTTCTTTGGAAATCTCTTTTAGTGCGACAAATATCAGCCGAAAATTTTGATTGGTAAGACTCTAGGCAATCGTGCAAGTTGTGTAGGATATAAATAAACTGATAAATGTAGAGCTTTCAACAGTCTCCTTGACCCTTTTTCCACTTCTGCTTGGTATGATTTTGTGCCGCAAGTATGTGTGTTGATGAAATGTGTGGACGCGTCCGCCCGTCTTTTCCGTCCGTCCGTCCGTTCGTACGTCATCTTTAAATGTTTGCCGCAAACAAGACCTGAATGGGAAAAACTCATAAAATTTATTCCAGTTTCATTATTCACCTTTATCAACATTTGCGCCTTTTGCCACATCTCCTTCTGCATCGTCTCCTTTTGGGGACGGCATCCAGCAGTGGCTGTGGCGTTCGAAGCGGTAGCGGGCGAACGGAGCAGGCAGTGGGTAGAAGCGAAAGAAAAACAAATTACCATAAATTATAAACCGAGTGATGAGGATGAAACATGTTATTGCCGTTGTTGTTCTTGAAATTAACGTACGATTCATTTTAATGTACAAAGGCCGGAAAAATTCTCTGGAAACCCCTTTTTGTGCCCATTTAACGCTGCTGTGGAGATTTCAATAAAATTCTGCCTGCCACGGCTGCCAATGTTGCTGTCGTGCACTGTTGCTGCTGCTGCTGGCGCTGCCATTGCTGCTGCCGTTGTTGTCGGGTTGTTAAGCAAATTGAAAGATAATTGTTCATCGGGGTGCGTAAAGAGCAGAGGATTCACGCGTTCATTGTTTTCTAAGAGATGATTATATCTTCCGGAGATGAGATGAGATGCGACGAGACGAGATTGTTGTGTTGTTCGGATGTCGTTGTCGCTGCTATTGGTGTCGGTGTTGCCGTTGTCGTCTCGAGTTGTCGTTGCCGTTAAAACACAGCGACAACGACGACACCTTTTGTTGTTGTTTTAATTTATTCACAGCAAAATGTGTTTCTTTCTTCTCGTCGAATTTCTTCGTCATTTTCAGCACTGTGTCCTCCATCTCCGGTTGTGTCTTTGTCTTCGGCGTTCATCCTTTGCCCTTCCTTGCGCTCCGGCGAGCATGCAAAACATCCTTTTTGACATAGTTGTCATTTTCTAAGTATATCCTGGGATGTCACCGTTGTCGTGGCTCTTGTTGTTGTTTTATGCTTATTTTCCATTTGACTAGAAAATATTTAAATTATCATTTGCTGCTCGGCCTGGCCGCGCTCGCACTGCTCGCACTTCCGCCTCCTCGCTGTGGCGTTCCTGATTAAGGTTGCCGCGCTGTAGTTGCTGCCGAGCAACATAATTTTGTCAAATCTTATAATTAAGTCTCGTGTCGTGTGTCATGTCGTTCGCTCATTGTGTTCCTTTTTTACGGTGCCCCGGTCGGTGTCTCTGTTTGCTCGCGTACATTTATGACAAGCGAAATTTTTAGCACCTCGTTAAGATTGTTTTGGGGTTTCCCCAAACTCCCCGAATGTACAACGAAATTCATCTTTGCCGCTTTGGTGGCGTATGCCAAGCAAATCTTCAAAAAAATCCAGATAGGCCTTGTAGGTCGTTCGTTTGTTTGTGGGTGTGGCAACGGGGTTGGCTGGGTTGGGCCATGTCGTGTGGTTGTCAGTCAGTCTGTCTGTCGGTTTTAATCATCTTTCAGTAGATTTGAATTATAATTTAAAATTTTATGTTCAGCACATCGCAAAAGCAGTCGTAAAGAAAGCGAATCATTACAAATAGTAATCGGTTGCCAGTGCCGCGGAGTTGGGGGGGGGGGGAAGTATGCCGAGCATAAAGATTTTATTACAAGTTGAGATTTTCACAGAAGAAGTTTATGTTGAAATATTGCCAATATTCTTTTTGGGGATTATTATACTCGTATTATTTTGTGTGGGTCCAGATACGGATTCAATCATGTCACAAATTTAATAAAATATATTTTATGAGTAATGATGATGCCATTAAATCATGGGAACTTTTTAGCTAGGGCCATTATTTTGTTGTTGTCAAAATATTTATGGCCTTAAAAAATTTACATCATTTTATGACAGTCGTAATGAGATCGGTAAAATGCATTTAAGCCCCATTAAATACATTTGACATTATTTAGAAATACAATTGTGGTTTGGGAAACGCAGCTGCCTCAACGCTAGTTTCCATCCAAACCTTTTACTGGTTAGTCATTGCTACGAGTATAATCGATTGATTGGCTGTGGTGGTCTTTGTATAATCATAACTCATAATTGTCATCTAGTAGAGAGGCTGAATATTCAACAATTAAATGGTATTAAAATGGTATCGTAAATTCAAAAAACGCTTGCTGTACTTTAAAATTTAGAGAGGCTCATTCTTCCTTAAAGTTTCTGCAGTAATCACTGGTCGCAATCTAAAGTATCTTTAAATATCCTCTAATTAGACAGAGTCGCCGAGTTTAACGTGATTATCGCCACGACAGCCTGAATCACGGTGTGCCATCACACAGTTCTGGGGGCTCCTGACTACCCGTGGTACCAGATTAAAATCTCCGGTCAGACCTCGTAACCAAAAGTCTACTTCCAGTTTCTGTTCCATATAACATGGGACTGGTCACCCACAGCAACTTATCGACCAAAACACAAACGATATACAAACAATTAACAGTCGCCCTCGCGGGCGATTCGATGGCCAGGGACTGGCACCTGCATGGTCATCACGAACAACAACAAAGGACTTTGCCTCCCTCACGGGATACAAACAATAGAGGAACAACAACGACGATCCAACGGCGACAACGATCCAACGACGATTGTGTGAGGCAACGACAATGCCACGCCTTATCCGCGAATGGTCACATCAGAAAAACCCCCCGTTAGGCTCCTGCGAGTCTTCTCCTATTGAAGGCTACACGAGCAAACTCCCCCAACCTCCTAAAAGCCCGATCATCCCCCAAGCAGCGACTGAAGTCGTACCTGTCGACGGTCTGGACAATGCCCATTCCATCCAAGTCCCTTATGTCGCTGTACAACAGACATACCAACAGGACGTGCTTCCAGTGCTCCGGACCACCACCACATCGGCAATCAGAAGTCTCAGAGAGACCCCTCCGATGAAGGAACTCATTGACAGAGCCATGACCAGTCATTAAGAACCCCAGACTTAGGCCGAGCCGAAGTCAGGGCGTCCCTTAACAAAGTCCGCGTTCCGTATGAATTCACATACAAAAGAGATCACATCTAAAGACAGCCTCTGCCTTAAATCCCTCCAGCGTTTGGTATCCCCAGCAAGGTCTCCCCGGTAGATGAGGTTTACATTCCCTCCCATTGGGGACTGAATAATAATCCTATAAAATAGTCCCAATTCTTCTCAGCTTATATATTTTTTTTTTGTCTGGTATTAAAAAAAGGGAACTATTAGTGGCTTAATATAGGGTGTTCAATCTAGAGGTATTTCATCAATAGAGTTCTTTTCACAGATTATGTGTGAGTTGTTTTAAACTTTATTTGTTTCTCTTATAGTTGCAATTTCATCATGGAAAGACTTACACCGCGAAAACTATGGTTTGGTGCGGTTTATAGGCTGGTGGAATCATCGGTTCATATTTTTTTCAAATTAGCAACGGGTGATCAATCTACAGGATCAATGTGGTCCTCCACCCAAAGAAGCAAAATAACCGGTGACCAATCGAGAGGCATTTTTTTCAAAATAAAAAAATATACAAAAAATTAAATCAAGGAATCTTTATTGTTCATGCGGAAAGACATTTTATGCCATTTATATTTGAATATAGTTTCCTTCAAATGTTGGCCGCAACTACGCCTCAGGGTAACCAGGTTGTGTTCTAAGGGTCCAATTTTGGATGACTTCGCCATACCGGTCGAAATGATTGAAAACCGTGGTTTTCGCGGTGTAAGTCTTTCTATGATAAAATGGCAAACAATATCGAAAGAAAAAAATATAGGTTGACAAAACTCACGCGCAATCTGTGAAAAAACCCTATTCAAAAAAATACCTGTAGATTGATTAGCCGTTACTAAATTGAAAAAATATGAACCGATGATTCCACCAGCCTATAAACCGCACCAAACCATAGTTTTCGCGGTGTAAGTCTTTCCATGATGAAATAGCAACAATAAAAGAAACAAATAAAGTTTAAAACAACTCACACATAATCTGTGAAAAAAAACTCTATTGACAAAATACCTCTAGATTGAACACCCTATATTAAGCCACTAATAGTTCCTTTTTTAATTGGGGGGGGGGGCGTTTTCATATTAAATTTATATTTGAATTTATGTCCATCTTGGGATGATCATTATTCTGCTCTAGGAATCTTGGATTGTGGGTTCAAAGTTTGTCAAATCCTTGAACGATTTTTTTCTGTCCATAACTAACGGACAAAAAATAGGCTAAATTAGGCCTGTGGAGATCCGTGTGGACGATAGGGCTGGTCGAAAATTGTGCACAATCTTCAAGATAATTACATATTGAGTCCTTACCGCATTAAAGACCTTAGCGCCACTCGCTTTTAATGAAGTTCAATAGGAAATTGTACTCGTACAACCCTCTTAGGCATAAGTATTAGAAATTTAATATTAACATTTACAGAGATACAGCAAATTCAATTGCATATTAAATATTAAATTTTTATATTTACAAATTGTTTTGGAATCCTCAAAAAAAACCCTCTTTTGTAAAATTTTCTTTTTGCGCTTACGTCTTATTCGCTGTTAGGGCTCGATATGTAGATTTTTTAGAATTTCAATTGTTTCTCAGTATGCCGGATATGTGCCGGGCCGCAAAACTACAATTGGGATGCCTTAACCAGGACAAACCCAACAAGAGCACAGTCCTTGTGGCTCTTCACCTTACAAAAAGCCTTCGATACAGTCAATCATGCCACTCTGTCCGCCCAGTTTGAAACATTGGGTCGTAAAGTACGAGTATACGAGGGCGGTTCGGAAAGTTCTTAGCCTATCAATGAAAGAGAATAGTTAGTTTTTCAAAAATATTTTTATTTTTCAATATAATCTCCTGAAACTTCAATACACTTAGTCCAACGCTTATCTAGCAATTCTATCCCTTGATTAAAATAGTTTTCCTCAAGGTCTTCAAAATAGTGGTTTACAACTGTAATTGCATCTTCATTTGAGGTAAAACGCTTGCCAGCAAGGAATTTTTTTAGATTTGGGAACAGGTAAAAGTCACTGGGAGCTGGTCAAGCAACTCGTACTTTAATTCGTTGATTTTAGCCATTGTTAAAACACTCTTGTGCGCTGGTGCGTTGTCTTGATGAAAAGTTATTTTTTTTGTGTTGTAAGCCAGGACGTTTTTCTCGAATTTGTACATTTAATTGATCTAAAAGGTTGCAATAGTACTCTGAATTTATTGTTTTACCCTTTTGCAGATAGTCAATCAATAAAATACCTTTGAAGTCCCAAAAAACCGTTGCCATAACCTTACCAGCCGATTGAATTGTTTTTGCGTTCTTTGGGGCACTTCCTCCAGCTTCAGTCCATTGTTTGGATTGTTCTTTTGTCTCTGGAGTATAGTGGTGGATCCATGTCTCATCAACAGTTATGAAACGACGCTTAAAATCCATTTTATGTCGCTGAAAACGATCCAAACAAGCTTGAGAAATGTTCATTCTTATGCGTTTTTGGTCGACTGTTAACAAGTGCTGCACCCATCTTGCAGAAAGCTTTTTCATCTGTAGTTCTTCATGCAAAATTAAATGGACTCGATCATTTGAGATGCCCATGATATTAGCTATTTCACGCACTTTTATTCGTCGATCATTTAATACCATATCATGCACTTTGGCTACAATTTCTGTTGTTGTTGCTGTTTTTGGACGTCCACTACGTGGTTCATCTTCAATGCTTGTGAGACCACGTTTAAATTCAGCAACCCAATTTTTTACTGTTGCATATGAAGGAGCACTTTCACCTAACACATTCACCATATCATTATGAATTTCTTGTCCCGATAAACCTTTTTTATGTAAATATTTAATGACACCACGCATTTCTAATTTTTCCATTGTAAAAAAATCGCGGATGCGTCTTTTGTGAACACCTGTTTCTATATGAAGGATTTGCCAGATCGAAACAAAATTTAACATGTGTTCATAGCAGAGATGGAAGTTTCCAAAACACTTAACTTTTTTCTGTTCATAACGCGCTTTTTGTGCTAGGCTAAGAAGTTTCCCAACCGCCCTCGTATGTGTGGGCGCCAGTCATACGTAGAATTTAGAGACAGGTAGTCGAAGAGTTAAACAAGGAGTTGTCCAGGGTGAAGTGATATCTCCTGTTTTGTTTAACCTATAATTTTCTAATTCCTGTACCATTAGACGTCGTTGAAATTGTGTCATATGCTGATGATTGCACAATTCTGGCGTCAGGACCTTAAGTGACCTTAAGTTAATTTAGATGACATATGCGAGAAAAGCAACTCTTACCTAAAAGACTTAGGCTTTTTCACTGCGAGGAATATAAAAATCAGCTACACTGTTTACTGCATGGACCGTAGAGCTTTGGGAGTCAGTCGATGACGTTTACATCCCAACTACCAACTTTCCCAAAATCCTTGGGGTTACATTGAACAGCCTATTTCATATCCTCTGCACATGCTACAGCTTTATGCAAAAAGCTCAAAAGTAGGAACAAGGTCCTTAAGTCACTTGCCGGCAGTACTTGAGGAGCCGTCAAAGAAACATTGTTGGCCTCTAACAAAGCGATAGGTCGGCCTGTAACGAAGTACCAGCACCGGTGTGGTTGGCGAATGTGAGTACGACGCAGTGGAAAAAAATTCAGACTTGCCAGAATTCCGCCCTCAGACCGTCAACAAAGTATCTCCTTATGGCTGAGGACCATCGACATGAGGAGACGAAGGTCCTTACCGTGCGCAGACACAATTTCCTGTTGTCTATGCAATACCTGCTTAGGTGCCTTTGCAGTAGTCATCCAAAATACCATCTCATGGACAGGATGCCTCTGCCCAGCCAGATCAGGTACGATCTTCATGATCTCAAGAGAGAGAGAGAGAGAAGTCCAGCGGTACAAAAAAGTGCCTTTTGATCATCGAAAGTATCAGCCAGGTCTGAACGATATTTACGCTGATGAAGTCGCAGCAGCATTATACATCTATAATGTGAATGTAGTTCCAGGGGAACATCCATCGGAGATTTCACCTAAGGAGAAGATGCTACCTTGGCAGACAAGCTAGGTTCTGGCTCAGCTAAGATGTGGGTGGTGCAGCCGCCTCAATTCTTATTAGACACGAATTAATGCTAACGTTGCGGATATCTGTCCCGCCTGCCATCAGGGACCACATGACGTGCAGCACCTCTTCAATTGCACGGCCAAGCCCATACAGCCGACTTTCAGGTCTCTGAGGACGCATTCATTTCAAATGGCGCGTTTCCTTCACTTGGATATCGAGGTAGTTCCCTTTTTTTGACGAACATGGCTTCAAAACAAAATATATTGTTGTTACAACAACAACAACAATTGGGATCATGGGATCTAAATTTACCCATATCATAAAAAACCGATACATACTTACTGGAATTTGTTGTTTTTGTACCCATGTTCGACAGGGCAAAATTTTGGGACCCTTTAGATCATAGGCTTTAATTCAGCCATATCGTAATATTATAATCATATTCAGATTCGCGAGGAAATGTTATTATTTGTATATCTATTGTTGAAAGAGGTCCCTAGGGCCCGTAGATCTGAAAACGAAGATGATCCAAACCCTAAATGTTTGTTTATTTTTGGATTAGTAAGGAAAGAAAACTGGTTCTGCAATTTCCAAAAAGAAAAATTGTAAATACCCCAAAAGAAAAATTTGCTCATAAGACTTTTTACAATTTTCAGAGGGGAAGCTTCACTTTTTGGACTTAAAAAAAAATTATTGCATGGGGTATATCTACGTAGTATCCATTGTAAGAGGAATAGAGTTCTTTTTTATCATTGTAAAGTTTCTCAGACCTATTAGAGAAAGAAAAGAAATGATCTGGATAAATAATAAATACTCGTAGATATGGACTGTAATCTATGACGTTGTAAACCGTCTTAGGCGAATAAATAAATAGAGAAACGTTTGTAGAAATACTATAAAATTTTGCACTTGAATTGTAAGACTATATGTGACAGCGCATAGAGAAAGGGACCTAAGGGTAAAAAAATCAACTTTCATTTTTTTTCTTTTTTTTATGTGGACAACATCTGAGCATCGAATGAGACCGATGCCATGCCCCAAAAGTGTTCACTCCCAGAGATATGCGCGTTTTATGAAAGTGAAGTCGACGATTCTAAGCGCAAATAGAAAGGGACTTAATGATGGCTCTCCTGAACAAAACTGGTTTTTAACCTTAGGTCCCTTTCTATTTTGCGCGTCACATATAATTATTTACAGTGATCACCAAAATTCGAAAAGCTAATAGACAAATAAAAATAGAAAGTTTCTTAAACAATGAAACTACCAACTGCTTATCATCGGCAAGATAGTGTCGCACGAAATGAATGGAATTCAAAACCCGTAGTACAGACACGCAAGTCCCAATCGTTTGTGCCTTGTCTATCTCCATAACAGGTTTGGTCCTAATATATCCACAGTCGTAGCACACCGCCAAGGCTATAACAGCTGATTCAATTGTTTCATACAAAATCACCTTATGTGACATTTGCTCCATAGAAAGAAGCTTACAAAAAAAAAACAGAATTGCTCTCGTTTTCTTTAACCAGAGTTTTCGCACATTATAGAAATCCCCTCTGCTGTTGTGTCTTTCTTTCATATCTCACATTCAAAACATTGGCCACATCTCCCAAGGTGAACTTCCCCATGTTCGTTGCTGCTGAATATGAAAATCCACAACTGCATTCATTAATTCGCTCATCCACTCACAGTTCAGGGAAACCAAAGTTGATTTTTTGATAAGCGTGTGTCACTTGCAGTCATAAGCACAAAGCCAACACAGGACAGACACGCAGCCACGCTCACTCCATGCCGAGCATCCCAGTCATCCCATCCGCAGGACATGTAATAAACGGTTACCTATGTAACCAATACTTGGAGTTGGCGAACAATACAATAATAACATGCAGGCACTCATACACACACACATACACACACTCGCATCATGTGTAGTTGATGTCCTTTTTTGTGTTTGGTTTGACAAACGCCTTTAGGGATACTACGAACTGTGACATGGAAACTGAGCTGGCTTGGGTGGTGATGGCTGAAGGTGGCACTGGAGTCACGAGGGTGGGTGTTCCTCCAAGAGCACGACATGGTGCTGCTGCTGCGGCTGATGAGGATGTTTTGTGTAGAGAAGTTGACGATGACGTTGTGACATTGTGATTTGATACATATTTTGATGATGATGATGATGACGATGTGTCATACTTGATGTGTCACACATAGCAATGGCAACATCACGAACATCACCAAGGCTGTTACAGCAGGCTGCGGCATGCAGCTCTAGAGACTTGTACAGACAGACATGCTCATACTTGTACATTGTCTCCAAAGATGTAGTGGTAGTTATGCTCTTGTCCATGCATATGTGTGTGTGTGTCATGTTTTGGAATAGTGTTCGTGTCACGTGGTGCATAATGGCAAATAAATTTGAAAATCTTGTCGAAACTTACAATGACACTGCCACACCCTGCATCCACCTCCAGCCGCCACCCCCACTCCATCCATGTACCAACTCGAACATTACCAATTTTGAAAAGCTGCCTGCCTGCCTGCTCGGCCTACTGTTGTCGTTGTCGTTGACATTGTGCCTGTGTGCCGACCAGAATTATCGCAAAATCTAAACCAAAAAACACTAAAGATTTCGAAATTATGTTCGTCGGTAGCGGTGGCGGCAACGGTGACGGTGGTGATGGTGTTGGTGTCAGAGTACACGTTATGCATCGCATATTTATCATTAAATGATATCTCAGCATCTCTAATCACAATTCTAATTAGTGAACACACAGCACAGATTCCTCTCAAGATTTCAACCCGTCCACACCCACCACAAACTAAACCATCTCCCTACCCCACCCCCACCCCTCTAACACATCGCTTGACAACATGGAAATGAAGTTGCAAATTTATCTAAATACACTTTACGCACCAGAAAATTTCATTCATTCCCTGAATGTATGGATGTACACTTTAATTTTATGGTCGAATCCTTCCTCCTTCGTTCAAGCCTTAAGGACATGAACTGAACATTGTCAAAGCACACTAAGGTGTCGGCTGATGAGAATGTTGTCATGGCTACCATGTCACCGTAAATTTATGATAAGAACCGGTTGGTGTGAGGGCAAGGATTTTCTAAAAGGATTTCCGCTCATGTGAGCAGGAGGGGTGCATTGCTTAGTCGTATACCGGTATCGAGTAAAAGTACTAATTCATAAGTTCTTAAATTAACTTTGCTTTAAAATCTGAGCCTTTTTTGAAGACTAATTTTCTAGGACATTTTTGTTACCATTTTGTATCAGAAGGAAAATGAAAACCTTGCGATTGAATGTAGCAATTTTGAAATTAAGTGCAATGGAAGGGCCATTATTCTGCTCTACGAAACCTTGAACTCAGTTTTAAATTCATCCAAATCGCGAAAATAAATGAATTTTGGATTCGTAAAGAAATTTCGTTATTGGTTTTAAGAAGCCAATTCCTTATGTAGTGGACCGACTTTGGCCACTAATGGCCTAAGGGGCTCGGGCTGGTCGCAAATTGAGTGAATGATTCTGAGTACCCATACATTTTTGTTTACGGATCCTGTTATTCGGAGCCCTAGATTCAGGCCCGTGACACAGAATCCGAAATCACACAAATCGAGATGCATAAATGGATTTGCAAGAATTGCATTCGCCTTTTTACCATTTGATTATGGAGTCTACAATGAGCTAAAGCGTCACATTCAGAGTCGTGTGGAAATGTCATTGTTTTTGAGTACATGTCGATTGTTGAAGGGGCCGATTTTTGGGTTCTCAGGGCCTGTAGGTTAGCGCTGCCAAACTACCGATGGTCTTATTTAAAAACTACTATCGGTAGGTTTTTTCTGGAATTAATACCATCGGAGAACACCACAAAACTTACAAAACACCTGTGTCGCTACAAATTAATAGGCGTGTTTTAGTGGTACGAGTACTATCTAAATAAACGAGTAAGTGGTCGCTAATTACATAACTTTAAAACATTTCAAGCTTTTTTTCAAATTTCGTTGTATACAAAAACTAATTGGCATTATACATCATAAACCGATGATGCCGCCAGCGCATAAAGCGCACCAAACAGGCACTCTTTGTGGGTGCATTGTTTTTTCGACAATCACTCTTGGATTATCATTCGCCCAAATGCGGCAATTCTGCTTATAGACGATTCCACTGAGGTGAAAATGTGCCTCATCACTGAAGATGATTTTATTCGAAAATTGATCATCCACTGTTGTCATTTCTTGCCACCATTCTGACCATTGATGATGGCCATGGTTCAAATTCAGTTAGTCTGGAATTGAGAAATATCAAATGAAATGCCGAAAAAAAACTTGACGTTTAGGTGTGGTCCACATTCTACATCGGCCTCTAAAATTTAACTACCCTTTATATAATTCTGGATCATCGTAAAATTCTAAGGATCCACTATTAAAGCTAATTATATGAAACTTTGACCAAACATGTGTCGATAGACTGAAGCGGTTGGTATTGAAAATGGTCAAGAAGTGAAAATGTTCCCTACACAAGGAACTTCTGAAAATGTTGCTATATTTTTAGTTTTTCCGGGGCTTTTTGGTTACGAGTATATGTATATCACTACTACGATATTAACTCCGATTAGGGAATTTTCGCCGTGTCGTTACCATTTGATTAGACAAGTGGGTGTGGCATCGCCACTTTCTGAGCTAGGAAAGTCCATATCTTATGAAGTTCTAAAGATAAGCCAACGATATTTGGTTAATATGATATTGGCATAGATAGAAACAAAACCTGGTAAAAAAGTGGGCAAGTGAGTGCCACACCCCTTTTCAAAAAAATAACTTTTACAGCCAAAGTAAAGAACCGACTGTGTATGAATTATTTTAACCAATGAAATTAAATACTACTAAATTATTATAGACTTTGTTGTGCTAAAATTTGACAAGGGGCGTGGCATACAACCCTGAGCTTAAAAAGACCGTATCTCATAGACTGTTAGACAGGTGACGAGAGTAATTGGCATATATCATTTTGGTATGGAAAACTACACCCTAATAAAAAAGAGGCAGTCGCCAAGATCCTTTTAGAAAATATTTTTTTTTTTGGAACCGGAATCCCTGAGGGAGGGTCTAACAATATATCGCATGTCTGTTGGTATGCTGTCCGTCGTTATCAAACTACAGATTGCAATTGCCCCATTTTGTAATTCCTTTTTAGGGAAAAATCCAAAAATATAGTTTAAGTATGTACTAAGGATAAGTTGCAGTCCGCTGCAACTTCAAAAATTTGTATTATTTAGATATTTTTAGATAAGTATTTACATATACGCTAGAAATTAAGAATTAGTATTAGTCGAAAGATGTATTAGTTTAAGATAATGGAATAACAAATTGAATCGAATTGAATTGAAAAGATTGCAATTGTGGTGCAATCAATTTTAAAAAATTAGAAAAAGTCTATATTTCAAAACGGAAGATTTAATTTCTACACCATTTACAAAAAAAGTTGATTAAGCAAAAAAAATGCATCACACTACAGAAAATGTGCCTGCAAACAATGATTAGGAGCAGTACGACATTTAACAAGTTTTTACCAAAGAGCGTTCGAGTCCAGGAGTTCACACCTATTGTTATCGATTGGCCCCATGGCAGTTCTATTCACTACAGATCGAATTCGTTTTTCTCCGTACTGTCCGACTTCCCTCAAATGTATATCCCTTCAATTTCGACATCAAGAAATTCAAGACAAATATTATTAAAATTACTCCCTCTTTTCCCTTCTGCTCTGTTCTTTTCACCACTAACGCAATGTACTGCTTGTATAGGGGGGAAACATGAGCGTTGGTCAGTTAAAAAAAAGTTGGAGGATACAAAAATATTAATTTTCCTTTTCTCAATTTCAATTTGTATTGTCTGTTCTAGATTTTAAATTATATTTTCTCAATGGAAATGGTGTAGAAATAATGAAATTGTCAGGCTTTTTTTTGGCATTTCTCCATATCCAGAACTGCAGGGCCTAATTTCTACACACAGAGAACAGATTCGTTGCCACAACCGAATTTATTTGCCAACCGAATGATTGAGGTTGCACCCACCTCGAGTTTTTCATCAGGACAGCCGAATGTTAGTTAGTGCTCTGTATCATTCAGTAATTGTAACTGAAGTGTTGGTGGAAAATAGGAAGAATCCAAAACTTCTAAAAATAATTTTGAATCTAAAAGTCCATATGCCGCACTTTTTTAACAAAAAAATTTTACTTTTCAGTAGAGTCCAAAAACTGTTTTCTTGTAAACTTGAAGTACTCTTTAACCTAGGGAGGGTCATGCCGAAAAATTATGAAAAATTTTTACTGAATCAATTAGATTAAATGATTTGCTTACAGCAGTAAAAATGGAAAAATGGAACGATAGTAAAGATATCATCACTAATATTCGATTACAACAAGAAAATGTTGACTAAACTATTGGTTGCCACAACCACCAGTTATGGCAACTAAATACATTTTATATCAATTTGTTGCGTCTACAATACGATGATCATATTTATCATCTTGTGGTAGGTCGAACCGAATATCTATTACGATTATAAACTTTTGTTGATTGCAACCGAATTTCTTTTTTTCCAAAGAAATGTTAATAGTTGCAACCAATTTTCAACTATTTGTACTCTGTGTGTACAAAGACCGAACAATTATGAAGGTTTTAACATACGAGTACATATTTATAGTCTCAATACTAGTTTTATCAGTAACAAAATGAAATTAGCTAATGGGTCTACTATCCAAAAGACAGTTTGGTGTGGGTAATTCAACTGTTTCTAGGTGACTTCTTCTCCATATTCGAAAGGATTTATTTTTTTCGGCGCCCTATAAACTTCACCCATGGGTCAAAGCTTAAACTTAATCTAATTGTAAAATTAACGTTATATTCGGATTCGTGACTACATATTATTTTTTAAATACCAACATGATTACTGTTGGCCTCTAGGGCCCTTTTGAGGCCCTATGAGAAAATGTAACTGCTTCTGAATACTCATATATCAGCCCCCATTTATGGGATATTTAATGCGCCTATGCCGACAACTTCCGAGCAAAGTTAATTTTAAAGTTAGACATTAAAGTCATATTTTACTATCCCAAGTAACTCTTTGTTGCTGTATCTATTCATGATTTGAAGTGATGTCATGATAAATAAGAACGACAAGTTGTTTGGAAACAGAACATCCCCGCTTTTGAAAATTATCGTTAATAGCTTGATTCTTGCCCCAAACTGCCAGTGTTAAATAAAGCTCCTTTAATGCTTCTTCCAGTTTTAGTTTAGCATTATTGGTAATTTATCATAACATTGCCCGTTTATAAATTCCAAATGGAGTTGAGCAGTTTGCCGTCCTTCTACCAATATTGCGGCCATCCCAATAGCCAGAATAATTTGAAATTGAGCTCGAATCAAACCCATAGTCAAAGAAAAATTGAAGAAACTTTTCGTCTGCTTCGTCAGAAGAATCTAGGAAATATACAAATCTTTAGCCATTATTAACTTAATTTGTTATACGCTGCTGCGTATTCCAAACTGGGGTATTATTTAAAACTTATTGATTCGAAGCACTTTACACACATTGGCGTTTTTGTCCCGACTATCGATTGAATGTTCCGGGACCTATTCCTGTAACACCATCCCCTGGCTTTAAGCACAGACTTGTCTGTCGAAATTAAGAACTACTTGAGGGTCTCTATTCAGATCTTACATAAGTATTCTACTTTTTTTAAATTGTTCTCTCTGAAATCTCGTACAAAATCTAATTCAGAAAGTCTGAAATGAGACGAACTTTTTGTTGGATTTTCTTAAAATTTTTTTTCTCACAAACTTTTGCTGACAATTGTGAACACGTGTATGGGTCTTTTCCGAGGCTCCTATATTTATTTCGTAATTATCTCACCTGCAACTGAGCGGGCCCAAATTTCAATTTAGGACCAACTTTATTAAAAAGATTTATGTTTTGGTTTTGAATAAAATTCTACAATAAATACAAATATTTGTATTTTTTATACGACAGGGCCTCCCATCGGGACTTAACATAAGAAAACGCATCATTTTTACTTGTAAATCATCGACATTTGCAATTCCACCTTGTAAATGAAATATTGTTAAATGTTCTTACTCGGATTTGAAATGGGGCTAATAGCGGGCACACTAACTACCACTCTATGACAGCCTGAAGAATTTGAATTTATAAAGGGTGTCCCAAGAAGAACGCAATTTTTAAATCTGGCAACATTCGAAGTGTCATTGTTTGACATTTGAACAATTGTTATTGTTTGTTAGTAGAAGGTACGAGGTTAGTAAAAATGGAGCGCTACACGAATGAACAACGCATTCTCATTGTGAAATTGTTTTACCAAAATGGTGAAAGTTTTGCGGCTACAGTTCGCAAATTGCGATCAATTTGGGGTCGCAATAATGCTCCAAAAGAGTCAACTGTAAAGAGATTAATGGATAAATTTGCCGAAACTGGGTCTGTTAGTGATGTAAAGACAACAACGCGCCATCGACCAGGTCGATCGACCGAAAATGTCGCAGCTGTACGTGATGATGTCGCTCAAACTCCATCCACCTCAATTCGACACCGAGCTCAGCAAATTGGTGTCTCCAAATCCACTTTGCAGCGAATTTTGACGAAAGATTTGCATCTTCATGCATACAAAATTCAATTGACTCAGGAACTGTAGCCAGCTGACCATGGACAGCGAAGGGAGTTCGTTAATTGGGTATTGGAGAGACAACATGAAAATGCTGATTTTGCCGATAAAATCATCTTCAGTGACGAGGCCCATTTTCATCTTGATGGCTTCGTCAATAGGCAGAATTGTCGCATTTGGGGTGCGGAAAATCCTCGAGTGATTCACGAGAAGCAAATGCATCCTCAACGTGTCACTGTGTGGTGTGGTTTTTGGGCTGGAGGAATCATTGGACCTTTTTTTTTATGAGAATGAGGCAGGTCAAGCGCAAACAGTCAATGGTGTTTGGTATCGTGAAATGATAACCAGTTTTTTCTTGCCTAGAATTAAAGAAATGAATGTGGAGGGCATGTGGTTCCAACAAGACGGCCCCACATGTCATACAGCCAGAGAAACAATTCAATTGCTGCATCAGTCATTTAAAAATTGCGCTCTTCTTGGAACACCCTTGGGTTTGGACGATCCTTACTTACCCCACTTTTTTCCCCAAAGTTTAAAATTTGTGTCCTCGCTGGCAAACAACCGAAATGCCACATGATGATGTGTACCACATTTGTAATCCACCCAAAGTATGCTTCAGAACACACACTAATAAATCTGTGTGACATGTTTAGGTCCAACTTAGACGACATTCGTCTTGATCATTTCATATATGCACAAATTATATGCGTCTTTTGAGGCACACTCCAATTAAAGTATTCCAAAGGACATTCATTACGTTGACATGCTTTGGCTGAAGGCGGCAGCCAGAGGACACACAACGCACACAGTTTCATTTCCCTGGCCAAAAATAAATCTTTAATTGAAAAAGTATCCTTGGATGTGGTTGCAGGAAAAGACTCATAAAATGAAAGTCCATTAAATCTATAACAAGTGTCACAGTTACCATGCAGCAGACGGAGATAGTCAGTCCAACAACACAAGCACCGAAGCAGGAGAAGGGTTGACTGGGCTGAGGTAACGGTGGGGATGGTGTTGGTGGTTTAGCGGAGTGGAAGGGGGGCGGCACCAATGCCGCAGTCGACACTTTGCATACCTTAAGTTGTTTGTTGTAAGTAACTTAAGCGTTTTACTATCCAAACAACAACAATTTTTATAATTATTATGTCTGTGTGCGTGGGACGGACGGTCGGTCGGTCGTTGTGTCTGTGCCAGAGTCTGTGTGTTTATCTCTGTTGGAGTAAGCGTGTATGTGTGCGGCAATCTCTCTGTTTATCACAACTACATGCCACAAGTCATCACCAATGCCACAAGTCATAGCCATGTGGCAGCAGCAGCCACCAACGTAAGCAATTGCACTACATCCAACAACAACACCAGAACAACAGACGTAGCAGCAACAACACCAATGCCATCAACGACAGCCAGATGGTAGACAATGTTATGGTGGTTTCTCTTGCTTCGCTCCCTCCACACCTCCACCCGTCCGCGTAGTGTGGTTTTTAGTTTTCCCAGCTCCTCTTGCTTGGCCTTTCTGTGTTTTTTTTCTATTTGTCACAGTTTATTCGGGTTATCATCGTTAGTCAAAAGTTTTAATTACACTCCCGTCGGTCGTCGGTGTGTAACAATGCCACCAGAGAGAAAGGCTTCCAATTTCAACCGGGTTCTTATTTTTTGCCTCCCGATTTTTGCCCCCTGCTTTGGGTCTGATGTTCCGACGGTTCGGTTCAGTTGCCGTTATGTGGCAACGGCAAAAAGCGCGAACTTTCGTTGCTTGTTTTGGTATTTATTTGGTGACAAAGATTTATCACCAATACTCCACTCATTCACGCAGTGAGTCTCTGTGGTTGTGTGCGTATTCGATTGTGTTTGCGCTGCAAAGCGCCAGCGCCCTCTATACGCCAGTTGCCGGTTGAAAGTGAACAAAGCATTGCCAGCGGCTGGCTGACTCTGACTGTGTGTGTGCGTGTATCTGCGAGTGTGTATGCGCGAGTATTGTTTCATTTTAATTGAAAATTTCTTCATTTCACTCAGCAACTATAAATTGTGAATAAGATAAAAACCACACTGGATGGCGGCGGCGGCGACGGTGGTGACGATGGAAGGATGTCGGACAGCAGCGACTCGCCGGGAGGGTTTGAGAGATATAAAGCAGGCTTTTTATTGTTGTAGACAATCACGCTCCCAAATATACGCACACACACACACAAATACTCGAACCAGGCCGCAGCCAGAGATACGGAGTATACGCATTTGTGTGTCGGTGTGTTTCGTTAAAGTTTGCAACAATAACAATCACAAACAGTAAAAACAACAATGACACAAAGGCAATAACTATAGCAATGGTACATGAACACACCACCAACACCAATATAGACACATGTAGTAGTAACCCATTGTGCAGCATCACTACTATGGCCAACAATAGCTACACAGTGGGGAAAAATCATGTCGGTGATTTATGTTGCTTCGATTGGAGCTAGAAACGATATATAATCGTAACCAATTGGAAAAGAAGGACCAACAATTCAACGTGGCCGCCTTAATAGTGTCCTTTGACATACTCCAATACGTTTTGGATTTTAGAAAAAATAAAATGAGATGGACATTAGTTCGGGTTAGTATAAAGAAGGTGTGTTGCTTTACGAGTATTTACTCTTAATGTATACTGCCTTTAGGATGGCCGGCTCCTAAAGTAGTAAAATGACAACTTAACAATGTGTGTAGATTTCACATATTCAGTCCATGTTTAGGTGTGCCATGCAACAGATCATTTAATACTTACTAAAGTCTCTCAACATACTTAAGTCCCTTTTAAGGAATAACTGGAAACTTCTCTCAAATCAGTAGGCTGTGCACTCAATATGGTTGGGTGAAAAAATACAACGAGCCTCATACTGTTTTAGGATGTAATATTGCGACGAACAGTTATCATAGTATGATTGTATGATAACCCTTTTTGCACCACTATATCATCCAAAACAACATTATTCTGATTCCCACAATCATGTTATAATCATAGCCAACCATACTCAACGATCCTACTCAACTAGTTTTCGATTATACCCAACCTAAACCGTCTTAGAAATTGTCGCAATCACAACCCTAAAATGAACAAAACCTAACATATTATGATTCTCACAACCATTATAGTATTAAACACAAAAATATTCTGATTTTTGCTACCTTATTACAATATTATAAACGATATGAAGATTCCCGTAATCATAAATCGGGTGATCAATCTAGAGATATTTTTTATTCAAAATAAAAAATTCAAATCAAGTGTAGAATAATTATTGTTGACTCGAAAGGACATTTTAAGCCATTTAATTTTTCAATAAAATTTCCTTCAAATATTTGCTGAAACTACACCTCAGGTTGTCCATTCTGAGGGACCAATTTTAGATGACTCGTTCGATCATTTCGACCGGTATTGTGTAAATCACACGCGTAATGTTGGCTTCCAAAACCTGAATCATAGTTGGTTTGTCAGCAAATACTTGGTTTGTCAACAAATACGACGTGTGATGTCACACGATCTAGGCGGTCAACTCACCGGTCCAAAGCGTGAAATTAGCTGCTCTTGGAAACCTCTCAATAGATCCATTATTTCAGCAGCTGTATGGCAAGTCGCACCGTCCTGTTGAAACCAAATGTCATCAAGATTACGGGCTTCAATTTCAGGTAGCAAATATCATAGCGCGATAGCGAGCACCAATCACAGTTACGTTCCTGCGATCATAGTTTTTGAAAAAAAAATATGGACGGATTAGTCCACCAGCCCATAAACCGCACCAAACCGTAGTTTTCTCTGGGTACAATTGCACCTTATAAAGCTCTTTCGGTTGCCCTTCAGCCCAAATGCGGCAATTTCGTTCATTGAGGTTGCCGTTGATCCAGATAAGGCCTTATCACTGAAATAAAGAATGGTCGAAAACATCGAATCTTTTTCGAGATATTGAAGAGCACTGTGGCGACGCGCAGGAAGAAGTATAAGTCTTTCCATGATGAAATGGCAAACAATACTGCAAAAAAAAAATTTACCACAACTCACGCGTAATCTGTAAAAAAAACTATTAAAAAAATACCTCTAGATTGATCACCCGTTATATTATTAATACCGCCGCCATATAACAAGCACGTAATGGTTCCTATAAACACTTTGCTTTTCGCAATCAACATATGATTCCCTAAGCAGTATTATAATCACAGACAATCATATTATGTCCACGAAACTATAATCACACAGAAGCATATTAATCCACTCAATCATTATAAGACAATATCCAGCTAAATTAAGAATCCCTCAACCATATTTTGATTCCCACAGCAATATGAGGTTCCGACTCAACCACCTGAAGGTCATAGAAGCAACTTTTTATTGATACTTCATTTGTCTTCTACGTTTAGGTTCCACAAAACGCTATACCGTACTCTATGCTCTATGTGTAGGGTGTAATGACTAGTTTGGGAAAAATTACCGTAACATCAGAAAATCATACAAATGAAGTCGAAAGACACGAGCGGGGAGCTAAAATTTTTTGTGAATCTTTTTAATAAGTCGGGTTCGATTTCAGCTATGGTTGTTCTTCCTTCCTGTTGTCCTTCATTCGATGTTGCAGAATTTTTGTAGGTCCTTAGGCATAAACCGACGTCTTAATATGCCCAGCGAAAAAATAATAAAAGCATTAAATCATAGGATTATTGTCATCTTCTGGCAGTAGCGTAATTCTGTTAAAATTGTCTATAAAACAAAAAATACCATAAGTGACGCGCAAAATAGAAAGGGACCTAAAGTTAACAACCAGTTTTGTTCAGGAGAGCTATTTTAAAGATTAGGTCCCTTTCTATTTGCGCTTAGAATAGTCGACTTTACTTTCATAAAAAGCGCATATCTCTGGGAGGGAACACTTTTGGGGCATGGGATCGGTCTCATTCGATGCTCAGATGTTGTCCACACCAAAAAAGAAAAAAATGAAAATTAATTTTTTTTACCCTGAGGTCCCTTTCTCTATGCGCTGTCACATACTCCTATAAGGCCGCTGTGATAAATATCGTGTTGTTGAAATCACATGACGTTCCGTTCCATGTCGCCTAATATTTATCGAAGGCCGATACCATTTACCCTTACAATTGAGTCCTACTGACAATTTAGACTTTCCTTTACAGAAGGGTTGGCCAACTTAAACGCACGATAGTAATTGTAAATAAAACAACAACTTTTCGGAGAATAATCTTAACGCTTTTTAATATGATATAAAAGTCTATGACAATTATGTGTGAAACAAAATATTGGCCAAAGGCACGCCAATGTTTCGGTGGCAAATGGTTGTCCGATGTTTCATATTTTCAATGACTCTGAGACGTAATGGGGCTTTACGTCGTTATTGTGCCGAATTAACTTATCCTTAAGCTCTTGAATTGTTCTTGACTTATTGAGTACACTATTTCTTTTTAATATTGCCAAGAAAAGAAGTCCAACGATGTCAAATCACATGATCGAGGCGGCCAATTTACATCGCCACGACGTGAGATAACACGGCCATTGAATTTCTAGCGCAAAAGAGCCTTTGTTTTGTTAGCCGTGTGGCAAGTGGTACCATCCTGTTAGAGCCACATATCGCCCAGATTCATATTCCCAACTTCTGGCCACAAGAAGTCCGTTATCATCTTGCAATAGCAAACACCATTCACGAGTCGGGGTTGACGGCTCTTTTGCCACACTATCGCGAACAATTTCAATGCTTTTCGCAGAACGAACTGGGCGAGCATGCACATATTTTCTACAAACCCGGGTTGCAGAAATTTGCTCACATGGTACAATTTGTCAAACACTAAAGCAAAGAAATGTCAAATTAAGTTGGGCAAAAAAATTTAACGTTAAGGTGTGACTTACAGATAAGATCGTGCATTATGGTTGGGCAACCCTTTACAACAATGTTGCATCGGTTCCGTTGAAATATAGGCTTGTATTGTTCCAAAACTTAATTTGCAAACCCACGAAAGCTGGATTTGTGGAAAAGCCTCGATCTATTTTTAGGTTACACCGACATGATTTAATTTCTACAGTATTCATACTTTTATAAAGGGAAGTCTTAGTTTAAATGTATTGACTGCCGTCATTTTTAGCTTGACGCCGCAAATCATTGAATCGATGCAGAGAATTAATGTGAGTCTTCACTTTCCTATTTAAAGCGAGAGCTCTCCAAAAATCCCGTTTGAATTGACGCAGTAGAATTTATGACCCCACTGTGCCACATCAGCAACACACACTCAGTATAAAACAAAAAAATACCCTCGCATTGATAGCTCCACCAACATACGCGGAAAGGGTAAGAAGTTTTAAACGATTCTATAGAATGTAGAATGATTCTATCAATAAGAGAATGATTCTATCAATGATTTGTTTTAAATGGCTGTACTAGAAAGCTTTAAGTCTTTGGGTTCAATGGTGCAATTGGTTTAAATCCGCTTAACCCCAAAAGTCATTTATGTGAATACTCAGAAAAACTCTACAGTTGTCCTGGTCATGTGTCTTATAGTGGACAATTCTTTCAAATTCGAAATAAATCAAGTTAATTTCGAAGAAGCACTTTATTAGATTTGAATAATGTCTCACATTGCCTTTGCTGAATTGTTAACGCTTTTAAGTCTAGGATATAGACTTAAAGGCTCTAACCTTTCAGACCTCAGCAGAGCCTGTCTTATGAAATCGTGCGTTGTCTGTAAAAATGTTGACTGTAATTGATATTCTTAACAAGCAAGAATGTATAGATCGTTTCAAAAAATACTTGTGAAGCTTTCAAATGAGATCAGAATGAATTTAATTGCTCTTGTCGATGTTGTTTAATTTTAATTTATTTTCTAATCGTTCTTAACTGGTCAGCCGTAACGATTATGGAATCGGGCTGGCAGTTTAGGAGCAAGCGGAATGTCAATTCAATCGTTGTTGCTTTTGTCAGATATATGAAATATATTTTTCAAACTTTAATATACAACTTCGGCCTTTACATAGATGCTCGTACATTAATCGAGGAGACCACCCACTGCTTCCTATGAGCCCTCGCCTCATTTTTATACCCCCTTGATAAAAAAAAAAATCCACGCCTGCCTGTGTGCTAATAACTGCTGTGGCATCACGCCCCCACCAATAGCCAAACTCTTCACTACACCCTCGCAGCAATGATAGTTATCTTTTTGACAAACTTATGGCTTCCAGGCCTCTTTTATTGCACTCGACCAAATGGCTGGCGTTGGTGTTCCTGCTGCTGCTCCCATTACTGCTACTGTTGCCAGTGCTTGCCATTGTTGCCGTTACTGCCTCCATTGTTTCATGCGATTGTTGGGCGACTTATGGGCATCAACGATACGATGGTGTTGTCGTGTTATGGACAACTTTTAGATTCTTAAACTCATTCTGGGGTGTTGGCCGCAGTTCTTTTTGGTCATTACGGCATTGTCTTCCCATTTTGGCCTCTGTTGTTGTTTGGATTTCTTCGTCTTTGTTTTGTTCTGTCCCGTGCCTGGCTAAGGCAACTACGACAAAAATGATTTCATTGCCATTGTCCTGCTGTTGCCCGGTCGGGCCGTAGCTGAGGTCTACTACTCGCAGGACAATTGGTCCGGTCGCCTATGAATGGCTGGCTGGCATGAATGAAAGAATGCTGGTATAGTCGTCTGCTGCCGTGAATGGCTCTCTCGTCCGTTCGCTCGTCCGCCTGGCAATTGTTGTTATTATGTAGCAACTTTAAGTGAAGCCAACAGGCGGGTACAGCAGCGACTCCGCATGTTAAGCAATTTGTGGCACAACACAAATAAATTGTCCATATTGTGGTCGTGTACTCTTTAATCGTGGAAAATGTACGACCCATAAGCGATAACACCACGGACGATGACGATGACGACGACGACGGCAATGACAACAACAATGACAACGACAGCAACAATGGCAAGGATTCTAACCAAATGAAGTGATGGCGCTGAAAAAAAGGATGATTACAGACTCGAGCTTAGGCGACTATGATTTCTGACACAAATGGTTTCAATGCGCTCTGGTTAAATTGGGTTTGGTCATCATCATCATCATCATCATTAATATCATTATTGTCGCCATAGTCATCAACATCATCACCATCGGCGTCGCAGCCGTCATAGCTGGCCATTGACTTTGCCTTTACTGCGGTGTGTCGGTGTGTGGTTGGCAATATCCTTTTTGTAGTTTTTATTGTTTCCGTTTAACATTTATACGCAGCAGCAGCAGCAGCAACAACGTCAACAGCAACAGCATGAGCAACAACCATCAGCTATTATTATGAATGGCTTGAACTGTTGTTGGTCCTCCTTTGTCGATTGGCCGGCCACCTCAACTGGACGCAGTTCACTCCCTCCACGCGAGCCTCCTGTGCCTCACGCCTTCTCTGTGGTTTGGACATAATGGCCACAAAAGATTTATGAGTTTCCATATTGAAGTGGTTCTCTGTTGTACAGTGGAGTGGATCTTTAGGCCCAGCATAGATTTAGTGCGGAGATTAACTCTTCCAACTGGACAAAAAAATTAAATGTCAAGGGTAAACGAAAGTGGTACTTACAGCGCGCTATTTTCCCTGCCCCTGCTCTTGTGCTTGGCCCGAGGGCGCCTAATGCCGGGATTAGTTGTTGGCCAACACATAAGAAATTAATTTCACATCTCTCTTATCGTGCCATTTCATCTTTTGTCGTTTTAGGTGTACAGCATGTCGACGCCCAAGTCGAGTCGTGGCAATGGCAGTGTTTTCGGAGGCGCCAGTACCGGTACTGGCGGTGGCAGCAACAAAGGCGGCGGCAAAGACAAGATGCGTCGCATTCCTAATGTCCAGCCAGGCACCTTGCAGTGTGAACAGCTCATCAAGGAGGGCACCTACGGTCGCATTTATGCCGGCAAATTGGGCGACTCGTGCGATGTGCTGATCAAGACGGTGGTGGATGGAGCTTCCTTGACGCAAGTGGCCTGTTTGCTGCAAGATGCCTCGATGCTCATAGGTGTCGGCCATCAGAATGTTATGGCGCCCATGCTGGCGAATACCGAGTTGCCAGGACCTCCGGAAATCGCCTATCCCTATCCCTCCAAGGGAAATTTAAAAATGTAAGTTGCAAATCTAAGGCTACAATTGGTCAAATCTTGAAGGACATAAAGAGGAGTCTTTAAGGTCTCTCCAAAAAATATGTGTAAAGAGGAAGGCAGTCAAATCGCACTTGTTCAGTATTAACACAAAATATCGATGGACAGTGATTATCTTTGCCCACTGTAAAATTTTAAAATCCTTTTCTTCGTTTTTCATAAAAAAAGGATCATGATCCCTATGTTTTTTACCAAGAGTAATATAATTTATTCTCCATACAATTCAAACGTTTGTACTGATGGATCCGACTAAACGTTGATGTATAACATTCTTCCGTGGCAGTCTGAATTAATACGTTCACATGATGTATTTGTTATGGTTTGACCAATTGATCCTTGATTTCTCCTTTTGTCCATCCATTTTTTGTTTTTGTTTTTAATTGCTCACCTCTCTTTTTCTTAGTTTCCTACAAAAATCTCGAGAAATGAACACGCCGCTGAGCACCCGGCAGTTGGTGGAATTCGGATTGCATGTCACTAAGGGACTGGCTCACCTGCACTCTGTGGGGATTATCCACAGGGACATAGCCACCAGGAATTGCTAGTAAGTTCAGCTCTTCACCTCTCAACACATTAGCCCTTATATCCCCCTTCATCCGGTTCTTAACTTCCTCTTGATCTTTTTTGCTCTGCCTTTTCAGCTTGGACTCCGATGCCTATGTGAAAATATGTGATAATGCCTTGTCACGCGATCTCTTTCCCGACGACTATCACTGTTTGTGTGACAACGAGAATCGTCCCCTCAAATGGATGGCCCTGGAGTCACTGCAACAGAAAGGTTTCTACAATCAACAGTCGGATATTTGGAGTTTGGGCGTCCTATTTTGGGAGCTGGCCACTTTGGCCCTGACTCCGTTCGAGGAAGTGGATATCTTTGAGTTGACTCCTTATCTGTCTGATGGATTTCGTCTAGCACAGCCCATTAATTGTCCAGATGAATTGTAAGTACAAACGAATGGATTTCTTTATTTGATAAATATCGAAGTTACACCTTTAATTTAAAAATATTTTTGAATAGGGGCGATTGTAAAACAATACAGCCAAAACGTGAACCAATTGTAAATGATTGCTAGTGTAGATTAAACAGTGCAACTCGAAAGCCTTAAAGAGTAAATCAAAATTCCGAACGGGTTGTAAGATATGAGCCTGAGAAAATGATAACTTTTTTGCATAAATGACACCGAGGCCCCAAATCTTTGGGGGCCCATAAAAAAAGATCATGAATTTGGGCAAAACTGGGAGACATGGGTCTTTTTTTTGGTCTTTTATCACGAAGTGGAGTCCGTGTATGGGTATATTTCCATGTTTAAAAAAATTGGACACAGTGTTATTAATCTACCACAGTAAAATAGCTGGCACCAGCATAATGGTCATGCCCCCAAACTTTCATTAAGATCAATTCATATTGGTAATCTCTATTTTGATTATTGCAATAGATAAACAAACAGGCGTACGGTGGAACACAGCTGATTAGATAATGATTCTGAGTGGATAGGTAAAACAATAATGAGGTCTACCTCTCTTCCCTTTAAGCTATTGCAAACATCAGCGACCACAGCCGACACAATCACTTCGTCCTCTTTTGGAGCCCTTGAGCGAGCTTTACTTCATTGCATAAACGAGTGAGGTGCTAAATACGTATTTATCAAGGGGTATTTTAAATCGTACAGGGTGGTCCTTCTAGATATTTCTTTTTAATTCATATGTTATTTTGAAAGTGACAGCTCTTTTCAATTGAAATCTTGGTCAGACCATACCATAGAAGTATTTTTTCAGAACAAAAAAAATAGGAAAATTCAAATCAAGTGTGGAATCTTAATTGGTAATTTGAAAGGACATTTTATGGCATTTTTTTGAAATTAATTTCCTTCAAGTGTTGGCAACTGTATTATGAAAATGAGCGTTCGGTGAGAAACGGGAAGATCCGCTGTTTTCGACCAAAATTTTGTTCAGTGATGATGCTCATTTCTGGCTCAACGGCAAAGTCAACAAAACAAAATTGCCGCATTTGGGCTGAAGAGCAACAACAAGAGGTTCAAGAGGTGCCATTATACCCAGAGAAAACCACGGTTTGGTGCGATTTATAGGCTGGTGAAATCAACGGTAATGAAGGCACGTAACCGGCTGTTCTGAAAAAATACTTCTAGGTGGATCACCCTTAATAATCTCTTCTCATTTTGCTCGAAAATTTAAATTTTCTGACTAGGCACATTTTTATCCCGGCGGCCATTATAACAGGGAGTAACAGTATGGAACGGTTGCACCATATTTTTATATTCTACTGGAAATGCCAATCCGTTGAGCACTATATTGACATATTAACCGGAGATTGTAGACATGGTCTTGGACGATCTTTGGTTCCATACAACCCACAATTGAACTTTAGCGTGTCAAGTTCTATAATCGTCATATCAGTCGTCTCGGCGATGATAATCGTCCAACTCAGAGCAGAGTTTTGACGACGGAAGATTTTTTTGTAGGGTGACTAAAGAAGAAGCATAGGATGACTAAAGAAGCAAAATGGAGATGTTTGCTCTTGAAATGTACCAAAAATATGCCAAAAACATGTACGAGGGCTGCTATATATATAAATATCTGGATGGAGAATGAATAGCGTATATTTATCATTAAAAATGATTTTTAAACGCTTCACCAGCAGCTTTGGGCGATGAAAATCGCTGACCACGCATTTTTTTCTTGATGCTAGGGAATAAGAAAAAGTCATTGGGTGCCCAATCAGGGCTGTGCGGTGGATGGCCCTTTAATTCGCCATCTTGAGTGGTCAAATAGCTCATCGTTTCAGATGATGTGTGAGAGTTCGCATTGTCGTGATGCGAATTGATCTCTTATCTTTCCTCATTTCTTCTTGGCAAACAGACGGTTGTATACCACTCAGAATTGACCGTCCTACGTTTTACTAAAGGCACTATGGACACATGGCCGGTCCTACCGATAAAAAACTCAACAACTTTTGATGGATTTGGCTCGTCTTGAAAGACCCATACGGTCGATTGCTGTATTGTCTCGGGTTCATATGCATAGATATATGATTCGTCACCTGTGACAATGTTATACACTGCCTTTGAGCTACCGCAGTTATACTTTTTCAACATCTCTTTGCACCAATCCATTCGAGCCTTTTTTTAAGCATTCGTCAATTTTTTGGGATCCAACGAGAACAATTTTTTTTCACGGCTAAATGAACATGCAATATCTTTTTGATGCCTGTCATACTAAGGCCCAAGGATTCCTCAATCTCTAACATGTTGGTCTTGCTTAATCAGTTCACGCACAGCATCGATGGTTTCTGGCAAAGTGACCGAAGTCGGACGTCCATTTTTTCCACTGAGATGAATGTTTCAACACTCTGTACTAAACAAAACAATTCGCCCTCTAATGACAAAACGTTCTGAGTGAAGTTATGCTAAAAAAATGTCAAAGTTTCTAATGGAATTTCCAGTTTGCATCTGGAAACACTAGTATTGTCAGGTCCCGAAATATAAATAGTAACCCTCGTATATATCATTGGGCAAATTATTGGAACAAGTGTATTTTTTCCAGGTACCTTTAGTCATTTAAAGGGAACTTTTTCCCTTATATCTATTTCGCCCATTTACAATACCAGTAAATGATTATAATTCATTATCGTGCAAAATGTCAGGGTCCTAGATTAATTTGTTTGACTGCTATCGAGCCTTTAACAGACACTCAAAGGGATTTAGCATTTTACGATTTTACCACAATTAAAAATATACATTACTTTTTAAGGTCCCTCGTTAATGTAGCCAGGCGTTGCAAAAGAAATGTGTTGGAAAGCGAGGGCCTCTACTATTTGCGGTTGGGCTTTTGTCGTTAATCAGTATCATTTAATTGTTACACTTTACCTTATTTATACGTTAAAATCCTTAATTTATGCCCTTAAGAACATAAACACAAATTACACTTTTTTATTTCACCAATAAAATCATTTCGAAACACTTCAATTTTCGTTTTCTCTCTGTCTCTCTCTATTTACAGCTTCACCGTCATGTCCTGCTGCTGGCTAGTGGACCCGAAACAACGACCGTCCTTTCCACAATTAATTGCATATTTACAAGATTTCTATGAGGATTTAAGTATGTACATATAAGCAAGCCGTGGCCCAACCCAACCCCTCCCACTGCAAATCCAATTAAGGACCTGAGCAATGCCGGCAATCTCCGGCAATTGCCGGGCAGGGCAACCCAATTAAGAGGCAACAATGTTAGATAGAAATATGTAAATAGTTAAGAAGAAATTTAACACATACCACAAATTATTGTTATTTAATGTAAATGCGAAATTTAAGAAAATCTAAAACTGAAAAACAAACAACAAAAATGCCCAAAACCCCAAAAAGCCCCCCAAAAAAACAAACAAACAAACAAACTCTAGTTGAAAGAAAACATCTCAAAGGATAAACGTGTAAGACTAAAGTTGAACGAAATTAAACAAAAATTCTCTCGTCTATTGATTTTAAATGAAGCAGAATAAGAAGAAGCAGAACAGGAAGAAGCAGCAGCACATATACAATTTAAAACCACAACAACAAAACAACACGTAGGTTAGTTAAACAAAGATTTAAATGTTAAACACTAAATTTGTCCTTACTCCAACTCGAACCCACTCTCCCCTCTCTCTCTCTCACACACATGCTCACTCACTCAGTCACTTACACACTCTACTAAATGTAATGCATACTAACTAATACTAACTCTCTTGTCCTCTATAAATAAATGTTTATACTTACGGCAACTTAATGTAAAATTGTATAAAAGAAAAACAAATAATCTTTGATGGAACTTTTCTTAATCAGTGTGTCAAGTCAATGTGGTCGTGTTCTTTTTATTTGTTTACTCTCCGGACCTCATCGTCCTCTCTCCATTCCCTCCACTCTTACTAACTGTACACGGGAAAAATAAGTATTTATTGTCAACTTAAAACATGAAAGTACTCAAAACTTACTCAAAGAGGAGGTGATAAAGTCAAGCAGGGAATACGTCCTCTAAATTGTAGGCCATATTTTTGGAAAAATTTTATTTAATTTTAATTGATTAAAACATTCAAGTGTTGACTAAAAAATTTGCAAAACCCAAAATATTTTGATTTTTACTTAATTATGAAATTCAAAGATTGATTAGACCAGCAAGAACTTAGTAACTACAAACTGATTACCAGATAATGACCTCTCCTTACCCTTGGCATTATTGCGAAACCAAAAGTAAGTACTTACTCAGAATTGATAAAAAAAAAATAACTACTCAAATTTAATACGAAAATACTCTTGTGTGGCAGTAGTTGTATCAATCGGTCAATCTTTAAACACACTTTACATTTTTCAGTTCTCTCTTTTAATTGTTCTCTCTCGCACTCACTCTACATCCTTGAAACCCCACAAATAGATGTCATCTGTTATGAACCACTGAGTTGCAGAGTCTCGTGTCTGTTTCGACTAACCGATGAGTTCTATGTTCAACCCCACAGAAGAGAATTTTTATTTATTCTATCATTTTCCAATTTAAACTCTCTCTCTTTCTCTCTCTCTCGCTCTCTTTCTCTAACTCTCGCACACAAACTTTGTACTACACAAACTCTGTACTTCCTTGCTGGCAAGCGTTTTACCTCAAATGAAGATGCAATTACAGTTGTAAACCACTATTTTGAAGACCTTGAGGAAAACTATTTTAATCAAGGGATAGAATTGCTAGATAAGCGTTGGACTATGTGTATTGAAGTTTCAGGAGATTATATTGAAAAATAAAAATATTTTTGAAAAACTAACTATTCTCTTTCATTGATAGGCTAAGAACTTTCCGAACCGCCCTCGTATTAAGTGTAGGTTTGCGTATAGGTACTTATTCTTGATTTTTTTGTAAGCGTGCCTGGATGTACTTATCTGTAATGTCATTAAAAAAAGTCAAACAGATCCAAATTATAGTTAGTGAAAACTTTTGATTTTGCCTCTCGAGTGCTATTACTTGGTAATGTAAATTGTTGCTGGGAAGGAATGTCAAGCCGAGAACCTACCATTTTGAGAGTTTCCTCTTTAGACACATGTACCCCTGACGACATACCGAGTGTAAAAATATGTGGGTTTGAAGTAATAATCGCAATGATGAAAATTTCACAAAATGCCAGAAATTACTGCGTATTTTAGTACTTAGACGACAGTATATTGGCGAGAGACGTAGGCAAAGACAGACAGACAGAGATTTGAAAGCAACTTGAATTATCCGAGAAAAACTCGAATAGGTTGGCGACTTTAAGATTAAGAGTTTATTCTCTTTCTTTTCAAACAGTACATCCCTGCCAATGAGTGTTACAATTATAACGTGGCAAACTCACTGATTTGAGAGAAGTTACCCGCTTGCTCCTTTATCGGAGGCTTAGGAAGATACAATAGCCAGAGAATTTTTTCTGGTCCTTTTTTATAGCCAAGATTAATACTCTAGTGAGAATGTTAGTCACCGTGGTATATCTTACTCGAGGTCTTTGGAATAAAACACGACATATTTTTGATTGTTTAACCTGAGCTGAATAGAAAAGTTTAAATTACAGAAAAGTATGAAAATCTGGCGTTTTTCACACCTCGTAAATGCCAGCGACTTAAGAAATAGATGCTTTATTCTTAAGTACCTTTCCTGAAGTTCAAAGCCGAGTGTCTTCCCCTCAGTGAGTATAAGAATTATCACCTGCATAGCTTTCTAAGAATTTCTTTGTGGGATATTAAGGATAATACGTATGTAGGTATGTCACCAGAGTTCGACTATCTGGTAAGCAATTTTAAGTCAAAAAGAACGTCGTTTGGTTATATAGAAATCGATAAAAGGTTGATTTGGTGGCATTCCTGTTGGAACTTTGGAATCGTTCCCTGTAAGAGTAAGATTGTGATTTTAGGCACCTTCTAGGTATGCAACTGAGTCGGGAATGGCTTCTAACAAAGCCCATATGGAATAAAATATGTTAAAGATATGTTTGCATACACACGTATATTTTTTTGAATGCAAACCTATTATTAACATATTTTTTTCTGAGTGTAGCAACGTTATCCTGTTGATCTGAACGAGTTCCTACTGGGTCTTTTGAATCATTCCGTGTACCGACTTTGTAAGAGTAAGTTTGGACGTTTAGGTACCTTCAAGACATACGATTGAGACTGGAATGGCTTCTAATAAAGCCTACACGGAGAAAAAATGTAAAAATATGTGTGTACGTCAAGTCAAGTCCTTACTTTACGCTGATACTTTCGATAAACTCCAAACTAACCTTCGAGACGATTCTGTCTTCTTAGGTTAATCTTTAAAATTGGACGACTTTCGGAAGCACATCTAGCGAATATTAGGAGATTCGTTTGAAATGTGCAATAATCCCCTTTCCCACATAGTTTAATGATACAGAATCCCATAATGACATAGATGATGATTTAAAATAACATCAAAATTAGTTTTTAACTCTAACCAATGTTGTTTAATTTAAATTTCTTGTGGTGTGGTTTCTTCCTGGTCGCCTTGTATATTCTGGTGAACAAAACAAACTTTTAACGCACGCCCACCTAGTCAAAGTGAAAAGAGACCCTATACGATGACTTCAATAGCAACAACCTCAACACCAAAATAATCGCTAAGTACTTGGTCTCAAAAAGAAGGCTCCAAAGACATAGCATGTAAATTGTAGAGAATCCTTATAAAGGCTGATATAAACTCTTACAAAGGCTTCTTTTTGCAATAATTGCCACAAGAAACCGACTGACTGTATAGAGTAGCTCCTTAACCATGAGTGTAAGAATTCTCTTGTTCACTGAATTGGGAATTATTTCCCATTTATTGCTAAGAGAAGGTAAAGGAATATAGAAATACAAACGGTACTGTGGATTTTTTGTATATTTGGTAGAGAATTTTTAAATTAACTACCCAAAATTATGTTTTATTCCTTGGCAACTTTTTTTCCTGTGTACTGTCAGAATGTCCATTACTCTTTCATATCCCCAAAATCACACAGCTACAATCGTACATTAACTATGAAAGTCTACCAAAATAAAGTATGAACAAGAAGCAGAAAATCGAGAAATTTTGAATAAGTACATATGTGTGTGTGTATCAGTATAGAACAACCATTGATTATAACTCTTAAACTACAACTACTCTTATACTACTACAACTACGTACTACCAATACAAACAGAATTACCACAACTACACAAACAACAACTGCCACTACTGCTGTACTTGGAAAAATATATGTATTTCTTTTTATTTGGCCAAGTAGTCAGAGTCGGTCGAGCAAAACATTGAATTCGAGCTGAAATTCAAATCTAGAAATTGTAAAATTCAAACTAAATCTGTCCTTGCCATTCTTGTTCTGTATGTGTGTAAGTAAATTTCTATAGGATTGTCTATGTCTACGAAACGAATGTCACAGTGTATTTTTAAGTGTGCCTATGTGTGTATGTTTTTGTTTGTTTATGTGTGAGTGCGTGCCTGCGTACATGTGTTAAAATGTGTTTGATGCGCCACTTTGGGTTTCCCCGTATTCCGGACCAGTGTGAATGGAAATTTGAAAGGACAAAAAAAAATCGTAAGAAAATCCGTATAAATGTGATTGTATGTATTGCTTAGTTCTAAGAGATATGGATTATATAATTTTTGTTAAATCGTAACGAACCCGTATTTTTCACACACCAAACAAATGAAAAGAGACAAAAGTCGGCAACTGACGACTGTCTGTGTACTCCACACCACAGCCACGGCAGAAGTATGTATGCAAGCAGGCCGCCACGCATTGTTTGGCAGTTCAAAAGCTTATCCAGGTTAAATGCAGATTTCATATTTAATATCAATCATACGTCATGGTGTCCAGGGTATTAATGACACTTTCGCACAAACGACAGACGGGCGGATGGATGGACGAGCGACTGAATATAGCCAAATAAGTCACATAATGCGTTTTAATATAATCTCTTTAATCAATAAAATGTATATAAATTAAAATCCTTTAAGCAAACATGCATTTAAAATTTAATTCAGGGATTTTCAGGGGATATGTCAAAAGGATTGCCACCTGCAAGCTTATACAGACATTTATAGGGACTCGTTTGTACATGGCATATGTGTCCCTTATTTCCTTTTTTGTTGTTAAATTGGGGCTTGTTATTGTAGGGTTTTCATAAATTCCCATCTAAATGGAAGAGTATTAAAGCTAAGATAATGTGTTTGTATAGAATTCCTTTCAAGACTTTAACCTTTTCTACACCAAACCAGTAAGAGGGTCACAGGGGTGGAAAAACGTTTATATTCAAAAACGGTTTACTTCTACAGTTTGTCTGAAGCCCATGTACGTTTTTTATTAGAGAATGAGCGGGGAGATTTGTTTTATAATCCGTAAACTGTGCAGGATACGATACTCATGCTAGGGGACCGGAGTAAACATACAAAATTATTTCCTTCGACGTGCCCATAAGCAACAAACTGGGAACTTCTCTCGTATCAATGGAAGCCAACATATTACGAGAAAATTACAAAGAGACTATTTGTAGTGGAGTTGTCACAGAGGACGTAGTTTTTAAATTTCCTAGGATCTAGGTAATCCAAAATTTTCGTTTCAATAAAGGTCATAAATTTAATCCTGCTACTCACTGCCCAGGCTCCCAGACCCAAATGGAATGTGTATATTTTCCGCTCACGCTATATTCCAATGTGGTTATTTTCAATGAGTTTGACGGCATAAATAAGTATGTGCCCTTTCAAAAAGGATACAATCAATTCTTTTTTTGGGAAAAAGAAAAATAATAATTTTTTTTATGAAAAAGATAAATTAGAATTTTTTTAGGAAAAAAGGAAGTACCTACATTTTTTACAGTAGAAAAATTTGGAATTATAACGAAAGATCTCACTAAAAAGTCGTGTCAAGCCATCCGTTGCTTTATGCTTGAAATACTCGTATGAAATAGGCTTTGTTCATAATGCTCGAAGTCCTTCTTAAACTGTTGTCAGTTCTAGATAGAATCGAGCACTCGCTGCTTGGACCTGCTACGACGGCTGATATATATATTTCTGGCCTAATAATGAAAATGCGAATATTTATCATCAAAAATGATTTTATTGTTTTTCAAAGTATTCTTCAGCATGATTTATACACTTTTGCATGCGCTCAAACCAATCGAACCACTTTTTCCACTCCGATTGAGACACCTCCAAAACAAGGGTTTTGAACGCTTCAACAGCATCTTCTGGTAATCGTTTACCACGCATTTTTTTCTTGATGTGCGGGAATAAAAAGATGTCATCGGGTACCAAGTCAGAGCTGTACGGCGGAAGACCCATCAATTCGACGTTTTTGCCGGTCAAAAAGGCGCTGGTTTGAGCCGATGTGTGAGAGCTCGCATTGTCATGGTGCACAAATATTCATTTTCTCTCGTTCGTTTTTTGAATTTCTCCAAAGACTTCAGTCAAATAACTTGTGGTGTACCACTCAGAATTGACCTCCTTCGTTGCTCAAGCGGAAAAGTCGCCACATGACCAGTTTTGCCCAAGAAACAGGCTACCATTTGCTTCGATGTGCTTCTTCCACGAACAACTTTCGTTGGATTTGGCTCGTCTTCGAAGACCCACACAGTCGATTGCTGTTTTGTTTCGGGCTCAAACTCATAGATCCATGATTCGTCACCTATGAACGCCTTTTGAAGCATCGAGATGTTATTTTTTTAAAATGTCTTTGCACCAATCGACGCGAGCCCTTTTTCTGAGCGATTGTCAAATTTTGCGGGATCCAACGAGAACAAACCTTTTTTTACGGCCAAGTGTGCTGGTGGAAGAAATGCCCAAGGATGCCTCTATCTCACGGTATGTCACATGACGATCTTGCATTATCAGTTTACGCACGGCATCAATGTTATTTGTCTTCGAGCAAGCGTCTGCCACGATTGAATTCATTAAACCAGTTTTTCACAGTGCTATAGGATGGTGCTTCATCGCCATACAAAGATTTAAGTTCATCGATGCACTCTTGTCGTGATAATCCACGTCGAAAGTTGTGAAAAATGATCGCACGAAAATGTTCACGAGTTAATTCCATTTTTTGGCCAAATTGATTTTTTCAAGTCACTGTAAACAACACAAATGATAGTCGTACGTTTATGCTAAATGTCATACTTTCCAATGGAAATGTCAGATGGCGTCAGGCAACTCTTAGTGTTGTATAGGCCAGAAATATATAGAGCAACCCTCGTATAAAAAACGTCTGTCTTCTAGTTATTCATAGTGTTTCAAGGGAATGTAAGCGTGTTTTATTTAAAACTGATCTAAACACCAATTTTGTTTATAAAGTGTTGTTTTAGTTTGTCTGTGAGAAAAGCATTTGGTGTTTCCAACGATTTGGATTATTTTTAATTTAAAAAAATCGGCAGCTAAAAAATTTTAAACTTTAAATCAATGGGTTTGAAAGATAGACGGACAGATATTCAAATAATATGGACTTCACGAGGTAATATTTAAAATGATTACTAACAGGAAGAATAGTTTCCTCAACCTCATTCCATGAGGAATAGTCTTCTGCATTGCAGTCTCTATCATTAAGATGCTAAATAGACAACTGTCCATTGACCTACAAAATATCCTGGATATCCATACTTAATCCTTCGATTACCAGAAGATCAAAACGTAGCGTGTGGTGTTGGGTACACCATTAAAAATGTCTTAAATTTTTGAAACCGCCACAACTACTACTACATACCTACCTAATCCTTATACTAAACACAACATTTAAAAAACTAAAATCTTATGTGTAACTACAAGAATATCTCCTCGATGTTTACTCCTTTAAGTTTTCTCTAATTAACAGGTTTTGAAAGATAAGAAAGAAAGAAGAAAAAAAATACCAACAAAAGAAAAAACAAAATCTAACTAAAGAACAATTTCCTCTTAAGCACTTTTAACTAAACTTATATTAACTTAAATGTATTTGTGAAATTCCTTCTAAGACAAAAAAAACACTTACACAAAGAAAAACTAAAGAAAGAAACTAAAAAAAAAAAACAAAATAAAAAATTGTAAATCCAAGAAAACCAATGTTCATTTATGTACGTATGTATGAGTATTTTCTGTTTGTTTTGTTTAATTTCTCTGGAAAACAGAATTTGATCAATTTAATAATGAAAATTTAATTAAATTGTATTTAATTAATAAAAATGAATGAAAACAAACAACAACAGCAAAAACCATCACTAGCAATGCCCAACCAACCACTACTACTGCTAACATCGATCGACCACTACCACTACTACAAACAACATCATTAAGTGGAACACAAAAAAGGCTTTTTTCCAACAGGGCAGTAAGGGGGGACACACACAAATATATACGCCTCTCTGTGTGTGTGTGTGCCTATATTGTATTATCACACACACATATACATATGTATGTGTGTGTATGTTTTAATTAGTTTGAAAAACAATACATTTTGTGCATGTAAGTATGGAGGTACCTTAGACTGGGTCACGCGTATGGAGAAAAAATGTATTTTGGTCAATTTCTATAAATTCATTGTTATTTTTAAGATAAGTCTACAAAATATTAGTTTTATCTTAAAAATGCAAGGCGTGAGTCTACCCTGGTACGATCGCCTAAAACTCTAGAACCGTTTGACTGGTCGACAACAAGCTTAAACAATAGGTTAGCTAAAGGTTTGTTCATATAGATGGCGCTGTCTTATAGGAAATGACATATTTTAAATTTATGCAGCAATTTGGATCAACTTCACAAAATAACGATTAATTTGCTGATGAAGATGGTATTGTTCAAGTGGAATAGCAATAAGTTATCGCACTATTGTCAGATACTTCATCTGGGAATTTAAAAGTCTGCGGTTTGTTCACATAGGCTGCTGACTTCAAAAACTCTGAGGTAAGATGTATGGTCTGGTTTAGTCTGTCTTTTTTCGGAGTCCGGAAAATCACAAGTACATTAGGTGACACTGAATGGCCTACTATGGAATGGCCATTGAGGCGGCAGCAGTGGGTGCAGTTGCAGCGTTATGCCCTCCAATTCCAAAAGTTAAATTAGAGGCGATAAAACTCTTTGACCATGAATATGTGTTAGCTTTTTAGTCAAAGTAACACAAAACCGGCATTCTCAAAAAATTATAAACCGCTATCACGTACAGTGTGAATGGTGCATTATGCACTCTCATTGAGTAGGTGTAAAAACGTTTCCTGGCTTGGCAATGTCCCATAAACGCAAATGGTTTTGGCTTACATATCCAAAACATTACGTAGTAGTACGATGTAGCTGTGGCTATTATCAAACAACAAACCCAGGTTTATGCCCGAGTTAAATTCGATTAGGGCACTTATCTTTTCGAATAAAAGTCTATATCTATAAAGCCAGCCGAAGCCGAGTTTAAATAGTTGGTCTCAATTAACGATTTGAGCGAAATTCACACTTTTTTCCTAATGGGATATTGAGAAAAATCCAATCAAATGCTTATGGCAAATTACGACCAAAAGGCCTTCACTGTAAAATTTGGATCAGGTAAGTAATCCTTAATGTAGACCTAAGAGACGTTCTAAAGTCATTATACACGACTTTAAAATGTCTCTAACTTCACAAATATCACAACTTTAATAGCATTTATACAAAAGTTATGGCATCTTCCGATACAGTGATATATTTTTGTTTCCCTGTCTGTAATCGAGGGTTGCTATGTATATTTTGGGTCCTAACAATACTAGTATTCTCAGATGCAAACTGAACCTTTCATTGGAAGAAATAACTTCACTCAGATCGTTTTGTCATTTGAGGGCGAATTGTTTTGTTTACAGTGTGTTGAAGAATTCATCTCAGTCAAAAAATGAATTATTCCGTGAACATTTTCGTGCGATGATTTTTTACGATTTTCGGCGTGGGTTATCGAGACAAGAGTGTTTAAATCAACTTGTTTTGATTTTTGGCGATAAAGCACCACCAAAAACCACTGTTAATCGCTGGTACCAAGAATTCAGTCTCGCTGGATAAATTTCGATGTTCGATCCAGGATGAATTTCGTAAAGGACGTCCAACTTCGGTCACTTTTCCAGAAACCATCGATGCTGTGCGTGAACTGATTAAGCAAGACCGACATGTGACATACCGTGAGATTGAGGCATCCTTGGGCATTAGCATAACCAGCATCAATAAGATGTTTCAAGTTCATTTAGCCGGAAAAAAATTGTTCTCGTTGGATCCCACATAATTTGACGAATGATCAAAGAAGGCTTGTGAGACAACAAGCGGCACTGTGTCTTACGCGCATTAAAATCTACTCTATTCACTCGACCCCATTCGGAAATGGCCAGTAAATCCCGGCCAAGTGTCTCATCCATAATTCGCCTTTTGTCTTCAATATCTTGAAGACTCGGCCTACGGTCGAATGAATATGAATGACATAGGTTACTGTCATCCGCAAAGGAGTAGATTGGGTTCACGGTCTGACCCAACAGATCATTAATGAAAATTAAAAATAAAGAGGGAGAAAGGACAGAGCCCTGTGGTACTCCTGCAGTAAGCCTATGTTTGTTGGATGAGAACCCATCTACAACAACTTTTATAGTGCGATCTCTAAGAAAGCTCGATATAAAACGAGCGAAAGTATCACCGACGCCAAAAGCCATCAGCTTTGACAAGAGTGCACCGTGCCAGACTCTATCAAAGGCCTTGGAGATATCCAGAGCCACAACCTTACTCTCACCAAACTGGTGAATAGACCGACTCCAGCGCTCCGTCAAGAAAGCCATCAGGTCTCCCGTAGAGCGATTTCTACGGAAGCCATACTGTCGATCATTAAGCAAGCAGTTGGGCTCTAGATACCTCACAAGATGGTGGTTAACCATGCTCTCCATTACCTTAGAGAGCGCGGAGCAAATCGCGATTGGCCGATAATTTGCAGGATTATTGGCTTCACCCTTTTTAGGGATTGGTTGGACGTTCGCAACCTTCCAACACGCTGGGAAGACTCCCGCGCGATAAGCAAGGTTGAAGAGGTTGCGTAATGGACGGGCTAGCGTCGAGGAGCACTTACACAGGACAAGTGCCGAAATACCATCCGGGCCCGCGGACTTATTTACGTCGAGATTCGCAAGAACCCTTTTAACCTCACGTGTTCGAAAAAATATCTGAGGCATGGAACTAGATACGTTTTCGATCACGGGGAGTGGTTGATTGCTTTCCGGCAAGGAAGAATTTCCTGCGAACATTTCAGCCAATAGGTTAGCTTTATCAACCGGGTCAGTGAATGCCTGATCGTCTTTAACAAGAGTTGGGATAGATGATGAACTATCCTTTACTCTTCTTACAAACGACCAAAAGTTCTTACTTCCCCTGGGGGAAGCAAGAACCTTTGTGCGTAGACGTTGTTCGTGTAGAAATTTTTCACGCCTAAGCACTCTGGCACACGAAGTTCTTGCCTGTTTCCGCAGCAGTTCAGTATTGGCGTTTTTGTTCAGGCGCCAATTTCTGAACGCCTCCTCTTTAGATCTGACAGCATCCCTGCATGCCTGGTTAAACCAACCGTTTTTGGCTGGTTTAGCCGACATAACTTTATTTGGAATAAATGTCTTCATTCCAAATAAAATTATATTTTGGATCATTTCAGCAGCCGCATTTACGTCGTTGTCGAGAAAGCACAGTTTTCAATTAAAATGCTGAAAAAAGCTGCCCAAGGGAGCTGTTGAAGAGTTCAAAAATCATGTTTTGAAGGTGTCTCAATCGAAGTGGACAAATTGCTTCGAAAATTGGTTTGTGCGCATTCAAAAGTGTATTGTACTTAAAGGAAAATAGTTTGAAAAACAATAAAACCATTTCCAATGAAAAATTATTGTGTTTTTTTGCCGGACCCGAAATATAAATAGCAACCCTCGTACTTCATAGAGTTCCAGATCAACATTTCAATATGTTAATAGAGAAGTATGTAATGAAAGAAAATTTCCCAAAACATTTCATTAAGGAGCAAGGGAAACCTTTTCACAAATCTGTGATTTATGCACGATATGCTTCTTATACTCTGACCGCGACCTACTGTTTATAATGCATTATATAGAGAAGCTTTTTAATAACTTGAGATTAATCTCTGGCTCTTAAAGTCGCCGGCAAATACAAGGTGGATTTTTTTTAGAAATGCTTAGTTAATAATCAGATTTGAGACCATGTTTCTTTTGAACATTTTGTTCAAAGAGAAACTTAAAAGTTATTCAAGAGGAAGCCCAAAAAAAAAAATTTAGCTGCAAGCTGAGGTTAACCTGGGATTATCTAATCACGGCGTCACACAAGATTGTTATTCCGATTAGCAGCTGGTGATCTTGTCAGAGAGCAAGGCTTTGAAGAAGACCATCTAGGCCAAAGTAGTTTGTTTTTGCATGCGATTTGAATACAAAAACGGGTGATCAATCTGGAGGTATTTTTTCAAAATAAAATAGAAGTACAAAAAACCAAATCAAGTGTGGAATCTTTTTGTTTCATTCGAAAGGATATTTAATGCCAATTATTTTTGAAAATAATTTTCGAAAAATTTTGACTGCAACTACGCCCTCGGATTTCCATTCTAAGGGTCTAATTTTGGATGCCTAGTTCGAGCATTTCGACCGGTATGGCGTTAACCACACACACCGTGGTTTTCGTTTTATAAGTCTTTCCATGATGAAATGGCAAACAATACTGAAAAGAAGCGCAGTAATTTCTCTTATTTGGGAATGAAATATAAAAATTATGAACCTTAGAAAAATTTATTTTATATTTTAATTATATTGCACAGTAACGGAATTTGTAAGTTACATGGCTACATTTGTAAGCTACAATGTCGACCTTCGCTATTCACACACTGCTGCATACGTTTTCTGAAGTGTTCATGGACTCTAACAAGAATGTCGACTGGTATTCTGCCATTTTCAGCCTCAATATTGTTAATTATGTCTTCCAAGGTGTTGGGACGGTTGATATACACCTTCGACTTCAGGTAATCCCAAAGGAAAAACTCGCATGGAACTAAGTTTGGTGGGCGTGCCGGCCAGTTCGTATCACCCTTCAAAGAGATAAGCCGTCCAGGAAACATTTGCCTCAAACAATTCATGGTTACCCTCGCTGTGTATGCAGTGGCACCAGAGATCAATTTGATAGCCCTAAGTAAGATCTGTCTATTTCAGTTGATTGGATTAAAATCGGTAATCAACTGGCGACAGAATGGATTATAGTATTTTAAAAATATATTTTTACATCCGATATTGTGCTAAATCTTCCGATGTGTAAATCCCACGTGGAACCTAAAAATATCAAAATGATAGCCCTTAAAGAGGTCCATCTTTACTCGTTAATTGCACAAAAATCGGCCGAGAAATAAGTAAAAAAATTAAAAACCAACAGCCGAAAAAATCTTTTCAACCGATATAAGGCTATATCAATATAACTTTGTGAATGCAAACTCCTCAGATACAAACATATTGCATCGACCATGATATACGAGTATAAGTATAATATGGGCGCTGTAACATACTGTACAATCCCCAAACATTTGACCGGCTTCTTAAAGCCTTACAGATATTTCAACAGAAAAATTATTATATGTTGGCCGTAGCTTAATTTTAAATTCGAACATGAGAATAAAGTTGCTAACATCGCGTTATGTAATACTTTTCTATTATCTAGTTCTGAACAAATGTAATAAAGCTATTTTTTAAATTTAATAATTTGATAATTTTTAATAATTTGATAATTTTTATTAAAGAACTACTAAGCAAATTATTTTATAATTTTGAAAATTTGTTGCTTCATAACTCAATGTAATTCGTAAAATTATTAATGTTGCTGTGAAAAGAAAACGGGGTTAAATCTTTACATATTCCTTTTGGAACGTGTTTTGATAATCATTCCTTATCTAATTCATGAATGTTCATCTCCAGTTTCATCATGACTGCCATCATTTTCATATTTTTCAATATATATTGCAATAAACGGTGGAATACGAATTTCCAAAGCTGATATTGGAAGGGTGTGCAATTGTTTGTAAAATTTTGTATACAATTATGGAGTTTCAATATAAAATCGGACATATCTATTTTTATTTTTCAATTAAGCGCCGTTATGGTAGTCAAATACCCCACTGTGCGCCCCAACAATTCCGGCTAAACGGCTTAACAAAAATTTTCAAATTTACTCAACTTTTTCCAGCAACCCATCTTAAGGCACATACCTGCACACATTCGCACAAACATACATGTGTAGCTGTTATGGAGAAAAAAGTGAGCGGGGTCGGTAAACAACAAATTTTGTAGCTGCTGTCCCGATTGCTAGTAAATATTTATTGTCGTACTACATTACAAAAACAATGGCAGCAACAGCCAGGATATCGACAATGACGATAACGGGCAACAGCACTGGCAATACCAATAATAATAACAACAAAAACAACAACAGAAATAATAATAGTAATAACAACATTTAACAAATTTTTCAATTTAATGATAAACAAATTACAATCACTTCACTAACAAGGTAAAAACTACACACACACACATACATTGACTATTCGTGTACACACACAAACACATTCTCGTGCTTTGTACCTGTAACAATACCAACAACACCGACGTGAACATCGACAACAATATAAAAACAAACATGATGTGTTTATAAGAGCATAAAACATAATGAGACACACACACACTTATACTCGTACATGCCTGCCCGCATACGTAGCTACCAGCTAGTGGTGCAACTCTAGGGGCCTTTTCTGGGGAGGCCTTCGGAAAAATTCTAAGTTTATTTTATATTACCACGTCATTACTGCAACAGAAGAATAAGCGATGTTTGGAAATTCTATCACAGATTTAAACAACGGACAGCGGCCTTAATAATGACATGAACTCCGGTTGAAATAGAAATGGAAATCTGGTCTGCATGTGAGCTGAGTCAGTTCAAGTCGATCTTTTCGTTTAAATAGAAATCTGGTTGGTATGTGAGCTGAGTCAGTTCAAGTCGATCTTATCGTTTGAATGGAAATGGAAATCTGGTCGTCATAGGAGCTGAGTCAGTTCAATTCGATATTTTCGTTTAAATAGCAATGGAAATCTGGTCGTCATAGGAGCTGAGTCAGTTCAATTCGATATTTTCGAAAAGTCCACCCAGTAACAATCATAAATTACGGCTTAAAATGTCAATTACCTAGCCAAGAATGAATTCAAGACTGTCTGTGCAATGTCATGTCAAGCCTATTATATGACGCAACTTAAGCCTTGAGTCAACTGAAGAGTTTATTGGCCAGTATAAGTGCGGATTTAAGTCAGATAACTTCACAAACATTTATAGCCAGAACTTTATTTCCATCTAATTATAACATTCATATTTTCTTTGAGATCCCTCATTTTTTGACAGGATATTCGTGCAGCATTGCTACTCCTAATTATTTTAGTGTGCTCAAACTCGAGTAATTATGGCGAACAGTTCGACGTTGCGTTATGGGCAGCAGCCTCTGCTTCTGTAGCATTTTTACACTTATCGAAGGCTATTGTCGACATTGAAAATCTCTTACCATTCCGCACTAACACAATCGAGGATATGTTGGTTTTTCTGGGTAAAAAAAATGAAATATAGAGGTCCCTAAATCAAATGTACACTACTAATCAACTTAAAGATTAACAGATACAGCTCGCGTGTTATAAGGGTAGCTATATATAACTGGCCTAGGTAGCACTAAGTGTTGCCTGGCCTCATCTGACATTTCCATTGGAAAGTTTGACATTTTTTAACATAAACGTACTCAGAACGTTTTGACGTTCGACCATCATTTGTGTTGTTTACAGTGACTTGAAAAAACAATTTGGAAAAAAAGGAATTAATTCGTGAACATTTTCGTGTGATCATTTTCCACAACTTTCGTATGGCGATGAAGCACCATCCTATAGCACTGTGAAAAACTGGTTTAATGAATTCAACCGTGGCCGACGCTCGCTCAAAGACGAAGGTCGTAAAGGTCGTCTAAAACCGGCCTTTGTGCCAGAGAACATTGATGCCGTGCATGAACTGATAATGCAATATCGTCATGTAACACACCGTGAGGTAGAGGCATCCTTGGGCATTTCTTCCACCAGCATACATTCGATATTGGATGAACACCTAGCCGTAAAAAAGGTTTGTTCTCATTGGATCCCGCACAATTTGACATTTGGTGCAAAGAAATTTTAAAAAAATACGATCGCAGTGCTCCAAAAGACGTTTATAAGATCGTCACAGGTGACGAATCATGGATCTATGCGTATGAGCCCGAAACAAAACAGCAATCGACCGTGTGGTCTTCGAAGACGAGCCAAATCCAATAAATGTTGTTCGTGGAAGAAGCACTACGAAGCAAATTATTGCTCGTTTCGTCGGCAAATCTGATCATGTGGCGACAGTTTCGCTTAAGCAACGTAGGATGGTCAATTCTGAGTGGTACACCAAAATTTGTTTGCCTGAAGTCTTCGAGTAAGAGAAGACGAATCATTGTGCACCATGACAATGAGAGCTCTCACACATCAGCTCAAACCAGCGCCACTTTGACCTACCAAAACCTCGAATTGATGGGGCATCCGGCGTACAGGCCTGACTTGGCACCCAACACATCAAGAAAAAAATGCGAGGTAAACGATTTTCCCCAAGAAGATGCTGTTGAAGCGTTCAAAAACCATGTTTTGGAGGGGTCTCAATTCGACAATTGGTTTGTGCGCATGCAAAAGTGTATAAATCATGCTGGAGAATACACCGAAAAACAATAAAACCAGTTTTGATGATAAATAGTAGCACTTTTATTATTAGGCCAGAAATATATATGTGACAGCACATAGAGAAAGGGACCTAAGGGTAAAAAGATCAATTTTCATTTTTTTCTTTTTTTGATGTGGACAACATCTGAGCATCGAATGAGACCGATCCCATGCCCCAAAAGTGTTCCCTCCCAGAGATATGCGCGTTTTATGAAAGTGAAGTCGACGATTCTAAGCGCAAATAGAAAGGGACCTAATCTTTAAAATGGCTCTTCTGAACAAAACTGCTTTTTAACCATAGGTCCCTTTCTATTTTGCGCGTCACATATAGCAGCCCTCGTACAAGGTCAGAGAGCGTTTTGCAGGCTAGAAAGACATATCAGACTCCTGGTGGACATGTTAGAGAATGGAATGAGTAAGTCGATTATAGATGGAATAGTTCCAGGATCGTACTGACTCAAGGCCAATGGTTCAAAACGATGGTGTGGTGTTCGGCCGTAGTTTGATGGTTAGTATGCACAACTATCATGCCTTTAAGCCCAGATTTAAAACCGTTTAAGAACATGTATCAATGTTTTCTGCAGCGGGTATCCACCTTGCAAATGCCGGCGACTTTACGAGTTAGAGACAAATCTCTCAGCTATATAAAAGATGTCTCTATAAAATGCATTTACCTTGCGGAGGTGGCGTTAAACAGTAGGTTTCGGTCAGTGAGTATACAAATTATATCGTGCACAGCTTATTGATTTGGGGGAAGTTTTCCCATTGTTTCTTAATGGGATGTTGTAGGACTTAAGTGAGTAAAAAGCAACGCAAAAACCAAGAGGACTATAACCGTAGATTGGTGAAATATACACACAAGAGAATACATACAAAGGACTTTAAATGGCAACAAATCAAATTCTCAAAGTTCAAAACGAAAGCCCTAAATAATGATATGAATAAACAATAAGTTGGAATCTTTTTCAAGCTTCACTGTTAAGAAAATAACAGTCTTAAAAAGAAACTCTTTTTCCCTGGGACGGTATCGCTCATTTTCAATCCTTTACAGCATATGACTATAAGCCATCATCGTGCAAAAGGTCAAAGTCCCAGCTTTATTCTTTTGACAGTATTTCTAGAAGCGAACAGACTAACGACTAAAGCCAGAACGTCTTAGTTTATAACGACGATCAACAATATATACTTACGAGGGCGGTTCGGAAAGTTCTTAGCCTATCAATGAAAGAGAATAGTTAGTTTTTCAAAAATATTTTTGTTTGTCAATACAATCTCCCGAAACTTCAATACACTTAGTCCAACGCTTATCTACCAATTCTATCCCTTGCTTAAAATAGTTTTCCTCAAGGTCTTCAAAATAGTGGTTTACAACTGTAATAGCATCTTCATTTGAGGTAAAACGCTTGCCAGCAAGGATTTTTTTTAGATTTGGGAACAGGTAAAAGTCACTGGGAGCTAAATCAGGAGAATACAGCAACTCGTACTTTAATTCGTTGATTTTAGCCATTGTTAAAACACTCTTGTGCGCTGGTGCGTTGTCTTGATGAAAAATTATTTTTTTGTGTTGTAAGCCAGGACGTTTTTCTCGAATTTGTACATTTAATTGATCTAAAAGTTTGCAAAAGTACTCTGAATTTATTGTTTTACCCTTTTGCAGGTAGTCAACCAATAAAATACCTTTGAAGTCCCAAAAAACTGTTGCCATAACCTTACCAGCCGATTGAATTGTTTTTGCCTTCTTTGGGGCACCTCCTCCAGCTTCAGTCCATTGTTTGGATTGTTCTTTTGTCTCTGGAGTATAGTGGTGGATCCATGTCTCATCAACAGTTATGAAACGACGCTTGAAATCCATTTTATTTCGCTAAAAACGATCCAAACAAGCTTGAGAAATGTTCATTCTTATGCGTTTTTGGTCGACTGTTAACAAATGCGGCCCCCATCTTGCAGAAAGCTTTTTCATCTGTAGTTCTTTATGCAAAATTAAATGGACTCGATCATTTGAGATGCCCATGATATTAGCTATTTCACGCACTTTTATTCGTCGACCATTCAATACAATATCATGCACTTTGGCTACAATTTCTGTTGTTGTTGCTGTTTTTGGACGTCCACTACGTGATTCATCTTCAATGCTTGTACGGCCACGTTTAAATTCAGCAACCCAATTTTTTACTGTAGCATATGAAGGAGCACTTTCACCTAACACATTCACCATATCATTATGAATTTCTTGTCCCGATAAACCTTTTTTATGTAAATATTTAATGACACCACGAATTTCTTATTTTTCCATTGTAAAAAAATCGCGGATGCGTCTTTTGTGAACACCAAAATTTAACATGTGTTCATAGCAGAGATGGAAGTTTCCAAAACACTTAACTTTTTTCTGTTTATACCGCGCTTTTTGTGCTAGGCTAAGAAGTTTCCGAACCGCCCTCGTATATAAGTTACAGTGTCTCCGATAAACATTTCAAGGTATTGCAAACGGAATGACAAATTTAGTATACTTCATTGAATGATATCAAAAGACGGACCGTACGCCATTGTGTTTGCTGCAAAATAGGATCCCTAATATGGCGACAGCTTCCGAACGGCTAATTAAATGACTGAATTTATTAACCCAGTGACTAGTCTAAGAAGGACAGGTTTGCTGGGTGACCCACTTCTGCACCTAAGCTATTGAGGACATTCATAGACAATAAAATTGATACTAGATCAAGAGAATTTCCTCCCAGATAACACGACAAGCTGATGGCCCACATAAACCTCCAGGCGAATGCATAACTTAATCTCAGAGGATTTAGATCAGGTAAGTTAACTGTCGGATACGAGGGAAACGCCCACCCTCCAAGTACAATAAACTCTCAAGTATTACCATATAAACTTATACATAGGGTCACACAGCCAGGAAGAAAAACCAGAACCCGGTCAGTGTGGTATGTCTGAAGTGAAAATAGAAGTGGAATCGCTAAGCAGACATTTAATATGCTAACCTAGACCAACCTCCAGTTTTTAGAGACTGTCCAAGTAAAATCTTCGTAAAGCGGCCCTGAAAAATGCACCATGAATGTCAGGCCTCCATAGCTTAAAATCCGCTGCTGCTTTCAGTGTATGTATGTGGCCGTTTATGATGTACAGACACAAGTATCTGTGTTTGTCGTTTATGTCCCGTTTGTTTCACTTTGTAACAGTTACTTCCACTAACAGGTTGATTATTTTTACAAAAACCAACGATAAGCAGCGGGGAGGCCACGGGGCAGTGTCCGCATTATATATGGCCGGAGCATTATGGGCCCATACACACAGAAAAAGCCACACAAATCATGATAAATTACCGGTGACACAAGTTTATAATTATTAACAAGGGATGATAACAGGGATATTCGGACGTTATAATTCACTAAAAATGGTTTAGATTAGGAAAGGAACATTAACGGAGAGATGAAGCAATGGAATGGGAGAGAAGGGAAATCGAGGGAGAGCAAATGTCTGGTATTGGCGTTTATCTACAGCACACAACTAATATGCACTTATGATTTTCTTGAGTGCCTCTAGGGTTTAAATCTAATTAAAAGGATGCCGCACAGTGGGGTAGTTACGAGTTTTTTGGGTAGTTATTTAACATATGCTTCAGATGTTGAAATATTTTCAAAGCAGCATTGTATAGTTTTGAGACCCTCCGTCATGGATATAAAATTTGATTGATTGATTGATATTTTTTTATTTAGGTAAAATAGTTTTTGTTACAGATCTACTTTAAACATATTTTAGAGATGGTTTAAATGAGAAACCTTACAAAGGGATATAAAATAAATTCATTTTATCATGTCGTTTGCAAGACCTCGAAGTAAACTTATATTTTCCGATCCATTGTCAAAATCAAAGATGATCTAGCATTATTCGTCTGTCTGTGGATAGCACGCCACCCGCCACAATTAAATTTAAGTCAGAAGAAATTTAAGCTCTTTGGTATGGTGAACGATAAATCGGATGGTACATTTGTGGGTTCTCAATGAAGATATAGCTGACTTTGCATACATTTACTTGACCCTGGTCGAAAGTAAATAGTTGAGCAAAGTAGCTCAATTTCGACCTAAATTTCAATTACAAGCATAAATAAAAAAAAATTTAAACATCGATTCATAGAGCGATTCTGATTCTGAGATCAGTATAATTTTTATTAGGTCTACCACATTTCCTTTTGGATGTTACAGATGCACAAAGTTTAAAGACTCCTCATAGCTGCCAGAACGATTGACATCAACTCTAACACTGGAGAGCCAGTGGAGTCGCAGGCTTAATGCTAATCGATCAGACAGCAATTTAGATGTCCGAAATATGAGTATATTAGCGGCCAAACAAGGCCCCGAGGGAACGTCGGACAAGAAGAGTGACTACGAGTATATAGTTCACTCTAGTATACAGACAACTTTTTGCCCATGTACGAAATTCTAGCAAGATCGTCTTAAGTATGTAGCCACTAGTGGAACTTCTAAATGGGGGCATTGAAAAATTAAAGCGATGAGATGGGCCTCTGCTAGGACACAGGGAACTCATACGAGTACCTTACATGACTAAAGCAGAGACTACGAATATTAAGAATAAGCTCTGAAAGCTTAGTTGTTGGACTACGTGAAGAAAATCAAAAAGGCAGACGAAGAGAAAGAGAATATCACTTACTCGTATACCTAAAATCCTGTGATACATTTTTTTGTAGTGTTTTTATTTAAAGGCCTTACTGGAGAATCGTTCTTGCCTTCAGAGAGGTTTACTATTGGTGTCCTTGGAAAAAACAAAAAAATGGACAATTCCAATGTTCGGCTGGATCGAAGCTTTTATGGCCCAGTATGGCTTTGTTAGTATTAGGGGACATGGTTGCTAGTGCATGTATGTTTGACAGAACTTAATTTTCCGGGGCCTGTGAATTGTAATGTATTATTTACTAAGTAGGGTCATAAATTCTGTTACACACGTTTTATGCTGTAAAATAAAAAGTACTGAACGTTTTTGGACCAAATAATTTTTAATAAAGTACACGCAAAAGAAATTTTTATTTTTCTGAGTAACCTTTAGTCCATCGATGGAGGGACCAGTTTCTGGGGCCCTGTGGCTCGTAGAACTGGATATTTACACAAATCTTAAAAGTTACTGCAAAATTAGATTTGTGAAGATATTCTACTGTTTTTAAATAGCTACAAGTTCATGTTCGAACGGACCTATTCTTCAGTGGCCTTCAATTTAGTCTTTATTTGGAGTTGTTTTTGTTGTTTAATATCCATATTACCATGGTTAAAGACAGTCGAATTGTAGGCTCTCTTTTAAACTAAAATTTCACAGTTTATAGTTATCCTTATATCCGGGAACATTATTGGACCTCTAGGGCCACAGAGCCTTAAGACAACGCTATCTGAAAAGAAGTTTACTTATAGTGCGTCTATGTCACGATTTCTAAGCAGAGATAATATAAAAGTGAATTATTAGACATATACTGGAAATGTACAAAAAAATGTTGTAGCTTGTTTAGCCTTCAGAGGGGAACTTTTACCTATGTTGCCAGATTTGCTCAATTTTCAACCACTACTGGTCTACAACTACAGGGTGGAGCGCGGTTATTTGTTTTTTTTTGCGCTGCAGGCTGTGGCAGCACTGTTGGTCGAAAAGAGTGAAGAGTGTGCGTGGCTTATAGTGGCTGACGGGAAATTTGTATTCATCTGCCTTTAGTTGCCATCATGCATTGGAGACGGGAGAAGAGGTCAGTTTGTGTTGAAGCGTATTTTTCAAATGCGCACTCGATCATGTCATCGCAGCGTGCTCTTCGTTTACGATTCGCTGTTCCCCCACGCGGACGTATTCCTGAACGGCAATCAATTGAAATTTTGGTAACTTCATTGAGAACAGCAGGGAATGTGCCAAGTGTACGAAGGGGACCTGAGAGAAGGATTACAACACCACAAAACATCGAGAGAGTTAGAGCAGCAGTACTGCAAACTCCGAATCGCTCTGCTCGAAAGCAATCACTCGGCTCTTGGCATTTCCAGGCGTTCTCTCCACCGGATTCTTCATGAATAACTGAATTTTAACCTATATAAAATGTGCGTGGTCCAGCAATTGTCAGCACGGGACTATTTGACAAGGCGGACCTCTTTTGAAGACATTATCTCTTTTAGGGTGATGTGAACATGCCGACACGCTCTCCAGCCTTAGCCCCATGCGATTCTTTGAGGATTACCGAAGGTGCATATAAACCGTCACAACACCTTGGAAGACCTAATAAACAATATTGAGGCTGAAATTGCCAGAATACCAGTCGACATGCTTGTTAGAGTTCATGAAAACTTTAGAAAACTTATGCCTCAGTGTGTGGATAGCGAAGGTCGACATTTGCCAGATACGCTACTTAGAACCATCTAATTTAAAAATTCCTTTACTGTTCAATATAATTAAAATAAAAAATACATTTTTCTAAGGTTCATAATTTTTTTTATTTCTTTCCCAAATAATAAAACTACTGCATTCCACCCTGTATAATACTTATAAAGGGTGTCCCAAGAAGAACGCTGACTGATGCAGCAATTGAATTGTTTCTCTGGCTGTATGACATGTGGCGCCGTCTTGTTGGAACCACATGCCCTCCACATTCATTTCTTCAATTCTAGGCAAGAAAAAACTGGTTATCATTTCACGATACCAAACACCATTGACTGTTTGCGCTTGACCTGCCTCATTTTCATAAAAAAAAGGTCCAATGATTCCTCCAGCCCAAAAACCACACTACACAGTGACACGTTGAGGCTGCATTTGCTTCTCGTGAATCACTCGAGGATTTTCCGCACCCCAAATGCGACAATTCTGCCTATTGATGAAGCCATCAAGATGAAAATGGGCCTCGTCACTGAAGATGATTTTATCGGCAAAATCAGCATTTTCATGTTGTCTCTCCAATACCCAATTAACGAACTCCCTTCGCTGTCCATGGTCAGCTGGCTTCAGTTCCTGAGTCAATTGAATTTTGTATGCATGAAGATGCAAATCTTTCGTCAAAATTCGCTGCAAAGTGGATTTGGAGACACCAATTTGCTGAGCTCGGTGTCGAATTGAGGTGGATGGAGTTTGAGCGACATCATCACGTACAGCTGCGACATTTTCGGTCGATCGACCTGGTCGATGGCGCGTTGTTGTCTTTACATCAATAACAGACCCAGTTTCGGCAAATTTATCCATTAATCTCTTTACAGTTGACTCTTTTGGAGCATTATTGCGACCCCAAATTGATCGCAATTTGCGAACTGTAGCCGCAAAACTTTCACCATTTTGGTAAAACAATTTCACAATGAAAATGCGTTGTTCATTCGTGTAGCGCTCCATTTTTACTAACCTCGTACCTTCTACTAACAAACAATAACAATTGTTCAAATGTCAAACAATGACACTTCGAATGTTGCCAGATTTAAAAATTCTCTACAAATGAAGGTTTCAAAACAATATTAACAAATAAATTTTCCTATAAAACTCTTTTCTCTTTTAAACTTTTAAAAATAAATGGCCAATTACATTAGAACAGTGCCAGTGTGTGCTTTCTGGATTATTATAATTTTGAAATTAATTTTTAAACGCCTAAGATATTGACCTGTTCATGTTCAAAACTGTTCAAGTCATAATTTAAAGAAAAATTTTATTAAAATAATTTAAATTTTAAAGGCTCAGGCACACTGAAGACTTTTTTACGCAGCGTATTTTTCAACTTTCGGTAGTCTAAAAACCCTTGATATAAGTGTCAATTCAATATATGAGAGGGCTTTTCTACGCCGACACTGCATCAACATGGACTTTTTGTAAGTTTTTAACAAATATTTCAATGGTTTTTGGACCACCGGAAATGAAGATAACCCCAGCGTAAAGAAAAAAGCTTCAGTGTATCCGGGCCTTAACCCTTCCGTAAATTATTAAGAATATGGTTTTGTGGAACTGGCTTTGTATTTTATCAACGATTTTCATTATATTTGAAATATTTGTCATATTTTCCCATTTATTTTCGAATTACGGGTTCTTTTGAAACAAATTGTTGAATTTAAACATTATGATTCATTAAAATGGTTTCCAAAAAAAAACATATAAAAACAATAGTATTGGAATAGAACTTTCCAGCGGTACCCTAAAATACATGCAAATTATTTAGAATTCCATGAATATTTTATCTATCATTCCCCAAAAACGCCATTAAATCCTTTTTCCAATTACCGGAAGTTTAGCAAAAATAAAAAAAAAACATTAATCACATTTGAATTCACAACCAAATACACGTCATGCTTAGGACAACAGCTGAATTGACATATTTCCGAGCTCAGTGTCAAAACTATATCCGGCAACTGTCTAAGCATATCCGGTGTTTAAGAAATCATATCCGGTAACGAATGTCAGCATTGGTTTAGCATTTTCCAACATATTCACCCAACGTAGGACGATTGGCTGAAGTACATCTTTGTCAGATTAGGGACAAGTTATGGTTTTCATTTCCAGACCATTTAAAACATTTACACACTTTGGCCAGTAAAGCACGCACACACGCACACACGAGCTCATCCTTGGAGCCAGACTCAATGCAATTTAAACATAATTGGCTCTGGCCATCGCAGTGCAACCCCAAAAACAGTTTAAAGTGTTCAGACTTGTGGAAGACGTTTCGTTCGGTTTCGTTGCGTTCCATGCCATGTCGTGTCGACCTTTAGCATTTCCCTGACTCGAAATCAATTAAGCGTTTTGCTGTGAAAAGGCCATAATAACGTTCGATTTTCGGTATAAATGCGTATTTATGCATGTTTATTGGTAAGTATATGTGGCATGTTGCTTGCGGTAAGGTAGTATTGGTGTTTACACACACACACGCTCGCACACAGCCACACACCTGTGTCCTTGTCCATGTGTGTATGTGTGTGCGTGTAGAGAGCATAGGTATGTACATGTGCTTTACCACATTGTTATCGTAAACAAGTTTTCTTGTAATTACTTTCCAACATGCTAGTCCGGCTTGGCCGGGCCTCGGCTCTGATCGGTCCGGCTGGAGGAGCAGGACTCGGAACGCAGGTTAATGCTTTCAATGAAACAAGCCATACATAAAATTGGACATAACTATGTACATACCGACAAACACACATGTATACTTCCCTGTGCGTTTATGTATTTATGTGAGCATGTGTGTGTAAAAGTGCATGTGTATAAATATGCATGTGTGTGTGTGAGTCTGAATGCGATTGTATGTACATTGTTGTTATTTGCTCAAAATTCAACAATATTAACTGGTCGTGACAGCCTGAATACCACATGAATTGTTGCCTTTTAATTACGTGTCGTTGTAGATACATAAACATGCCCCTGCCGACCCGCCACCCCACGATCACTATTCGGTGTGCGGCGGCCCAGCCATGGAGCATCTGCAACAACTGCAGCCATACAATGCCTGAGTGGCCGAGCCGTCGTGGTGGGCCATGGTGCTGGCCCAATGTCCATTGCAACCGTTGGTCGGGACTTCATCACACCAAAGGCCAGAGGACAAGGTAGAAATAAAACAAAATAGTAAAAAAACGACAGAGAGCTGTTTATGTTTGCGTTGTAGATTCAGCAGATGGATGGGACTGAGCTGGCAAGTGGATGAGTGCGACGAGTAGGATGTGGAGATACACTCCACCCCGACTCGGTCGCCACACTCGGTGTGCCGTTGAGAATGACCATGATACGGTTGATGCTATATGATCCTACGTGATTAACGTAGCAAAAATGATTTTCCCATTTAAAACAATAACATGCCGAAAGTACGAGGACGACGACGAGTCCATCCATGTCCATGGACATGATTTTCAATTCAAACACACACACATACGCACGCACACACTGATAGCCACACAGCAAAGTGTTTAAACGTGTTGCCCCCTTTTCTCCATTCGATATAGAAACTGTCACACACATACTCGTATCGTATGTGATGTGATACCACCACAGATACAGATACAAGTGTGGATCCATAGTTGGACATTAAGTGGACAATAACACATGTACACATCAATAATGCATAACTTTACACATACAATCGGCTGGACGGACGAACGGACTCCTGGACGGACACATGTATCAGAAACAGCAACGAAAAAATTAATTTGAATTGTATAGAACCATTTGTGTGGGATCAGATAATGCGAAGGTGGATTCATTCAGTGCCACTCAGTGCAGAGCACATCAAGGGGCTCCTGCCCAACAAGGTGTGACAATTATCGTGATTATCTAGCAGATTTGGGGGATAACACTATGAGTCCCCATGGACCATGAAGGTAGTGGGGAAAATCCTCGGCGAGATTAAATTATTGTGTAAGGCTGTTTTTTTATTTAAGCTTTTAGTCAGTTAAAAATATCTGTCATTATCTGCTATTACGAGTATTGGTTCACTCTAAAAATACTTTCACCATAATTTGCAAAATTTCAGGTGTTATGGCGGAAATTGCATTATGATTTCCTAATCTTGAAAGGAAACCATTAACCGTCGTCATGGGTGCTGTCCACGCACAGATTTGTTCACTAAACCGAATTAATTATCAAACCGAATGTTTATAATTTATAAACAAATGCCAAGGCTATGGAGCCGAGGGCAGAGTTTTTAAATATAAGTTTGTGCAAGTCGAAGGAGCCTTTACAAAATACAGCACGACACAGACTTAACAAGTAAAAAAGTCTTTCCGACCCTAATCGTTGGCAACATTTTAAAATAAATCCATGTTTGGATATGTAGGAGATCCAGCTTTTATTTGAGTACACAAGCCGGGAGTCCCTTCTTTTACCATAAGGCTGTATTTTTGGACCCTCTGGTCAATGAGAACGACTCAGCCAAAACTTAAGTAAAATTAAAACATTTAGTAAAATACTAGTAAAAAAATAGTAAAATTTTCTTTAATTTGAGTACCTTTATGTCTTTAGGTAGTCCCTTCTTTTTGGCATAAGGGGCGTTTTTTGGGACCGTTCAGTCCACCAATATCATTATGTGTGCTGCCGACAAGGTAATTTAGAGTTATCCGGACTTGTAGTGGCTGTTTACAAAACATTCGTAGAAGTGGCCTATATTTGAAAAACACCAGAGACAAACAACTTGAGAAAGAGATTGCTTGACGTCCTGGCACAGTTATCTTCCAACTACTCCCAGGCGATAGCTGTTCCTAACCGTTTGAGAGATGACTTGTAGCCTAATCCTTCCACGCTCGTAAACTTTTGGAACAGCTGATAAATTAGCAGCAGGTGGAAGAATCCGGTTGAAATCCGGTATAGTCCTGTTGTTTCCATCTTTTAAAGGCCGCCAATGCTTGCGTTAAATCGCCCTCTGAGTTTAAAGACGCCGACCACTCAACGTTACTGCCGCTCGTTGAACGTTACCGCCGCCTGCTTTGGGGAGCCGCCGCAAGTTTTGATGGACATTGTATGTAGTCACAGCCCTCGTTTCGTACGCTACCAGTGCTGAACGCCGCCGCTAGCTCTATGACGTCGCCACCACTCGCTCTTAGTCGCCGCCACGGTTTAAGGACGTCAACCTTTCAACGGTACCGACACCCGTTCAACGCCGTCTTCGTCAGCTTCAGGACGTCGCCGCAAGTTCTGATGCACATTCTACGTCGACGAAACCTTCGTTTAAAGCAACTGAAGGCACGCTGTCTGTGCCAAAGTTGATTCCCCGCAATGCGTTTAAAACCATTCTTCGCGTCGTCGGCCGTACTAAACGCTACCGCAACCGTATTCAGCTATTCCGACGTTACGTGGTTTCCTTTTCTACGCCGCACAGTGATCCAGAACCAAAATTCATAGGTCAAAAATCTATAACTTATGATTTAGTCAAAATTTTTAAGTTTCTTTAAAAAGGACTATTTAATTATTATTTTGAGTATTTGACATTAAAGATCGGGTAATCGAGAATATTTTAAAAACTATCCCAAACTTAAAATCTTTTGTTGATTTGCGATTTTAAAAAGTAAATTTTTTATTTTTTTGTTTAAAGTTCTTTTTTCATACTCGTATTGCTTCATCGGATTCACCTGACTCTTTCGTTGGCAACACTGGCATTTGTTGCCTTTAATAAAATCATAAATTATTGAGTGTGTATAGCAAAAAATGTAATTTTTGTTATGATCGGAACCAAGTAGTAAAATAGCCTTCGAGAGAGTTTCGAGTACACATGCTGTATTAAGAAAAGATTGAGAAAGGATTTAGCAGGTGACTGCTGGAATCATCAGCAAACTGCTACTAAAAAATGTCAGGCAGTCATACCAGGTTTCAAATCTGAATTTCTTTTGACTTACAAGTATTTGCCGACGGTGTAAACCACCATGGACGACCGGAAACACAGTTTATCCTTTTCACTCAGTGCCAAATATGAGGTATCAGTTTGTTTTGAAAATAATCGAAATCGAAACATAACAAATTAAATGTATTTTCCAAAAAAGGCAGATTAGGAAAAGATGTCTTGTGTAGTTGACACTTTAAAAGCCCTTTTTCAAAGAAACGTATCAATTATGGATGATTCCTAAAGCCTTCGTTTGTTGAGGCCCTTGATTATTCCACCGCAACTGGGTAAGTATGACTTGACATCTGTGTGTGTGAGTGTGTGGGTAAAACAATTTAGCAAAATTTTGATTGTCATTTATTGTATGTATGTTTTTAGCAACAACAAATAACATTCTGACCATTCTGGCCATCATGGGGCAGAGCGAACGGACCAAATGATTGTCCTTTTTGCGTTGCTGTTGTTACAGACAATTCTCGTTTTCAATTTGATTTGATGCATTTTTTTCTGTTTTTCCATCTCAACTGATTTTAGACAAATATTAATTTTTGGAAAAATCCAAAATAGACTCAAACACACGCACACACACACACACATGAAAAACAAAACAGAACACAAACAACAAGAATACAATTCGATCTGAAAGCATCAAACAATGCCGGGGCAATCACAGACTTTAAACAAGCACAAACGTTTTTAATCGGAAAGCACATTTTCCGACAGACTTTAAAAAGGGCAGTTGAATTTGAATATTGTGTTGAATACTACATTTGCTATTTTTTTGTTGTATTTCAACAAATCTAAAGCACGCACACACACACACACGTGCTCACACATTTGCTGACAAATACAGATACAGCACAACACAATTTAAAAGGAAACTAGTCTTTTGTAAATGCAAGTGTGCTGAGAGAGTGTGTGTGTGTGTGTGTATGTGTTTCTTTTTTAATTCCTTTAAATGCTGCGTCATCAGTTTTAATCGTTTGTCCTCTGACCCCAGCCCAACAGGGAGTCCTTTGTGGCAGTATCCCCACAAAGCTCCCCACACAGAGTAATAGAGAGGGCCTGGAACGGACAGACAGACTGGCGGACAGACGAATTGTATATACTTTGAAATGAAGCGAAAATATTTTTGCTTTGCTCAAAATTTTCCACTGTTACAATTGAATATAAGCGCCACGCATTCTGTGAATTTTGAAATAACAGTTCAATTTTTTCTCATTCGATTGTAAAAATTTTCCATTTGATTAAACGCAAACATCAAAAGCCGCGTACAAGTGGGATGTTCTTCGCTGGTCCCAAACAATTGGAACGATGACGACACCCCTCCGTCCATCCCTCCACGTTCACAGCCCCACACATACATCCTTACAATGGCGATATGAATTTAACTATGGGTCAATTGTTTTCGTCCTCAGCATATGCTGATAATGTGGCCGGCCTGGATTCCATAGAGCATGGCAAGGGTGGGGGGCATCCTCCGCTTCACATAAAACAGTGGGAGCGAGAGCCACGTTAACGGGGGTTGGTTTGAGTAATTAAAAGTTTATGCTTTTGTGAATATTATCGCTTACTATACTTGGTGTGCAAACGCGTTTGACCATTGATTTCTTTATGGACTCTAGGGAAGTAAACTTAGATTGTCGTTGCATTTGTAACATCATGAAGTGTTGTTCTTTGTTTTTATTCAATAAATGCTAAGGAGGTTTTTTGCAGTTATGCATATGTGACGCGCAAAATAGAAAGGGACCTAAGGGTAAAAAACAGTTTTGTTCAGGAGAGCCATTTTAAAGATTTAAATACGTGTATCTTTGGTGTACTTCATTTTCATAAAACGCGCATATCTCTGGGAGGGAACACTTTTGAGGCATGGGATCGGTCTCATTCGATGCTCAGATGTTGTCCACATCAAAAAAAAGTGAAAATTGATTTTGTTTACCCTTAGGTCCCTTTCTCTATGCGCTGTCACATATATATCGTAAGTTCGTGCGACTCTAACTTAGACTTTGTGCTAGGGCTATGCCAAAAACAAATATCAATTTAACAATTAGATTTCAGTGGGTGCTACACCCGCAGCTAAAAACAGCTAAAATATCATTAAAATAAATACCTTCAAAGTCCTTTACTTACTGCATATATCCCTATTCGTTTTACTTTATCTTACGGATTTGTTTCATATACCTAATGTTTTTCCCAAGAACTAGCAAAAAATCTATACTTACACACAGAGAAAAAAATCAGTTGGAAATCGGTCCGACCTACAAAAATTCGGTTGAATAAACCGAATTTCCGTTGCAATTATATACATTCCTTAGTATTATAGGTAATATGGTTCGAAATATCATATAATGGTGTCTACAACCATATCATGGTACTCACAGTACCATGTTTAACAAACCGAATTTATTTTAATTATTGGTTGCGACAACTGGCGGTTATGGCAACCACCCAATTGTAGGTGTTGGCAACAGAATACTTCTTTGTAGTTACCAAACCTTGGTAAGTTGGCTGTTGTAACATAATATTGGTTATTTCAACATTAACATAAAAACTCTAAAATATTTTAGGGGGTCTAGTCACAACAAAATTTTTGTTTCCCCAAAAAATATATAAAATATAAAAATAAAACAACTGAATTTCTTGGGTTAAACGGCCAATGCTTTCTAACGATACTGCCATATAAATAAACGAACTATAAATAAAAAAAATTTCCAGAATATAGAAACAGGCTTAATGGACATTACTCAGATTTGATCAGAATTTTCAATAATTATTCAAAACAACAACCAATTTTGTTTAGGTGCCGACCCATTTTTCCCATAATATTTAGTGGGGCCATAAATACTGTTACACACGTTTTATGCTGTAAAATAAAAAAGTACTGAATGTTTTTGGACCAAATATTTTTAAATATATTTATTGATGTATATTGTATCCAAAAAGAATCTACTTATTCGAAATGTCCGCCTTTTGCCTTTACAGACGCCTTAAGTCGCACTGGCCAATCGTCAATAGCTGCACGAACCTTGCCCATTGGAAAATTGGCCACAGCTCGAACCAAGGAAGTCTTAAGAGATCCAATGTTGGGGTATCTTTTGTGACCAACCTTGTTCTCTAAAACCGTCCACAATTTGTAATCCAATGGGTTCAAATGTGGACTGCCTGAGAGAATGGCCCTCAGAGGATATGAACGCTGGCAAATTGTTTCGAAGCCAGGCCTGGGACGTTTTAGCCTTATGGGCCGGCGCAGAATCCTGCTGGAAAGTCCATTGCTGGTTTTGGAACAAGGAATTGTTAAAAGGCTTCACAACAGCTTCCAAAAGGGTTTCTTGGTAAACTTTGGCCGATGTTTTGACTGCTTGTTCGCAGAAATGCAGGTCATCGTAAGAGACACCCCACCAAACCATGACTGAAGCTGGGTGATGACCGTTTTCCACCCTTGGGATCACATACACTCTATCCTGAACGGTAAAAATTTGTTCATCGGTGAACAAAATTTTTCTGTGCAAGTTTTCAGCGTGCTTCACCAAAAGACGTTTGCATTTTTCAATCCTATTTTTTTTAAAGTTGCAGTCAATAAATGTCCGGTACGTCGTTTGAAAGCCCCAAGTACCAAGTGTTTTTTAATGATTCGACTCATGGACTTTTGCGTAATATTCATGCCATGATTTTCTGTTTTCGGAGCGGATTTCTGTGAATTCTTGATTTAACGGCTTTGCGGTGTTCAAACAGAGCGTGGGCGGCCCAGTCTCCTCAAACAGTTTTAGGCATCGCTAGACGAACATGCGGCTAATCCCTAGTGGCCGGAGCGTTTTGAAAATAAAGCTTTTTTCATTTCTCACTTGAAAAGCGCTATAACAGCGACCACTCCATGATAAAAGTTGAAACAATTTTAAAATCCCGTTACAGACTAACGCTATTGAGGTTAGCTTTCAAAACCCATATGACATTAACGGGGTATGTTCAGTTCTACTATTGAAATGGGTGTGTTCAATGTTGTAACAGTATTTATGTCCTTACTAAATTTTATGTTTAGTTTTTAAAATTTATAACTTTTATTTTTATAATTTTATTAAATAAATTTATTAATATAATTAAAATTAGTAATTCCTCCCACCCAAAGCTTGGCAAAAAAATTTGTCATATACCTTAATTAATACTTTTAGATTGACCAACACTGCAATGCTTATAAAAAATCTATCGAAAGACGTATTTATGGTACTGATCAGTTGACCTATTACAGGGCGGTAAAATATTCAATACAACAACCAATACATGTACAAATTCAGTTCGAATAATGATTTTAGTCTGTTAGGATTAGCGATACATGTTTTCTTTAAACCTCGACTGAAAATTCCTGTCTACCCAATCAACATTCTGTTGTACCAATGGAATACATCGATTGTGCTGGCAACCACCAACATTCGGTTTGCAAAAAATTCAGTTGTGGCAACAAATCTGTTCTCTGTGTGTAAGAATAGAATTATCAGATAAACCAGATGACTGAAAACTGGACCCGGAACCTCAGCCTTGGTGGTACATGTCAAACAAATGGCCCCATTCCAGTCGACATTTGAACCCGAATAACTTTTTTTTAATGCATGAAATCCTCTGAACTTGGGCAATCTGCAATATTTTTTTGGACACGCTTATGATGACTGTTCAACCCTTGTTGAGACACAATTCACGAGCTTAAGTAGATTCAGACAATTGCTACTTTAAGGTAGTCGACTCACTTCAATTTTATAAAAACCTTTTGCCTTCAGTAGAAAACTAACGCTAAGTTTTGCTTATATTGAAAATCACTCTCCAAAATAGGGTATTTAACGGTCGACCCGAAATGCCATTTCACTTGTATATCCTGTTCCTTTGTCCTTTTTCGTTTCTTTCTCTTTTCTTTTACTGTTTCTTTTTTTTTGACTGTGCAATATTTCATCACAAACACAGTTTGCCATGTAGCGGGGACAAAGCGAAAACAAAAAATTATCGTTACAATTAAAAACTGTAACAATGCAATGAAACGATGGACCCCGAACATTGAATGAATGATGTGTAAAAATGATTAAAGTTTTACACTCCCCCGGCCCCCCAAAAATAAATTGCTGGAATTTAACAACTTCTTGTTGCTGTATTTTTTCAGTCAGTCCACCAGAGTCGGTCCGTCAGTCACTCAGTCGGTGCTGGCTGATTCGTTGATATCGATAAGATTTGAAACATGTGTGATGATTTTTATCATCGCCATCAAGAGTCGGTCGATCCAATGAAAGCGATTGACATTTTACAAGAGCAAAAAAACGCACTTCCCGTTGTTGGCAGTTTTTGTTCATTTCCACAATGGAGGGGATTCCAAACAATTGGACAGTGAGTGTTTTATTGCAAAATACTTTAATACAAAAAAATTACATATGACCGAAGCCTTACTGGATATTACACAAAATTATTAGGCAATGAAATCAATATCTCTGTTAAAACCAAAAGTGACGTCACTGTGGAAATGTGTAGATTTTAAGAAGTATAGAACACTGTCCTTGTACATTACAACGTTTTTTTTTTATTTTATACTGATTTATTTTACTTTATCAATACTTGCTACCGTTTATATAAGTATGTATACATCAATAAATATATTAAAAAACATTTGGTCCAAAAAGATTCAGTACTTTTTATTTTAAAGCATAAAACGTGTGTAACAGTATTTATGTCCCTACTAAATAAAAAGTTAGATTTGTTTAAGGTAAGAATGGCTGCACTCTACATGGAGGAAAAACAGTCTCTCTAACATACGCCGGAAACAATAATAATGTTTGTAGCTATGTTCACAAACATTTATATTCATTTGTGCGAACATATATTTGTTTGCACCCAATCATTAATATGTTTGCGGCAATGTTCCCAAACATTCATATGTTTGTGGACAAAGATTTATGTGTTTGTAGCATGTTCCATACACATAAATGTTTGCATGCAAACATATGAGTATTTTGTACATATTTTTTCTCTATGTATAAACCTCCAGATGATATAAAACGTGTATCTCATTAATTTAGTTTGATCGATCCCAATTGCTTCAAAAAAAAACTCCTCCTCACAATAATATTAGTGTAAGTCAAAGAAAGAGAAATGTACCGAACATCGAAACCAAGTGGTGGTACGACGACGGCTGTATAAATGCTGCCCATAACGCAATATGCTGGGTGTTGTAACTGGAGCTGTATAGGAATGATATTAGAAGATTGAAAAAGTGGAAAAGCTCCTAAATCGGCAACCGAAATGAGAATATGGGATAATTTAGATGTGTAAGAATAGAACACATGCCCAACCATTTCAAAAATAGTTTTTTTTCGTTTTGTCTTCATTTATTCGGTCTTTTATCACTTTAATGACTTGAGCAGTTTTTATTCTGTTTCGAGACCTTTGTTGTTTCTTTTTCAGAATCAATCAAAAAGTCAAACATTAGACTGAGGGACCATAGGAAATTCAATCGAAATCTGGTGACGGTTGCGGCATGAGTAGTGTTTTTATGGACTAGATACTTTCTAACCAATTGGCTTCTAAAGAACGAAGAGTAAGACCAAGCAGTTCTACTTATAGATGATGATGTAGAATATCAATAAACCAGCATAGAAGTCGAGATACTCTTATTAATAAATATCAGCTTTGTTTAATTTGAGCGCAATCGAACTTTATTAGTGCCTTCTAAAGTGTCAGGGACTCAAATCGAAAAATACTTTTGTGTAGGGGCTATGCGATTATATGGAACGATAATTAGTAGTGTCTGCAAACTATGCGAAATGTAAACACTATTAAAAGAAATTTGTGGCTTAGAGGGCTACAGAACCTAATATCGAGGGGATTTGTCAGTGGACTTTCCTAAAACAGGGACAAAAATAATACAGTTCTACTATAGTTAATTATTAATCGCATATGGTGTTACATGCGACTCTTAGGCAAGATAGGAGTTAAGATGTGACTTCTCGAGAGACAGCACCTCTAAATGGGAGGCATCTTTGTGCAATGGCTATTCAAAATCAAAGACCTTTATAGTGTACTTTCCTCTGAGATCATTAATGGTCGATCAGTACTAACCTTGTGAAGTTTAAGCACAATCGTAGGTAGTATAAGAATTCAATAGGGACAGGACCTCAAACCAGGAGGCCCCTTTGTGAAAAACCTGAACCGATTTAATCCAGTTTCAGCAGAGATATGTGATTGTGCCTTAAGCGAATTTTGGAAGAAATCGGATTGGATATTTGTATTCTATGTGTAGTTTTTATCGGGAAGAATCTTCCAACGAATATACGAGGGTTGATATATATATATATATATATATATATATATATATATATATATATATATATATATATATATATATATATATATATATATATATATATATATATATATATATATATCTGGACTAGGCGACACTAAGTGTTGCTTGGCGCCATCTGACATTTCCATTGGAAAGGTTGACATTTTTTAGCATAAACGTACTCAGAACGTTTTGACGTACGACCATCATTTGTGTTGTTTACAGTGAATTGAAAAAATCAATTTGGCAAAAAAAAATGGAACTAACTCGTGAACATTTTCGTGCGATCATTTTTCACGACTTTCGACGTTGATTAGCACGACAAGAGAGCATCGAGGAACTTAAGTCTTTGTATGGCGTTGAAGCACCATCCTCTGTGAAAAACTTCTTTAATGAATTCAATCGTGGCCGACGCTCGCTCAAAAACGAAGGTCGTGAAGTTCGTCCAACAACGGCCGTTGTGCCAGAGAACATTGATGCCGTGCATAAACTGATAATGCAAATCGTCATGTGGCATACCATGAGATACTCGAAGAGGCATCCTTGGGCATTTCTTCCACCAGCATACATTCGATATTGCATGAACACCTGGCCGTAAAGAAAGGTTTGCTCTCGTTGGATCCCTTGCAATTTGACAATCGCACAAAATAAGTCTCGTGTCGATTGGCGCAAAGAAATTTTGAAAAAATACGATCGCGGTGCTTCCAAAGACGTTTATAAGATCGCCACAGGTGACGAATCATGGATCTATGCGTATGAGACCGAAACAAAACAGCAATCGACCGTGTGGGTCTTCGAAGACGAGCAAAATCCAACGAAAGCTATTCGTGGAAGAAGCACTTCCAAGCAAATGGTCGCCTGGTTCTTCGGCAAAACTGGTCACGACTGTTCAGCTTGAGCAACGTCGGACGGTCGCTTTGGAGTGGTTTACCAAAATTTGTTTGCCTGAAGTCTTCGGAGAAATTCGAAAAACGAACCAGAGAAGACGAATCATTGTGCACCATGACAATAAGAGGTCTCACACATTGGCTCAAACCAGCGCCTTTTTGACCGGCCAAAACGTCGAATTGATGGGTCATCCGCCGTACAGGCCTGACTTGGCACACAATGACTTCTTTTTATTCCCGCACAACAATAAATAAATGCGTGGTCAACGATTACCAGTTTCGACGCCAGAAGATGCTGTTGAAGCGTTCAAAAACCATGTTTTGGAGGTGTCTCAATCGGAGTGGAAAAAGTGCTTCGACAATTGGTTTGAGCGCCTGCAAAAGTGTATAAATAATGCTGGAGAATACTTTGAAAAACAATAAAACCATTTTTGATGATAAATATTCGCATTTGCATTATTAGTTCAGAAATATATAAAGCAGCCCTCGTATAATGGTTCCATGGCTACCGGTTCTATGCACCGGATCGACCCGAAGGAGGAATTACCTTGTTACTATGTACCGCTACAACAACAGCAAAGATAGAGCAGACATTAGTAAGTACAGCATTTTTTCGTCTGTTCTTGAACAAAGAAACATCAGTTTGCCAGCACGATCTGACATTTATGATTTTTCTTATTAAAGTTCTTTTTAAATTTTTTTCTCTTTATTTCTGGAGAATAAACGCCATAAAAGACCCCGACTTAGTAAGAGCTATTCTCTATTGCGACATGCTAAGCTCAAAGAATCATCTGTTTGTCAGCACGATCCTTGTTTTATTGCCTAAGCTGGCATCATTTATTTAAAAGCGACAAAATAAACTCTTCTACTTCCTCGACGTTGCAACATTGTCGCTGTCGCTAAGTTTCTAAAGCTTCTTCACTTTATTTCCTCGCCTACGATAGTTTGGCCTTAAAAATTAAAAATTTTTAAATTAAATTCCACCACATGTGTTTTGATTATATCAGACAACTTGTTGAAATATTTAAATTCTATTTAAAGGTTAACTAAAATCCGCAACGATAAATGCTACCAATATCCTGGCCATTTTGTGGCCTTCATAAATCTTTTCTTTTATGAAAATCTAGCCCGGCGCCATAGCAATTCGAAACAGTTGACACTTTTCCCTCTCCCTCGTCATTTGAATGAAAAGATTTTGAATTCCGATGACACTTTTCATTCCTTATCCTTATAGTTGCCCTCTTTGGTAGCAGAAGCAAATATTGCTCGCCATAGGAACACTATTACACCATTGTCGGACAGCATCCCTAACAATGAGGAGTACCTCAGAGGACGGAGGATAAAATGCCATAACTCTAAAACAAGGGCAAAAACCAAGCAAAAAAAACTCCTAAAATGACAATGAACGAAACCAGAAACAGCAGAAAAAGAAACCAAAGGAAATAAAAGACGTTTCCACTTTTAATATCCATTTCATGTTGTCATTTGATTTCATTTTAACATACCAACGCTTTGCTCGCCCGTCAATCACGCTTGCAACCAGCGCCGACCCTTTTCTCGTGCTGATTTGCCGATTTCCATGCCAGCCCAACCGACAACGTCAGCAGCAGCCACAGCCTCACCAGCACCCAGCCTAGCCCAGCCCTGGCTGCATGCATGGGCCCAACCAGTCATCCGGAGTTAAGACCAGAACAGCAGCTGCCGGCGGGTGGCAAATTAAAGTTGGAAAAAAAGCCGGCAAGCCAACAAACGGCAGAATTAGAAAAAGAAAATTGTTTTTCTAGTTTTCCCGGTTAAATGTTATTCTGTGCCCGTGCCCCCTCACCCCCAGAACGCTGCTCAGCCTAAATGTGTTCATAAGTTTCCTCTGTTTCTTTTATTTTTGTTTTTCGGGCCGAAATGTTGTTGTTTTTTGAGCTTTTATTGAAAAAACGTGCATAATGTCGAAGAGACTTTGATAACAGCAACCAACGCCAGAGTGTGGGGGTGGTGGGTAGGAGTGAGTGGGTTGCCAACGGCTGTAGAGAAATGTGATGAGGGTGGTGTGGTTGCGTGCGCAGAGTCGGGGGTGTTCGATGAATGTTGGCAAAAGAAAACTGTCAAAAAGTGCACATTCCATACTTGACATATGAACATTTCATTGACTGCTGCTACTCCAATTCGTATTATTGCAAACAAGTTGCTACCGTTGTTGTTCGTGTTGCTGCTGCTGCTGTTATTGCTGTTGCTCGCAAGCAACCAACTTTTTTCGTGTATGCGAATGTGAGTGTGTGTGCTTGTGGTGTTTTCCATTTTTGCAACACTCGAGAGGGTGGAAATTTTGCTTAGGTTTTCATTTTGGATACAACTGTTCGTTTGTCTGTCCGTACGTTCGTCCGTCCGTATGTCTACCCGCCTGCCATTTGGCACACTCCTGCACCCGACGATGTTGATGACGACGATGATTTTGCCGGAATATTACTTTTAAATTTGTAAATTGCTAAATTTCGAAACTCCGAACAAATGCTCTTTTAATACCTTATCAAGTGCTTGACATGCATGCACATACCAGCCCTTCAACCACCACACCCTCTGTGCTGCGCCACCGCCCCCTTGAGCTGCAACAGCAGTGGTGGTGGTGGCAGTACCGGCTTCGGCACCGGAACCGGCTCTGTCACCGGCTGTTTTTGTTTGGTACATGAAAACAACCCAATTTGTAATTTGGCTAATTTCTTGTCATACGACCCATTTACTTTCAAGGGAATTTGTATGGCTTTCAGTTCAACTCTGGAGCAGCAGCACATGAGGCCACCCTTTTTGAGTGATCCATTCGTTGGAAAAGTGGAAAATTGCTTCAAATACAATTTGCATAAAATAAGTAGAGACGCCACAGCGCCCTCGGGGGGAAGTTTTAATGAATTTTCAGTTTAAAACGAAAGTATCCAAAGACTCTCAATAATTGGGGGGATAGAGGCAATTCGATTACAACTACACAGCTCCGCAAAGGCAGTTATCGATTGGATGTGACAAAAAACATAAAGAAAGGCCAAACTGGGGATGAATGGAGGGCATTAATGATAAGATTGCAATGCAATAGACTTTATGACATGTGACACATAACAAACTGAAAAGCAGGCCGAGATGTCATTAATTTTCGTATTTGAAGGTCTTCGATATGGCAGGAGGAGGATGGCCATACCCAGCTTTCGAGTATGTTGGGATAATTCTTAAGAAACAGACTGTGGGTTGCATAACTTGTATATCTATTTGCTGCAATAACTGCCAAATATACTCGTATGGACAGTTTATACAGAAAACCATAGTAAAGACAGGATGATTACGAGGACTGCTCTATATATTTCTGGCCTAATAATAAAAATGCGAGTATTTATCATCAAAAATGGTTTTATTGTTTTTCAAAGTATTCTCCAGCATGATTTATACACTTTTGCATGCGCTTAAACCAATTGTCGAAGCACTTTTTTCACTCCGATTGAGACACCTCCAAAACATGGTTTTTGAACGCTTCAACAGCATCTTCTGGCGACGAAAAACGTTGACCACGCTTTTTTGCTTGATGTGCAGGAAGAAGAAGAAGTCATTTGGAGCTCGCATTGTCATGGTGCACAATGGTTCGTCTTCTCTTGTTCATTTTTCGAAAGAAATTGCGGTGTACCACTCAGAATTGACCGTCCTACGTTGCTCAAGCGGAACAGTCGCCACATAAACAGTTTTGCCGAAGAAACAGACGACCATTTGCTTCGAAGTGCTTCTTCCACGAACAACATTCGTTGGATTTTGCTCGTCTTCTAAGACCCCCACGGTCGATTGCTGTTTTGTTCGGGCTCATACGCATAGATCCACGATTCGTCACCTGTGACGATCTTATAAACGTCTTTTGAAGCACCGCGATCGTATATTTTCAAAATTTCTTTGCACCAATCCACACGAGCCTTTTTTTTGAACGATTGTCAAATTGTGAGGGATCCAACGAGAACAAACCTTTTTTACGACCAGGTGTTCATGTAATATCGAATGTATGCTGGTGGAAGAAATGCCCCAGGATGCCTCTATCTCACCGCATGTCACATGACGATCTTGCATTTTCAGTTCACGCACGGCATCATTGTTCTCTGGCACAACGGCGGTTTTTGGACGACCTTCACGACCGTCATCTTTGAGCGAGCGTCGGCCACGATTGAATTAATTAAACCAGTTTTTCACAGTGCTATAGGATGGCGCTTCATCGCCATACAAAGATTTAAGTTCATCGATGCACTCTTGTCATGATAATCCACGTCGAAAGTTGTGAAAAATTATCACACGAAAATGTTCACAAGTTATTCCATTTTTTTGCCAAATTGATTTTTTCAAGTCACTGTCAACAACACAAATGTTGGTCGAACGTCAAAACGTTCTGAGTACGTTTATGCTAATAAATGTCAAACTTTCCTATGGAAATGTCAGATGGCGCCAAGCAACACTTAGTGTTGCCTAGGCCAGGAATATATATAGCAACCTTCGTAAAGCCTTGTAGAAACTTCTACAGGAAAACTTCTATTAGTATATGGAGTAGGTATCAAAATAGTAGTTCACAGTAATGGGAGGTTATACTTAGAACTAGGATGCAGCTTAGGATCATACTTTAGCTTACTAAAAGTTCAGAAATGGTTATATAGCACGAGCCTTTATTTGAGAAAATTTCTTTAAGTTTTGACAAAATTGCATTGCATTTTTGTTATTCACACGCAGACAAAAGATATGGTTACTATATGGTCACGGCAACAATAGTATGTTCTCTGCAATAAAAGTATGGTCGTTGCAACCATAGTATTGTTTTTTGAGTTTCATTTTGACAATAGTATGATTGCGGCAATATTAATATTGTTGAAATGTAACAATAGTATTATTGCCAAATTAAGAAATGAAAACTTGGTTGTAGCAACAATATAAATATGGTTGGTGGGACAAAAGTATTGTTTTCATGGGTTTTACGTTAACAATAATATAATTACGGCAATCATACCGGCAAAATGGCAATTTTTTTAATTTGACAATGTTATTTTTACAAATCTTACGCAATAATAGTATTTTTTATATGTAAATTATTTTTTTTCAAAACAAACTACGGATTAGAATAACTGAAATGTTTTTAATAAATGATTTTTTTTACTGTTAAATAAATCACTCCTATTATTAAGAGTTTAATGTATTTTTACAAAACTTAATAAAAATCTCTATTGTTGAATAACTACTTCACAAAAAAATTTGGGGATTATAGTATGGTTGTATGTAGGTCGTACTATGGTTGTGAGGATCATACTATGGTTGAGTGTAAATAATAATATGGCTGTGGGGATCATAGTATGGTTGAGTGTGAATAATAATATGGTTGTGGGGATCATAGTATGGTTGTGTGTGAACAATTCTATTGTTGCGAGAACCATAATATTGTTGTGGGGGTCATAGTATGGTTATGTGTGAACCATACTATTGTTGCGATGATCATAATATTGTTGTGCCACAACCATATAACCAACAATAGTGTGATGCTCTTCGAATATTGTTACCACAACCATACTTTTTTTTCTGCGTGCAGTTCCTATAACTCTGTAAATTAAAATTTCCTTACAGTTATCTGGACTTTCAACGAAATACAGTTTCTTGTAAATTGTTTAGATTTGGATTCGGGCCCAAAATTAGCCATCATTATATTAAAAGGGATAAGGATTTTTTTTACACTTTTAGGTTATTTAATGGGCTAAATTTATGAACCAATGTTTTACCACTGCATAGGTTTTGCCTCGGAGTTGTGCAGAACCATAATTTTTTACTATTTTCTGCATTACATTATCTAAATATTGCAAATAAAATAACACAATATTGCAAAAACGAACCCTTAGTGGTTTTAACTACGAGTATTGTTCTTTTTCTGTGGATAAAAAGAAGAAAAAGATGTGTGTGAGATGGATTTTGGTGACTTGCATGGTTATTGTTGTTGTTGCATCGTGTACACAAGAGAAACAGGGAGTGTTCGGTAGAGAGGGACTTTTCATAGAGAGACTTTTACAAATGAAAATTGGTGATTATTATTGTTGTTGTTGTATCTTCTTTTTGCTTCAGAAAGTGACATTGAATTCACTGTTGTTTGTGGGAAGAGGATAAGAGAATTCTAGAGTAGGCTACATTCAGGGTCTAGGGAATTTGATACTTCCTCTGGAGTTGGCTCCAAATTGTAAAAGCAATAAGTTAAAAACATTTACGTAAAATACGAGTACAATTAGAAAAATTCTCGGTTTGTGTATCTTAAGGTAAGAAATGGAACCCGAATTTCGAGGTCTGGAATCTACTAAAGGGTGGTTACATTTTAAGAGCCGATGTTGAATGTGAACCACACCTAAACGTCAAGTTTTTTTTCCGCATTCTATTTGATATTTCTCAATTTGTACCATGGAAAGATACACAAGCGAGCAACGCGTTAAAGTTATTCAGGCTTATGATGAAAATGAAAAATCAATTTTCGAAGAAAATCATCTTCAGTGATGAGGCACATTTTCACCTCAGTGGATTCGTCAATAAGCAGAATTGCCGCATTTGGCTGAATGATAATCCAAGAGTGATAGTCGAAAAAACAATGCACCCACAAAGAGTGACTGTTTGGTGCGGTTTATGGGCTGGCGGAATCATCGGTCCGTATTTTTTCAAAAATGAGGCCATTCAGGGCATTTACTGTGAATGGTGTTCGCTATCGTGAGATGAAAACAAAGTTTTTATGGCCCGAATTGGAAGATATGGATGTGGACGGTTTGTGGCTTCAACAGGACGGTGCCGTCAATGGCCGTGTTATCTTACGTCGGGGCGATGGTAATTGGCCGCCATGATCATGTGCTTTGACACTGTTGGACTTGTTTCTATGGATTATTTGAAAGAAAAGCTGTACGTCGATAAGCCAGCAACAATTCAAGAGCTAATGGATGAAATAATTCGGCACTTTAACGGCATATTATGCGGTCAATTATGCCTCAGCGTAATCGAAAATTTGGACCATCAGATGGAGGCGTACCGCCGAGGTCGCGGCGACCATTTGGCCGATATTTTGTTCCATACAAAATTGAACCATACCAATATTATCATAATAAAAAGAAATGACAATAATTTCCCAAATAATTTGTGTTTTATTTGAAATCAACATCGGCCCTTAAATGTTAACCACCCTTTAGTATCTATTAAATACACAACAATATTCTCCTTCTTATCTGTTGAAGAGTTTTCTACTATCCTTCCCCATTTCCCTGAGCTCAGGTGTCCGCCACGGTTGGTTTTCCGGAAATTTTCGTTATGAACGGGATTCGTAAAAGAGATTCGTCCGGCGAGCGACTACGCATTCCAGTTTGTACTCCTGGTAGCTTCTTTACTGTGAGTGGCAGTGACTAAATAAGATCCCTGAACAGCAAACCATACTTTTATCAAGAACATTATTTTTAGTGCAAGCGATTATCTTTTTTCAGCCATCATCCAGAGCTCATTCCACATCCGTCCTTCTGAATGGATCCAGTTCAAAATGACGACTTGTAGCTCAGGTGCAGATTGGTGGATTTCTTACCTGTTTTCCCTCGGCTCTTGTCTTTGCCGAGACCCGAGTATATTTTCCTGTGGAAAGAGGAAGGTATACAAACATTAATATATGGCACAGTCGACTATACGTTACCCTACAAAGCAGTGTTCATCATTAGGCTTGTCTCGTCTGTATGAAATTTAGCCAAGATCGAATTAAATATGCGGCATCTAGAACTAAAGGCTTCATAATCAAGGAGGACTTTTGTGAAGGTTTACCATTACATAGATAATATAATTGCGATACTGAAACATTTACCAGTATTGCAATTATATTATATTTTTTCCAATATGTTCAACATGAAATCAGATATGCAATTTTTATAGCCACAAGGCGTGGAATCGCGTTAAATCTTTGCATTGAAGGTGAACAGATGTGGCCACATTTCGCCATGCTTGGTAATGTTTAATGTAAAATTTGAGCAGGATTGTAATAAAATGGGACTTCTAAAGTAACAGGTCGACTAATCTGGGTTATCTTTCATTGGGAGCTATTTAAAATGCTTCAGATGCCACATTTAACATCTAATCATGTTTGGAATGGTACACGAAGAATAAAATTGTGGTTCGGTTAACAATATTCGAAGAGCATTAAACTACTGTTGGGTGTTTGGTTGTGGCACAACAATATTTTGATCCTCACAGCAATTGTATGACTCTCACACAACCATACTGTGATTGCCAAAGCCGTATTGTGATTCAAACTCAACCATCCTATGAACCCCCAGCCATATTATGATCCATATAATGATCTCTGAAACCATAGTATGATCCCTACAACCATATTATGATCCTCACAACCATAGTATGTTTTACTTGCAGCCATAGTGTAATCCTCACAACCATAGTACTGGTATGTTTCACACACAACCATAGTTTGATACTCATAAATATAGTATGCTTCACACGTAACCATGATATGATGCCTGCAACCATAGTATGCTTCCACTCAACCATACCATGATCCGCAAAATTATTCATTTGGATTGGGTTATGTCAGTTCTAGTAGTTCTATCTAATGCAAGCCCTACAATGCATAGCTTAAGGGCTGTAACCCAAACCCACGACAAACTTGTCCGATGTTCCATTCCAAATCAACCATTAAAAAATAGTTTAAACATAAACTTTTGGGATCCTTTTAAATTTCCATTAAATCACCTCCCACCCTAACCAAAAGCCATTTGGTGCAATTTCCAATTTTAATGGATCCATCCTATCATAATCTCCATCTTTATTATTAATCTCCACTTCAGTTTGTCCAAAGATATTCGTAAGCAAACACCCATAAAGACTCGTGGCAATATTTTATTTCCTTTTCCTCGATAGAAATTTGTGTTTTTTTTAATAACCTTTCCTTAGGCTTAAATTGATTCTTTTTTTGTGTGAGTGCTTAAATGGAAACAAATTTGTCCAGCCATGCCATCCATACAGACCCCCCCGCAAACGTCCGAGGAGCAGCTGAGGACGATGATGATGATATGACCACATTTGACCCTGAGGCCTTTTAACAAATTGTATCTTTTACCTCATTACCATTTTATTCTAAGGGGGGCAGGGAGACACAAGGAGCAAATGAAAGAGAAAAACATATGCCGGCGTGTGAGAGTTTTTGGCCCTTCCTACCCCCCGACGAGTTTGACCAGGAACCAAATTTGCCACAAAACTCACAAAGAGGAAGGGGAGTATCGTGGGCGAGGAGAGGGGAAGCGAGGCAAAGATGTTATTGATGGATGGATTTCTTAGTTAATTTATAATGGATTTTCAGTTGGGCCTGTGTTTTAATAAAACAAACATAAGTTTCCTAAACAGTCCCATCCTTTTTGGCAAGGACCAAAAAACAAACAGCCAAACATATGATGGGACATTTGTCAATGATGGCAAACATCCGAGGCGAGGACAGTGAAGCCCCCTGAATCCACAGAGTGCTCCGGAGTGGGATAAGTGGGAGGCGGGACGAGATGGCAACTGGCATAGAAAAGATAACAAGAAATCAAGAGCAAATATTTGCAAAGGTCTTCAGCAAAATGTTAAAAAGTTGTTAAACAAATATCAACAATCAACGAATGAGCGAATGAACGACGCAACCAACACCACTGCGAACGCCAGCCAAATGTAGAATAAAGGACGGCTTTAATAAAGTCCTTAACAAACACGCTCTACGTATACGTCACAATACGCATACGACGCAGTGGACAGTTGTGGTTATTCAGTGGAGCGGAGTAGAGTTGGCTAAGTAAGTTTGGTGAATACAAAATGCATTTTATTTCGCTCAAAATTCCGATCAATTTGAGAAGGACTGACTTAGTCGAAACAAATGGCGATATGCATCATGGATTCCGGTCCAATGTGAAAATTGTTTCACTAGGTCGTGACACCGCCCGCATTTTCACTAGGGTGTGTTCCTCTCCATACTAATATTATATGTTCTAAATAGGAACCTCATATTTCTAAGAGTTCAGGAGATATGGTGTCTCTAAGTTGAAGATGTGTGTGTGTGCGTTGCCACGCCTCCTTATTCAATCACATAGTAATGTGCCAAAATATTTGAATTGGGCTAACAATGGTGATATATAAACAAAAAACCCTTAAAAATTCTACAAAATTATCTATTGTTTTAGAGCTTGACTTTGTTTTTGTGTGGGAAAAATGTTTACCTCTTGATTGATTTGGCTCTGATTCAATACTTACCGTTTTAGACCATTAACAGATATATCTAAGCTTTAGTAGGAAGACCTTTAGATTGATTTTATAAGACAGACAAACGGACATGGCTAGACCTCTTGATCGATCCGGCCCTGTTTCAGTACCCACCATTTTAGAGCATCAACACCTATTTCTTTTGACTGCTTTTCTGCAACAGAAAGACGGACATGGCTAGACCATCCTAGATTTTTACGACGATTGGAGTCTTTTTTTTTATGGGGTCTCTTTTTTATTTGAGGGGTCTCTAAGGTGTTGATAATGACAGGACCAAGTGAATACTCGTACACCCTCTATTCTACGATGGAGTGTTTAAAAGTTAAAATTGCTTGGTCCATTGTATGCGACTCGCCATATACCACCTGTAATGGAGCCTTCACTACCAACTCATTATACCAACTGCGATGACATCAAAAATAACCCGAAACTGGGTTATATCGAACAAAATGTAACCAACAGCAAAAAAGAAGAAAGCCCCACCGAACCGGTCGGTGGTCATGAAAAAATTATTGTTTTTATAAATTACAGCAATATGCTGCTGCAACCATTCCGTAAATGCTGACAACCTCAATTACAATTTAATACATGTTGCAGATGCAAACAGGCCAAACCCCAGCCCAGAGCCCAACGAAGCGACACGAAGGCAACAACAATTATTCCCAAGTAACTGCCACGTAGGCCGGCCGAGTACAAGTGAGAAAAGGCCACAGCCAACCCCATACACATACACACAAATACATACATGTACCAAAAGTGTGTATGTGTGTGTGTATGGGCTTTTACGTGTTTTTTTCTGCGCCGGAACGTGTCGGAACACACTACTATCAATGTCCACTCAACGGCAAGAGCAACACCACCATCACACCTGCACACGGGGGCCCACCAAACAGGCAAGCCAGTGAAGAAGCAAATAAACGTGGACACACACACATACGAGTATACGCAAAGGTAGCGACACGGCCCGGTACGGACTGGACCGGACTGGAGTGCAGTGTAAGAATATCACCTACAAGTGTCACCAATATAACCCTGACATCAAACATATGCCCAATCCAATCCAATAGAATCCAATCCATGCCACTAACACACGTACTTACAACGGCGCTCGGACATTACATGTGTTCTGTGCTGGCCGCCGTGCTGCTGCTGGTCGCATATTCATACATTCAACATATTCTCCGGCCACTGGCGCCGTAGCCGCCAGCCGCCACCGGCCATATTGTTACGTAGGCCACAATATCAGCACAGACCCAGCATCAACAACAACAAAAACAGAGACCAGCAACAGTATCAACGGCAGCAGCTTGGCAACAGTGGGTGAGGGGGCAACAACACAATTTATAAAAACAAGGCTCAGAAACACCCTCACGCACCGACAACAACAACGACGGTGAATCGCTACACTGATACTTATATTTCAGTGTGTGAACTCGTTTGTTTGTACCCGGTGGCGGCGAGCCGGTGTGGAGGGCCTTAGAATAGGTAGATCTAAATTTTATTTCAGATGTTCTAGCAGAAAGTCTATCTGATTTTTCGCAACTATTAGCTATGAACCATAAGTCCTCTTATGAAAAACTCCATGTTATTTATATGTTTATTGCAGTACTGGAATCCATTACAACGCGACGGTCAGGGCCCCATTTAAAGTGCGCAGGGCAAACAATGCTAGTGCAATTTTTAAGCATTTTTATGCATATAAGTTTCCTGTAGGCTGACATGCTAAAACATCAGTCCGAACCAAGTTTCGGAAGCTCTTGGCTACCAATGGACGAAATTAAAATCACCAGTCATACCACGTATCCAAGGACTTCATCCGGGTTACGTTTTTTAAAAAACACAAAACATTTAACGCAAATTGAGTCATGGGTCGTGAGAAAGCCTATATGTTGACCCATGTACCTAGGCATAGATCTTACAGTCTAATAACCACGATATACATAAACATGAAGTCCATTGTTATCTCTTCCATCTAAAGACGGTGAACTGTGGCCTCGTGTTAAAGCTTGACTCGGCTCAAAATAGACCCGATAATCTTTAATGGCCAAGAGAGGTCGTATTATGGGAGAAATCCGTGGTAAAAGCATAGTTGGTCTGAGATCCTAACTGAATCTCTGGTAAAAGGCCCCAAAATAATAAGAAATAATGGTGAGTACTTGTCTACAATGCGAAAAAAATCCCTGGCGGAAAAACCGACTAAAAGCACGCAGAAAAAAATTATGGTTGTGGTGACAATATTTGAAGAGGATAATACTGTTGTTGGATATATGTGACAGCGCATAGAGAAAGGGGCCTAAGGGTAAAAAAAAACAATTTTCATTTTTTTTCTTTTTTTGATGTGGACAACATCTGAGCATCGAATGAGACCGATCTCATGCCCCAAAAGTGTTCCCTTCCAGAGATATGCGTGTTTTATGAAAGTGAAGTCGACGATTCTAAACGCAAATAGAAAGGGGCCTAATCTTTAAAAAGGCTCTCCTGAACAAAACTGGTTTTTAACCTTAGGTCCCTTTCTATTTGCGCGTCACATATGGTTGTTGTTCAACAATATTATGATCCTTGCAACAAAAGTATGATTCACACATAACCATACTATGATCCCCACAAACATAGTATGATTTACACTCAGCCATACTATGATTTCCACAACAATATTATGATCCTCATAACCATAGTATGTTTTACATACAACCATAGTATGTTTTACATACAACCATAGTATGTTTCACATACAACCATAGTATGTTTCACATACAACCATAGTATGATCCTCACAACCATTCACACGCAACCATGTTATGATCGCTACAACCATAGTATGATCACACACAATTATACTATGATCCCCAATGTTATTTATAAGAATTGGGTTAAGTTGTCAACAATAGATTTGAATTATGAAAATTATTTAAAAATACATTAAATTCAAAATAATAGGAGTGATTTATTTAACAATAGAAAAAATCAGTTATAAGTAAGTATACATTTTATTAAAAATATTTCAGTTAAACAAAGCCAAAGCAGTTTGTTTAAGAAATTTTAATTTCCATATAAAAAGTACTATTATTGCATTAGATCCGTTACAAAAACATTCTTCTAAAAAGCATATTCAAATGAAGAAAAATGACAATCATACAGTATGATTGCCGTAATCATATTATAATTAACATAAAACCCCAAAAATTAATACTTTTGTCGCACCAACCATATTTATATTGTTGCTATAACCATATTTTCATTTTTAAAATTGGCAATAATACTATTGTTACATTTCAACAATATTAATATTGTGGCAATTATACTATTGTCAAAAATAAATTCAGTTAACAATGCTATGGTTGCGACGAACATACTTTTATTGCGGAGAACATATTATTATTGCCGTGACCATATTGTAAACATGTTTTTTCTCTGCGTGAGTGACGTTCCGTTCATGATCATATGGAACTACTCCTCGAAGTCCAGGTTCATGTCTGCACACTGAGAAACAGTCACTTGGAAATTGGTCTGAACTGCAAATTTCGGTTGACTTACCATGAGATGGTGGCTACAATAATATTACGATAGCTACAGCCAACAAGTCGGTTATACCAACTGAAAAACTGTTGGTTGCCACAATTGGTGGTTATGACAATCAACCGATTATGAAGTACATGTTAGTTTGGTACCAATAATTGGTGGTGACAACAGAGAAATTCTTAGTTGTAACTAAACCCCGTTTAGTTTCCTGTTGTTACGGGGGCTGCTATATATATTTCTGGCCTAATAATGAAAATGCCAATATTTATCATCAAAAATGTTATTACAGTTTTTCAAAGTATTCTTCAGCATGATTTATACACTTTTGCATGCGTTCAAACGAATTGTCGAAACACTTTGATTGAGACACCTCCAAAACATGGTTTTTGAACGCTTCAGCAGCATCTTCTGGCGACGAAAATCGTTGACCACGCATTTTTTATTGATGTGCGGAAATAAAAAGAAGTCGGGTGCCAAGTCAGAGCTGTACGGCGGATGACCCATCAATTCGACGTTTTGGCCGGTCAAAAAGGCGCTTGTTTGAGCCGATGTGTGAGAGCTCGCATTGTCATGGTGCACAATGGTTCGTCTTCTCTTGTTCGTTTTTCGAAGTCCTCCGAAGACTTCAGGCAAACAAATTGTAGTGTACCACTCAGATGGGACGTCCTACGTTGCTCAAGCGGAATAATCGCCACATGAACAGTTTTGCCGAAGAAACAGGCAACCATTTGCTTCGAAGTGCTTCTTCCATGAACAACTTTCGTTGGATTTGGCTCGATTGCGAAGACCCACGCGGTCGATCGCTGTTTTGTTTCGGTCTCATACGCATAGATCCATGATTCGTCACCTGTGGCAATCTTATAAACGTCTTTGGAAGCTCCGCGATCGTATTTTTCAAAATTTCTTTGCGCCAATCTACACGAGACTTATTTTGAGCGATTGTCAAATTGCAAGGGATCCAACGAGAGCAAACCTTTTTTACGACCAGGTGTTCATGCAATATCGAATGTATGCTGGTGAAAGAAATGCCCAAGGATGCCTCTACGAGTATCTCATGGTATGCCACATGACGATCTTGCATTATCAGTTTACGCACGGCATCAATGTTCTCTGGCACAACTGCCGTTTTTGGACGATCTTCACGACCTTCGTCTTTGAGCGAGCGTCGGCCACCATTGAATTCATTAAACCAGTTTTTCACAGTGCTATAGGATGGGGCTTCATCGCCATACAAAGTTTTAAGTTCATCGATGCACTCTTGTCGTGATAATCCACGTCGAAAGTTGTGAAAAATGATCGCACGAAAACGTTCACGAGTTAATTGCATTTTTTGCCAAATTGATTTTTTCAATTCACTGAAAACAACACAAATGATGGTCGTACGTCAAAACGTTCTGAGTACGTTTATGCTAAAAAGTGTCAAACTTTCCAATGGAAATTTCAGATGGCGCCAGGCAAAATTTAGTGTTGCCAAGGCTAGAAATATATATAGCAACCCTCGTGTCATTCGGTGAGCAAAAACTTCAGTTGTGGCAACAAATCTGTTCACTGTATGTAGGAAAATGTGTGAACTATGATGCTCGCTATGCTGCAGCTCCTCAACTGTCGCATTAGACTATCTATTCCTTCAAACAGTCTTGTGCAAAACTTTATTGGGAGGCGTGTATCTAATCCTAAAAAAACCCCACTAACGACCGAATTCAAAATCTGCAACAAATAAACGGACGGAAGAAATCCGTATTTCAGACGTTCTTAAAATCAGATAAAACTTAAAAATTACTCAATATTTGGATTGGTAGCCAAATTTTCTTAAATGTTGGTTCCCATATATCCATATTGAATACAAATTGCTTGTTTTGACCATAAGCCATCATCAAGCAAAATTTCAGAATCCGAGGTTGACTTGTTTGGCAGCTATCGTGCTTTCAACAGACACACGGACGATCGGACGTAGCAAGATCGACTTAGACTTTTATGACGATCAATTATATAAATGTACTTTATAGGGTCTCCGATTAATATTTCGTGGTGTTGTAAAAGAAGAATGATGAATTAAATATACCCTCCTGTAGAGGGTACAAGGATACAGTAAAAATGTGTGTAAGGGATCTGAGAGACAAACGTCTAAGGACCTTATAACACATATTCTTATGTCAAAATCTCCATAGACATTATGTCCTTGGACGTTATGAAATTCTACCTAAGAATTAAATGAAAATCACCTTTGTACATTTTGTTAGAGTCGGCCGATGGGCTGGCGTTCGCTGGCCCAGGTTGTCAGCCTCAGCTCGTCTTGTTCTCGGAAACTGCTTCGGAAGACATCGAACTAAGCTACGCTTGACCGTATTTTCTATCGAAACCTTCATGTAGGTCGAAAAGAACACTCCGAAATACTTCATTGTTATAATAACAAAGGCCCGATTTAGGTACACCATCCAATAAAGGCTAAATTGAAAGTAAGCAACAGTTACAATATTTCGAGTGGTGGTCATTTTGTCTACAACTAGAAATCTCAACCGATGTAATGCTGCCACATTATCCTGCCTCCCACACATTTGCAACACTTTCACTTTACCTATAGATCAATGCAGATCTCTGGGAAGGCCTTGCGAAATATGTTTCCCTTTTAGTACTCGTAGACTTTACCAATTCCGCCACTGTTGCAACGGTTGCTGTTGGTGTCGGGGCTATTTCTGATGTTGTTGCTGTTGATGATGGCGATGCTGATGTGGCCCAAAAGCCATCATAGGTAACATCAACAGCCAATGCCATTGGCACTCTCAACCTGTGCTTGCAAAGCGCCACATATACATATTTATGTGTGTGCGTGTGTGTGTACATGTGTGTGTTTGTGTTTTTTTTTAATAAATTTAATACTTTGGCAACACATTGGCAACGGAGCAACTCACCGGAAAAGAGGACATTGAATGACGATAACGAAAGGAAAATTGGATCAACGAAAAGAACGTCACACCAAAAAAAAAGAAACAACAACAACACGAAATGCGAAACATATTCTCAAAAAGAAACGTAAATTTACAACAGCATAAAAGAGAAACGAAAGGGCCGGAACCGGATATCTGCAATGCACACAGGTCGGAAGACAAAAGAATTCAAGAAGTTCTCTTAACCAGGCATGAATATCTTTAAGACAACAACTTGAATGACTTTGGGGGGGAAAATAAACTTGTCATGTCTTTTTGACATTGAATCCGGAATTGGGTTTATGGGTGCGATGTGACCTTACATTTTTAAGAATAGCATCTCTTCAACACCGAAAATAATTTTAAATCACTCCAGGCATACAAATTTACTTGAAACATATTGAATTTGTGGAATCGGTTCGTAATCCCCCCTTTAACAATGTTTTCATAAACACTGAGAACTTCATTATTCGACATATTCCCAAAGCCCATTTCTGCAGGGTGTCCGTCGGGAAGGTATACTAGTTTGTTTGTTTATAATTTTTGATTAAATGAAAGAGAATGGATTTGATATTAATTAATGTCGGCTATTATGTATGGAAGACAATATCAGATAAATGTCCGCCTCTGTTAGCCTCACAAATGCAAGACCTTTTGAGCACATTTTTCATTACATTCTCACACTTTTCAAGCGGAATTTCATTAATTTCATCACGAATATTTTGTTTAAGTTGCTCAAGCGTTTCTGGATTGTTTACATAAACCTTGCTTTTTAGATATTCCCACAAAAAGAAGTCCGGAGCAGTCAAATCAGGCAACCGCGGAGGCCAATCAACATCACCATTTCTTAAAATAACTTGTTGTGGAAGGAGATCTCGCAGTAGTTCAATTGTAATCCTAGCTGTATGCGATGCGGCACCGTCTTGTTGATACCACATGTTAATCAAGCCCAGAGCAAGCAGTTCTGGCGTTAAAAAGTTTTTAATCATATCACGTTATCGCTCCCCATTGATAGTTACCGTTACGCTGTTTTCATTTTCATAGAAGTAAGGACCAATGATTCCTCCTGAACAAATTGCACACCAGACGGTCACTTTTAATGGATTTAAAGGTGACTGATGAATAATTTGAGATTTTCCATTGCCCAGAACAGACTATTCTGTTTATTCACATATCCATTCATATATAAATGTGCCTCGTCACTCATGAAAATCGGGGTTGCCATAGGCGAGCTGTAACATCCTATTGGCATATGTGACGCACAAAATAGAAAGGGACCTAAGGGTAAAAACCAGTTTTGTTCAGGAGAGGCATTTTAAAGATTTAAATACGTGTATCTTTGGTGTACCATCACTTTCATAAAACGCGCATATCTCTGGGAGGGAACACTTTTGGGGCATGGGATCGGTCTCATTCGATGCTCAGATGTTGTCTACATCAAAAAAAGTGGAAATTGATTTTTTGTTTACCCTTAGGTCCTTTTCTCTATGCGCTGTCACATATGTACGGCGGCGTAAATGGTCTTGTGGAAGAAGCTCTTGTGTCAGCTGAATCTTAAATGGAAACAACTGCAAATCCGTGCGCAAAATTGTGGCCAAAGTTGTTCTTTGAAGACCAAGCTCCTGAGCACCGCGTCGAATTGAGGTTGATGGATTGTTTCGAACACTTTCATGAGCAGCAGTAATGCTTTCAGCCGATCTTGTAGTACGTTGTGGTCCATGCTTGGGCCTATCAGCTACAGATTCTCTTCCTACGAAATCATTCACTACACGATTAATAGTGCGTTTTGTTGGCACGTTGTTTCTCCCAAAAATTCCACGTAACTTTCTCATCGTCACAGTAATCGATGATTGATTTTGATCAAATGTTTTGACGATTAAAACATGTTGGTTTATCGAAATTTGCCACGTCTCTAATTTACGACTGCCAAATATGAACTGTCAAGACTAATGTTTACCAAAAAATAATTTAAAACTGACTGGATTTTTAAGAGGTCCTGATTTAAGCCACAAAGCATCCGCGGCATTAAGTCTTATTTTTGAAGAATTCAGAAATCAGCAGGAAAAATATCTATACTAAACCACACAAGTTCTAACAAGTGGCAACGCATCAACGGAAAGTAAATGTTTGGTTGAGATTGTGGGCCGGTTCGTCGATTTCACCTTCCGAAACTTTTTGAAAGTGATGACAATAGAAGGTTTAACCGATCGATGTTAACGAGGTCATTTTTGAATTGTATAAAAACGACATGTCCTTCCAACATGACAGACGATGTGGCACATAGATGATGTCACAAAGGACATTCCAGCAGTGATGAATAGCAATCAATTTCAACCGAAGTTAGGCAGTTTCACCCTGTTATACTTTTTTCGGTTTTTACTAATTGTCCTCAAAATCGATGTAACCCTTGTCATTCTCAAATCCAGAAGCATCGGCAAATCCAGGCATATTTCCGCCTAAAAAGTGTACATTTTAAAAAGAGGTTCCACTTCTGAGGTCCATGTGCAGGAGATGGAGACACGGCAATTAAATTAAATAGATTTTCACAGACATCATTCCAGTGCAGAAATAGAGTGATTGATTTAAACAATTTCGTTTATAAAATATTCCAATTCAATGCCTAAAATTGAAGAAAATCCCATTTAATGCTCATGACATTTAATTCGCCGATGACATCTCTTGTAGTTTGATTCTTTTTATTCCCACGGTAGTGATCGAGAAGATGTGTTAGTAAAAACAAACATTCGACATTTTTCTACCCAGCAAATTCGATCAAAATAAGTTTAAACACCCGAGAACACGTGAATGTTTTCAAAATAGAATTCAAGCCCGAGGCCAGTATTTTTGTATATTTATTTATTTATAATTTTCGATACTGCCATCTTCATCGAAGATCATCTTCATAAATTGAGCTAACAATTAATATAACTCTCACTTTACTGCTGAACTGATGTCTTCTTCATCTGACAATCAGCTGATCAACATTTACCAAATAGGTCGAATAAAAAACAAACAAAAAACAAAGGTTTTCAATTTATTTATACAGCATTTATAACGCGTGATCCATTTCGGGGTTCCCTACTTTTTTAAAGAAAAAAACACAGAAAATTCAAATTGAATGGGGAATGTTTTTTTATCATTTGAAAGAACATTTATTGGCATTTATTTTTTAAAGATTATGTCTATCAAATGTTGGCCGCTACGCTACGTCTCAGATGGGCCAGCCGTTGAGTCCAATTTTCGATGACTCGTTCGAGCATTTCGACTGGTAACTGGCGAACGACACGCGCGATGTTTTGCTCCAAGGCCTTAATCGAAGCGGGTTTGTCCGCATAAACTTTAGACTTTACATATCCCCACAGGAAAAAGTCACACGATCGTGAAATTATCCACTCACCGAAGTGTTCTCTCAATAAATCCATTAATTGATGCGATGTGTGGGAAAGGGCGCCGTCTTGTAGAAACCAAATGTCGCCGAGATCACGAGCTTCAATTTCAGGTATCAAATAGTCGGTTATCATGGCACGGTAACGGTCGCCATTGACGGTTGCGTTCTCACCGGCATTATTTTTGAAGAAATATAGACCGATGATTCCACAGGCCCAAAAACCACACCAAACCGTTGTTTTTTTCTAGATAAAGTGGCAGCTCCTGAACATCTTCTGGTTGCTCTCCGTCCCAAATGCGGCAAATTTGCTTGTTTACATACCCATTGAGCCAGAAATGGGCCTAATCGCTGGACAAAATTTGGCTCGAAAACGTCGGATCTTCTTGGAACTTTTCAAGAGCCCATATAGCGAAGCTATGTCGCTTGGGAACGTCGGGCGGCTTCAGTTCTTGCACAAGCTGTATTTTGTACTTGCTGCGAATGGCGCCGAATCAACTCTCCACGGTCTTGGTGTACACTCTCAGCTACGGCCGTAACATTTTCTTCACTGCGTGCTGGACGTAGTCTATTCGGTCGAATATTATCCAATAATGAATGCTGGGTCTCAAGATGGGTAATGCTGTTGCGAGTAGTACACGCAGAGAAAAGATATGGTTTCTATATGGTCACGAAAACAATAGTATGTTCTCAGCAGTAAAAGTTTGGTCGTCACAACCATAGTATTGTCTTTTGAATTTCATTTTGACAATAATATGTTTGCGGCAATATTAATATTGTTAAAATGTAACAATAGTATGGTTGCCAAATTTAAAAATGAAAATAGGGTTGTAGCAACAATATAAATATGGTTGGTGGGACAAAAGTATTGTTTTTTCATGGGTTTTATGTTAACAACAACATTATTACGGCAAACATACCGACAAAACCTTAATTTTTTTAATTTGACAATGTTATTTTTATGATTCTTACGCAATAATAGCAATAAAAATTAAATTTTTTCAAATAAACTACGGATTAGTATAACTAAAATATTTTTAATTAATGAATTTTTTTACTGTTAAATAAATCACTCCTATTGTTACAAAACTTACTTAATAAAATTCTTTATTGTTGAATAACAACGTATTCCAGTCTTTACAAACAATTTTGGGGTTACTATACTATGGTTATGAGGATCATAATATGATTGTGGGGATCATAGTATGGTTGATTATGAATAATAATATGGTTGTGGGGATCATAGTATGGTTATGTGTGAATGATTCTATTGTTGTGAGGACCATAATATTGTTATGGGGATCATAGTATGGAAGTGTGTGAACAATACTATTGTTGTGATGATCATAATATTGTTGTGCCACAACCATATAACCAACAATAGTATGGTGCTCTTCGAATATTGTTACCCCAACCATACCTTTTTCTGCGTGTACGCTCAGTAGGCCAATTATGTTGACCATTAGTTGAACGAAGTGCACGAAACACATTCCTCACAGAACGTGAATTTTCGGTATAAAGTTGAACGATTTGTAAACGTTGTTTAGGCGTAAGTCTTTCCATGATGAAATGACAAACAATAATAAACAATAAGGACATGACAGCATGACACGACTCACACGTGATCTGTCAAAAAAAGGCTATTAAAAAAAGTATCTCTACTTGGATTACCCATTATAAAGCCCAAATAAAATTATTTTTTCTCTCAAACGGAGTTAATCGGTTTTGTTAAACAACCACTCGAAGTTATTTCGCTGAGCGGCGAATCCAGTTTTCGAATAACTTAATTCATGTAGTACAGTCTACAACCACACGTCGTGTGAGGTTTGTGTCTCCGGTTGTTGGCTCTAGCGGGTACTAGCTACAGTATACACTTTTATTTTAGGCCGCTTGGGCGATTAGTGTGGACACAAACATAATTATTTATTCAGTCGAAACTGCAAGCCGAGACAAAAACGATGGTGTTTAAAATATGGAAAAGTGGCCTAAATTCCTCACTAAAGAGTACAAAAATATCCCTGTTGTGCCAAATGTTTAGATTTTGTAACCAGAGGACAATTCGAAAGTTCGACAAGGCCGAAGCTTTTTTACCCACCATCATGCGTTGCTTTTCAGTACGACAGTATGGAATATGGTTGTTACTGAAGTAGTTTCAGTTGAAATAAATAAACAGAAACCGATTTTGGGATTCATATGGCCTATAGGGTTCTCACAAACGATGTAAAATTTTTAAGATAAGTAAATACGTAGTTGGGGTTTTTAGGACAAATCATTGTTTTTGAGAGCCCATATGTCCATGTTAAATGAGACCGGTATTCGGACTCGCAAAATCCGTAAAGCGAGATGCAAATGCATCCAAATCTAAAAAAGAATCTATATACAATAGAATTCGCATGAAAGTGGTGTTTTTAAGCCAATGCTTTACATAACCTACTTTTCGGGACCCTGTGAACCATTGGCCTACAATTCAGCCAAATCCTAAAATAATTCCACATTCAGATTTGTGTGGAAATTTTAAAACGTTTGAGTGTTCATATATCTTTGTAGAATAGAGTAGAGTTTTGAACCTCAAAACTAATTCACTGTTACTGAGTACCCTTATATCCATGTACCCCAAGTGCCCAACATTTAGTTGGGTCGAAGAATTAATGTTATTTGTGCCGATATTATACTCGTTTTGTTATTTAATGCATACCTATATATCCATAGTATAAGTGGTCCAAGTTCTGGGCTCCTTTTGAACTACATTTTTGGATGTGAGTGTCTCAGTATTTCTGGATATTGATATATCCTGAAACAAAAGGGGACAAATTTTGGAGCACATTTCAGTCAAATCGTAAAATTAAATTGTGAGGAAATTGCATTGCTTATGGGTGTTTGGAAAGCAACCATAGACCCATAGGCTATGGCCTGATATTAAGTCAAATCATAGAATTAATGTTGTATAATTAGACTCGCGACAAATTTTCATTGTTATTTAGTTTCCTAGAATTTTTGGGCCCTATGACTGGAGTCGAATTTTATATAGGGTGGATATATACGATATATGTATAAGCACAAATCTTAAGTTTGTATAAAATTTCACTGTTTCTGATGGAAGAATTCAGGCCGCTGGACCTAATTGTCATGCCTTTTTAAGGTTCGTTTATTGAGTAAATGCATACGCCTTGCAAGAGAAGTTAATTTTAAAGATTAAATAGTTAACTGAAAATGTCAACAAAATAACATTTCCAATGCTAGGCTTTTCATTAAGACTTGCTTTCGTTAAACAGCAGGACAAGTAGAATTTTACGAAGATAAATATTTGAGAAGTCGCAAACGGAATGATAAACATAGCGGATATTTAAGCAAACAAGTTTGCACCAGTTTGTTTACCTGATGCGCAGTTTCCATTCAACGCGCCACTGAAGTGTTCGATGTGTTATAGAGTCCATTGTTTTCAATGTGTCATAACTTTAGACTCAGCTAATTCTTCCATGCCGGAAAGCAATCAACCACTCCCCGTGATCAAAAACTTATCTAATTCCATTCCTGAGATATTTTTTCGAATATTTCTTGCGAATCTCGATATTAGTAAGTCCGCGGGCCCGGATGGTATCTCGGCACTTGTCCTATGTAAGTGCTCTTCGACGCTAGCTCGTCCATTACGCAAACTTTTCAACCTTGGTTATCGTACAGGAGTCTTCCCAGCGTGTTGGAAGGTTGCGAACGTCCAGCCGATCCCTAAAAAGGGTGAGGCCAATAATCCTGCGAATTATCGGCCCATTGCGATTTGCTCTGCGCTCTCCAAGGTAATGGAGAGCATGGTCAACCACCATCTTGTGGCGTATCTGGAGTCCAACAACCTACTTAATGATCGGCAGTATGGCTTCCGGAGAAATCGCTCTTCGGGAGACCTGGTGACTATCCTATCGGAGCGTTGGAGTCGGTCCATCCACCACTTTGGTGAGAGCAAGGTCGTGGCTCTGGATATCTCCAAGGCCTTTGACAGAGTCTGTCACGGTGCTCTCGTATCAAAGCCGATCGCATTTGGTGTCGGTAATACTTTTGCTCGATTTATATCGAGCTTTCTTAGAGATCGCACTATAAGAGTTGTTGTAGATGGGTTCCCATCCGACAAACATAGGTTGACCGCAGGTGTACCACAGGGCTCTGTCCTTTTTCCATCTTTATTTCTTATTTTTATTGACGATCTATTGGGTCAGACCGTGAATCCAATCTACTCTTTCGCAGATGATAGTAGCCTCTGTCATTCGTATTCATTCGACCGTAGGCCGAGTCTTCAAGATATTGAGGACCAAAGGCGAATTATGGATGAGACACTTGGCCGGGATTTACAGGCCGTTTCCTAATGGGGTCAAGTGAATAAAGTAGATTTTAATGCGCGTAAGACACAATGCTCGTTGGGCGAGGCATGTATTCGAAGTGTCGAAAGAAGCACTCAAGTGTATAGGCTTTCTGAAGCTGCGCAAGAAATATTTCACTCCTTCTGATCTCTTCGATATCTATACAACCTACATCCGAACAAAGATGGAATACAACTACCATATATGGGCAGGTACTCCAAAATCATCCTTGGAGCTACTTGATCGTGTTCAAAGGAGGGCGATGGTGTTGATAGGTGACAGTAGGGTATCCAACTCTATTGTTCCTCTTGAGCATCGTCGGAATGTGGGTTGTGTGTCGCTATTCTATCGTTACTTGTGTGTTCTTCAGACACTCGTCGTCTTATTCCTGACGTGAGGATTTTCGGCAGGGATACACGACTTTCCAGGAATTCACACCCATTTGTTATCGAATCGCCGGTTGACCGCACTATACACTACAGATTAAATTCGTTTTTCGCCCGTACTGTCCGTATGTGGAATCGACTTCCGGCGAATGTATTTCCCACCAACTGCGACATCCAGAAATTCAAGTCAAATGTCAACAAACATTACTCCCTCTTTCCCCCTTGAACTCCCTTACTTCCCACTCACCAACGCAATGCATCGCATGTAAAGGGGAAAACCCCTGAGTGTTGGTCAAAAAAAAAATATATTGACGCGGTAAAATGGGTTTGAAAGGTAACCACTAGGGGATTAACGATATATTTAAAAAGAATTATTTTATGCGAAAAAAGAAATCTATATCTGGGTGATTCTGAGATTACGGGCCAATTTCGACATCATTTTTGGCATTCGATTTATTTGCAGAATTTAATATTTAATTCAGAAAGATGTCTAAGTTTTAGCAATGACTAGTCATTTTTAAAAGGTACACACCAAAATTTTAACAAATTAAAAAAAAAAACAATTTAATAAAAAAAACGGGGAATGACCAACTTAGGTGTGAACGTTCGTAAGGAGTGACAAAACACGACTTACTTAATTTTAATAAGACTGTTGACGAAAAAACTATTAGATGTGTACCCACTTTATGTAATGTTCAATCATATTTGAGTGCTTGCAATCAAGATTGGTTTAGAAATTTGAATTTCAGCGAATATTTGAGTTTACAGGGGAATGATGTGTATTTTCAGGGAGAGTAAATAAACATCTATTAAAATATAAATTGAATAAAAATTATAATCATTAATAGCAACAAAATTGTTTTTTTACCATGGACTGGTTTTATATAATAAATAATTAATATTTTTAAAAAAGTTTTTTCGTTTTTTGTTATTTATTCGGTCTTTTATCATTATTATGACTTGAGCAGTTTTTTATTCTGGTTCGAGACCTTTATGTTGTTTCTTTTTCAGAATCAACTTAATAAGAATAAGAAAAAATTGAGAAAATTTCAATTGAAAGTCGTGTTAGGGACAATGATATTTGAATACTTTGGTAGAAAATTTTTGAAGAACAAGTAGTTTTTTTTAAAAACAATTTAAAAGACTTTAAAGGTCCTATAAAGATTTATTGTATAGTAAATAATAAAGTATAATATATTTTATTTTTCCCGCTTGAAACAACCAAGGACAGCAAAGTGGCCCATAATCTCAGAATCAACCATATAATTTTTAGTGCCTAAAAATTAATATTTAAGATTTGTTTTTTTTTTTAAATAAAATGCGGGTCCTTTATTTGAACCAAGTTATGCCATCTCAAGTGTTAAGTTTCAACTTTTTCTAAAATATTTTTGATTGGTGTCTACTTCCAAAAAAACTGATTCATCCGATTTTTTCTTATTGTGTATTTATTATAAATTTCTTTTTGCAATATAAAGTTAATAAAGTGAACTAGTTTTGGGCACAAAAAAATTAGATATCCTAAAATGTAGTTTTAAAAATATGTTTTTTTTATAAATTTTGTTAGCAAAAAAATAAAATGATTTTATTAAAAAAATGTATAATTAATCCCTAAGATATTACCTTTTCAATACTTCTTCTTGCGTTAAATTCTCTTAACTAAGACCGAAGTTATGAAATTTAAAAACAATTGGCTCTATAACGCATGCAAAACTTCAGACACGCATCGCAATGTAGTGTCGCATGAGTCCCCATCTAGCGCCCAAAGGATGTGTTAAGTGCTGCTCGTTAGCTTTGCACAAGTCTTCCTTCGCTAATGAGATACGCGCTGCGCAAATGGAGATGGAGAAACCGGAGGTTGTTTCCTGTCCCCTTTTGATGTTTTCACCAACAGATACACACACACATAAACACACAATTTAACGGTACTTAAAAGTGTGAAATGTATTTATAAAATGAACGAGTGGTGAAATGAAAAGGCGGCAAGGAGTCTGGGACAATTGAGGGGAACTTGTGATGGAAATTGTGATTAATGGATTGTTGAGATTTTCTGACGGCCGTACAAATGCGGCGTAGAAAATTATTATCTAGGGGCAGCAAAGTCTCAGAGGTCAGGCATGTGAAGTACATGCAAGCACTTCCATATGTGCATATTTAGGCATAAGGTCTCATCGATAGGGTGACGGATTTGGATGGCATGGGAATAAAAAATGGTTAAGTGATAAATATTGGAAATGCGCTAACCTTTCGGCGAAGCATGAACATCAATACTTTAAAGTCAAAATCATTTATCCTTTTTATATGAAAATTGAGATTTTTGGTGTTGAACATTCTATCGAAAACGTTATTTCGCCAAATACTGACTTTTCGTAACGAATAAAATTTTACTCAAAAAACAGTTTAAATCAACCCTTCGATAATCTATATTCTTGGAGTATGACGGTCTATCATTAGGTTCGCTGATACAATGTTTTAGCAAGGACCTGGTCTAAAAGTGTTCAGTTTTCTTTTCAACAATTTCTGCATAGCTTTATGAGAAAGGTCGTCGCGGGCCCGAAATCGCGATAAAAGTAGTTTGCAGACACGAAAGTCAATGTCACTTTGCTTTGTTGTAAAAAACTTGTCTTCTATTAAAATGGAGATGCAAGAGGTCTCGTGTCGGTTAATCCCTGTACAATATAGTAGTAACGTTGATTACTTTGACACCGCAAGTATGAAACCACATGACAGTTGGACCACCTGGAGTAAAATAACAGATTGATGTGTATTCCTTTGTTTGGTTAAATGTCCCAACAGAACTCACACTTTTCATACTCGACTAATTTTTAGTAGATTGCGAACCCGTTTGGATAAGTTACATAAAAATTGAGTGTTTCAAAAGGTTCAAAACTCTCTCTCCCTCTCTTTTTTTTGTAAGTCTGAGAATGGAGAGTTTCAAAATGAAAGTCGCAAACAAAATTCACGGGGTTGTTGGAGGAGTCTGAAATCTAGACTTATATTTTTGGAGTATTATGGTATACCTAGACAAAAGGTTCAAAACTCTCTCTGCCTCTCTTTTTTTTGTATGTCTGCCAACGGAGTTTTTCAAGATGAAATTCGCAGACGCAATTCACGGGGTTGTGGGGTCAAGGCTAATATTTATTGATTATTATGATTACCTAGTCTGGTAATCATAATACCGAGTCTGGAGTCTACAATAATATTTTTTGATTATTGTGGTATACCTAGACAAAAGGTTCAAAACTCTCTCTCCCTCTCGATCTCTCTCTTTGTAAGTCAGACGACGGAGTGTTTCAAATGAAATTCGCAGACGAAATTCACGCGGTTGTTTGAGGACTCTAGACTAATATTTTTGGATTATTATAATATACCTACACAAACTCTCTCTCCCCCTCTCTCTCTTAGGGGCTGTTAGAGGAGTCTGGAGTCTAGACTAATATTTTTTGATATTCACTATTTCATTCCGTTCGCGACAACTCGAAATACTGGTCTGAGACCCATAAAGTGCATATATATACTCTGATTCGTCGAAAAAGTCTAAGCTGGCCAAGCCATGTGCGTCTGTCTGTCTGGAGAAATCAAACTAAGGGTCGCATTATTGCAGCTGAATGATTGAAACTTTGCAGAAACATGTGTTTATTTTATGTGTTCGGTCATGAAGTAAAACTTTTTCGCTTAACAAGGACTGGTTCAACCTCTGGAAAAATCAACTATCCTTAACTTAAAAACGAAATATCTTATGAAATATGAACAACAAATGCAATTGCAATGGATTGAAACACATCTCGGAGGAAAAATGGGCGGTGTCACTCTCCTTTAAAAAATCGCATTAATGGCATAACTAATGGATAGCTATAAAATTGTAACAGAATAAAATCAAAGACATGGAAATAAATATAGACAATGCTATGGTAAAATTTCATAAGGGGCGTGGCACCGTCCATTTAACCCTGAACTTTAAAAGACAATATCTCATGAACTAATAGAGACATGACGATAACACTTAGAACATATGATGTTGGCGTGGATCGCAACACACCCTGGAAAAAATTCGGCGGTGCCAAAGCCAAATTACATTTGCGGCCGGAGTCATAGACATAGTTGTAGAATGTTAACAGAATGAAATCGGAGACAATTCAAATATATACTACGAGTATGTTATGTAAAAAAGGCGCTTGGCACCACCCATACAACCCTTAACTTTAAACGTCTACATCTCGTGAACCAATACCGATATGACAATAGAAGATCGCACAAATATATGATGTTGGTATTATATGCGCGTCTTATGAAAGTGATGGTACACCAAAGATACACGTATTTAAATCTTAAAAATGGCTCTCCTGAACGAAACTGGTTTTTACCCTTAGGTCCCTTTCTATTTTGCGCGCCACATATGCATTTTAATCACATTTTCTTATTATAAACCTTTAAGATGTTACTTTTTGTTTACATATTACTGTTTTTTTCGAAAATGTAAACATTTGTGGCTTCAACTTCTGAATTGATTGCTCGATATTCGCCTTAAGGGCCTGAAACATTTATGGATTGTTCGCATAACTTCGATCCGCCACGGTACTCCACACGAATTTGTAAGGCGCCAAACCGCTGTGTGGCGTAGCGCTGTGCGTCTGTAGCACTGACCGTTTACCAGCATTATTTTCGAGGAAAAATATGCCAATAATGCCACCTTAAAAAACATCATTGGTTTCGCGACGAGTGGAATTTCTGATAGCAGTCGAGATGTAGATGCGTTTTATAAAAAAAAATATTTTTCAACCAAATCTATGTAAATTTCGAGGTGTCGATAACGAAGCAGAACGTCGTATGCCTCGAATTGACACAATTGGACCTTGTAAGCAAATAATGCGAGGCTGGTGCTTGAAATATTGAGATCGATGTTTTTCAAACTGAAACGCACACACTCGGCTGATGCAGTTAGTCCCCAATAACACGAGGCAACTTTACTTGCCGCACTTCTCAGTTTGTAGGAGAGTACGTCTGGAAAGGAAAAAACTTGCCCGTACTGTCAATTCTTTTTGTGTTTTTCGTAGTGTGAAGTTGGTTGCAGATTATTTTAGTATATTTTCACACAAAAATCAGAAAGAATAGATCACGGAATGTCAGAAAAGGCCATTATGAAACCAAAAATTGCCGAAACCGAATTGCCTTGTATAAACACAGGAGGCAAGTCCAAAAGGAAATCATAAAAAAAGACAAAAGAAAAGTTGCCTTGTGTAAATGGGGACTTACATTCAGTGCGCGCTGTACGGCAACGGGAAACCGAAGTGTTGCCCACTAACATACCATTCTCACGAACTTTTTGCACATCTTGTTTACATTGACTTTGAAAATAAGTTAGCGTTACTTTTGAAGTAAAAATATTGAATGTCAAGATAACGAGAAGGAAATAGCTAAGACACTGTCCAAATATAATGTGAATCAAAATGAAACTACTGGTTTGACCGACCACCTTTAGACACATCAGTGTTTCGGAGTCGGCAGCATGTAATGGGTCACTGGCAGAAGTTTTTCCTCCGACACTCACAGGGAATGGTAGAAGGCACACTCACGAAATTCCATGGCTACTCCCATTCCCTTCTCGATTCAATTTCCCATCAACGAATCATGTTCGTAGGTATACTCGTATGTCTTTTCCATAATAACAACATCTATGAAATGTTTCATACAATTGCGTCTTAAAACTTCACTGACATTTGACAGCATATGAACGTTTCCGTTCTCTTTCAAACGAATCCCCTTTGTTTTTCTTTTCTTTATCCCCTTCCACAATCTCCAAATTAAATTTTACGTTTCTTTTTTTCTTCACTTCACTCCCAAAATCTCTACCACAAAAAATTACCTTGAATTGACTTTCAAAACACATTTCCCATGTGTTGCCAACGCCCAAACACACAGAAACCCTCCCCCGTTTCTCCGTAGCATGCGAGTACACACGTCAATACAAACACCTACCACCACTCTCATTGGCCGTCGTATACCGTTGTCGTTGCTGTTCGTCTCACTTCGGGTAAGCAACGAACGAACGGACCAACCGCAACCGGGCATCGCATCGTTTTTGTAGAAAAACAACTTTTTCACCACCTCAGGCAGTTGTGGTGGTGGTGTTTTTTTGCCCTCCTTTTAGTTTTTGTTGCTTTCGCTGTGTCTTTTCAAACATGTTTTCGTGTTCTCCGCTGCCCTGGTGAGTGTTATTTCTGGGCGCAAAAGTACAGTACGTTCGTTGAATGTTTAGTTCAGTGCGTTGTTGGCCGTCCGACGAGAACGTTGACTTGCGCTTGGCAGCGTCGATTGGCCTGTTGGCTGTGGGACGGCGGCAATGAATGCTGACGACGACGGCTGACGTCTAGTTGGCTTCTTGTATGTTTTCGGTTTCTCCATTTTTAATTTCTGTATTCCATACGTCTTCTGTGTGCATGGATAAATGGTCGTTCGGCCTGACGATGATTTCTGTTTTGTCGATAACAAAAATGGCTTTAATGAAATGTTTTCTGCTTGCTTGCTTTCTAAAGAAGAAATTGATTTATGAGGGGTATCTGGAAAGAAGCATGTTTTCATTAAACCAACATTAATCAATGTACGTCCTCGTTCTGTTAAAGAAGTCGTTAGCGTGGTGGCGTTGGAGAAGGGTTTGGACTGGGAGACATGTTGTGGTTGGTGGCAGCTTCATTGTCGGTGGGAAAGTTACCTGCTGTGTCGAGTAAAAGAATGACGTAACTTGCATCTGACACTTGAAACGGTCTATATCCCAGCGTTGGACGCCAACATAATCTCTTTGTGGTATACATTTTAGTAAATGAATAGATATAAAAAAATTGATGAGGTTTCTACATAATAATTATGGCAGTAATATAAGTACGACTATTAAAAAGGAATTGAGAACACTAAACGAATTAAGAGCGTAATCTGATACTCGAAAGAAATGTGTGGCTCAGGGACATTTAATGAACATTGAAAATTTGTGTTTAATGGGAAGACTAAAGGACATTTCCTGTATAAGTTTTGACTGCGGCTAAGGTTCGATTTTCATTATCGGCGGTAAGTAGAAAACTTTAAGGACGATTTCGGACTGAAGAGAACTACTCGTAGGTACTAGACTCCATTTGTATAAATATAAAACTAACAATTATTAAATTTTTTGCCAGGGAAGTAATAGTTATCGAACAGATTTTATAAAATATACATATTCATATAAAAAGAATCGTACATTGATTAAAATAAGAATCATTTCATAAACAAAATCATTTCATTAAAAATTTCGGTTTAAATAATATATAATATATAGCTTAGTATGTATAGCTTAGTATGTGTTGAGGCGAATTGCTACATGGTCAAAGGTGTAATATCATGTCGACCTGCTAATATTTTATCAAAAAATATGTAGTCGAAAAAGGTTTACATTAATTTTTACTTTCTATTTGACAAACGTTAGGGCGAGTATTTTGCATATCAATGTTAAGAATCGCTTAAAGTCTCTGCGTAATTATGATATTTAATAGGTTCACATTTAAATGTTATCTAGATATAAAATTTACGCGCATAACTGGTTAAGCCTTTACCCTACCCATGACAAAGTTTTGTAACAGATTCAAAAAAAAACACAGATGCAAATCGAGGTTATGACCATAGCATTTGAATACATTTGCACCGATAGAGTCCACATGTCGTACTTATTCTACCAAGGGGAATTCATTATCATCTCAACTCACAGTGTGCATGTCTTCCAAAAATCTTCCATCAATATCATCACATCATCATTAAAATAAAGACTTTTAGCTGAAAATTAAATATTGTGAAGTTAATACCCATTCGATAAACAAGTGCGATTTAATTTGGAGATCTGAAGCAGCTGTAATAAAAATGCTTCTAACTTAATTGTGGATAATTATCGCGCACTTTTTAAAAAAATATAGCTTTTGTAAAAAATTGTGTTTGTAATTATGATTTATGAGCTCCATAACCTCTAATTGATCCAGGCCAGTTCAATAAAGGATTGACATATAAGCGCTTTGGTCCTCCAGTTTTCAATACTAAGAATTCTCGCACTTGGACCTCCGTGCCTGCGTTTGAACTGCCAAGTCAGTGCAATTGTTGTAGTTTAATGCGCTTAACTACATTTATGTCGGGATACAGCTCGCCCACCTCGACGTTGCAATTAACGCCCGAAAGGTTATTGTCTTTACTTGGTCGGGGCACTTCTTAGCAGTTCCTAGGTTAACTTTGATCACGCCTCCTATTATTAACAGAAAAATTGTAAACTACTCTAATTATTTATTTTTAAACTCGTTCTGTCCTCTCGTCACTGTTTTCTGCATAGACAAGGACGATATATCCCTTGATGTAAATTGCGTACTTCTTGTTAATCCTTGAATTCTCTAGAATCAGCAATCATGGGTTAAAGAAGCTGCGAAGATTTCTACGATTGATTGTCGGTATAATTTCACACTGATACGATTATATCAGATCGTTGAGTTTGGACTTCAATCTTTTACGCTGTACTATCAGTAGCTTATGTGAGTGCGCGTTAGTTAGTGCATACGGTCTTGTCTTCCTTTTTGTGAATTGGAGGTTCCAAACTTGGGGCATGTATTTTATTTTCCAGTTAGTTGTTGCATGCACCTTATCATGAAGATCGCAAAATTTACAGAAAATTGCCTTTTGTTTCGCAAATGCCGCTGGAAACCGATTTATTATTCGATATTTTGAATTGCGATTTGAATCCGTTTCTTTTTCTTAAATATGCTGCTGATAAAAATCTATGATGTGCTAATAATTCCGAAACGATCTAGACCATTAACACAATGCAGGAATATTTGTTCTTTCAAAAAAGATACTGTTTCGAAAATGTCGGAACATCAACAATTCTTAAAGCTAAAACTTTCTCCTTTCGAGAAAAAGATTAATACCTTTCATTCTTAATGCTAAAACCAACTACTTTTCGAAAAAGAGATTATTTGCTTATGTTTTCAGCAAAAACTTCTCAATAGAAAGCATTATTCGAACCGATTTCAACCAGTGGATCCCAACCCGTGAGTACAAGTCCCGTCTTGCACAATTTCCTGCCTTAAAAAATTTCCATATGGAATGTGACTAAAATAAACGACAAATGCCTTTTACTTATTGATTATTATTTAAGATCATTTTACTCTAATTCGTTTAGAAAATCCGCCGTAGTGTGCACGACTGTCATACAAGTAAACCCAGGTTAACTCCGGATTTCCACCTCAGGCATGTAAAACCTTCTCTTAAATATGCAAATGCAAAGGGGCGAAATGGCAGCAGTTTACAAATTTTCGGATTGGTGATCGCAGGGTTTTTGCGCTTGTTGGAAAGGTCTTTAAGAGACCTTTCAGAATTATTAAAAAAAAGTGAAATCGTCGAGATACGGAGCTTTAAAAAAACATATGAACGTTCACATAACCCCAATTTTCTCATCCAGATGGCAGATAACTTGTTTTTTTTTCTCTTAATGGACATTTTACCCTAGTACCCTCCGACCACCAATTCGAAAATGTTCAAATAGCTGCGATTTCGCCCCTTGAATTTTCAGCCATGGTCGTAAATGGACATATTTTCATGAAATGAGCCAAGGTGAAATTTGTCCAGTCGTGAAAGAATATTATTTATAAACGTTTGAAAAAAATGTTGACTCAAATTTGAAGTTTGACCTCTGAAAACACCATGAAGGGTCATAGCTAGGTCAAAGATTGTGTGAGAGAAAAATGTTTGCCTGTATATTTGCAACACAAATGCTCAAGGTGTATTTTCCGAAAGTCGTCTGGCTTACGAGTTATAGCTCATCAAAGCTGGTAACTAGTTTTACTCCATTTTTAGGGCTAAAAGTCATGACGGACTGACCGGTTTCCATCCGATTGAAAAGTTTTTTACACGGATATTATTTTTGATGGCCAATATACTAGAAAACGAGCGGGGAGTGGAAAGAATAACACTTTTCCATTTTTCTATGTATTTCATGGGCGCTCTACTGTATAGTAGGTCCCGGGCAGTGAGTATAATAAAAATGTCGAGCACATAGCTTACTGTATGAGAGAAGTTTTTTTTGTTTCTTAATGTGATGTTAAGGAACTTACATATGTAGTCCAGAAAATCACTCAAGGTTCGAAATTCGGTTCGAGAATGACGGCAGCAAAAATGGAAACTTTACTTAAAATTAATAATTTACACCAAAAAAATTATAACATTCATGATGTCAGAAGTAGGTTTTTCGAGACCTTCAGGTTTGTCATATTTAACGTTTAATGCTCCTTGAAATTTTATGATCATCGTTAAACTATGCGAAGCGTACAAATGAAAAATGTTCTTTTTAAGCACAGAAACGAAACAAATGCAATGTGTCAGCAAAAACAACATAAAGAAACTATTTTAATGAACCTGCCAGTGCCAGGCGAGCAGCCAAGTGCTGATGTTGTTCGAAAAACGCTTTAATGAAATGAAAAACCATTAGGAAAGTCATAATAATAAACAAAAAACGTGTGGTTTCAACACTTACACACACACACTTCGGAGAAATCCACAAATAAAACAACAAAGTATTACAAAATATTTAAAACAACAAAAAAAACCTACATAAATAAACAACAAAAAACGAAGGAGGCACTCGGTACTTGAGCGTTCACATCGACGTCATCTTCATCAGCAGCAGGCGAAACCGACAGCAGCATGCAACGACATTCGACATTGAAAGCCATAGCGAGTCGAGTCGAGAACAACACAATTTCGTCCAGATGTGGTGTTAGAATGACACACCGCCCGCCACCACACAACACTCCATTTCAATTCACACATCATCATTATCATCATTATAAAGTAATAAATAAATAAACAAATGACGTACAACATAAACGAATGACAGCAGCGAGTCGAGTGTTGCAAAGGCAGTTCGCCGATAAAGACTATGATTTGCTAAAAACAAAAGCGATAAAAAATTCTAATAAACTTTCAGCGATAGAGAAAGATTACGCTTTTGTTTCATTAATTCCGCACCATTTTTTATTGAAGAACTGCTGAAAACAGAGGTTGTTTGAAGAGTGCCACGTGTGCAATTTGGCAACGCAGTAATTTTTCACACACACACATCTAAACACAAGTCTCGTGTTGTTGGTGGTGCTGCTGAATTTGAGTGTAATTTGTGACCTTTTTCGTGCGGTAAATAAACGAGCGAAAGTTTAACGGAGAGCAAATGAGCTTCAATCAAACGTCCAATGAATACGAGAATTGTTCTCTCTCATTGTACGCATACACGTACACAGTGTTGCCGCAGCAGCTTAGGCGCCCCACCACAGCAGCAGCGAATTACGGCGAAGTTTATATTCCAGAGCGCAAGAGAGTTGCCAAAACAGGGAGAGAGAGCGACAGTACAGAGGCGCTCTTAAAAATGGTAAAATACAAAATGTATGCCAATGCCTGAGTGTGTGTGTGATGTTGATTCTCCTTACTAAGTATGTGTTTGTATAAGTGCTTTGGATTTTATTTTGCGCTCATTGCGCGCAAATTACGTACTCGTACAAGCTTTTGACAATACGAAATTCGGCAACAGCGCCGCTGTAGTTAGTTTTAGGTAATTCAAGTCCGTCAGCCAAATAGTTATGGTTGGATGTTTGCCGACACACATACTACACTACATATATGTAAATACATATGTATGAATACCGAAATAAAACAACACAAATTACAATGATGAAAAACAACGGCACGGAAAGACGCGAGCGAAACAACAGAATAATAAAAAAGAAGAAGGAGAAGAAGACCATTCGCCAAACTATTTCAGCGAAATACAAAAGAACGCCAGGCAGCTATTGTGTCTAGAATTACAAAAGTAAATTGATTTAAAAAGAAAAAAAGTAGAAGAAACTTTAAAACTTGGTCATAAAATCATTAAGACTCTTCAAAGACTCAAGTGCATAAGTCTGTGCTTCGAAGATCAGAAGAGGACGCAAATGAAGTCAATTCTGCAATTCTACGGTTAAATGGATTTTCGCGTATTGGCGCAATGAAGCAAAGCTTACGGCAATTCAACCAACAACCTTTTTGCGAATTCCTTCACTTGCTTTAGTTCATTTTGTTTTGATGTTCGCTTGTTTCTCCTCTTAACAAATTTACAATGAGTTGCTAATTAAACAGCAAAAAGAACAGCATTCATACACAGTAAGGGGCAAAAGACTACGAGCAAACAATTTCACACGGGCTGATATTTGCGGAGAATTGCTAGAGGAAATGAAATAAACTTTTATCTTTTCAAAACGTTTTTTATGTTCTTCCTTAAGTTAATGCGCCTGACAGTTCTTTTTTGAACCAAATTTACTATAAAATATTGCATAAATCTTATTAAATTTGTTGAAATATGTACAGGGTGGGCCACATGTAACCATGGGGTTAAAAACTTTAATAACTTTTTCGATTATTGATTTTTTTATTTTTTTCTCAGATTATATACGGTGATCCATCTAGAGGTAATTTTTCAGAACAAAAAATATAAAAATTCAAATCCAGTGTGGAGGGATTGTCTCGGGCATGTTCACATACTTATACTCGCTCCTTCAAATAACCCCAAAGAATATAGTCGGGCGCTGACAAATCTGGCTGTCGAGCTGGCCAAATAATTTCCAAATTTCTGGAAATTATTCGCTTTCTAAAAATTTGACTTAAAAGTGCCACTGTCTTAAAAGTGACTTAAAATTGCCATTGTCTTGGGCAGTGGCTCCGTCCTGCTGAAACCACACCTCAGGTCAGTTTTCAAGAGCAGGACGTAAATAATGTTGTATCATAAACCGATACCGCTCTCCATTTACGGTTACAGCACTTCTATCTTCATTCTCGAAGAAGTAAAGCCCAATGATATTGGCAGATGTGATCCCACCCTAACTGTACACCTCATGGGCTGCAATTGGCGTTGATGAATGGCTGTTGAATTTTCAGAACCCCAGAACCTACAGTTTCCTTATTAACAATGCCAAATGAAAATGAGCTTCATCGCTCATAATCAAATTTCCAATAAAGTAGATTTCTAGCCAACTGTCGAAATCTAACTGCAAAATTTAGACGTTGCGGATGATCTGCGGGGGGTTAATTCTTGCACCTTATATGGATATAACAGTAAATCTTTTTTAAAAATGCGCCGTAGTGACGTACGAGACATTCCTAGCTGAGCAGAACGCCTTCTGGCAGATGTTTCTGGTGTTTCGTTAACACTTTGCTAAACTCGTTCAATATTTCCCGCAGTGCGAATTAAACGTAGTCTACCGGTTCGAGGCAAATATCTTGATGGCGATCAACTAAGCAACAAATCATTGCTTTAGAGGGCGAAATTCTGACGTTGAAATATCGACGATATGCTTTGCGTTAAAATTATTGATCGCTGATTTAAATAATAAAATTCCATTATTCTGGTTCTTTGTTCAGTTGTGAATCTCTCCATTATTTATTCTCCAGGTGTTATTTATATAATTTGAAAAAAATGTAAATAAACGAAAAAGTTATTAAATATGTAAACCCCATGGTTACCTTTTGGCCCACCCTGTACTTCGTTAAAGCTGCTTATAGATTAGCCGTTCGTCAGTCGTGTCATTTTACATATTTTTATAAAACTTTTTACAGAGTGGGCGATTTAACATTTTAGATGAGAATCAGCTGTAAAATAAAAAGTACTGATAATTTTAAATCTTCTGGTTCTAATGGAAAGGTTGAACTTTGTCATTTAATAACACTGCGCGACAGCCACAATCGGTTTGGGATGAAACCACCGGGGAAAGTTATATCGGTCAAAAAAAGGTCATACGTGTCCCAGCGTTTCGTTGGGTCTCATCTAGGAAGTTAGTAAGTATCGTATAGGGGAATTTGTCACGTTTTTGGCTCTTTTGTTTGACATAACTTGAGAACCACTCGTCCGATTTAGCTGAAATAAATTTAAAAAAAACAAGAATTACAATTCCCTTAATCTGTTCATAAATTATTTTCCTTTACAAGTAATAGTTTCCAAGTTAAAAATAAGCGCATGAAGAAAATTTTTTTTTTTTTTTTATTTTTTTTTTAAATACATTTATTTTCGTTTTCTTATGTGACTTTACGTGAAAGTAATAGGACTTAACACTTTTTACCGTTTTGGATTTTTTATGAATTAAAAAAAAAAAATTTAATTTTTAGGCAAAAATAATTTTTTTTTTTCATACATTTATTTATAATTGCGAAACTGTTGCTTAAGTAGGAAAACGGTTTAAGAACAGATTAGAGGAATTGTAATTCTTAATTTTTCTAAATTTGTTTCAGCTAAATCGGACGAGTGGTTCTCGAGTTATGTCAAACAAAAGAGCCTAAAACGTGACAAATTCCCCTATACGATACTTACTAACTTCAAATCGATATATCTCGATTCCTAGATGAGACCCAGCGAAACGCTGGAACACGTATGACTTTTTTTTACCAATATAACTTTCCCCGGTGGTTTCATTCCAAACCGATCACTGACCCTTACCATTTGTCGCAGAGTGTAATGGAACACAATATTATTTTAATGACTGCCACAACTGACTCGGTAGTACCTCAACCGATCTAAACAATTTTTTAGTATATTTTCGATTGTTTCGGATCGAATCTCCTCAATGGCTACATCGATTTAATGTCTATACCCCTTAATTGTCTCTGGATGTTTTGCATAACATTTATCCTTAATGGCTCCAGACAGAAAATAATACAAAGGGTTAAAATCACAGCTCCTAGAAGGCCAATTTACATACAAATTTTGGCGGATTTTTTTGATTTTTGTTTGATAAAAACATCGACAGTTGCGTTGGTTGGGTGACATATGGCTCCGTCTTGCTTAAACCAAATGTCGTCGTTGTTATTCTCTTGCATTTATGGAAACAAAAATTCGTTAAGCATGGCTCGGTAACGCTCACCGTTGACGTAAACGGCGGCTCCTTGCACATTTTCGATTTAAAAATGGCCCAATGATGCCGCCAGCCTATAGTCTACACCAAAGAGTGACTCGTTTTATATGCATTGGACTCTTAATTGTCACATGAGGGTTCTCTGAACCCCATATGCGGCAATTTTGCTTATTGGCCACCGAAATGAAAATGTGCTGCATCTGAAAACACGATTTTTCGGTACAATTTTTCATCTCCTGTCGAACAATCTTCAGCCCATTCGGCAAAGCGAAACACACATCGGATGGTGTTCCATTATTAAATGACAAAGTTACACCTTTTCAATAAATTTTTAAAGCATTATCAGTACTTTTTTTACGGCCGATTTAAATTTTAAATGGTCCACCCTATATAAAGGGTGGTCCAACTAAAACGCACGGTAATTGTAAATAAAACAAAAAATTTCGGAAAATTATCTAAATATATTTTATTATAATAGAACTATGTATGCGTGAAACAAAATATCGAATAAATGCCCGCCAAGGCTTCGGTGGCATACCTCTAGCCGATGGTCCATATTTTCAATGACGCTGAGACATAATGGAGGTTCAATCACGTTATATGCCGTATTATCTCATCCTTTAGATCTTGAATAGACGTATATTTTTTATTTAAAATATCTTAAAAAAAAGAAGTCAAATGATCGTGGTGGCCAATTAACATCTCCACGACATGGGAAAAAACCCATTGTTTTGTTGGCTGTGTAGCATGTGGCACCATCCTGTTGGAACCAAATTTCGTCTAGGTCCATGTCCTCAACTTCTGTCTACAATAAGTCCGTTATCATCTCGCGATAGCGAACACAACTCACGGTAACTGCTCGGCTGACCTCATTTTCGAAGAAGTACGGCTCGATGACGCCGCTAGCCAATAAACCGCACTAAACCGTCACTCTTTGTGGATATTCAATATTCGCTTGTGGATTTTTATTTGCCCAAATGCGGCAATTCTGCTTTTTAATGAATCCGCTGTCGACACATTTGGTGGACTATGCAAAGTACACGAAATTCCTTTTTATTTGAACATCCCTTTTTTTTAAAAAGCTTTAAGAATCTTAACGCGTTGCTGAAAAGCAAGGTTTCAACCGAAACGCTTGCATTGAGGTTGGACCACTCTCTATTTAGTTTCGAGTCAACCTTTCAAACTAGGCTAAAGGGCGTGTTTGCGATGTCCTCAAATAAAGTGGTATGATTGACCGTGCCGAAGGCCTTGGTAAGGTCAGAAGCCACGAGGACCGTCCAGTCGTTGGGTTTATTCTGGTTAAGGCAGCAATGCCATTACAAATTAGGAAAGGACCTGTCTGGTCATTTGGAAAGAAATTAGCTCAATGATGCCGCCAGGCCATAGTCTTCACTAACTAGTCAATCTTTGTGGCAGCAGTTATGCTTGTTAAAACGTGTAGATTGTGCTTAGCTTAACTGGGCCTCGTTCGAGAAGATGAAAACAGAATCTCCAACCAAAGTTTTCTATATTCAACCGCAAAATAAACCAGGCTGAACCCAATTAGACTTGAGGGCTCTTTTTTGGCTCTAATCGCTACCACTGCTACATTTTCTTCACTTCGCACCAATCTCTGCCTGGTTAAGTGGCTTAAGGTTCGAGAGAGCTCAAACTTTTCCGCGGTATGACGATTCGCCTGTTTACTAATTGGCGATGAAGTGATGCAAAGTCTATGGAATATTTTTTTGTCAGCTCATGGTCTGGATAGATATGGACAGCTTCTGAAATAAAAAAAGTTGGAAGAACTTTCATTACTATCTGATCACGCTTTAAAAAGTTTAGATAGCTTTTTTTAGAAAATTACAAATGATCTTGCTCTAATTAGAGAGTACAAAAGGTACTGAAGCTAAAAGGTTCCTAAGTAGGAGAGGTATCTGATGGAGCATACCCATTTGACTAGTTTCTCTTTTATCCCTCGCGAGCCGTACATGACGGTTGGAAGTTTTTGTAACCCTAGGGGTCAATACACCAGATGATTTTGACTACTTGAGTTATGTAGACTATTTACATAAGATTGGCCATATACATCAAGTCTTTGTTAAACAAATTAGCTGTTAAAATTTGTTCAGTACATGTAAGGGGTCCCAATTTCCAATTGTACTTTTCCAATTCCTTCAAATACAGGGAGGCTGATGAATATTACTACATTAAGGAAATTAAATAACTTTTTTTCAGGGTATGGAATTAACAGTTCCTTCAAATACAGGATGGCTGATGAATATTGCTACATTAAGAAAATTAAATAACTTTTTTTTCAGGGTATGGAATTAATTTTTCATTTATTTATGTTAAAGCTGATTCAATTTTGATTAATATAGCTTAATTAGTTTTGAAAATAATGGAATGGAGCTCGTTATTGCATTTGCGGCATCTTACCAAAAAGTTGTTCATTACTGCTTGCAGAGTTGAGGCAGGAATTGCCGCAATTGTTTCTCGAATGTATTGCTTTAGTTCATTCAAATTTGTTGGTTTTGCTTTGTAGACTTTCTGTTTGCAACAACTCCACAAGAAAAAATCAGGTGCAGTAGGGTCAGGCGACCAGGGGGCCAACAGAATGTGGAGTTTCGGGATATCAGCTTATTGGGAATTTTTCGTCGCAATTCTGTCATAACAGGCCGGGCTATGTGAGACGTTGCACCATCTTGCTGAAACTAAACATAGTTGAAAGAAATTCTCAATCGCGTAATTCTGAATAGAAAAACTCTCTCAACATTTTGAAGCAACGGTGTACAGTAATCGTCCCAGTGTGACCGTTTTCTTCGAAGAAGTAGGGCCCGATAGTGCAGCGTGATGAAACTGCTTACCACACTGTGGCACGAAGTGGATGCAATTCCGTCTCATGGAGCATCTGTGGGTTGAAAGCACTCCATATTGGACAATTTTGTTTGTTTATGTTGCCGCTTATGTCGAAATGGGCCTCGTCAGACATGAAAAGACAGTTTAACATGTTTCCGTCCTCTTCCACCATTTGAAGCATCTTCTGGCAAAATTCCAAGCGAAGCGGGAAGTCTTCTGCGTTTAGTTTGCTGGCCATTTGAATTTTATGTGGGAATAAGTCCAAATCTTTGTGCATAATTGACTGCAATGACTGTCTGCTTATACGGCGGACAAACGGGAATTCCCCTTAAAGTCAACTTAAGAAACTTAAGGACAGACGTACAAGAACGACACGAAATGTATGCTGGATATTTATAAAGAATTCCTTCTAAAATACAAATCCTCAAAGAAAGTGTACAAAATGGATCTTAAATTAAGCCCCTATAAAAGGTCTTCTAGAAAAAGGTTGTGCCAATTTTTGTTAGCATCTCAAATCTCATGTTGTCCAGCATCGGAGGCGAAAGACTTCTAGCAAAAGGCACTATGTGAATCTTTATGGAGCTTCAGTCAGGGCCGGACATGAAATAAGACCAGAATGACATGAACCTAATTTATCAATTGAGTGAATTTTGAACCCTATTATGCCGATCGGAATACTGTTTAAGTGTCCCAGTTATCCATTTTTTTTTAATCTAAAAATCAATTTGCAAAATAAAAAAAATTACCAGATTCATTAAATAGAAAAAAAAGTTACTAATTTTTTTCTTTGGTAGCGGCTTTCATCAGCCAGCCTGTACATCAAGTCCTTATTAAACAAAATTAACAGTTAAAGTTTGTTCAGTACATGTAAGAGGTCCCAATTTCCGATTATATTTTTCCTTCAAATACAATTAGGAAATTATTGAACTGTACGTATATTTTTAGTGCCCACTGTTACCACTAGAGATGAGCGTTATTTTTTTCTTTTTTTTCTTCAGTTTCAAAATATTTGACCGATCTTTGCATCTTGCAACCCACAGCCTGCTGATTTAAGCATCCCAGCGAATGAGAATTTTATTTTTAGTTTCCTATTATGCCCATTAAGTACAAAGGCACTTAACTTACGTACAGACAGCGAGACATAATTTTTGCCGGTTCGTAGGCAAATAATTTGCGTGTTGAACCTCATGATTTGTACAAATTATAATGTACAATGTCATCGCAACACGCGAACCCTCTGAACGTTTGGGCCAAACGAAGAACGTGTACTACGAGTAAGAGCCATAAAAACCCTGTGTACTTTTGTTTGTGTTTTTGTTTGACAAAACGAAAAAGTCTTTATTTTCCTATTGTCGCAGTCGGCTGGCCACAAATGACCACCTTTACGAGTTATGAGAACTTTGAACGGCATGGATGGCTGATAAATAAAATGTCATTAGGCAGAGAGTATAAAGGGGTTTTGCAGTAGGAACGACAGAATTTTGAAAACATTTTGTTTTTTTAATATTTCATTTCTTATGGTTATAGATAAACCCTTTACAAAATTGAAAAAATTATCTTTTCAAAAATCACGAAAAGATTCTTTTTTTGCAGCCCAAGAAATTATTTTCTTAATTTAAATGAAACATTTCCAAGTTTTATAATTATCATAAAATATTTAATAAATCTTATGTAATTTGGTAATTAACTTATGAAACTATTTCATCATCTGAAGAAATCTCTTTTTTGTACAGGTATTTCTAGAGGCAGCTTGTAATTTTTGTACAGGGACTATCAAGATTAGGACGATGTGGCTTTGCAGCAGGGACTGCAGAGAACGCCATGAGACTGATCGTCGTTCGCTTGAAGACTTGCTTCTGCTCTCGCTCTAAATCGCAAGGCCTACTCAAAATCTACTCATGGCAATTACACGACCCTGTATCTGCACAATACATATGTGTACATATGTATGTATCTAGGTAACTCTATATGTATGTATGTATGTCTGTGACATATAATTTCCCTTAAGTGGCTGCAATGACAAAAACAAATGTTTTCTAATTGACTTCAATTAGACTTGCATTGACTTACTCATTTGCCCCTTTCCCAGTGTCTGCCCGTAAATGGGGGTGACTTACAGACATTTTCCGCATTTCCAACAGTTTATCGGGCAGTTGTCAGTAAATGCACAACAATTATAATTTCCACTTTGCGCCATCAGATGTCTACAATCTCATAATGCACGAGCATGCACGGTGCTCGCAGGTTAACACGTTTCAGAATCAGGGAAATACTTGTGAAGGTGGTACATCTCATTTGCAGAACAGACGGGGAACTCTTCTGGAATCGTTGGACGCTACGTTAGAGCTGCAAAACCTAAAGCAACAGATCGTCATTAAACTTAAAAAGTATGTTTGTGAAAATCACGAAATATTTCATAAATACATCTCAAATTCACGACTGCTAAATATGAAATGTCAAGACTAAAGTTTTCCAAAATCAAGGCAAAATAAATTAGTATACCTTCCCGACGGACACCCTGTAAATAACGAAATTTGTTTTATTTTTTCAGCCAAAGAAACTTTTCATAAGGAATATGAAATAAAATCATAAAAATTGCGAAATCGGTTTCATGATAAGAACCTCGAGATTTTTAAAAACTGAATGAAAGACTTTCTTATTTTTTATGAATTTCTTTTGTATTTTTTAGAATATGATTCATAAATCTCACAAGATAGTTTCACATTTTATATGAAATGATACTTATTTTTAATAAAATTGATTCTTTTTTTCAAGACACTTTTTTGCAACTTTAAAGACAATATTTCTTAATAAACATGAAATTCTATCACAAATATTTGTTCATAATTTATATGAAAAATGTTCTCAAAAATATGAAACTCTTTCATGAACTACTTTTTGGTTTGTTTACATTTATTCGGTCCTTTCTGATTTTAATGACTTGCAAAGTTTTATTATTAATTCTAGACCTCTGCTGTTTCTTTCCAGAATCAACGTAAAAAAATTGGTGAAATGTATTGACTATGATTGCGTGGCAGATTGCACAGCTTTCCCAAAGCCCCCAAGGGTTTTCTTCAGCAGATTTTGGCATCTATAACTTCGGCCAATAACAAAAAAAAAAAAAAAAAAAAAAAAAAAAAAACTAATACAATAGTCTCTTTCGAATTAATGAGAATTACTCTTTAGGAATATTCTTCAAACTCTGCGTAAATCAAGCTACAAAGCACAATACTATCTCCATCACATATGTAAAAGCATGTGTCGAAATTTATACGATAAGTACGAATTTTATACGAAAATTTTCCTAGAAAGTACGAAAACATTTTTAGGGTGACTTTTCATAAAAAATAAGAAATTTTTCATAAAAGATATAAAGGAAATATGACGAAGAAGGCGGTTCGTAAATTCGTAGAAACTTCTTCACAAAATACACGAAATGCATAAAAAACTGCGTCAATAATATGAAGAACGTACGTAAAACATAATAAGAAGATTGTTTTGTAAATAGTGCAATAATTATTTCAGTGTAGCAGTTGCCGTACGAGGATTCAGCAAATTATATGGTCAAACACTATTTTCAATATCGCTGAACAATGACCAATTTTTATTGACCAACACTCAGGTGATGGCCCCTATTATGCAGTGCATTACGTTGGCGAGTGGATAGTAAGGGATCTGAGGGGGGAAGTAATGTTCATTGTCATAATGATCAAGTCGATTCCACCTACGCACAGTAAAACGAATACGATCTGTAGTGTATAGTTCGGTCAACCGGCCAATCGATAACCAACTGGTGTGAATTCGTGGAAAGTCGCGTATTTCTGGCAAACATCCTAGCGTCAGGAATACATCGACGGATTCCAGCGGAGCACACACCATGAAAGTAACGATAGAACAGCGACACACATCCCACATTCCGACGATGTTCAAGGGAGACAATAGAGTTGGACATTCCACTGTCACCCATCAACGCCTTCGCTCTCCTTCGAACATGGTCAAGTAGCTCCAAGGATGATTTTGGAGCACCTGCCCATATATGGGAGATGTATTCTATCTTAGGCCTGATAAAGATGTTGCAAAGATCAGGAGAAGTGAAATATTTCTTACACCACTTTAGCAAGCCTATACACTTGAGTGCTTCTTTCGAAACTTCGAATACATGTCTGGGCCAACGAGCGTCACACTGTATCTTCATGCCCAGATCATCAAGAGCATCTGATTGTTCAAAAACCATACCATCGATAGATAATGACGACCCTGATGGGTCAGTACATCGCTTCTGAGACAACAAGCACCACTGAATCTTGAGCGCATTCTATAAATTCGACCCCAGTCGAAAATTGCCTCTAAATCCCCGACAAGTGTCTCATCCATAAATCGCCTTCTGTCTTCAACATTTTGAATGGATAAGAATGACAGAAGTTGTTGTCATCCGCAACGGACCGACTATTCCGTTGCAGTCTACAGGATTTTGATTTTTTTTAAGGTTTAGCTTATCATACAACTTACCCTAGCAGCTCTCCACAAAAAATACCCCGAAAAGAATCTTAAGTTCTCTCCGAAACGCTTGGAGTTCCCGCCAGAACGAAAACAGTTTAATGAGCTCAAATTAACTTCTACAACGTTAGTGCCTACTTAATCCTTAATACTTCTAAAAAGTAAAATGGACAATACCTAAAAGGTAGAAATAAACATTTACAAAAACTATGAAAAGAAGCAGGAGCGTGAGTTTGTGTTACTCGTAGCACAGAGTTTTAATTTTTGCCGGGAATACCCTTAATGGAAACCAAAGAAACTTAAGGACAATCGTTTTAGGGAAGCGACATGAAAATATATGCCGGATTTTTATAAGGAATGCCTTCAAAAATACAAATTCTCTAAGAATGTGGACACATTGGGACTGAAATGAAGCCCCAACCTGTTTAAAGAAGACCTATAAAGGGTCTTCTATAAACAGGTTGTGCCAATTTCTTTTAGCGGTGATCAGCAATCTCTTATCTCATGATGTTGTCCAGCATCTGAGGCGGAAGACTACTAGTCACTGACTGTGTGATCGTTTATGTAGCTCCAGTCGGGGCCGGACACGTGAAGATGTGGGAAGTAGACCAGAATAAAACGAACCTGAATTTATCAATTGAGTGAATTTTGAACCATATTATGGCTATCGGATTACTGGTAGATACTGGTAGAAAAAAAAATTTCAGAGCAAAAAAACATATAAAAATTCAAATCAAATGTGGAATCTTTATTGGTAATTCGAAAGGACATTTTATGGCATTTTTTTTGAAAATATGGAAATGAGCGTTCGGTGAAAAACGGCAAAGATCAAGCAAAATTTGTTACCCGCAAGTAGGGATGCCAGATTTTCAGGCAGCAAAAAGAGTACTTTCTGCCCAAAAAAAGAGTACGCAAGACAAAAAAAAGAGTACATTTTTCAAACAAAAAAAAAAAACGTTCCAATTTTATTGAAATATGTAATTCATTTACATTAAGGATATAAAAAAACAAAACAAAAAACACATTCTTTTTTAAAGAAAAAATAACAATTCATTCGAGCAATGAATGAATAAAAAGGTACATAACATATATGTATTATGAGATCATAAAAAACTTTTTATAATGATACATATTAATATGAAAAACGAGATTTTTAATAGTATTTTGCATTTTTTTTGAATATTTTTGACAATTTTGTCTTTTCCTGTATCAGTATTTAAAAAATTATAGAATTCGATGCATGTATAATTAAAATTTGTTTTTATTAAAAGTTCACTTTCCAGATTTTCAATAGTAAGTCTATTTCTCTCCTTTCTCCAACTCGCAACCATTAAACAAAATATTCTTTCGCATGCAGCGTTAGAGTGAGGAATAGAAAATACGAAGTTGCAAATTTTTTCAAAATTTGGATATGTGCCATCATTTAAAAAGTCCTTCCACTGTTCATCTACAGGCTTGTCTTTGTCTATTGTCTGTGAAAAAGCTTTCAATGAAATAAACTCGTCGAAAAGAATATCCATATCAACATTTTTAATAGAGAATGATGATATAATCTCCACAAAATCGTTGAACGTAATATTCGGGTTTAAATGAAACGTTTGCAATTTTTCGAATTTATTATTATCGAACTTAAACCTTTTTTCTATGTAAGTTGTTATTGATAACAAAACAGCATTCGCTCTTTCTTTAAATAAATTGACTTCTACAATGTTGTCGCATTTGCTGCATACATTTTCGGCAACGAATCCATAATAGCCCGCAGTTCTTTGTTGTATAAGCTTTTCTTTTGTAGTTTTTATTATTTGATACATATCGATAATTACTAGACTACCTTGCTCTTCCAATTTCTTTATGCTGCAACATAAAGCATGTCCAATGCTATGAACAAACCCCAAATACGCTTCGGCGGTCTCAAGCTCAAAAAATTGCCGCAAAATAAGGGAACAATCATTTTTGGAAAGAAAATATGATTTTATGGCTTCATAACTTTTATAAAGTCTTTCAACGGCTGGAGTTAAAGATAACCATCTTGTAGGCACATGACGAAGCATTTCACACCATTCCAAATCACAAAATAGAAAAATGTCTTTAAGATTGGCTGTTGTTTTGGTTGAAGAACTAAATTCATTAAAAACTTTGATAACGATATCATCAATATCATACTTTAAATTTTTTAAAGATAATTTAAAGGCATTACTAATTACGTGACATGAATCCAACTCCTATAATATCGGGATTCGCTTCGGAAAGTTCTACCATAATACTTTGATGACATCCGAAATTAACGTTAGCGTTATCAGCGGAAAAACTGGTAACGTTAACTAAATTTAAATCGTTAATGTTCAAAAATCGGTGTTTCAATGCATCTGCTATAGCTTTAGAATTTTCCGATTCTTAATTAAAAAACTTTAAAAGTTTAGTATTTATACCGGTATCTTTTTTAAAGTACCTTAATACTATTGGAAATGTTTTGATATTTCCATTATTGGAAGCACCAGTAGCAATAGAAAATGGATGGTTGTTCTCCAAGTCGTTTAATATCATCTCAATTGAATACTTCGCCAGAATATTGGTTATGATTTTCGAACATTTTGTTTTCCCACACGAAAAGTTAGCAGCTACACTTGAATCGGAGAACATTGATTTGTAGAGCTTAGCGCTGCAATCTGCAGATTGATAACTATGTGAGTGCATCACAATATGATAGCAAAACGAAGCTTCCGCTACGGCACTGAACGGTCGTGAACTTTCTGCGACATTGGCAGATCCACCAAAAAATTTTGCAATTGATTTATTTTTGCTGCCACCCAAATTTCGGATATGTTTAGAAGAGTTCATATGTTGTTTCACCTTATTTAGTCCTCCATTGGCAACCGAAAATGAAATTCCACAAACAGAGCACTTAGCCATGTATTTATCTTTTGTTCTGAGTATCCAGTCAAATTGTTTTTTCCAATTTTCATTAAACTTATTTCTTCGGCGTGTACCAATTTTATTTTTTCTTTGTACTGTGTTGGAGCTATCGCTGCTGTTTTCGACGTCAGAATCTGATAAAACGATCGAATCATTTCTGTCTTCTTCCATTGTGAACCTCTAAACAAAAATTGAAAGAAAATTTTATACGTTTTTGTTAAACATTTTAATAAGCTTCTTACCAGACGACATGTATGAAGAAATCGGAGATTCGATGTATTTTTTTTGTACACAGCTTATTTTGACTTTTCTACACCTTTTTTTAGAAGAGTACGAAGGAACTATAAATAAATAGCGGCGTTTGGTATTTTCGTATTCGGCTCTTGGTTTTTGAAGTTTAAAGGGCCAAATAGACGTCACCACATGTTGTGCAGTTACCGATTACACAAAAATCGTTAAAAGAATTTCTGAACAAGCAAAATATTTGTGCAATAGCACAACAGTGTATTCGTGAGGTAAATTTAACATATCGTAACGTTTTGTTACAAAATTATGTTTTTTGAATAAAAAAGAGTACAAAAGAGTACATTTGCAAAAAAAGAGTACTTTTGCGTACTCTTTTGGGGTCTCTGGATTTAAGAGTACATTTCATAAAAAAGAGTACATGTACTCTTTAAAAGAGTACGTCTGGCACCCCTACCCGCAAGGCTTTAGCTGTTCTATTTTTTAGGGGCAAAACTTTTATTCTGCTTTAAGATTATGTTTATTTTTATAAACCTACTTACTAGATTTATAGCAGTTTATTTTCTCCTGGCAGAACTTCCGGAGGTTTTCACATTCTTAACGGGTATTATACTCGTATTTAAGGACCTTAATGGTCTCAAGTTTGTTGCCATAGACTCGTGAGGTCAAAACTCACTTACTTAAATGGCTCTTCTCAATCTGAGCAGGGTTCAACCAAGAGGCGATTTAAATTCCACAAGTTTTGATATTGTGCGCCAAAACTTCAGTTAGTCATACGAGTTCAAAGATTCCAAAGGTCTAGACTTGGTCTTTCCACGTTACCTTCGATTGACCACTTCTGCGGGCGCCCACGAATTCCCTGCTGGAGCTTTTAATAGTTACTATGTTCAGTGGAAAGCTTAACTGATGGTAATTCTCGTTAAATCCACATAGCTGCCTGCTCTTATGATGATGGTTATAGCAGTTGGAAAATATTGCAACACCATTACTTAAACGCAAATGGATTTTTTTTCTTTTAGTTAATTTTTTTAGTTAATAATTTAAATTCCCCGCAAAATTTTTAGTCAATTCTACAATTTGTTTATTGTGTGAAACTATAATAAACAACTAACAACGTTGTGCTCTAGTTATTTGAACTTCTTTATACACAACATTTTTAAATAATTTTTTAATTGAATGTTATCATTATTTAATGAAAATGACAATTATTTTCTTTTGTGTTTATCTGTCAAAAGTATACAAATTTGCATTACTAACAAACTGAAAGACAAATTCTAACTTAAGTTTCCTAATTCCTCTTAATTACAGTACAAGTCCTTTCATTTTTTTATGCAACTGAAAATGACTATCGCAGGGCCGCAAAATGAAAAGACATACTTTAGCAAATTTCCCACATTTACCTTTTTTGTTGTTGTTGTTGCTGGCAGAAAGAGTATCTGATGTGCACAGTTCCCCCTTGACAAAGTGAGTGGGTATCTTTAATCAGTTTTGCCGGCATACACGCTTGAATAATTTAATTGGCTGTAGTCTGTGGTTTTGGCCATTGTTTGGCGAAGCACATTTAGCCAGCCCTAAAACAGGAACATGATAATCAAACCTAACATTCCCAGGGTGCCGGGTTGATCAATGATTGCTTCACAGTCATTTTCAGAGCACTGTGCGAACTGAACATTTGCTTGGAGACAAGTTCCAGCGAGCTTTGGTCATTTGATGAAAGTTGCATTTAATTTCTTCAATTCAACTTCAAGTGCAGATGGTGTCAGAAGATTTCTGCATTTCAGTATAGACGAGAGGGCAACAAGACGGTTTTCCGTAGAAAAGGGGGTCGAATTAGTAGGAAAGGGGGTCGAATTAGTGGCAGGACGTACCTGGACACTTGGTGCAGGAAATATTTCTGCCCAGAATGCAAAAGAGTAAGGAAATTCAAAAGGTAATATGATTTACAAAATTGAAACTGGAATTGGTAGGAATAAGCAAATATTCTTGAGAAATAGAATAATTTATCCCTGTGCCAACTTTTCATTTATATACTAGTCACTCCCCATCACCTAACGTTTTAAGAGGGTTGCGATTGTATTTTATAGAGAAGCATTTGCATAGCTTACAGATAAATCTTTAAGTCGCCGATAACTACGAAATGCAAAACCCGCCATTCCTACACACACAGAGCAAAAATCAGTTGGAAATCGGACCGAACTACAAAAATTCGGTTGGATTAACCGAATTTCTGTGGCAATAACCAACATTCCATAGTTATAATGGTAACACGGTTCGAGATATAATATGATGGTTGATACAACCATATCATGGTATTCACAGCCAACAACTCAGTTATACAAATTCAGTTTAACTATTGGTAGCGACTACTCGCGGTTATGTCAACCAACCAATTGTGATGTACATGTTACTTTAGTGCCAATAGTTGCTGGTGACAACAGATTAGATCTTTGTAGTGACCAATGCCTGTTTAGTTGGCTGTTGTAACTTAATATTGGTTATACCAACATCAAAAAATAAACCCTATAATATTTTATCAGTTATAGTCAGACGGTGAATGCTTCCAAACGATACTGGCATAGAAATAAACGAAATATAAATAAAAGCTTAACTGTTATATATCGACATTACTTAGACTTGAGTAGAATTTCCGCCATAGAAAGATCTCCTTATTATTTAAAACAACAACCACGTTTTTTGAATGCGACATATTTTTCCCAAATTAAAGCCACCCAAAGCTTGACAATAAATATCGTTATACTCGTATACCATAATTAATTTGTTTCAGATTAGGGCTGGAAGGCGATAAAATATTAAACCCAACAATCTATAACAACAACCAACACATGTACAAATTTAGTTCCAATAATCATCTTAACTTGTTAGGATTACCGATACTTGTTTTCATTAACCGTAAGTGTCAGTTCCCTTTTCCGAAAATTGTTGTCTTCTCAATCAACATTCTGTTGAAACGATGCAAGACATGGATAGCACTTGCAACCACCAACATTCGGTTGGCAAAAAATTAAGTTGTAACGACAAATCTGTTCTCTGTGTTTATATGTCTTTAATCCTGGGTTACTTGTGTGATAAGAGCGCACCTTGACAAAATCGTAAATTCTGAATGTGTCCATTAAAATTCCTTTTCACACAGTAAAAAGATCTACATCAGCCTTTTAATTTCTGATAAAAGTCTTCATGGACCTGAAATACTGATTAAAGTAGTGGGCCACCAAGGGTAAATTCTACTTCAGCTCCGTAACCTCGTGTCAGTCCTGGGCGGCTCAATAAATACATTAATAAGACATTCTTTCTTGGGCGTGCTTACTTATGTTTCAACCAAGAATTCCCGCATTTCCTTACTACGCCCATCCCTATCTTCCTGAGATCTCTGCTGAAGTGGAACTGGTAGCAGCGCCTGTTTCCATTCGACCGACATGTCCAAGCGAGCGCTATCGCTGTATTCAGATGCGCTTAACTAAATGCATGTCAAGATACAGCTCGCTTTTCACAGACGCATGTACTTCCTGCCAACGCAGCTGAGCCGTAAATTTTACCAAGCTCTAGAAAATTCGCAATACTTGTTCCGCTACTGATAGCAAATATCATTCGGCTCCATAAATAAGCAGGGGTAGTGTCATTGTATTCAAGATGTAGTCTTCGTCTTTCAAGAGAGGATTCTGTTATTAAGATGTGTATCGAGCCCAAAATAGCACCTATTTGCTAAAGCCATTCTTCGCTTTTTGTCAGTGAGGTGATAGTTCCTTTAGTTAATGGTAGATCCAAGGTATACAAATTCTTCCTTACCTCGCCTTTCTATTGTTTCATAAACCTTTGCATTTTCTAGAATTTTCTCCACTAAGATGTAGAAGAAGTTACACGATAAGCTGTCACTCTGTCTATGACCTCTGGTAAATAGTTGGATCAGAGCAGATTCAATAAGATCAGATCACTTCCAATTTTTATTGATGATGTGAAGTCACTAGGTGTCCTTCTACAAAGATGTACACGTTTTGATGGTACGAGGGCTGCTATATATATATTTCTGGCCTAATAATGAAAATGTGAATATTTAACATCAAAAATGGTGTTACTGTTTTTCAAAGTATCCTCCAGAATGATTTATACACTTTTACATGCGCTCAAACCAATTGTCGAAGCACTTTTTCCACTCCGATTGAGACACCTCCAAAACATGGTTTTTGAACGCTTCAACAGCATCTTCTGGCGACGAAAATCGTTGACCACGCATTTTTTTCTTGATGTGCGGGAATAAAAAGATGTCATTGGGTGCCAAGTCAGGGAATCAATTCGACGTTTTGCCAGGTCAAAAAGGCGCTGGTTTGAGCCGATGACTGAGAGCTGGCATTGTCATGGTGCTCAATGTTTCTTCTTCTCTTGTTTGTTTTTCGAATTTCTTCAATGACTTCAGGCAAACAAATTGTGGTCTACCACTCAGAATTGACCTAAAATTGATCTAAATGTCGCCCACACACAGGGAAAACGTCAAGGCAACACTAAATGAAATTAAAGCTCCGGAATTTATTAAATTTTATAAAAAAGAAGTAATTAAAATAAAAAAACGTATGAAACTAAGCAATTTTATTGAATGTTAAGCACTTGGCTGCTCCAAATTAATTTAAAACTTAAAAAGAAGTGCGAGCTGTAGATTTCATATCAATAACGTTTTGTTTTACTAGACGATCGTTATACTAAATAGGTGGTCCACTTAATGTTTTTTGTTAGAAATAAAATACATTAGCGATGACTTAACTATCAATTGGTCTAGTTGACAATTGTTCGTGGTAATAACAACCGAATTCAAAGAGTACTTATAACCAACAGTCTATAGCAATAGCTAAGGCATGTACAACTTTAGTTAAAATAATAATCTTTATTAGTTAGGGTTAACCATACCTTGTCATTTCAACCGATAGTATCAGTTCCCTCTACGGAAATTGCCGTCAACCCTATCAACATTCAGTTGTAGCGATGGAATACTTGGATTGTACGAGCAACCACCAACATTCGGTTGGCGAAAAATACGATTGGGGCAACAACTATGTTGTCGGAGTGCAGAATTCGATTGACTTTTAATTGCAGGTAACTATTTCTAGAAGACAGAAATCGGATGTTCTCTTTCGACGGAGTTTTTGGACCATGCATGAAGATTTTAAACAATCTCGCTTAATTAGATACCGTGTACTCTCTAAAGCTATACCTATACGTAATTCCCCCAACGTCCCATGTAGGAACAAACGGAAAACTTTTCACAAAATCAGCAGAAGGTTATTTTTCAGCGAGTATGACCGGAGCTGAATGTTTAAAATCGGCTTTCAACGGCTTATGTATTTTGTACAGAAAGCTTTGCATAACTCGTTAAGTCTCTGGCATTTACGAGGTGGAAAACTCGCCACTGAAACATTATTTTTTTTTAAAAACCCATAATGGTCACTTACGTTATTATAGAGAGGCGTTGACACAAATTCGCACCTTAACCCATTTCGCTCCGAGATTCAATTTTTATTTATTTTTTAGGAAAAAATTACTTTTTTAGGGTAATTAGGACCCGCTGATTTCAAAAATCTGGCCAAAAAAAATTTCAGATTTTCCGTTTTCCCAGAAAATCCTGTTCGAAATTGCGAACACTGGCGCTTATCCTATATGTCAACTTTGTATGCAAGTGAAACATTTGAATTATTTGCTGTTTTATTGATTTATTCATTATTTTCGAATCAAGTGCTACGAAAATGATTAAAGTTGATGAAAAATGATATTAAATTAAATCTACTTGGGTATTATTTGAAATAAATCGTAAAATAAAAAGAAATATCAAAAAGAAAAGTCGTGAAAAAATACTATTTTTCATGTTTTTGCTTGAAACAATTTGTATGCAGATGCACATTGCATTTCTCGCACATATAAATTGTGGGCTACCCACATCCCTTCAATTGACAACGACGATGCTTTCCTTCGGGATTTCTGATTATTACGTGTTTTCCCTCAACTTTTGGTAGATTTGATGGTCGATATTCCTTATCATCGACATCACCATCGGTGGATTCTTTCCTATTGGTCAAAAGAAGAGCTTCTGTCACAAAGATTTTGAATTCTTTTTGACTCATCGGTTTCTCAACTTTGTATTTTGCAATCAAACAATGCAATTTCCAAGCATTCACAACTGCCGAATTCAGAGTAGTACACCACAAAGGCCAATACCATTTCTTTCCACGTATATTGATTCTGTAGTTCTGGATTGCATTGTCATGCAAATCCACGCCCCCCATGCCCTTGTTATAATTGTGTAACATGGCTGGCTGACCATACATTACGTATTTACCAGCTTCGGGGTTCCTTTTTGATGTTGATGCCTTTTTTCAACGTTGGACATTGTGCAAAGGCAAGACTTGGTCGAAATTTGTTGCCATGGTGACCTCTTTGTTGTCCTGCCATCTACATAGCAATATTTTTTGTGTGGCGTCAATGTATAATCATAATCACCCCTTGGTAATTTTTTACCGGTTTTCAATTCAGTGGATCCACCAGCCAGCCGATTGGAACGAACGGTTCCCGATGCACAAAACCCTTTATCAGACAACAAACAAAGCAAGTGGTACGATGTGAAGAAGTTGTCAAAATAAACTTCATGTCGTATTGGATATTCAACATTCGAAAGCAACCGCATAACCACATCAGCTCCCAATCCAACAACATTGTTATATTGGTCAGCAGATCCACAGTATGGTATAAAAGAATACAGATAACCTGTAAATAAAGAAAACAAAATATTTATCAAAATTAAATTATTACCAGAAGATGAAAGATTTATTACCTGAAGAAGAGCATAGACACCATAATTTATAACCAAATCGAATTGGTTTGCCTCTAATGAACATCTTACAGCTATGTCTCCTAAAATATGGAACCATTTGTTCATCTATGGATAACATTTCGTCCCAAACACCAAATCGAAGAAATTTTCGATTTAGAATATCGAATAAAGGACGAAGCTTGAAGAGAATATAGATATGTTTTTATATTTGTTATTGTAATACATACCTTAGCCATTTTATCAGCTTTGTCTAAATCATTATTATTGGCAAAATGTATAAATGATTTTATATGCAAAAATGTTGACCGAGTCATGGTCTGTTTTACCATAGGGATCCCTAATGATGGCTTTGAAGACCAATAATCTGGCACAGATGGAAGAGCGTGATATCCCGATAATAATAAAATACCAATGAACCGTTTTAGCATCACTTCATCTAAATGAAAGTCGGTATTATTTTGTCCCGCAAATCTATTTGTTTCTTGAATAATATGGTCAAAGACTTCGTCATCATAAAACAAATGAAACAATTGTAAAGGAGAATGGTCTATCAATCCTGAACAAATTTTTTCTTTTAGTTCAGTCAATGGTGCTGGATTTGGAGCAATATCAAAATGGTATTTCTTTCGGTTGCCTTTTGACCATTTTGGTTTTCCAAAAGAACTGAGAGGCTTGTATTCAAATCGAGGCTTCTTCGATGTTGAAGGTCCCTCCTCTTCTTCAAATTCAGGATAGCCATTGTCCTCAATTTCATTTCTTTCAGTTTCAATTTCAACGAAACCGGCAACCTCGCACAATGGATTCGGATCTAAATTCAAGGCTATTTCATTATCATTGATTGTTTCTTCATCTGAACATTCATCGACTCGATCAGGAGGAAGTATATTCACACAATTAATATCCCCGTCATCATCACTCCAATTGGCTATTATTTCTTCCAACTCCTTCATAGACAAACATTTTTTATGTGTACTCATATTTCGCTATGCAATGCACAAATCAATAAAAACAAACAATATAAAACTCACAAAAACTCGAAATTCACAATTATTTTGTATATTACAGATGAAATATTTACCTTTTTTGCAAAAACTTTTTTATAAAACACTTGATGAAACGAAAATATAATAAACACGCTTCTTTTCACGTCTAATATGCACCAAATATAACACAAAGAATGAGAAATGTCAGTCAAGTGTAATCGTCAGTCAGGATAAGCGCCAGCGTTCGAAATTTCGAACAGTCAAGTTTACACATATGTGGGGTCACGCATGTGTATGTAACACATGTGTTATATATTTTATAAAATAGTTACATATATTGGCAGTAATTCCTCATAATTATTCTTTTAGTTATTTTTTTTTATTATTCTTAAAAATTAATTCAAAAAGTGCCTAAAAATAGGGGTTGCAGAAATGTACCCCTAGTATAGGTGGAGAGGGTGGTGGGGGGGGGGAATATTTTTTTTCAATTGCTAAAAGATGAATCTTAACATTAATACCAAAATTTACCTGAAAATCCACCTTTTTCATACATAAATATTTTTTGGAAAATATGTGATTTTTACTGTTCGAAAAATCGAACAGAAGAGCGAAATGGGTTAACAAGGCTAAAAGGTGTCCTATATGAGAGTCACGAGTTTTGAAGAAGGTCTGAGAACAATTCTTAATATCCCGAGCATAAGCACCAACCTATTGGTTTTTTTAGATCAGGAGAATATGTTAAATAGGTTCGTGATGTGTCCAGGAGTATCCGAATCTTGTAAGTTCGTAACCTCTTATGACAAGAACATACATATTTAAGTTGCCGGTTCGTTTCAGTTACCGGGTCTTTAGAGTAGCTGGTTAATTTCATATAAGACTGATCGGGGGATTGTCACAATCCATAAGTGACCAGCCGCGTGACTGATTCTTCAATTGGATTTCTTGAGTTTTGTGGGGCCGTACATGCTATACGATTGATTGTATGATTCTGTCTAATCAAGACTTTTTTTTTTTGAATTGTACTATGTAGTTGCTCTCGATCATCCGATGGGCGGTGGCTCTGACATCAACACATACGCCTACAGAACAATAAATCGTAAATACGAGTGATATTTTAGATGTGGCTATTTTGTCTTTAACTGGGAAATGTCGAATTTAGCTCTCAGAGCTTTAAAAAAAATGTTTCTTTTTAAACCGCACTTATCTACACAGCGGCTAATTAAGCTGCAGACATCCCCATAGGTGATGTTTTAATGACAAAAAAAACCTCTTCTCTCTTGCAGCTAAAATACCTAATGTCACTTTACTAAACTCTAAAGGATGAGCGATGTCGATTGAATTTTCCCAAAAATAAAATGAACTGGGGTGAATTCGAAATTGAAACTTGTCTAGGCCAAATTAACTTTCTCACATGATGTGGTTGCGAAATCAGCCGCAGGCATGGCAAATGAATTTTCCCAGCGACGACACTTGAACGAAAGTAAATCATGCCGCCGCCTGTTGTCGTCTCTGCCCCTCTCCAAGTGTCAGCTCTTGCCGGGATTTGTTATTGAAATTTATTTGTTTTCTTCGCTTTTTGGCAAATAACGAAATGAAAATAAATCCCGAAAATTTCATATACAAATTTCATGCACAACCGAAGATTTATAACGTGCAATATTCGGCAGCAACTGCGGCGGCAGCAGCAACAGCAACGGAGCACATACATATGTACGTACAAATCACAGAAAATTTATTACAGTGTCATTTGATTTGTATGAAATTCGGTTCATTTCGCTCGTTCGTTGCTCAGCTTGTGGGCAAAAGACGACAGACGGCCACAAGCGACCGTCTGAAGTTGGCCCAGAAGTTGCTCCGCAATCGGTGGGATTCCCTATAGCTCGGAGGGGGGAAGAAATTGCATGAGTACTGCTACATGTCGTACATACTCGTACCCATACAACACGTACAAGCGTCTCTTTTATCCATGGTGTTGTTGCTGTAGTTGTTGCTTGTTCCATGTGATTCCAGCAAATACCAGAAGCCGTCATTTGTACATAAATTACAACAGACCGAACCGACTTTGTTTGTCGTATCCATCCATCCAATGCATGCATAACGTGAACTCCAAGAGACGTCGTCGGCTGGAGGAGAAACCCCTTTCGGGAGGATGCATACCCGCCCTAACCGTTCGATGGTCAACTGTGATGGATTGACCTTTAGGGACCATCCATGTATTTCCCGTTGAGGTCGTTATTTAATTTCCGTTCGCCGCTCTTATCTCCATCCGTTTCCTGCTGCCCGCCGACCCCTCTCTCATGTTGGCCTACATACCCCACTGTGCAGAGTCGCACAGTTTTTCGTTTTCTGCGGTAAATGAATTCTTGAATACGAGTACGTTGCCGTGGGGTGGCCTGCCTGAGTGGGGCGGGCAGGGCTGCAATGAGTTGGGATGGGTGTTAAAAATGTATACGATTTTCCTACAACACGATTCTGCGCCATACATTCGCCACAGATTTTCAGAGCCCAGCATTCGTTTTCATTTTCGCAATACTCGTCGTGCTGCGACGACAACAGCAGCAACAACAACTACAAATATTGCTCTTTGTTGAAGGCAAAAAACGTCTAGTGTATGAGCAATATTCTGTAGTACGAGTATGTCGGTGGGTATGTGCTTGGATACTGAGATAGACATGGCTACGCTCGAAAAATGCGATGAGTTCAAGTTAATGGGAAGTTCAGGCGTCTGAATATTTTACCTGCTCCCCATTAAAGTACTTCTTTCTAGGCATTGCCTAAAGCGTTTCAGTTAGACATCCTATTGGGTATGTTGATGCCGAAGTCTTGGAAAGTAGACTTCTTTGCTATGACTGGTTATTTTTTTACAACTTTTGACAAATGAGAAAATCGCAATTACTTTCTGTTTTGATCGCTGAAAAGCATTGAACGTTATGTATTTCAAATATATGGCTATCATCTCTAACTCTTTGTCAGCACTGGATACAGTAATGGAATCGTTTGCCAGTACTTGCATAGGGTGATCTAGAGGTATTTTTTAGAACAAACTAAAAATAAAAAAAAATTCAAATCAAGTGTGGAATCTTTATTGGTAATTTGAAAGGACATTTTATGGCATTTATTTATTGAAAATAATTTCCTTCATTTGCATAATACAGGAAATTATATTCAAAAAATAAATGCCATAAAATGTCCTTTCAAATTACCAACAAAGATTCCACACTTGATTTGAATTTTTATATTTTTTTTGTTCTGAAAAAATACCTCTAGATGGATCACCCTATACAACCATTTATGGTTCTGGTATTCGTTTGCATAATTCGGTGTGGATAAACATTAGACAGCGAAATTATATGCAATAGCAATTTTTTACTGTAAGGTTCAATAAAATAATCCTTTAAGTTGCGATGTAAAAACCAGCTTTTTGTATTTAAAGGGAAAGCGCCTTAATTTGACCTGGCAATAAATGATTTTCATGTACTGCATTGCATATTACAGACAAGAATTTGAGTTACAGAAGTCGAATTTAATTAGTATAAATAAAAATAGGCAATTAAAAAATTCATGTAATTTAATTTTGATATTTAAATTATTTTTACAATTGCATATCTTAATTTTTGTTTGCATATGTAATTTTTTTTCATATTCACTGCACATTTTTTGCATAAAAATTGAATATATGAAATATGCAGAAGGAACATGTTCGTGGACTCACAACTAGCATACGCAATTTTACCATAATGGGACTGATTTTAGAAATTGCATAAAATTCCGTAATCCAATAATTATAGATAAAGTGGGCCGCCATAGTATGATGTTAAGTTGGTAAGACATTATGATTATACGAGTAAAAATGCAAGTTTCGGATAAGAATATCTAAACATTTTCAACTGCAGGTTTCCATCTTGTAAAGGATTTTTCTAAAATCAACGCCAAAATAGCGATAATTTCCAAATTTCTAGGGAGTGGCGCGACCCCTAAAATTTTTTTTAAATTTCAACTGCAGGTTTCCATCTTGTAAATGCCAACGCTATTATGGATTAATCTGAAAACAATGTAACAACTTTTCTAAACAATGCCTTTGGAGCCGGATTTAAACAGTAGGTGCCACTTAGAGACTACAAGCACTATATCGTGCACAGATCACTGAATGTTGCAGAAAATATGTACACATAGTCAATTCTAAGACTATGACATGGCTAGCCCGTTCTTCAGTGTTTCTGTTTTAGGACTGTACATTAGGGTGGAGTGAAAACATGCTTTTTTTATAATTTGAAAAAGTTAACCTCGGAAAGAGATGTAGTCTGGGGTCCTAAAAAGGGGAAAAATAAAGAAAAAAATTTAAAAAAATTTTTAGGGGTCGCGCCACTCCCTAGAAATTTGGAAATTATCGCTATTTTGGCGTTGATTTTAGAAAAATCCTAAAAATTAACGACTTAACTTATTCGAAATTTAAAAGTTTGAGCTTGTTCAGTGCCCAAACAAAAGTATTTGAGGCAAATATGAGGATAATCGACTAATATTTGTAGCTTTGGTGGCGATTTCATTGTTCAGTCAATTTTCTGAAGAAGGGACGATTTGACTTATTTTACTTTTTGAAATTTTTGAACAATGAGAAAAATTTTTTTAAATTTTTTCATGCCCTTATTTCATTGTTTACGCTATTGCAAACATTTATTGACATAAAACTTTTTAGGATTTTTCTAAAATCAACGCCAAAATAGCGATAATTTGCAAATTTCGAGGGAGTGGCGCGACCCCTAAAAATTTTTTTAAATTTTTTTCTTTATTTTTCCCCTCTTTAGGACCTTTTTTTTTTTGAATTTCACTCCACCCTATTGTACATGGGTGCAAATTCTCCCTTTAAGGTAATAAAAGTACCTTTGAAATAAGTACGTTTTAGAGTATTTGTTTAACATATTGCCGATATCTGTTGACAAACAAACAACGCCTGAAGGATCTTATGTAGGGAAGCGCTTAACAAATTGAATATGGAGATAGTTTTCAGATATATGGACTCTTTTCTACATGTGCATACGGTGTCTCAAGAATAATAAGAATTCGTTGCGTTTCGCAGGACAATTTCTTTAAGATTAGCTTAAAACGGACTGTATAGTACTATCCAATTGTTATTTATCCCATTTTAAATCCATCGTGGTGGTTATGTATGATTCAGCCTGGCCGACCTTAATGTCGTTCTGCGGTATTTTTTCTTTGTACTATAATTGTAATTTTCTGACTAATTCACAGAAGACTCTATCAGTAATGGTTGATCAGATAGAAATAGATTTTCTATAAGTTATAGTTAAAAAGTTGTAAGTTATTTTTTTTTAATTAAACTGAAGGTCAGTTTTTTATTTTTGTTTATTTGTTTCGATAGTTGTCAGAGTTATAAATGCCATCCAGTTGTCAAAACATTCAGTAAGGTTTGCCATTGCATCATGCATCATTTGCACCGCCAAACTTTTAATTACAAAAATTAAAATAAAATTCCCAAAGTTGTAAATACTCGTACTCAACTTGAATTTTGTCGTGTGGTCCCCAGGTATCATGTCTTTAATAGGCTGGCAGTTCATCACATAATGAAAAAAATTGAGCGGGATTCTTTTGGACCCTAAGCTACCAACGACGCAGAGATTGGTGTAAACAGAAAAAAACATAGCCGCCGTGAAGAAGATCCAGAAATTGTTTCCGGAGATCCAGATTTTGGCCTAAAAATCTTCTTCAATGACGAATGTGTCAACAAGATACATTTTCGAAAATTATTTACAAGTGTATCGTAAAGCTGCATCCACGAATAGTGACTGTTTGGTATGTCATCATAATCGGAGCTAATTTCTATTAAAATTACCAAGGAAATGTCCTCGGCATAAACCGATGGTCAATGGTCCTTAATAAATAATAATAAACCGACGTTCTGTGTCAGAGGTCGATAAAATATACGAGCTGTGATTAAAAAATCAACGCCACATAAGCAACGCAACGCTCGAAGCTGTAAAGGAAAAATCGGGAGATTAGATCATCTTACGAAGATTATTTATTAATTTAAAGCTGCGTTTCTGCTACTTTCTTAAAAGTCAGTAGCAGTTAATTGGATAAAAAGTAAAGAAATAGGCAAAAGGCTTGCTGAGAAAATACTATATAAAAAGTAAAGAGATAGGCAAAAGGCTTGCTGAGAAAATACTTGATAAATTTAAAGAGTTCGTCCATTCTCAAAACTAATCCATCGCCGACTATTAGACATATATCTGGTGAGTTTGAAGACTTTAGCTTATTTTGTTTGGACTGAATCGTGATTTCATTAGACGATAACATTTATCAACTATATATATACTCGTACTTCATATGGTCGAAAATAAATATATCGACGTGTCGCAAACGAAATGACAAACCTCTATGTGCTCCCCTCCTATGATGAAGTAAAAAAATAGACTTTTAATACAATGATTGGGGGTTTTCAATGGTTTTCTTACAAATATAACTTATGTATAAATTTTTGGCCGGAGTAAGATTTTGGAATCAATCTTTGGTGATCAGGAATTAAAGTCCAGAATCCGGGTTATTCAATGCGCCGAAGGCGGAGCATAATCTACCGATTTTTGAAAAACTATACCCTGTTTTAGCTTGGAAACTCCACAGCACTTCTTGAAAACGACTTTAGAATAAGTTAAATCTGCAACATTTATTTAATGATGTTATGCACTAGACTAGACCAGGTAATCTAGCCGTATAATTGTACTCTTCACAAATTCCACTCTAAGGGCCGGTGGAATGATTTTCGGAAAATCATTTCCCGACTCCCCAATGTTGCTCACTTTCGAATGTATATATGTGACAGCACATGGAAAAAGGGACCAAAGGTAAAAAAAAATCAATTTTCACTTTTTTTTTTTATGTGGACAACATCTGAGCATCGAATGAGATGCCCCAAAAGTGTTCCCTCCCAGAGATATGCGCGTTTTATGAAAGTGATGGTACACCAAAGATACACGTATTTAAATCTTTAAAATGGCTCTCCTGAACAAAACTGGTTTTTACCCTTAGGTCCCTTTCTATTTTGAGCGTCACATATGCGAAGATTTAAACCAAGCTTGGCCCAGACAGAACTGTGATGTTTATGTGATTTTGGGCAGACGTTTTTCTTTGAGTGTATCTCACACAATTACGATTTTCGCTTGACTCGGCTATGTTGCTGCTGAGGTTGTTGTTTTTGTTGCGAATGGATGAGTTGCTGTATTTGTTGTTAGCTAAGTTGTTTTTTTTCTCAATCATCATCAGCGACAGCAGCAGCAGTTGAAATATTCCTTCACTCTGTTATAGCGTCCGTTGCTGGTTGTTGTTGCCTATCGTGATGAATATCTTTCGTATTCAAAGCGTTCCGTTTGAGTTTCTTTTGTTTGGAATTATTGAATTGCGGTTGTGGTTGGTGTTGTTGGCGTTGGTGGTGTCTCGCTTGGGAATATCTTCTCCATATGATCAGCATAACAAACTACCAACAACAAAATCCACTTCAGACATTTGTTTGTCAGTTTGTACGTGCGTGTGTTGTTGTATTGTAGCTGGTGGCATTGTTGCTGTTGTTGTCTCTAAGTATTGAATTGGAATTATCGTAATTGATGAATGACACTGATAAAGCGCACACAGCAAACGGCGAATGAACACACAAAGTCACAGACGCTGCTGTCCACTGTACTGGACTGGCCAGCGGCAGCAGCAGCACCACCACCAATAACAACAACATTCGTCCAACTCAGTCACTCGCATAAAATGCTATTTTTGAATATTTCATTTGGGTTGTTGTTGGTTTTCTTTTCATTCTTTTCAACACCTTTTCGACAAAAACCGCCTTTTTTTCTTGCTTTTGATTTGTTTGTTTTTTCTCTTCTCTGCCCGTTGGTATTTTTCCACAACTAAGTTTTTTTTTTAATTTTTTGCATTTTTCTTTTCAAATTTGAAATTGTCGTAAATTTTGATTTCAGGGCTGTAGTTTTTGTTTTGTTAGCCGCTTTTGTATACCTTCGATAGCTCAGTTGGTAGAGCGGTGGACTGTAGAGAGAATTTGTCGATCGATGTAATGGGTCGAAGCAGATATCCATAGGTCGCTGGTTCAAATCCGGCTCGAAGGATTTTTTTTTAACATTTTTGCGAAATTGTTTGCCATGACTTTTAAAGGCCTACTTGCGCAATACCCAAGTCCAGATGAACATCTGTAGTCTCTAAAAATATAATAAAAAAAGGTTAAATTATATTTTTGTAATTCAATGTAAAAAAGTTGTAAATCAGACACAAAACAAATAAAATAATGCAGTAAAAGTCTTGCTAATCAAAAAAATTGATTGCAGGCCCCGATTTGGTTTATCGATGAATTCGGATTTCAATCTTAAGAAATCAAAACATTTCTTTATTTATGAGAAACAATTTTATAATAAAACTAAAATAATTTAAAATAAAATTATGTATTAACTCTAGAACACTTAACCTCTTTTTTACACTTTAAGATTAAACCAGGCGAGGCTGCAAAAGGCTACTTATGCAAAAGTACAAAATTTTAATTTTTTTCTTTTTTATTTTTATAAAAAAAAACGGCTTATCTTAAATAACACAACTATCTAATAAGCGAATAAAAGCGAATTAATTTAATTTTTTAAATACTAAAATAAAATGTACTTTAAAAAGAATATAGCATTACGAGTATAAATATTGTTTAACATGAACATGACATAAATGAGTCGCCTTACAGACCGGGTTTAGTGTTCTAGGGTTAAAAAAAGATTTTTTTTAAAAAAAAGTTTGTTAAAAACTTTTCTTCTATTTAAATATCGATGCAAAAAGATGTCTTGTGGCGGATAATCCCTGTTTAATGTTTAAAAGACCGAAATAAAACAAACAAGCTAAACAAAAAGTTTTGATGTAAAATCATAAAGTGTTGAATTAATTTCACATAAAACCAAACAAACAAAATTTTATTTAAGAAACCTATAAAGAGAACGAATAATTAAATAAGTCTCTAATAAACAAGTTATCTTGAAGAAGTCATAAATGGTTGATTGACAAATACATAATTGTCACTGATTTTTCTATTGCCGAGATTTTTAGATGTTTAAGAATCAGAATACTTTTTATACTAAAGTCATTCTCTTCGGCCCATTGAATTGTATTAAAACTCTGTAAATTATCACTGAGTTTTATCCGTGAGACCGTTGGCAGAATATCCCTGCCTACGCTTTCCCCACTATCCAATGACGATAAAGGCAGTTTATTTATCTGTAAGGTCGTAACGGTCAAAAAGACACAAATTAAATGAAATTGTAAAGATGATTTTTCATTGTAAACTATGATTTGTTGTTTGTTAATGAACAAAATTAATTGAAATAAATAAACGAAGCAACCAATTAGAAATGTGTGACGCGCAAAATAGAAAGGGACCTAAGGTTTTGTTCAGGAGAGCCATTTTAAAGATTTAAATACTTGTATCTTTGGTGTACCATCACTTTCATAAAACGCGCATATCTCTGGGAGGGAACACTTTTGGGGCATGGGATCGGTCTCATTCGATGCTCAGATGTTGTCCACATCAAAAAAAAGTGAAAATTGATTTTTTTTACCCTTTCTCTATGCGCTGTCACATATTGAGTTGCAACCAATTTAGACTTCAGAATCTCTAAGGCATTGGAAAACGCAGTTTGGTTTACTGGATATTCGGATTAACGTTGCTTTAGGTTAGCGAGCCTTTCCTTTATCTAAAGCTTATTTTTATCCGATATTTATATTATTGTACTCTGAAAGTAGACTTAAGCCAATTCTGCAAACTATCGAAAAGTTCCAAAAGAGAAATATTAGGCGTGTTTATTGGTACCCTTTTATTAAACGAGTAAAGTTCGCTAAGGAGATAGCTTTAAAACATTACGAGAAATTTTTGAACTTTCTTTCTGTATTAAAACTGATTGTCTTTCTGCATCATAAACCGTTTGAGTTGAAAATTTTTAATTTGTAAAAAAATGGTTATTCAAGAAACGTTATACCTAAAAGGTTATAACCGAGCTAACTTAAACACGCTTCATTTTAGACATATTATTGTACTCTGAAAGTAGACTTAAGCCAATTCTGCAAACTATCGAAAAGTTCCAAAAGAGAAATATTAGGCTTGTTTATTGGTACTTGCATATTAAACGAGATAGTTGTCGCTAAGGCGATAACTTTAAAACATTACGAAAAATTTTTGAAATTTCTTTCTATACAAAAACTGATTGTCTTTCTAGATCATAAACCGTTTGAGTTGAACATTATTAATTTGTAAAAAAAAAGTTTATTCAAGAAATGCTAGTGAGTAATAACAAAGCTAACTTAAACTCATTTCAAGTTATTTAGTCTATGGACATTAGATAGCAGTATATAATACAAATATATTAATTAAATAATATAAACTTTTTTAAGTAAATTATTTAAATAATATTTAATAATATTAATATAATAATAAAAATATTTTTATTTATTTATTTTGAATAACTTTCTTTACAAAATTTTTAATTGTTTAAAACGAATGGGGTTTAACGCAAACTGTCTATTTTTTAAACCAAATCATTTTTATATTCTTGTACAAAGGTGTGAAGTTATCGCGTTAGCGACCTCCTAAGCGAGTTTCCAATAGAACATGACCATTATTCTGCAAATTCACCAGAGAATTTTTCTACATCCTCAATACGAAATTATGCGGCTTTGCCTGCTGGGAAATATTTGTTTCTATGTCCTATATACTCCAGAACTTTAGATAAAAAATCCGGAAAAAAATACTTAAAAAAATCATAGCATTGGTTTTCGACGTATTTAAAGTATTTATAAAAAAAAGAAAAAGTTTTATACTTATAAATATATGAAACATCTCTTAAAAATTATTAAATGTTCATAGAATTTATAAAATTTCTTAAAGAATGTTATGATTTGGATCTATTCCAGATCCCTTTTTACCTATACATACTACCAATTAAATTAAAAATACAGGGTGGGCCAAAAAGTTTTTTTTTTTATTTTTTTCAGATTTTATAAATAGGACTTGGAGAATATATAATGGTGAGATTCACAACTGAACAAAGAACCAGATTAATAGTATTTTATTATTTAAATCAGCGATCAATTCTTTTAACGCAAACGCATGAGTGATGAAGGTCATTATTAAAGTCTTTAATCCAATTAAGTTATAAAAGTTGTTAACCCCATGGTAACTTTTGGCTCGCCCTGTATATGGACGCAATTCTTTGTAAAGCATATAAAGTGTTAGCGTTTTTTTTACTAAAGTGGAAATTTTGCCAGGTGCTGTTTCATGTCGGTTCCGAAATCTACTATCTACGGCAATCCTAAGCGATTCGTATCGTCGGTCTTTTACCAAAAAAATTATAAGTCCGCCATTTGTTGTCAGATTTTGTTAAGTACGGGCTTATTTTCTTTGTAAAAATGCCAGCTATACGTAAAAAAACCAAAATTGCTGTTAGCATCGTGTTTTATATGAATTTTTATATGGTTTTTTCTGCCACATTTTTACTAAAAAAACGCCGTTTTTTAACCTTTTTAAGCCGCCAACATCAAAACTACTTACCCGATTTGAAAATTTTCTGAGAATGAGTTGTAGACGGCTCAATTTTCTTTAATTTGAGTAGTAGTAGGATCAAATAGGTCAAAGAAGACGAGATATGCTCAAAATTGTAAGTGTACCTCCAAAAATTTAAAAAAAAAGTTCAAAAATTTGTATCTCGAAAACCAATCGACAGAAAAATTTTTAAAACTCATTTTCGTGTTTAGTAGGTCAAAATCAATGGGAAAAAGTATGCTAGAAACAAATAACAGAGAAAATTTTGTTATTTGTGACCTAGTGTTATTGATCAATCAAACTTCTCAGATGTACGTAATTAGACCTTCTGCATTTTTCGTTGAATGTCAGAGTCATGTCATTTATTAAGATCTGAATCGTTTTCTGTCTAGACCTTCTATGCAATTCTTCAGTGGACATTCTTTTTGGCAAATTGTATATAATTTTCAAGTTTTTATTCTGTATAACTTGCAAAGATTTCTTGTGTGTGTTCAGCACAATTTCTCCAGATCGGACACCCATACGTCAGAATCGGCCTGAGGCACATTCTATATAAAAGCAGTTTATTCCTGAGATTAAGTTTAGACTTTCTGTTAAAAAGAGGGAAAAGTGCACGTCCGCACCTTACGGCATTTTGTCATACAGAATTTAAGTGTGCTCTAAACGTCAGTTTCTGATCCAGGATAATTCCCAGATATTTAATCTCCTTCGAAAACTCTATTTCCCTCCCTTGAACTCTTAGCCTCTGAGTAGGAATTTTTTTTGGAGATTTATTGAATGGAAAAACTATTGCCTGAGACTTATCCTCATTTATCTTTATTTTCCAATTTGTAAAATATCTGCTAGCTGAACAAAGTGTCTTTTGCATACGCTTGACTATTGCATTAGAAACCTTACCACTGCATATAAATGCGCTGTCATCAGCGTAAAACGCTACGTCATTTCCCACTGGAAGTTTGAAGTCTGAAGTGTATAGAGTATATAATAATGGTGATAAAACTGACCCCTGAGGAACTCCGGCAGGAATACTCTTTGAGGCGGATTGTTCTCCATTGACTTCGCCAATGAATTTCCTGTCCGTGAGAAAGCTTTTGATTAACTTGATTAAATACATTGGACATTGCATTCTATGAAGCTTGTATAAAAGTCCATTGTGCCAGATAGAGTCAAAAGCCTTCTCAATATCCAAAAAGAGTATTCCTGTAGAATGACGCCGGTCCTTATTGCGTCTTATCAAATTCACAACTCTCTTAAGTTGGTGCGTAGTCGAGTGCTGTGGTCTAAATCCATATTGGCATTGATGTATAAGGTCGTTCTCCTCTACAAATGTCGCTAGTCTATAGAGAACAATTTTCTCAAAAACCTTGTCGAGACAACTCAGTAAACTGATTGGACGATAACTTGAAGGCAATTTTGGATCCTTTCCACTCTTACCTATTGGTATAACCTTAGCCCTTTTGAACTCCTTCGGAAAGTACGAATATCGGATTAAAATTAAACAACTTCACTAAAAATGTATATCCAGTTTCTGGAAGTTTTTTAAGAAGAATACTGTTGGTCTAATCGAGTTCTGGCGCCTTGGAGTTCTTGAGACCGGTAATAAAGAGCTTAACCTCCTCATGTGTCGTCAAATTTGCAACCCTTAGAAAGTTATAAAAAAAACATTCTTAAAAATAACCATCTTGCTCGAAACGAATGTTTTCTCGTAATCCTCGTGTAATTCAAAAATATCAATTGAAATTTAAAAATTACAATTGAAATTTAGAACACATCGTTTTTAATAAAATTTCACAAAAAACATATCAATTGAAATATTGCAATTGAAATTTAAAATTGAAATATCAATTGTAATTTAGAGTATTTCATTATAAAATTCAGGACATATCAATTACAGTATTCTGAGTTTCAATATCTTCGGAATTTCTATTGATCTTTTCTGTATTACATGTGGAAATGGTGTGGAAAAAAGACTATAAATACCCAGAATGTTTTTGGAAAAATTGCATATAATTCCAAGACCATCAAACTCGTTATTGCTTGTCGATTGGGCTTTGGAGCAGTCTTGTCCCATTTTATTTATTTTTATTTTATGTGAATATTCTATACAACAGGATGCAATATCTTACAATTGAAGTATAGGATTAAAAATGATCCAAAATACAACGAAATGAAAAGTTAATAAAGTAAGGGTTTTTTTTACAAGAGATACACAAAATTTATAATAACATAGATCAATAATTAAGGTTATTTCCAGTACACAGATTTATACTAAATTACGAATAATCGATATAATTCCTTTTTAAATTGATAATCGTTGCTAATAGTTTGAATATTTCTTGGTAGCATATTCCAGAAGCATATAGCGTGGAGAAAGAAGTGTCATTCTGTTGTAAGAGTTAGATGTCGGAATGGAATTAGCATGTTTCCTCTATTCAATCGGTTGAATGACAGACGTTGGTAGAGATAATCTGGTTGTTTTTGGAATACTATTTTTTGTAGCGATGAAAGTACAATTATTTTCAAAATAGAGCCTAGAGTCTTGTCATAAAGAACGATAACTTATACAATTAAGTTTCAGGGCACATCTTTCCAAACAATAAATGTTAGATGATATTCGGCCATGAGAACTTATTTGCACAGCCTCAATGGGACCCTGGACGGTATGCGAAACCACTTGACAGCGCAACCTGCCAAACCTGCTGAAAAAAACATACCAAAATGCGTTATTTCGGGTTTTAATGCCGAAAAACTTATGAAGCAAATAAGAAACAGCATTATTCAAACATTGATAAAAATCGAACCCAATTTTGCAACAGGTTCTAATTAAGCTTTCAAATCGATCTTGTAAAACAAATATTGTTTTAGGAACACAGTGGTTTTCACTATACAGCTTGGGCCATAAATCACTAAACATTGTAATTTTATTTAATTTTTTTTTGCATATTCTTGCGCAAATTCCATGTATTATTTGTACGCTTACGCAGGAAAAGATATAATTACTATATGGTCACGGCAACAATAATATGTTCTCTGCCATAATAGTATGTTCGCCAACACGTAGTACTGTTTTTTATAATTAAATTTCCGCAATAGTATGATTGCGGCAGAATTACTATTGTTGAAATGTAACAATAGTATTTTGCCAAATTTAAAACTAAAAATATGGTTGTAACAACAATATAAATATGTTTGGTGCGACAAAAGTAATCTTTCTATGCGTTTTTAATATCTTTAGTTTCAAATCTGAGAATCTCTTACACAAATTTTCAGAATAATTCATGTTCCTAAAAAACTCGTACGTTTATTGTACTCGGTTAAAATGAAAATGTGATTCTACTAAATACTTGCTGGCAACTCCAATCACCACAAAGAAATTATCCGAGGGAAATAAAGAAAATAACATAAATTTGTATTTTCACTCAACAGCAGCAGCCACGCCAGTGCAAAAACACTTAAACTAATAATCGCCAATAATAATAATGACCACCTCATGCCCCATGCCCCATGCAAGGCAAAATGATCACGGAGCAACTGCAACAACAAACGGCCATAATTAGCTTCTGTTGCGTTTCGTTTACGTGTATTTACATCGCATTTCAGCGGTCGCCGACGGAAGGACGGACGAATGGACGGACAGACAGACCAATTAACGGATGCATCGTAAAAAGAGTATTTCAGTCCATCCGATTTGAAGACAGCCTTAGCTACAACTGCCACTGCAGTTCATATCTGCTGGCGAAACATGATGCCGCTTGGATTGAACGCATGGCTTATGGCTGTGAATGAACGCCACAGCGCCCGGCTTGCCCAGTATGTGATCGCTAAGAATCCATAAAGAATGATTACTTTGAGAAGCATAAATGGGGCTCCCTCCCATGCCGTAAGCACATCGGTAACATTCTGGCGAGCTACTAAAATATCCATGCGAAAATCGGCTTTTGATAAAGTCAAATTCGAGTGGAGATGTACGAGGGTGGGGTATAGGATTACAATTTAAAGACTGGATAGAAAGTAACTTACAGATAGATAGCCTGATTCAAGGTAACCTATGCAAACACCGAAAACTATTGCACGCAATTTAAAAAGTATAAATTATAAGTAGGAGTGATATTCTGTGTTGAGATAGTGTAATTCCTTTTATCCATAAAGGAACATGGAGCTATTGGGACAATAATGTTATGCTTGATTTATTAATTTTAAGTATTTCAGAAAAAGTACGCATTTTCGAATACACACACAGAGAACAGATTTGTTGCCACAACCGAATTTGCCAACTGAATGTTTTTGTTGCTGTAGCGGCACAGAGTGCCGCGGTACAGCGCTTGGCCGAAAAATTCCCCCTTTGGATCGATCCGGTGCAAAGAACCGGCTGTCAAAGTATCATTCCCCGACCGTTTGCCGTACTATTAAAGTATTCTACTGCTTCAACCGAATATTGATTGGGCAAACGTCGATATGTTGCTACTTTGTCTCATTTTGGCAACCCCAAGATGTTTATTGGAACTGAATTTGTACATGTATTGGTTGTTTTTCTAGATTGTTGGAAATAAGTACTCTTTGAATTTGGTTATGGTTATCGCAAACATTTGTTAACTGGACCAATTGATGGTTTTATTTTATGTATTCGGTTTCTGAACAAAATCAACGACGTTTTGAAATAAAATTTTTATGTTTAAGGATTCAAAAATGTTTGATATAAATTGAGGTGAATACAAAAAATCAGACGGACAAACGGCAGTGTATCTTTGCATTTGATTGACACCCCCGAAGATGATTGACGAAGTCAATCGAAATATTGTTTATATGACCTCAAACCGAATATGATAATTGAAGATGTAACAAATAAACAATTCGTAAGTTCGGCCGTTTCGAAGCTTTTATACTCTGCATCATCGATTGCATTGTAGCATGGAATTGACAGTATTGAAGGATATGATTGTCAATGGATGTCAGTCTTTGCTAGAACTACATTTTAGCGGCCCCTGTTCATATTAAGATTGAGGAAATTACACTCGAAGTTACCTTATTTTCGGCCAACTAAGGACCTTTGACCTATGAGTCAAGACCTCAAATATAGTCGGAACGTAGAAATAATGTTATTTTCTGATTCGTGACGAAAATGTTGATGCTTTTCAATACCCATATGTCCATAGTTGAAGGATTCCCTATGGGCAAACCCAAATCCTTAAATCAGGTACATATTTTGATTTGTGAGCAAATTTCAAGTTTTCTGGATACCCATATGTCTCCGCTCATTACGGGACGATTTTTGGGCAACTGAGCAAATAGACCAAACCTTGTAGGTCAAGGCCTCCAATTCAGCCATATCGTACAATAAATGTCATATTCAGATTCTTAGTAAAATTCCACTGTTTCTGAGTACCCGTGTTCGAAAGGACCAATTTATCGGCACCCTAGACTTATGGGCCAAGGACTTATATTAATAAAATCGTAAAAATTATGTGACATTTGGGTTTGTCAAGAAATTTTAATGTTTTTAAACAAACATATAACTAATGTTTAAGTAGGCCGATTTTTGAACCCCCTAGCGCCTGTATGCGCTGGTCCGAGTTCCAAATTGGCAGAAATCGTAAATATAGGTTTGTAGACGTTTGGATGTGTTAGAAAATGCCATTGTTTCTGGAACCCATATGTCTCCGATTATTACGGGACGATTTTTGGGTCACAGAGCACACAGACCACAATCGAAGTCCTCCAATGCAGCCAAATCGTAAAATTAATATCACATTCAGATTCTTCATAAAATTATGCTGTTTTTTAGAACCCATTATCCATGATCGAAATGACCAATTTTTGGACACCCTAGATGCCCTAGATCTGCGGCTTAAGGACTAAAAATTAATAAAATAATAATCGTAAAATTAATGTGACTTTGGTGTCCGATAAGAAATTTTAATGTTTTTTAATACCCATATGACTATAGCTGAAGGAGGCTGATTTTTGGACCCCCCTAGGGCCCGTATGTGTTAGAAAATTCCATTGTTTCTGGATACACATATGTCACTAAACAGTAGGGGATGGTTTTTGGGGCGCCTGGTCCAAAGACCACGACCACTGGCCAAGGCCTGGAATTTAGTCAATTGGTAAAAAATAATATCATATTTATATTCAGCACAAGATGCCACTGTTTCTGACTACCCATATGTCCATGTTCAAGAGGACCATAATTTCGGAGCTTTAGGTACCCTACCCAATTGGGTCAAGTCATCAAATTCCTTATAATCGTCAAATTAAAGTGATATTCTGATTCGTGATTGAATTTTATTGTTGTTTAATACCCACATATCTATAGTACAAGGAGGCCAATTTTTGGGGACTTTAGGTCTATATAAGCCTAGGGACCAATCTCCACGCTTTTAAATTCCATATGTCCATAGTTGAAGGAGGCAGATTTTTAAGCCCCTTAGTCCTACATATATGGGTCTATATCAGAATCCCAAATTAGTTCAAATCTACAATTATTTGAACTTATTTGAATTTGTGAGAAGATTTTGCCGTTACTGGTTACCCATGTGTCCCCTCGAACAATAGGGAACGATTTGTGGGCCCCTTGGGCCCAAAGACCACGCCAATTCATAGCAAGCTAAAAAATCTATGTCTACCACTTTTAGACATTCTTTCAACTGTTATTGCATTGCAAAGTGAAAACTTTCTTGGTCTATGAAAAAAAAGGTGAGTCTTCCAGGACCACGTCTTTTTGGGAATTTCCTATGCTCAATTAAATCTTTCATTTCCCGAAAAAGTTATCAACTCTCGAGAGGAAGTCCGACATTTTATTGCATAGTGTAATATGTGTCAACAGCGAACTAAACAGGGTTTGGCTTTTAGAAAAAACTAATCAGTTATCACTACTAATTATATATTTTTATGCAACATGTACTACAAAATTGGTTAGTTGTTATAAACACTAGTAGTGGTAACCAATAGTTCTTTGGCATTCGATTAGTATACCCGATTAATTGGCTGTAAGTGCTGTAATATAATCATAGCTACCATCTTATGGTATGCCGAACTATGTAACCATCAATAAGATGGCATGTTGGTGATTGCAACAGAAAGTTTGTATTTACAACCGAATTTCTGTAGTTCGAACCGATTTCCGACTGATTGTTTGTCTGTGTGTAGAAGAAGTATTCACTGATTTAATACGTTGTGTGGACTGACAATCGTACGTTGTGTGGACTGACAATCGTGACCCGCACTTCATAGGTATTTTAAATCCAAATTTCCCAAAAAACTTAGAACCACCCTCGTAAAAATACTGCGCGTAGTAGATTCCGTGTCGCATCGGCTCACTGTCAGGCGAGGCCAGACTAGGACAGACAGACAGCCCAACAATATTGTCACATGATTTCGTGCTACTCATTAATATTCACATGATGTCGGTGGGGTTTGAATGGCAAGCCAAGTAAACAACACCAACAACTTCAGACAGCAACACCAACAACAAACAAACGTAACGAATAATAAACACAACAGCGAATACTCGTTTCGTTTTGCGCTGTCGTCGTCGCACGAACTACGAGAAAATATAATATTTTTTTGTATTTAAAACTAACGATCGTAGATCGATCGGTCGTTCGATGCCAGCGCAAATGCTCCACCGATAGATGCTTGCCTCCGAACCGAGAGCCACGAAAGCGCCTCAACGACAAGGCACCACTGGCCAAGGCAGTCGGCGCAGTCCAGACCAGACGGCCACATGTTGACGATGATTAGTGAGTGGTGTCCTAGCCCGATTCCGTGCGTGTCTTGCATTGTGTCGGTTTTCCTTTCCTCATTCGGTTGTTTGGCCAGCTTTCGCGTGGCGTGGACTTTCTTGGCTGCCACCATCCACACCGACCGAGTCTTAGTCTGGCAACTGTCACGGCAGCTTAAGTGAAATGAATTGAACGCGAATTTGCACTCAAGTGTTTTCAATCTGTTTGTGCCACACAAACAAACAAACAAAAAACACAAGAACTGGTTTCGCCGCTCATGCAAAGAGCCTTGCATAAGGACGGCTTTGGCTTTTAAATGTCGCCAAAATGTTTAAAAATATCCAGTCATCCATTTATTTAATCGTCCCTGCCCCCCTGCCGGCCGACCTCCTCGAAAGACCTTACGTCCGTCCCGCCAGCTTTTGTCCATTCGTGCTTCGTTTATGTGGCTGCAACTGAACGACTCCAGACTCCATCAGCCAAACAAACCACTCCAGTTACGAGTTCGAGTACATTTGGCTGCCAACAATAAAAATGTTGTTTGTGTTGCTGCTGTTGCTGTTATTCTGCCTCGCTTGCCCGGACGGACAAAGTTCATGGTGTTGGCGTTATCGGCCATAAGAGGAGAGCACAGCCGAGCAGAACAGAAATACTTGGAGCACCGCACCATACAAGACAAACCGGGCCAAATATGTTAACGACATTTTTGTTTTTCGCTTGGCTCTGCGCTGCGTTGCCTTTCGGCTGTTCTGGAACTTTTCTGAGAACATATCAAATTTCGCCAAAAAATTATTTTCAGCTGCAAGAATTTACAATTATGTTGACTGGCCTTTAATGAAATTGATTGGCAGAAATACGTAAAGTGACCGTTTCGATCTTTTTATGGACAAAAATGTTTTTCCGTAATTTTGAATTATCTTGATTTCGATTTGAAGAGATTGAAGGAATTTCAAATTGCAGGCAGCGAAGAAGTGGTTAAAATTTATATGAATTTTTTTTTGGACTTTTGTAAAATTTGGTTGACTTTGCTTGTAAGATAAAAAAGTTGCTTTGTTAAAAGCTGACCATAGGACAATCTCAATTATATGTTTAATGCCTGTTTTTCCTAAAATTCCATTAAGATAACTACGTGCGGAGCTTTTTTCAATCCAGTGAGCAGGTCAAGATATAATTCTTATACTCACTGAGATCTGGTCCTGCCTTACAAAGATGATTGCGATATATGCGAGTTTGAAAAAATATAGTTCAAACTTTTGACAATGTATTTCTTTTTATATTGGGACATAAAGGCGTCGCTCTGCAAAGAAAAAATTTTCAATTGCTTAAAAATTTACCATATTCAATTAAAAAAAATATTCAAAAATGTTGTGGCAAAGAAAAACATACAGCCAGGCCAAAAAATAGTTTGTCATATTTTGGGTTTTCATTTAATAATTAAATTGTAGCATTGACTAAAAAATAGAAGGTCTTTCTTTAGAAATATTATAATAATTTAAATCCTGCGAGTTTAAAAAAATATAGTTCAAACTCCTGCCAATATATTTCTTTTTATATTGTGACATAAAGGTGTCGCTCTGCAAAGAAGAAATTATCAATTGTCGTATTTTGGGTTTTCATTCAATAAACAAATTGTAGTTGACTCAAAAAATAGGAGGTATTTCATTAGAAATAATAAAAACGTTACGTCTGTTATCTAAAATATTTCCCGATGCCTTATTCTCATATAAAATTTAAATCCTGCGAGTTTAAAAAAATATAGTTCAAACTCTTGCCAACATATTTCTTTTTATATTTTGACATAAAGGTGTCGCTCTGCAAAGAAAAAATGATCAATTTTGATTAAAAAATTTGCATTGAATATGCATTTAAAAAATAATCAAAAATGTTGTGACAAAGAAAATCATACAGCCAGCTCATATAATAGTTAGTCGTATTTTGGGTTTTCATTCAATAAACAAATTATAGTTGACTGAAAAAATAGAAGATCTTCCAGAAGAAATAATACAAATTTTACTGTACGTCTGTTATCTAAAATATTGTCCGAAGCCTTATTCTCATCTAAAATTTAAAGCCTAGTTTAACGGATTTTGAGTGAAAAGGTATAAAAATTTCTATAAAATAATGACAGTCGATAACTTAAAGTAGTGGCAGGTCTGCTTAATTAGGTCAAGAATATTGTTCATGAGTCGTCTTAAGTAAAAACGAATCCCGTTTAATCCCACAGGCCGGATTGCCCCGAAGCAGTAATTCTTCGGCCATAGGCTGTCACCCGGCACACAGTGGCCGCTTCAAAAATAACAACGAATCGCGTTTACCTAATGGTAGAGTGTATGCAGAAACTTTACCCTGAACAGCGGCTATACCATATGAGCCGGCAACTTCGTATGTACACTTAACGAGAAATACAGACAGTTAAATATTACAACCGACCATTGTTAGCACAATGAAAATCTCTAATGAAAATCAGATGCTTTCCGTATAGGATAAAAGATTAGTAAAAATATTTAAAAATAGCACTTAATCAAAATGTATGAACAACAAACTCATTAAAAATGATACGCCATTCTGACAAATTATTTATTCAAAAGTTTTTATTGGGTGCAATTTTTCAATTCTTTCAAAAGATTAAAATATAAAACAACTCAGCAAAAACATATTTTACTGATGTTGTTTTTATTATTAGTTTTATTATTAGTTTAAATTTTCAGAATATTTTTTTATGTAGCAGTACAGTGGAGTAAGAATTATGAAAAAATCAGTTATTAGCGATAATCAGACGGACGACAGTGTTTTCTTAATTGACAACATCTGAAGATGATTGACGAAGCCAATTCAAATTTTGAGAAAAATAAAAATTAAACCGAAAACATAACATCGAGTTTTAATACATGACCTCAAGCCGAACATTAATTTAAAAAGATAAAAGAACCTTCTAGAATGAAGTCAATGCAACTTAAACTATGTTCAATCCTAAACAGACCCAGCACAAGGTCACTAGGATTTCTCTCGGAGCCCTAGAAAAAGTTGTTTGCGAAAATTATAAAATCTAGGTGACTGCGCGATGGTAAGTCTGCACGAAAACTGTACCCAGGTTCAAATGCGGTCAACAACATGTAGATTCAATAAAGGATTTTTTTAATGGGGTAGCGGATGTCACGTATTCCGATCACATCCAGACAGATTTCTTCAAAAATGTCCAAATGCTATATAGAGATCCATGATAGACAACTCTTTTCTTTGCACAAGGTGTCTCGCATGTGCAGGTGTCTTTTTCAAAGACAGTTATGAAAATGATGATGAACTATGTACGAGGGCAAATCCAAAATTCCGTGTCTTTTCAAATAAAACACAATTTTTTTTTGCAACAAAAAAATTAATTTTCAACATTATCTCTATTTTGTTCAATACAATTAGTCCAACGTTTCTCCGAATTTTGTAACCCTTCCAAAAAAGGATTTTTCGAGGTCCATTAAATATGCATTTGTTTGATCAATTATTTGATTGTTGGAGCTGAACCTCTTTCCACCGAGCCATTTTTTAGGTTTGGAAATAGGAAATAGTCACCAGGTGCTTAATCAGCCAGAAAATATGGCGGATGAGGTACCAATTCGTAACCCAATTCAAGCAATTTTGCCATTGAGACTGCACACTGTGCACCGGTGCATTCTCTTGATGAAAAATAACTTTTTTACTCCATATGGACCTAAGGGCAAAAAACCAATTTTAATTTGTTTTCTTTTTTTGATGTGGACAACATCTGAGCGACAACATCCATGCCCCAAAAGTGTTCCGTCCCAGAGATATGCGCGTTTTATGAAAGTGAAGTCGACGATTCTAAGCGCAAATAGAAAGGAACCTAATCTTTAAAATGACTCTCCAGAACAAAACTGGTTTTTACCCTTAGGTCCCTTTCTATTTTGCGCGTCACATATGGTTTTTTTTAAATCCTTGTTAAACCGGTCCAATAAGTTGACATAATATTCGTCGTTTATTGTATTTCCCTTCTGAAGGTATTCGATGCGGATTATCCCGCGCGCATCCCAAAAAAACTGTTGCCATCACCTTATTGGCCAACAAAGTCACCTTGGTCTTCTTCGGTGATAGTTCACCGTTGTTTAGACTGCTGCTTGGTCTCCGAAGTATTGTAATTGATCCATGTTTTATCCAAAGTTACAAAACTCCGCAAAAACTCATTCGAATTGTGGTTTAACATCTCCAAACAATCCTTTCAAGTCGTCACACGATTACACTTATGGTCAATTGAGAGCAAACGCGGCAGACATCTTGCAGAGAGCATTCTTAAACCCAACTGATCATGTAAAATCAAAACCACGCTTCAAAAATCTCAAGCACTTTTACTCTTCGATCAGCCAATACCTTCCTTATCGAGGATTTTTTTCGACAGTTTCGGGTGTATTGACCTCAATTGGCCATCCACAACGTTCAGCGTCATTTAGAAGTGGTTCAATGTGCGACCACAACGAAAGTCAGTAAACCACTTTTGTACCATTGAAATGGATGGTGCAGAGTCCCCATAGTATTTATCAAGATTGACGGCTTTTTCCGCAAAAAATAATGTTTAATGAGCACTCGAAGTATGGTTTGAACGGAACTTTCTCAAAATTTGACAGTAGTCTATTAAGAGTTGGAAACAGTTGGTAAGTTGGATAAGTCACGGAATTATTGATATGCCCTCGTATGTACAAAAAATTGGTCAAAAAGATGTGGTGCCTACATGTTAGAGTTGCCTCTGATTTAAGGTGTAGCTAAGTACATATCGGGGTATGGCAATACGAGCGTTATTAAATCGACATCGATAAAGGGCAACAGCGTCACATAAAGTAAAAAGAAAAAAAAACAATTAATCGAGCATTGAAATGTAAAAAACTGGAAGGATAGGATGCCGGTACAAAACAACATGTTCATTTATTTTTCCCCATAATGTTTTTCAAAGAATAATAAAAAAATGCTTAGTATAATGAAACATTTTATAGAAATTAAAAAACGTTCATACTCTTAGAATACATGAATGTTTCGTACATTTTATGAAAATATTTGTTGGAAAAAAGTACATCGGAAAGAGTACACTCTGTACAAATCAAAATTTGTTGTAGACGAACAATGGTTGAAATCGGTATTGTAAGTTGGGACGCACTTAACACAACTTAAAAGAGAGCATACGTAGTTGCTTCACCTTTTGGCTCTTGTGGCCCGCAGGGTCAGAATGATAGTTCAATAGCCAACATGACATACCGGTATCAAATTAAAGAACATTTTAAAATTAAAGAAAATAAAACAGGGATTAACCGGCCCGAGAACTCTTGTTTCTATATTTAAAAAGAAGACAAGTTTTTAACAAAATGACAAAGTGGCATTGATTTTCGTGGCTGCACATTGTTTTTATCGCGATTTCGGGTCCGTGACGACCTTTATCAGAAAGCTTCGCAGCAATTAAGCCCAGGTTCTTACCAAACGTATGGGAATTACTGTTGTAAATCTCACTCGAGGTCTCGAGCCAGTTAATCCCTGTTCAATGTGTAAAAGCAAATGACCGAAATAAAACAAACGATCTTAACATTAAAGACAATTTTAAAATTAAAGAAAATGTGCTAACAAAAACAAAAAAACTAACAAAAAAACTTTTTTTAAGCTTTAGTAACGTTGTACTGTTCAAGCGCAAGTTCTGGCATGTCCGAATATACCGACGTTTTTACTTTTTTTTCGCCTTCACTATTAGTGAGAGTCTCTTTCGTCTGACTGAAAATGGGTACGCCGCCCATTACTTTAATTAGGACATTTTAAAAAGGCCAAATAGCATGAAAATCGCATGAAGCGAAAATAAAGGGTGATCCATCATGAGGTATTTTGAATCCCGTAATCTTGACGACATTTGGATTTAACAGGACGGCTCCACTTGCCATACAGCTGCTCAAGCAATGGATCTATTAAGAGGTCATTACAAAGAGCAGCCAATTTTACGTTTTGGAGCGGTGAGTTGACCGCCTAGATCGTGTAATATCACAGCTAAGCCTTTTTTCTTTGGGGCTACGCAAAGTCCAAATTCTATGCTGACAAACCAGCTTCGATTCAGGTTTTGGAAGCCAACATTACGCGTGTCATTAAAGCTATATCGGTCGAAATGCTCGCACAGGTCATCCAAGATTGGACCCCCAGAATGGACACCCTGAAGTGTGCCAACATTTAAAGGATGTTATATTCAAAAAATATATGGCATAAAATGTCCTTTTAAAAGAAATATTCCACATTTTATTTCATTTTTTTATTTTTTTTTAATTTGAAAAAATACCTTTAGATTGAACACTCGTTATATAGTTGCAACATGATAACTATAGTAGTAGGAATCATGTGTGTGACTTTAAATAGTTGCGGGAATTATACTATGACTGTGAAAAATCAAGCATATTACTTGTGCAAGACAGTCGAACAAGTAAACCCAGTCTTTACTTTGGGTAGGAAATGATTTGTCTCTAATCCATGCGAAAAATATGTTCTCTGTAAGTGCTTCAGCCGTTCGGAGATAGCGTTAATCTATACATTCCGGTCGGAGAGACTTACATAGTCCACAGCCCACTAATTTCAGAAAAGTTCCTTGTTTGTTCCTTAATGAAATGTTGAGGGAATTATGTATGTATTATAATATGGTTCCAGGAAACCTAATGTAGTTGTGTGGTATTGTAATGTGATAATATTACAGTTGCTAAGGACTCCAAAAATGATAATGGTGGGAAGGTTTTTATATGGTTGCCTTAACCATATACCCAACAATAGAATGATGCTTTTCAAATATTGATATCTGAACCATATATTTATTTGTGTGCATGTAATGTTTAGGTCTCAATATAGAAACCTCCTACTGGATTATTAAATACCTGTTTTTAAATAAAAATCCGTCGTCATGTTTTCGTTATTTTAGAGCCTCGATCTTTGCATACGCATTTCCTCTTGTAACAATGATTCAACTGATTTTTTGTTTTATCTGTTATCCCAAAAAAAATATTTCATTAATATTTGCAGTCGAAAACTTTTACGCCGCAGAATTAGCAACCATCCGAGCAATATGTCCTAGAGATTATCGCTGTTTTTTTCACAAAGTCCCTTTTATTCGAAAATTTGCGTTAAGGTTTTATTTATGCGATCTTTAGTAAAAACGGCTTATGTTTCTCAAACTATAAGAAAAACGTTGTTGATTTCTTTTTGACTCTACTGATTTTTAGGAAGCTTCAACACCGAATAATTAAACTCCCTAATAATTATGTTTAAGTCGAAAATGCTCCTCAATCGAGTTCAATCAAATTTCCCTTTAGACTTAGCAGAAGTGTTTCTGAGCTTTAATTTGGAGGTTGACCTCAATCGGGTTAAACGGAGCAGAACAAATTCTCCATTTTTTTCGTCCTTGAAAAGATTGTGACCAAGCGTGTTGCTGTTGTGAACCAACGGGCGAGTCCCTTGTTTACCTCAATATTTCAAAAGTTCAAAAGGAAGCCACTATATTTGTTTATGATTTTTCATGTAATTGTTTCACAATGAGTTGTAAATGTTGTAATTACAAACGTTCCAAGCAATTGGCATTCGTCGTGCCGCATACATCAAATCACCAACACACGCAAAGGAGAAAATCTGTGGCTACGTTTTCCACTTCGCCACAGGAGCCACACACGTGTCGCCTATTGTCAAACCAGTTGCTGCCGTCGACCTTTTCTTTGTTAAAGTGTTTCCTGAGAAGTGTAAAAACAAAAATGAACAGACGTTACGACTCATTTGTAGCGAAACAATAGCGCAGTTCATGATTTTATCCCAATTAAATGTAGAGCACATTTCAGAGTCCATGTCGCTCGCCATCGAAAACTATGTGGACTTTTCCACCAAAGGTGGTACTTTAAACATATGGAATATTTTCCCTGCAAGAAAAACAAAAGTAACTCTAGAGCCTACTCTACTTAAGCAACTTTGAAATCAAGTTCTAGTTCTTTCTGGAAACTTAAAACATTCGCCAAGTTTTTGTTTGTTTTTGCAAATTAGCTGTTAACCCTTTGCAGCATTTTTTTGTTCATTTCAAAACTTTAAGACGACATACGAGTCTGAATCTTGGCATAACTAAAGATTTTCGGATTAAATGCAAACTTTGGTAAGATGACGACGATGCTGATGTTGGCGTAGTTTTAACCACACTTGAGTTCAACCGCAAAAAGTTTTGAAACAACTTTTGTTTCTTCAGAAAATCGTAACTTCTGTTTTTTTTTCCTGATTCCATTTTAAAAGTTAGACAAATGTAGGGTTCTTAAACTATAGTAGCAACAACAACAACAATATATATTACTTTTTTAAGTCTTCTTTTTGTTGTTATTGGGGAAAAGCTGCTCAAGTTAGTTTTTACCACCTACAGACTGTTTTTCATTCGGGCAAACAACCGTAGTGGTGGTCGTCACTCACTCTTTGTCTAGTTGGCGTGTATCTTTACGTTAACGTTTGTAGGCAGGTAATGAATGGATACAGATAATCCTCCCACAATGTGATAGTTAGATTTAAACTACTGTTGAACTCGGCGATCGCAATGTGGTGATATCGGCGAACTGCTTATGGTGATAAGGGGGCACAGAACTCTACTTTCAGTTATGTGAGTTGAACTTGTGTCATCAGTTTCGATAAAAAAAATATCGACACTTAAAAAATTGCTGTCACGGAAAGAATCGATACCTCATTATTAGAGAACGCAATGTAATCTACATCAGAGGTATCGAACATCGAGCATAAAAAATAGTGCCACACCAAGTTCTTAGCCCCTGCTCATATTGCGAGAGTCTTCGAGAGATACGCGACCCTTGCTCTCTTGGAGTTCTGATGGTTCTAAGATTATATATGAGGGCAGATCAAAAACTCCGTGACTTTTCCAACTTTCCGCGTACTTATAGGAAATGCTCCACTAATCTGCTATAATCTGCTAATAGACTTCTTTCAAATTCTGAGAGAGTTCCGTCATTTATTTTGTGTTTAACAGCTGATCAAAAAATACGACCGCGTGGATTTTGTTAAAAATGGAAAAAAAAGTTAATTTCTTGTAATCATTAAACATTATTTTTTGGGGAAAAAAACCGTCAATCAAACCATGGAAAAGCTTTAACAGTACTATGGAGACTATAAACCATCGATTTCAATGGTGAAAAAATGGTTTACTGACTTTCATTGTGGTCGCACAAGTACAAATGACATTTTGGACGAGTCAATACATCCGAAAATGTCGGAAAATCCACGATATGGTGTTGGCCAATAGAAGAGTAAAACTGCGTGAGATTGTTGATGGCAGACGCATTTTATATGGCAGGGTGGATTCGATTTTACATAATTAGTTGGGTTTAAGAAAGCTGTCTGCAAGATGCGTGCCGCGTTTGCTCTCAATTGACCACAATCGTAATCGTGTGACAACTTCAAAGAATTGTTTGGAGTTGTTAAACCGCAATTCGAATGAGTTTTTGCTGCGTTTTGTAACTGTTAATGAACATGAATCCATTACAATACTCCGAAGACCAAGCAGCTGTCCAAACAATGGGTTTCTTCTGTTGAACCGGCTCCGAAGAAGGCCAAGGTGACGTTGTCGGCCAATAAGGTGATGGCAACAGTTTTTAGGGATGCACTCGGGAAACTCCACAACGATTACCTTCAAAAGGGAAAAACAATAAACGACGAATATTATGCCAACTTATTGCACCGATTTAAGAAGGATTAAAAAAAAAACGATCCCATATGGTTTTCTCATTAAGATAATGCACGGGTGCACACGTGTGCAGTCTCAATGACAAAATTGCATGAATTGGGTTACGAATTAGAACCTCATCCGCAATATTCTCCGGATTTAACTTCCAGTGACTATTTCCAAACCTGGTGGAAAGAGATTCAGCTCCAACGATTAAATTATAGATTAAGGAAAATACATATTTTATGGACTTCGCAAAGTCCTATTTTTTTGTAAGTGTATTGTGAATTGAACTAGTCTTCGGAACTATTGATATACAGGGTGGAGCGAGGAAATATGCTTTTTTGCACCGCAGGCTGCGGCAGCACTGTTGGTCGAAGAGAGTGGAGAGTGTGCGTGGCGTATACGACGGCTGCTATATAATGTGAATATTTATCATCAAAAATGGTTTAATTGTATTTCAAAGTATTCTTCAGCATGATTTATACACTTTTGCATGAGCTCAAACCAATTGTCGAAGAACTTTTTCCACTTCGATTGAGACACCTCAAAAACATTGAACGCTTCAACAGCATCTTCTGGCGACGAAAATCGTTGACCACGCATTTTTTCTGGACGTGCGGGAATAAAAAGAAGTCATTGGTCTTCCCTTGTTCGTTTTTTTCGAATTTATCCAAAGACTTCAGGCAAACAAATTGTAGTATACCACTCAGAATTGACCGTCCTACGTTGCTCAAGCGGAACAGTCTCCACAAGACCAGTTTTGCCGAAGAAACAGGCGACCATTTGCTTCGAAGTGCTTCTTCCACGAACAACTTTCGTTGGATTTGGCTTGTTTTCAAAGATCCACACGGCCGATTGCTGTTTTGTTTCGGGCTTATACGCATAGATCCATGATTCGTAACCTGTGACGATCTTATAAACGTCTTTTGCAGCACCGCGATCGTATTTTTTCAAAATTTCTTTGCATCAATCGACACGAGCCAAAATGTCAAATTGTGCGGGATCCAACGAGAACAAACCTTTTTTTACGGCCAGATGCTCATGCAATATCGAATGTATGCTGGTGGAAGAAATGCCCAAGGATGCCTCTATCTCCCGGTATGTCACATGACGATGTTCTCTGGCACAACGGCCGTTTTTGGACGACCTTCGTCATTGAGCGAGCGTCGGCCACGATTGAATTCATTAAACCAGTTTTTTCCTGTGCTATAGGTTTGTGCTTCATCGCCATATAAAGATTTAAGTTCTTCAATGTACTCTTGCCGTGATAATCCATGTCGAAAGTTGTAAAAAATGATCGCACGAAAATGTTCACGAGTTAATTCCATATTTTTGCCAAATTGAATTTTTCAAGTCACTGTAAACAACACAAATGATGGTCGTACGTCAAAACGTTCTGAGTACGTTTATGCTAAAAAATGTCAAACTCTCCAATGAAAATGTTAGATGGTGCCAGGCAACCCTCGTAGTGGCTGACAGGAGATTTTTATTTGTCTGCCTTTCAGTTGCCTTCATGCAGTGGACACGTGAGGAGAGGTCATTTTGTGTTGAAGCGTATTTTTCAAATGCGCACTCGAACATTGCAGTGCAGCGTCCTTTTCGTTTACGATTCGCTGTTACCTTACGCGGACGTGTTTCTGGACGACAATCAATTGTAAATTGGGTAACTTCATTGAGAACATCAGAGAATGTGACATGTGTACGAAGGGGACCTAAGAGAAGGACTACAACAACACAAAACATCGAGAGAGTTAGAGCAGCAGTACTGCAATCTGGGAACTCCGAATGATACTTGACTATGATACAGGATTTTTTTCAGCCGGCTCCTGAGGCAATGCAATTAGAGGATACATGGCTCCAACAGGATGGTGCCAATGCAATTATAGCGAGGGTTACGATGAATTGTTTGAGGCAAATGTTTTCTGGACGACTTATTTCTTTGAAGGGTGATGAACTGGCCGGCACGCCCACCAGACTTAGGGGTTACCTGAAGTCGAATGTGTTTATCAACCGTTCGAACAACTTGGAAGACATAATTAACAATATTGCGGCTGAAATAGGCAGAATACCAGTCGACATGCTTGTTCAGAGTTCATGAAAACTTCAGAAAACGTATGCAGCAGTGTGTGGATAGCGAAGGTCGACATTTGCCAGATACGCTACTTAAATTGATGTAATTTAAAAATTCCCTTTCTGTTCAATATAATTGAAATATAAAATAAATTTTTCTAAGGTTCATAATTTTTTTGTTTCATTCCCAAATAAGCAAGTTTCTGCGCTCCACCCTGTACCTTGTAGCACCATTAACTATCCACGGAGGCCGCATGTGGCCCATTTTGTTTTCTCATGAATTCTTAATTCATTTATATTGGAACGAATTTTTCGTATCTCCATGACCAGGTATCCAGCACAGATTCAAAGAATGCTGTTCTTCCAGAAACATAAATCGCCAGCTCTCTGCGACAGCGGCAAGGACATTTAACCGACTATCAGTCTTGATTAAAACTTTTAGGGCAACTTGAGAGGAGCGTATGAAAAATAAAACCTCATCGTCCTATTTTCTATTGACAAAATGCACACAAAGTCATATGGATCAAAATATCGAAGCTTTAGATGCGGTCCTTCGGGTGTTGCTGTGGTTTAAAACCACCACTACATCAGTTTCATCTACATGTGGACTGGCTTGGTATCCAACTTAGAAACTTCTCGACCCCTGACCAGGTGGGGAAGCATGCCCCACATAGGTAAAGACGGGATATTGCTGTCTTCTTTGGGAGGCGCAGACCACCGCATGGAGGCGTGACCCAATGCGTAGGCTCAATATGAAGTTGTCACAGTGAGAATTGTGTAAAGCACACAGACGATATGGTAGTTGGTAGTCCTCCGAGTGCTACCTGTAACGCCACAAGGTAAATTGTGTCCACCACAACTGGCTTTCTTTCTTTCGTTCCCGAACATTGTGGGCGTACAGCACAGTAGCAGCAGAGTGGCGTTTGGCGTTGGGGAAATCAAACAATTCCGTTTCAATTCCACTCTTCTTATTTTCTCCGCTGCTGTTTACGCTGTGCTTTTTGTTTTTGTTTTCATTCGTAACAAAGCGTTACGTATCACGTATCTCCCGCTGCTGCTGTTGCTGCCGCTCTTGTTGTTGTTTGCTTTTCATGTTAACGACATTGTTATAAATTGAGAATGGCATTTAACAAAAGCAACTTTGGACGAATTCCTTCCACTCGGTTCGGTTCGCTCGTCGTTCGAAGCGAATGCCAACAATGCGCCGCCACACACACACACTGAGGGGACTGAGGGTGGTTTAGTGACGCCCGTTTAATCCGTAGCGAGACGACGAGTAGAGTGGGTGAGAGTGAGTGTGCCCAAAACACAACCAGGGGGGTACTGGGTGCTCATGGGTGGCATAGCCAAACATTGTGTGAGTACGTGCATCTGTAGTTGTACATGTGCGTGCCCGTACCCGTGTGTGTGTGCGAAAATGTTGTGACGTTGGCTGTGGTTAAGCAAATAAAGTTACATTCATTCTGCTCGTGTTGGTGGCGTTGTTTGTTTCCTACTGCCAGTGCGGTGCGGCCGCCGTCTAGGCATACCTAGCGCCGTTCGAGTGGTGGTGCTGTCGTTCCATTTGATGGTAGGTATGCTTTGGTTACTTTGCGTCCGCCGTTGATTGATGATGATTGACACATGAAGGCCGGAGCAATTAAAGCCACTAATGATTGGTCGTTATAGTGACATTAAAGTCGAATGCGACGTTAACGTTACTGTCCGTTGTTCTTTCCTGGTTTCGTTCTTTCTGTTTCTGTTGCGCCGCGCCGGTTTCTAGGTTAAAAGTTATGCAAACGTTATTAAATGTCATCATAAACAACCAGGCGACAGTTTTTCTTTCTCTGCTCCGCTATGCTGCTTTCTATCCGTTAGCTATGTTCAGTTGAGATTTTATTTCTGTAATTTCTTTATGCCAACTGAAAAGATTTTATTATTTTATAATCGATTAGCGATAACCATTGTAAATTGATAAGTCATGGGAATATGACAGGCATTACATAACAATGCAATTTAGATAAGGCAGGAGGGGCTGTTCTATACCAACCAACTAAGAAGACTGCATCAGAATAGGTCTGGTTAAACTTTTATCATTTGCGAATGTGCGTTAGATGTGTAGCTTAAAGAGATCAAGTCGGCAATTATGGACTACATACGTATATACATACATACATAACAGTTCGTTATACACGATTTAGTCGACTAGGAAAATTTGTTGAATAGGACGCAGAAGTAGTGTAGCATTTAATGTGTCGTCAATTTTAAATGTCGGAAAACAAATATGTATCAGAAATGTTGATAAAATGTTTTAGCATCCAGCATAACTTGGATAAAGAAAACTTATAATACGCGGTAGAGCGCCGTAATTTGCTTTTTTGCACTGTTGGTCGAAGAGAGTGGATTGGTATTGGCTGACGGGAGATTTGTATTCGTCTGCTTTTCAGTTGCCATCATGCATTGGACACGTGAGGAAATGTCATTTTGTGTTGAAGCGCATTCGATCATTGCAGTACAGCGTGCTTTTTGTTTACGATTCCTTGTTCCCGCACGCGGACGTGTTTCTGGACGGCAATCAATTGTTAATTGGGCAACTTCATTGAGAACAGCAGGGAATGTGTTTGAAGGAGACCTAAGAGAAGGATTACAACACCACAAAACATCGAGAGAGTTAGAGCAGCAGTACTGCAATCTCCGAAACGCTCTGCTCGGAAGCAATCGCTTGCTCTTGGCATTTCCTGGTTCTTTTTCAGCCGGCTCTTAAGGCAATGCAATTAAAGGATACATGGTTCCAACAGGATGGTGGTGCACACACGGCGAGGGTTACCATGAATTGTTTGAGGCAAATGTTTCCTGGACGGCTTATCTCTTTGAGGGGTGATGTGAACTGGCCGGCACGCCCAGCAAACTTAGCCCCAAGCGATTTTTTCCTTTGTCGAAGGTGTACATCTACCGTCCCAACACCTTGGAAGACATAATTAACAATAGTGAGGCTGAAATTGGCAGAATACCAGTCGACATGCTTATTAGAGTTTATGAAAGCTTCAGAAAGCGTATGCCGCACACTGTTGCATAACATTTGCCAGATACACTATTAAAAAACATGTTATTTAAAAATTCCCTTACTGTTTAATATAATTAAAATACAAAATAATTTTTTCTAAGGCTCATTATATGTTTACTTCATTCCCAAATAAGCAAATTTCCGCGCTCTACCGACACGATTGTATCTTCAAGAATACACGATTGTTTCTTCAGTATTTTAAATGAAGAGTAAAATAAGAATTACGGTTTTTTCTTTCGTGATGCGGTTTTCCTTTTGAAGAGTTTCAGATAATCAACAATAGTTTTATAATTCTTTTCATTCTAAGCTGACCTCAATTTTTTCTTGAAGAGAAAAAAAATCGTTAAAACATGCATGATTCTTTTTATTTGTCTAACATCAAGAATGACATCGTCGTCTAAATAAAAGTAAACACAGCTAACAGATTTTTTGCCATAACCGAATTATTTGCCAACCAAATGTTGGTACAATCCATGTATTATTTGCCAACCAAATGTTGGTACAATCCATGTATTCCATCTCTTCAACCTTATGTCGATTGAGTACACTGCAATTTTCAGCAGGGGGAACTCACACTATCAGTTAAATATACCAAATATCGGTAACCCCAACTAACTAAGATGATTTTTAAAACTGAGTTTGTACATGTATTAGTTATTGTTATAGATTGTTTGTTATTAATACTTTTTCAATTCGGTTGTCATTACTACGAACATTTGTTAACTGTACCAAAGGATGGTTAAATTTTATGTTTTCATTATCTGACCGGGAAAAAAGTTTTTTACATTGAATTTAAAAATTATTTCTGTTATTTTTTTTACATTTGAATCTAATTAAGTTTGTATGAACAAGTGAAATACATTTAATTGGTGGGTCATTTAATTAAAATTTTTAAGTTTCAGCAGCAATTAAAGTTAAGGCTGCTTATGATATGTTATTAAAATACCCTAGTTTGAATTTCAAACCTTAATATTTCCGTCTATCAATGCTTAATGTGACAAAAAAACTCAAATGAATGTTTGATGCCTACAGATATGTGATAAGAAATATATACTCCCATGTTGGTCATATATAATTGTCTATTTAAAAAAGTGGTAAAATATTTAGTTTTTAAACCGTCTTAACCAAATTAGAAAAATAAATATGACTTTAAATAGATGGTCTGGTAAGCATTCCTATGATACCCATATTGGCCCAAACTGAAAATTAAAAACGGTATAACAGAATTTATTGTCCATCTTTGGGGGGACCGTAATTCGGGAAAAATGGGTCGAATACAAACCAAAACAAGTCTGAGTAATGTCACCAAAATACAGTTAAGTCTGTTTCGGTATTCTGGAAATTAAAAAAAATCTTAATAGTTGGTTTATTTATATGGTTCTATCGTTTAGAAGCATTAACTGTCTGACCCTTCTGCTTCAACTGTGGCCCCGGAAGAATTTAAAACATAATAAATACATACTGTTTTGTTTCTATTCGTCTTCTTCGGATTTTCTAAATTATTATAGGGATTCTACTATGACGTTGGGATAACCACTTTTTCACTTCACTTTGTTTGTTCATGTTTCAGACGTTTCACATCCGTTTCAAACGAAATATAAGTAAGTAAAAATCGTTAGGTCCAGCCAAGCCGAACCTGATATACCCTCTATCGTCTTTACTCTGCTAGAGAGAGAAAAATTGTCCGTTTTATTGGATCATTCGGCAGATGAGTCTTTCCCTAACCTCAGCCAAAACTTCAAAATATCTCTGTATTTTCTTATTTTGAGTACCCATAGGTTCACATTGACTTCTAATCGTTTTGACCTCGTGGGATGTTTTGTGGTTTCCTGGTGCCTGGCGCCATCTGACATTTCCATTGTTAAGTTTGACATTTTTTAGCATAAACGTACTCAGAACGTTTTGACGTACGACCATCATTTGTGTTGTTTACAGGGACTTAAAACAATCAATTTGGCAAAAAAATGGAATCAACTCGTGAACATTTTCGTGCGATCATTTTTCACAACATTCGACGTGGGTTATCACGACAAGAGTGCATCGATGAACTGAAATCATTGTATGGCAATGAAGCAGCATCCTATAGCACTGTGAAAATCTGGTTTAATGAATTCAATCGTGGCTGACGCTCGCTCAAAGACGAAGGTCGCCCAAAAACGGCCATTGCGCCAATGAACATTAATGCCGTGCGTGAACTGATAATGCAAAATCGGCATGTGACATGCCGTGAAGTAGAGGCATCCTTGGGCATTTCTTCCACCAGCATACATTCGATATTGCATGAACACCTGGCCGTAAAAAAGGTTTGTTATCCTTGGATCCCGCACAATTTGACAATCGCTCAAAAAAGGCTCGTGTCAATTGGTGCATAGAAATTTTGAAAAAATACGATTGCGGTGCTTCAAAAGACGTTTACAAGATCGTCACAGGTGACGAATCATGGATCTATGCGTAAGAGCCCGAAACAAAACAGCAATCGACCGTGTGGTTCTTCGAAAACGACCCAAATCCAACGAAACTTGTACGTGGAAGAAGCACTTCGAAGCAAATGGTCGCCTCTGTCTTCGGCGAAACTGGTCATGTGGCGACTGTTCCGCGTGAGCAACATAGGACGGTAAATTCTGAGTGGTACACCACAATTTGTTTGCCTGAAGTCTTCGGAAAAATTCGAAAAACGAATATAAGAAGACGAATCGTTGTGCATCATGATAATGCGAGCTCTCACACATCGGCTCAAACCAGCGCCTTTTTGATCGGCCAAAACGTCGAATACGTCGTACAGCCCTGACTTGGCAACCAATGACTTCTTTTTATTCCCGCACACCAAGAAAAAAATGCGTGGTCAACGATTTTCGTCGCCAGAAGATGCTGTTGAAGCGTTCAAGAACCATGTTTTGCAGGTGTCTCAATCGGAGTGGAAAAAGTGCTTCGACAATTGAGCGCATGCAAAAGTGTATAACTCATGCTGGAGAAGACTTTGAGAAACAATAAAATAATTTTTGATGATAAATATTCGCCTTTTCAATATTAGGCCAGAAATATATATATAGCAGCCCTAGTATGCCCTTGTGAGGTATTTAGTGCGGCTCAACTGAGTACAACAATTTTAACCATTGTCCGTCCACAAAACGTTATGATTTGCTAAGTAAAAACGCAAATAAGTGTACTTTTTACCGAGGTCTCTTAAAGGAAAACTTTTTCCCCCTGATCTGATTTCACATACGAAGGCGACCGCAAAAGTAACTGGCCTAACATAAAAAGAACCGTTTTTTTTGGAATTATAATTATTTATTTTTCAACATAATCTCCTTCCAACTCAATACACTTCATCAAACGTTTTTCAAGTTTTTTTAATTCCATCCGAAAAATAAGATTTTTCAAGACCTTCAAAATATGCCTCAGTTTCAGCAATAACCTCGCTATTGGACGGAAATTTTTTGCCACCGAGAAATTTTTTTAAATTTGGAAACAAGAAATAATCAGAAGGAGCTAAATCTGGACTATATGGTGGATGCGGAGCAATTTCAAATCGTAATTCGGCCAGTTTTTGTTGAGTTAAAAATGCAGTGTGTGAGGGAGCATTATCTTGATGAAAAATGTTTTTTTTTTTAAATGCGGTCGTTTTATCTTGATTTCTTCACGCAACCGATCCAATAATGCACAATAATATTCACTATTTATAGTTTTTCCTTTCTCAAGATAATCAATAAATATTATACCCCTTGCATCCCAAAATACTGAGGCCATTCCTGCTGACTTAACAGTTTTCGCCTTCGTGGGACCACTTTTACCAGCTTCTATCCATTGTTTTGACTGTTCTTTGCATTCTGGGATGTAGTGATGGATCCATGTTTCATCAACAGTTATGAATCGGCGCAAGAACTCTATTGGATTACGCTGATAAATCGATAAAAACTCCTGGGAATTGGTCCAACGGACGATTTTTTGGGGCAGAGTCAACAAACGCAGCACCTTTTTCGCGGATAGCTTTTTCATGTGGAGTTCATCATGTAAAATACTCCAAATTTGTTTTTCGTGCATTTTAACAATATCAGCAAGTTTTCTGAGCTTTATTCGTCTATCTTTAGTCACTTCATTAAATATTTTTCTAATGTTTTCAATAGTAGTAGCAGTTTTCGGTCTTCCAGAGCGTTGTTCATCTTCCGTACTTGAACGACCCATTTCAAATTGTTGAACCCAGGATTTCACGGTGGAGTATGATAGTGCATTATCACCATGAACAGAATCCTAGTCATCTTTGATTAATTGTGGCGTATAACCTTTCATATAAAAGTGTTTAATTACCGCACGACACTCTTTATTTTCCATTTTTCAAAAATTATAAAACTTGTTTACTCCAATCACAAAGAAAATAATCATTAAATATTTCGGAAATTTTGACAGATGGCTTATAAAAGATTGCTTTTAAAAAACAAAAACAAAAAAGTTGCTAGTAAAACAGAAAATGTGCCAGGCCAGTTAGTTTTGCGGTCGCCCTCGTATTTACAATACCAAACATAGTTTAAGCATAAGCCATCACCATGCAAAATTTCAGGACACTAGGTTGATACCTTTGAACGCTGTCGTGTTTTTAATAGATGCTCGTACATGGAAAAACGGACATGGAAGATCGTCTTGGAATTTTATGGCGATCAATAATACTCGCATTCAAACCCTCGTATACTTTTTGGGATTTCCGATCAATATTTCGTGGAGTTGCTACCGGAATTACCAATTTAGTATACCATCCACTCCTCGGTGGCTTTGAACATATAATAAGGAGCGGGAATAATAAAGTAAAAGAAGGTAATGTTTATTTAAAATTAATGTTCTATAATCAATTAAATATGTTCAATAGAATAAATGTTCTCAATGGAGTATTTTCTAATTCATCGGTATTCACTTATAAAGACTCTTCTTTTTTTAGTGTCCTAGCTAAAGTATGTCCCATAGTTGGCCCCATAACACCCAGTATTAATTAAATAAAACTTCTTAAGCCATTCTCGGTATTAGCAGCATGAGAATAATTGCTTCCAAATTTAAGTAGTTAAGGCCACATGTCTCGATTTTATGCTGCATTTCAGCAGTTATTGTGGCTATCAACTCACTCCAGCTTTGGCGTAAATGTTTTTTCTTTCGTACGAATAGTGGCTGACAGACATCGCATAAAAAGCCATATGTGGCCGTCATATATTGACATTTAATAACGCTCGGCAATGTCACGCAATAAAAGGGAATTTTTAGTGGGAATGGGGCGAAAAAAAGCGTCGGGATAAAAAACCTAATATTCCTTAAAGGAAAATACGGAAATCCTTTTTGTTAAATGCAACCAGTCGAACGACTGAGAAGTGGTCGATGTTTATACGTTTTTTTGAAAGCCAAATTCAATCAATGTTTGCTTCCGGTGACATGTGCGGGCGAAACTAAATCTTTCAGACTGACTGATATTTTTAAAAGGATATTGCATCAATGTACGAGAATGCCAGAGATGTACATTAAAAGCCATAAGTGGATTTTTAAAAAAAAAAACACAGTAGGGATATTCAGGGAAACGTGTATATGTGACAGCGCATAGAGAAAGGGACCTTAGGGTAAAAAAATTTAATTTTCACTTTTTTTTGATGTGGACAACATTTGAGCATCGAATGAGACCGATCCCATGCCCCAAAAGTGTTCCCTCCCAGAGATATGCGCGTTTTATGAAAGAGATGGTACACCAAAGATACACGTATTTAAATCTTTAAAATGGCTCTCCTGAAAAAAACTGGTTTTTACCCTTTGGTCCCTGTCTATTTTGAGCGTCACATGTAGGCAATTAAAGTTAATTCAATTTCTAAAAATTTGTAAGTATTTGCAAAATCTACCTAAAAGCTGGACTAGAATGAGTGTATTGTATAGCCCAAAAGAAGGTCCGTATTGTCGAAACAAGCTGCCAAAAGTAAACTTGGATATACACAAATGTAGGCAAATTTAACTACGAAATGAGTATTTATTTTAAGATTTCCCTAAGATTGGCATCGGACTGAAGGACATTAGTAGAATCAAGCACTAGTAAATTTGGGCATAGGTGCCCAAATTAAATGACATTTTGTTGGAAATCCAAATGAGGCTGATACTATTGGGCTCAGTAGAACCAAAAATACGGTGTTTTTTTAAGCAAGCTCTAGTAAACTAGAATATTTGGGTACACAAATTTATTGAACTTTTGTTAAAAATCAAAATGTGGGGCCTAGGAGAACGAAAAATACGCAGATTTTTTCTTATTCTGTGTTGCTTTAAGATAAACCAAGCGACTATAAATATGATGTGATGTTATTTTGCCATTGCAATAGCGAATCCATGGTTGAGGGATATTCAAGCCGGCCGAACTTTTCTACGCTTTTACTTCACAGTTTACATCTCTTTCCAGCTCTGTGCATTAACATCGTTTGAAAGAAAAATTTACTGTTTGTCCCTTACAGCACATCGACCACAAAAGAAGACCACAGCAATTCAACAACAAAAAAACCTACTGTTTATGCTTGGCTTCTGTAGTAAGCTCACAATATTTTGTAAATATAATCAATCGCTTTTGTAGAAATAAAAAATAATTCTCTGTAGGCCATAAAAAGTTCTTGACCGCAAACCAAAAATGTCAAAGGCAAAGTTTATTATTTGGCCTATATCAAAGAGGTTGGAAAACAACCTACAAGAATTAATTGTAAACTTTACCTTAATTTTAGTAGATTTTAATTAATAACACAATTGACCATATAAGATATATCCAAAATATCGTAAACAAAAGTCATTGTTGTTTTTTCGGATCAAGCATAACCCCCGCACTTATGGGAAATAAATCATTCACTACCGTAGATAGTCATCGCACACATTGACACTGTGTTGAAGGTGGATTCCAGCCAAATCCAGTCGATTTCACATTGCCTGAGAATGCTACTTGTCAGATCTCTAACAAGATTACACTTCGACATTTTTATGGTGCGCCGAGGAGGGTTAGGAAAAGTAATTATCACGCTACCAGTGTTACTCGTACGCCGGCGAACGAATGACGGAGCACCACCGACTAGTAAATCTCGCATTTGACACAATCTCCAACAAAGTAATAACGCCGGCAACACCCACCGAATAGTTTTAACCACAACACGATTAACTGGTAATCTCAGTTTACACGCCGCGGCTCGCCGTGCCGTAGTCAAGTCAGTCTAGTATCGATAGCAGCAGGTTCAATTCGAACCCCACTTAAAAATTAAATGTGGTTGTACGGGTGTGTGTGTGTGCGAGAGATTTTAAATGAATTTAAGCTTAAATGGCTTGCCAAACAGATTTATTTATTAAAATTCTTTTCACAAATATTAGCATTCATTTATTTGCCTTAGTACAGTTTATTAAATTTTCCAAACAAAATGGAGAAATATTTTTGGTTTGCTCAAACTTCGCAACGAGCGTGAAAAAAATGAATGAAATAAACTTTCCAGCTGTACACAAGCAAAAAGTTCGTTGTTCGGAGAGTACCCAGTAGGAAATTTAGCGATAGGTGACAATCAGTGTTACCGTTGTGCGGCTAAGGGGGCAACTTTCAACCTTTAAAGGGGTCTAAAACTTAATGTGTGACTTTTGAAAACTTATTAAATTATGCTACTTTTCCTGACTTTGCGACTTGTTTCCTTTTCGTAGCAATGCTGAAATGTGTGTTTCCATAATGTTTAAAATGTACGAGGGCTGCTATATATATTTCTGGCCTTATAATGAAAATGCGACTATTTATCATCAAAAATGGTTTTAGTGTTTTTCAAAGTATTCTCCAACATGATTTATACACTTTTGCAGGCGCTCAAACCAATTGTCGAAGCACTTTTTCCACTCCGATTGAGACACCTTCAAAACATGGTTTTTGAACGCTTCAACAGCATCTTCTGGCGACGAAAGTTGTTGACCACGCATTTTTTTTTGATGTGCGGGAATAAAAAGAAGTCATTGAATGCCAAGTCAGGGCTGTACGGCGGATGAGCCATCAATTCGACGTTTTGGCCGTCAAAAAGGCGCTGGTTTTAGCCTATGTGTGAGAGCTCGCATTGTCATGGTGCACAATAATTCGTCTTCTCTTGTTCGTTTTTCGAATTTCTCCGAAGACTTTAGGCAAACTGTTCAAGCGGAACAGTCGTCACATGACCAGTTTTGCCGAAGAAACAGGCGACCATTTTCTTCGAAGTGCTTCTTCCCCGAAAAACTTTCGTTGGATTTGGCTCGTCTTCGAAGACTTACACAGTTTATTGCTGTTTTGTTTCGGGCTCATAGGCATAGATCCATGATTCGTTACCTGTGACAATCTTATAAACGTATTTTGAAGCACCGCGATCGTATTTTTTCAAAATTTCGGGCAGCCTTTCATACAATATCGAATGTATGCTGGTGGGTGGAAAAAATGACCAAGGATGCCTCTATCTCACGGTATGTCACATGACGATCTTGCGTTATCAGTTCATCCACGGCATCAATGTTCTCTAGCACAACGGCCGTTTTTGGACGACCTTCGTCTTTGAGCGAGCGTCGGCCACGATTGAATTCATTAAACCAGTTTTTCACAGTGCTATAGGATGCTGATTCATCGCCATACAATGATTTTAGTTCATCGATGCACTCTTGTCGTTGTTGTTGTTGTTGTAACAACAATATATTTATTTTGAAGTCTTGTTCGTCTATGGGGGATCTGCTTCGATATCCAGGTGAAGGAAACGCGCCATTTGAACTGGATGCGTCCACAGAGACCTGGGGGTCAGCTGAGTGGGCTTGGCCGGACAATTGAAGAGGTGCAGTACATCATGTGGTCCCTGATGGCAGGCGGGACAGATGTCCGGAACGTTAGCATCAATTCGTGCCCAGTAAGAATTGAGGCGGCTGCACCATCCAGATCTCAGCTGCGCCAGAACCACGCGCGTCTGCCTTCTCCTCAGGTGAAATCTCCAGGGGATGTTCCCCTAGCACTGCATTCACACGGTAGCTGGATACTGCTGCTGCGACATCATCGGCGTGAATGTTGTTCAAACCTGCCTGATAGTTTCGATGGTCTAAAGGTTCTCTCTTATACCGCTGGACTAATCTCTCTAGATCATGAAGATCGTACCTGATCTGCCTGGGTGGAGGCATCCTGTTCAAGAGATGGTGGTTAGGATGACTGCTGCGAATACACCCTAGCAGGTATTGCTTAGACAACAGGAAATTGTGTCTGCGCTCGGTAAGGACCTTCGTCTACTCATGTAGATGGTCCTCAGAACACATAAGAAGACACCCTGTTGATGTTCTAAGGGCGGCATTCTGGCAAGTCTGAATTTTCTTCCACTGCGTCGTACTCACGTTCGCCGACCATACAGGTTCTGCGTAGTTTGCTACAGACCGACCTATCGCTGTAAGAGGTCAACAAGGTTCTTTGTCGGCTCCCCAAGTACTGCCGGCAAGTGACTTGAGGACCTTGTTTCTACTTTTCAGTTTATCGCAGAAAGCTGTAGCATGTGCAGAGGATCTAAAAAGGCTGTCCAATGTGACCCCAAGGATTTTGGGGTAGTTGGTGGTCGGGATGTTGACGTCATCGACTTTCACATTGAGTGACAACCGCACCTCTGCGGTCCAAGCAGTAAACAGTGTGGCTGATGATTTGGAGGCGGATATTTTCATATTCCTCGCAGTGAAGAAACGTGCTAAGTCAGTGAGGTAATAGTTGATTTTCTCGCAAATGTCATCCACTTTAGGTCCTGACGCCAGAATTGTGCAATCGTCAGCGTACGACACAATTTCAACGCCGTCTGGTGGTGCAGGAATTTTAGAGAGGTAGAGGTTAAACAGAGCCGGGGATAAAACTCCACCCTGGGGAACTCCTTGTTTAACTCTACGGGGCTTCGACTTTCTGTCTCTAAATTCTACATATGACTGGCGCCCACACATATAGTTTACGACCCAACGTTTCAAACTGGGCGGAAGGGACGTTTCTTCAATGTCCTCGAACAGAGTGGCATGATTGACCGTGTCGAAGGCTTTTGTAAGGTCAAGAGCCACGAGGACCGTCCTGTCGTTAGGCTTGTTCTGGTTAAGGCCGCGACTTATACGTGTGGTGATGGCGTGTAAAGCAGTTGTTGTGCTGTGCTGCTTGCGGAATCCATGCTGATGATCAGCACTAAGAAAGTGTTCGATCAGACTGGGGAGGAGCATTGCTTCAAGCGTCTTTGCTACTGGAGATAACCCACGTCGAATGTTGTGAAAAATGATCGCACGAAAATTTTCACGAGTTAAATCCATTTTTTTGCCAAATTGATTTTTTTAAGTCAGTGTAAACAACACAAATGATGGTCGTACGTCAAAACGTTCAGAGTACGTTTATGCCCAAAAATGTCAATATTTCCAATAGAAATGTCAGTTGGCGCCAGGCAATACTTAGTGTTCCCTAGGCCAGAAATATATATAGCAACCTTCGTATTGCATAGACGGCGTGATTCATTCACGACAGGACAAATTTCACCAGCGTATTCCTTGGCTCACTTCATAAAAATATGTCCATCTAAGACCATGCCCGAAAATGCTGAACCAGTGGTCGAAAAAAATTAAAGTTGTGGCAACAAATTTGTTCTTTGTGTGTATTTTAACGAGGTGTGGGTTAATAAATTACTGGAAATTGCAACTTTGTGAATTTTTGATGTCGTAACGGTGAACCCCACCGCTGAAATTCCTTAATAGGTTCCTAGCAGGATTTGAAACTTGGCTTCCTTGTAGGATTATAGTGGCCACTCACCATCACACTACGGCGGACCAATATTGTCTTAATATAGGGTGATCCATTTACAGGTATTTTTTCAGAACAAAAAAAATATAAACATTCAAATCAAGTGTGGAATCTTTATTGGTAATTTGAAAGGACACTTTAAGGCATTAATTTTTTGAAAATAATTACTTTCAAATGTTGGCAATTGTAGTATGGAAATGAGCGTTCGGTGAGAAATGGGTAGATTCGCTATTTTCGACCAAAATTTTGTTCAGTGATGGCTCAACAGCAGAGTCAATAAACAAAATTGCCGCATTTGGGCTGAAATGCAACAAGTAGAGGTTAAAGAGGTGCCATTATACCCAGAGAAAACCACGGTTTGGTGGGGTTTATAAGCTGGTGGAATCATTGGTGCATATTTTTTCAAAAATGATGATGGCCGGAGCGTAGCCGTGAATGGTGCTCGCTATCGCGCCATGATATCGATCTTTATGCTACCTGAAAGTGAAGCCCGTATTCTTGAGGACACTTGGTTTCAACAGGGCGGTGCCGCTTGCCATACAGCGGCTCAAACAATGGATCTATTAAGAGGTCATTGCGAAAAGCAGCTAATTTCACGTTTTGAACAGGTAAGTTGGCCGCCTGGATCGAGTGATATCACACCTTTAGAGATTTTTCTTTTTGGGGTTACGTAAAGTCCAAAGTCTATGCTGACTAACCAGCTACGATTCAGGTTCAGGTCGAAATGCTCGAACGAGTCATCCAAAAATTGGACCCTCAGAATGGAAACCCTGAGGCGTAGTTGCGGCCAACATTCGAAGGAAATTATATTCAAAAAATAAATGCCATAAAATGTCCTTTCCAATTACCAAAAAAGATTCCAAACTTGATTTGAATTTTTATATTTGTTTTGTTCTGAAAAAATACCTCTAGATGGACAACCCTATATTGTTGAGTAGGGTAAATTTTAAATTGGTGAACATAAATGGGTGCAATAGCCTGTTCAAAAGTAGTATTTTATTGATTTCTCAAAAGTATCTTCAAAAATATCCTCACTTTTTAAAATTTCAGAACCTTGCGCCTTTTTTCGATTCTTACTCCCCTTTTTACTCTCACATGATTGACTCATAAAAGTTTGATTTTAGAGTCAACTTAAATGTCCCCTCTAATGCAAGTTCATTGCCGCTTTTCCACAATGTCCTTTAGGAGTTATTCCAACTGGGTCATAGGAAATTCAGTACGGAAAAAAGTATTTAAAATATTCCAAATGCGTCAGACCAGTGTGTGTTTGTATGTGATACGAGTGAAGCGTATCGCACACAGAAAACGCTTGTACAAGGTTTTCACCCCGAAGCGGTGTGTTCATGTATGTGTTTGTGGGCAAATACACAGACAAAAATGTAAATTCCGACATGAAACAACCCTGCAAAAATTGTTGACGGCAGAGGATGTTCAGGCGATTCGCCTGTATGATGAGTACGCGGCGAGGAATCGCCTGAATATCCCATTAATGAAAATAGTTGTTTTCGACCGATTTTCGAGGAAGAATCGTGTGCGTTGTGCAGAATTTAAAGCCTACAGCAAAGAAGATTCGTTAGCAATTCTTTTAAACGTTACCTTATTGATTTACGATATTTAGTTACGATATTGGCTAATTAATCTCTGTGGTGAATCGGCATCGATTCGCTAGAAATAATAAATGACGATGGAAAGAGGAATTCCATTCATCGAAGTAAAACCATGTACGAGTATGTATAGGAGTGTGTAATTTTAAAAATGTTTCGTGATAATAGTAATACATAATTGTTTTCATTCTCTAGTTTTTATTCTTATTTTCCTTTGGTCAAAAAATATGCCAATTAATTATTCCAAAAGTTTGTTAATGATCCTTTAAATCACATCCTTCTCTTTCAGAGTCCACACCTAAACTGATATTTTTGACAATTTTTCTTTCATACTTCTTCAGTAAAAGTTTTTTTTTCTCAAATTGCGACAAGATCGCCTTGGTGATGTTAAGCGATACTGCGTGTTTTTCTTTGCTAAGGCAAAAGTAGAGCGTACCTTCGACAATGCCTCGCATGGGTAATGGGTAAGTACCAGGCATGCTTCTCTAAGATTGCGAAACCATCGTCTAGGCAATGGTAAAGCAATTCATCGTAAAACTAACTCCAGAAAGAACAGCATTTGCATTGCTTGAACAATACACCGGCCAATTACACGTAGTCAGGAAGAATCACTCAGACGATTAATCTTCTCTGCATCGTCCATCTTTTTGCTAAGGGTTTCGGTGGCTCTCAAATTTATCGTCCAGATAACGATTAAGCAACAAAGTTAGCCAAAACGATACGCGGACGATCTGTCATCCAACAATCGTAAAATGGTTTGCTGGGAATGTTATGTCCCCTCTACCCCTCTTCAAAGAACGAAACTTTTTCAAATAAGGCAACACACACACACAAGTATACACATCTATGCCAGCAAGGATATCATCAGTAAAGCAGAAAGCACAAACACACATAGAAAGCATACACGAATACAAAGCCACCTTGGATATCCTGCCGACCCAGCCACACACACATACACTTACACTCGCTGTGTGTAGCAACGTTCATTGCAATGCTGTGGCGCTGTGGTAGTGGCTTTAGTGGTGCAAACGCCAGTCCAGAGCAGTTGGGGTGGATGGATGGATGGTTGAAAGAAAGCCTGATTAAATGGATGGAGGTCGTGCCACAACCACACACACATACACCAACAACACATACATACACATATATACAGCTAGCACAATCCTCATAATGCCCGGGTAGAGGCATGAGCGAGCGAGAGTGTGTATGCTGGTGTGTTCGTTTGGAAATTGAAGGACTGAGTGAATACCCTTCAGTCACGCTTGCTGCTGCTGCTACTGCTTTCGCTTCTTTCTGTTGTTGTTGTTGTATGTTGTCCTTCATACGTATTTTGTTAGAATTTAAAGTAGGATTTTCATGTTGCTGTTGCTACCGCTGCATTGAGGGCAACATATGGAGTTGGCACTTGACGTTTTCCAAAAATAAAAACAAATCTCTTGTCTGCAAAGGGGGGCTGTGTGATAAGTTTGAGCTGAGGTTTCTGAGTTTTGAAGAATGAATAAAAGTCTATGTCTAGTCTATTATAAGACTAGACATAGGCACAATAAAAGTCTATGTCTAGTCTATTTTTTTAAAGGGCACTTCAAAGGAGCTGTTCTTTTAACGGCTGCTGTATTGCATTCCTACTGCTAAACCTACAAAATCCTTTAAACGAATGTTACACCTACAAAAGACCATTAAGCACACAGGCGTTGAAATTAGGTGGGATATACGCTTTTTAGCCTTAATAAAATCATTTTTAAAGGAGCTCTAAGCCATTCTTAGGTAACGAGAAGGACCAATGTCAGTTTAGGTGGTGATTTTCGGTCACCCTGTACGTATTTGTGAAGGCTTTATCTACATTTAAATTGTTTTTCTTTACATGCTAATTCGTTCATAGGTTCTTAAATATCAATATTCATAACACAGGGTTCGGTTTTATCCACACTGTTAGACCTATAAAAGGTCTGTCCGGTCCCACATGAGCAAAAGAAAACATTTTTATTGGAGCTCCAAGGCGTTCTAAGGTCAGGTTGTCATTATATGAAAGGCATAATTTATTGGGATCATTTTTATAACAAGAGAAGCTGACTTGCATCTCTGATTCACTGATTATTCTCTGCATGGGTGGGATAAGTAACAAGTTTTGAGAGTTTATTTCAAACCCAATTCTTTCCTTAATTTTTGAAAACTAAATACTTTCTGTTTCCTGCTTATCTGCTGCAAAATTTGAGAAATACGTATCCAGTATTAAATTTTGCAGCAGGTATGTAGGGCTCATATCGCAATATCAATTAATATCCTATTACTTTTTTCCAATCTTTCATATAATATTTCGGGAAGAATGGTCCTTCGAACTCTTGTTGAGGTTTTGAGTAATGCGCCCACCCAGGAAAAGCCCCTAGGCCGTAGCAAGATTGTTTACATGAATTGATGTAGATATTCTACAGCTAAAACTATTTTAAGTATAGGTCCCAACGTCATTCGATGGTCTTAAATTTTTACATGACACTAACCGCCCTGCCATACCACCCTCATATGTAAAATGTTAGTACAGCGAACAGATACATAAAGTGTAACATCGACTCCCAACAAGAAAGACAACGAGGACCAAAAGTAATAAAAAATATTGCTTTGCTTCGTGTTGATGTTGCTGTTTTGCTGTGATGGAACCCTTTCCTCAAAGACCACTCATCGCATGTCAACCAAGTCGGGTACGGGAAAATGTACATCGCACAGTGTTACGCCAGTTGCCCGGAATAGCTGATACTTTGTGGAGAGTTTGGAAAACAAAAACAAAACATTCAACCTACTCACATAGAACCAAGTCGCTGCCACTTTTTCTAATTTTCCGACAATTCAATGAATGTGGTTGCATTAACTTTTAACAAATGGTAGTTGGTGCACCGTAATTTTTTGTGTCATGAAACTTAAATATTGCTAAAAATAACTTTTGACTTTTAGACTCATTTAGTGTCCTTTTGCAAGTCCGATCCGTACAGGGCGTCAGTCATGTGGAGTTTCTGTAGAGGTGGCAAGAGTGAATTGTATTTTCGTGGGCAATTGTGTGAAGAAAACAAGAAAAGTAAGGTTTACCACAGTAATTCTCATTCGTTTGGGGAGAGCCTGGCCTTATAGAGTTCGGTTTTACTTTCAACAATTACTGCAAAGCTTTTGTGATGAGGGTTGTCACGGACCCGAAATCATGATAAATGCAGTGTACAGCCAAGAAAATAAATGTCACTTTGCCATTTTGTTAAAAACTTGTCTTTTATTTAAATACAGACGCAAGAGGTCCTGAGCCGGTTATTCGCTGTTCAACGTATTTCGCATATATTTTGAACTGTGAGCATTTATCTCGGTGGATGCATCGACGAGCTGCCCGAACTTATTCGTCATTCTGGATTGAAACTTCTCAGAAAACATCGAGAAGTTGATTTGCCAAAGTCGGCGCTATTTCTAAGATGGTTATCCGCCGCTAATTGTTTTCAGATTTTATCATCAGGATTTAAAGCTGGGATTACTTGTATGATAGTCATGGACAAAAGCCAACAATTCAGGACCTTTTTTTAAAATATATTTCTATTTAATGACGAGAGTTTGAAGGTTCGATGTATTTCTCGATTTGGCTGGAAATACCGAAGTCTAAATGCACGATTTAAACTAATCGCAAACTGGAAAAAACTCCAGAGATTGACGGTAGCGCGGTACCCGATTTTCAACTTCCTTACACGGAGAAAACAAGTATGGTTGGGTTAACAATATTTGAAGAGCAGACACAAGCGTGCATTGATCGCCGCAACTATATTCTGATTCACACTCAACCAGACTATAACCCCCAAAACCATATTACGCTCCTCACAACCTAATATGTTTCACACCCAACCAGTGTATGATCCGCACAGCCCCACTAACCATGTTATGTTTCCTACAACCATAGTATGATCCCACTCAACCGTTTAGTCTCCAGATAAAAAGTACTATTATGTAGTACGATTCTAAACATAAACTTTGTTCTACAAACCAAATTCAAATTTTTAAAAATTACAATCATACGGTATGATTGTCGTATTAATAATATTGTTAACATAAAACTCAAAAAGAAACAATATTTTTGTCGCACCAACCATATCTATATTGTTTCTACAAACATATTTAATGTTTGACACTTTTGTTACATTTCAACAATATTAATATTGACGCAATTATAGTATTGTCCAAATGAAATTAAAAAACAATACTATGGTTGCGATAAACATATGTTTACTGAAGAGAACAAATTATTGTTGCCATGACCATATAGTAACCATATTTTTTCTCTGCGTGTAGATTCGGCCTGAATAGTCTCGGCGTCGATGAGTAAACAAATGCAGCCGGATCTGCTGATACGAAGGATTATGTTTCTCGATTCTCTAGGGGATTGATTCTGCAATGGCACAACAAGATGCCAAAGAACGCAGTGAATGGCCGGCTAATAAGTTCCGTTCATTTTGATGCTGAATTAGGTTGTGGGCAAAATAATTCCCGCTACTTGACCTGATGAGACGTTTAGAAAGAGAGAGGCAGGGTTCATAGGTGGGTATAGTAATTCGATTTGCTGAAATCTTAGAGGCGTAAGAAGTAGACTGTGTGCAGGGTGTAGGTTCGACCTGATGTTAAATTTGATCATGCTTTGTTTAGTTTCTCATGCTGTCTTTGGAGGTTAAACTTTGTGGTTTTTTTTGGGGCTTAGTTTTTAAAACCGGGTTTCGGACGTATAAATCGTCACATTTTGTTTTCTATATTCGACGAGTTAGTTCTGTAAGATTCGGTTAAATAATTCAGAGGTTCAATACGTCGGTAAAGCTTACTATAATATGTATGTTTATCTATTCCGCGGACCGTTGGGTTCTTTCGATTGGATTAAGTTTTAACAACCTTGTCGGTAACATATTTGGCGACTTAATAGCGATACGAGTAAAAACAAAACGCGCAAACTAAATATGAAATGGACATTTCTCTTAAACCAGTAAACTGTAAATTATATAATTCACACTGACCAGGATTTAATTTTTAACTCCGCCTTTCAACTGCTAATTCATTAAAAACCTGACCACAATAAATCGTTTTGTTGTTATTACCCAGATTTTAACCTAGGTTTACTTGTATTATTGTCTTCTGAAAAAAACCTTTTACAATATTATGACAGTCACCCAAGTTTAGTCCTTTAAAGATCAAATTCTTTAAATTAGTTCTTTTCATCATTTTTTTTAAATGGTGAAAAGAGTTTCCAAAAAATGAGTTTTTCAGAAAACCGGAATTTGGATTTTTTCAAGACCGTGTTGAAGAAAATTCGACTGACGGTTTTTTTTTTAAAAAGTAAAAAACGGCATTAACCGACGTTCCGGTTTTAGCCTTAAGCCTAAAAATGAAAATTATTTCCTCAATCGGAAGTAAAATAGCAGTGCCTTGAAACAGATTTAAATTTAGACAGATTTTAAAAATAAGGTCATAATTGAACTTGTGTTATTGGTTCCCATACGTCCATCATTATATTGGTCAGATTTTCGGACTTAGGACCATCACCCAAACTGCAAATAATAATATTTTTATATAGTTATTTTATACTTATTTTAAAAGCATATGTCCATGTATATGAAAAGTCAGTTTTTGGGTCCAAAATTATTTCTTTGTCAATCGAAATATAGCATTCCAAATTTGATAGAAATAGGAATGATGATCTAGATCTATTGTACGTTATATCAAGAGAGATCTTTGCACTAGGTCTATATCAAAACTGATCGATCGTAATGTACTGTACCAAATTTCATCAATATTGTGTCTACTATGCGGATTTGAACATATGTGTTTTAGCTATATTTCAATTGAACCCGATTTTCATAAAAGTCAACAGCCTTTATCCAAAAAAAACATACTTTAGAAGATCGGACAACAATTGCGACATGTAGTTCGAAAACAAGCTTTAGAAATATCCCAGACGGACAGATTTACGCCCATGCAGACACGTTATATCGAATAAACTGGTGATTCTGAGTCGTGCGGTACAATTAGAGGCGGACAACATCTGAGCATCGAATGAGACCGATCCCATGCCCCAAAAGTGTTCCCCCCAGAGATATGCACGTTTTATGAAAGTGAAGTTGACGATACTAAGGGCAAATAGAACAAAACTGGTTTTTAACCTTAGGTCCCTTTCGATTTTGCGCGTCACATATTATGATTTTTTTTTTGCTTTTACAAACAACAACAAAAACCGAAAACCCGAGAGCAAAAAACCGGGTAAACCGACAAGGCGGGTTTTAGGTATCTTTGAGATTCCGACTGTCAGGTTTGGACATAAAAAATGTTGGGTTTCGCACGCAGAGAAAAGATATGGTTACTATATGGCCACGGTAACAATAGTATTTTCTCTGCAATAAAAGTATGGTCGTCGCAACCATAGTATTGTTTTTTGAATTTTATTTTGACAATAGTATGATTGCGGCAATATTAATATTGTTGAAACGTAACAATAGTATTTTTGCCAAATTTAAAAATGTTGCTGTAGCAACAATATAAATATGGTTGATGGGACAAAGGTATTGTTTTCATAGGTTTTATGTTAACAATAATATGATTACGGCAATTATACCGACAAAATGGTATTTTTTTAATTTGACAATGTTATTTTTACGAATCTTACGCAATAATAGTACTTTTTATATGTAAATTATTTTTTTTCAAAACATACTTAATAAAACTCTATTGTTGAATAACAATTTAACCCAATCTTTAAAAAAATTTGGGGGATCATAGTATAGTTTTGTGAACGTGATACTGTGGTTGGGAGGATATATCTATATAGTTGTACGTTAAACATATTATGGTTATGAGGATCATAATATGGTTGTGGGGATCATAGTATGGTTGAGTGTGAATAATAATATTGTTGTGCTTATCATAGTATGTTTGTGTGTGAATAATTTTATTGTTGTGAGAACCATAATATTGTTATGGGGATCATAGTATGGTTGTGTGTGAACCATACTATTGTTGTGATGATCATAACATTGTTGTGCTACAACCATATAATCAACAATAGTATGATGCTTTTCGAATATTGTAACCACAACCATACTTTTTTTTCTGCGTGCGGCAGGAAAACAATTTCAAAATTAGAGATGATTCGGTTCAGTGGCTTAGGGCAGGTCCGAACCAATGGTATGGTTTTAAAAATGGTTTTTACGTATCTTTAAATCGCGGTTCTGGTTCGGTTCAAAAATCCCAGAAAACAAAAACCATTAAGAACAAAAAATGGAATTAAAACTAGGTATGTAGATTAAAATTATAAAATAAATTGTAACATGCACACAGATGCGAAATTAATGTAAAAATGCATTTGATGTATCGAAAGACCTAAAAAAAACATATGTGGTTCGGTTCGCCTTGCAGCCCTGTTCGTGACACTGTGCCTAGTGTACACTTCCAATCTGTAGTATCCTGGGTGGTGTGTGTGTGTGTTTGTGTGTGCCTGTATATGTGCGGCGGGGGAAGAGTACACCCTTGGGAACGTTAGACATACAAAGCAATTTGTTTTAAATCTCGCACACAAAAGTTATTCCACTACAAATGGAGGCAAAAAAGGTATTGGGTTCGTTCGTTCGTTCGACTCGTAACCGGAGTGGAAATATTCGTCCGAAAACAACAATAACAACAACGAGAAAAACAGGGGGAATCAGAAAATCCAAGAGGGATTTTTATGGTAATCTTTTACGTAAGTTATAATTATGTATATTTATGTGCGTATATGTGTGGGTTTGTCTCTTTGCCAGCAGAAGAAGGGAAAGCCGGACGGACGGACGGACGGATGGATGGGTAGTGCGGTGCTGGCAACGCTGAGGAAAAGGAAATGAGAACAAAAGGGAAGAAGTCAAATAAAGTGTTTTTTATTGAATGGCATTAACTTTTTAACAATCATATTGACGGAATTAGGGTTTATGTTTTACTTTTTTTCGTTAAGAAGATTTCCTCTGCGGAGACGGACGGATGAGTGAAGAGCCAAGCGAAGGATATATTGTCAATTAGTTGACAATCCGTTTACGATGATTGTATTAAATTAAAAGCCAATTGGATGGCGAAACTTTATGTCGTGAATGAAGATGAATTCGGACCAAAAAAAATTGAATTTTTTTTATTTTGAATTTATGAAATTACTTGGAATACTCCCTAAATTTGAAATGAGCATGATTTCGAAATTAAATTGTACGCATAAAACTTGTTGATATTAAGTTTAATATTTTTCATTGGGTCGCCATACAGCTATCATACTCGTACCAGTAAACTTGGGACAAGAACATATTAAATTTTCAGCGGCGGATTTTTAGACCTCGTAACTGCCGGCGATCTGAGGTGGAAGAGCTTAATTCTCTTAGCCATACAAATTCAAGCCTGATCGGGTGCATTTTGTGGCTTCTTGAACTTCAGGACCTCCAATCGGAAGGGACATTTGTGTGGAAGCTATTTGAAAAAATGGACGGATGTGGTCAAGCCTTTTAGGCTTGGGTGGTGGTCACTCGTTATGCTCTGTGTGAAATTTTATCGAAATCGGAAATCTACTATGTGGCTTTTACAGCTGTAGGTTCTGAAATCGGGGAAAATCTGTGCATAAAATCAAAATATAGACCGATGTAGACCAATTTCAATAGGGGGTTTCCTTGGCCAAAACTTGAACTTGAAACTACTATGTGGCTTTGACAGCTGTATGTTCTGAAATCGGGGAAAATCTGTGCATAAAATCAAAATATGGACTGATGTAGACCAATTTCAATAGGGGTTTTCCTTGGCCAAAACTTGAAGAATGTGCCAAATTTTATCGAAATCGGTTAATAATTGCGACTTGTACCGGTTTCGGTTTAATTGTAAAATAAAAATTTTTAAGAAATCGGTTTTAGTTTTGATTATTTTAACAAACCGGTTAAACTAGGTTTTCGCATGCAAAAAACAGATACTGCTTAAAGAAAATAGAAAAATTCTATGATTTTAAATTATTGTTAGTTTTGTATAAACCTATTAACTTTAATTGATTTTTAAATACGATGGTTCTAGCAAAATATTCAAGCAAAATATGATGTCTGTCTGGCTTAAGAACATACCAATGGTGCCTTAAAACATCTTGCAACTGTAAGAATGAGGGTTTTTTTGTTCTATAGTGATTCCTAAAATATTTCGGCTCTAGCTGTGAGCCTTCGTGAGCTGGACCCGTTTCAAAACACCATTTAAAGTCCGTTTATAAGATTCTCAATTTTATACGTTTGGCTAAACAAAAGACCAAATATAATAGAGCGATTTTAGTACCTGGACTTTGCATTCAAGTAATATCGAATTTTATTCATGCTTGAGGTACAGGGTGGCCCAATTGAGACCTAGTGATGTTAAACACGTATAACTCTTGTAATAACGGTTTTTTTTAAATGATTTATTTTTATATGTTAAATACATTTTATGGAAATTTAACGTGACTATGTGTGAAACATGACATCAGCAAAAGACCACCATTTTGCTCGATACAGGCATTGGTTTTTTTTAGCGCAAAGCTGCTGCACAGCTCCAAGCTGCTGCACAGCTGCCAAGCTGCTGCACAGCTCCAAGCTGCTGCACAGCTGCCAAGCTGCTGCACAGCTTCCACGTTCTCTTCAGTACGAACATTTCGATGAGCACCTCTTCCTGGACGGTCGGCAACTAAACCCAGTTCCTCAAAACGGCGAACTAAACTTGTAATCATGGAAGTTGTGGGCGCTGATCTTACGTTAACAAAACGCCGATAATTTTGCTGCATCAGAACAATTGATCGTTGAGAAGAATAATAAAAATCGATAATTTTAATGCGTTATTGTGGACTGTACGTATTTATTTTAAATTTCCAAGAGTTCAGTTATAATATGCAAAAAGAAAAAATAAATTATGTTAAAAAATAAAAAAGTAATTTGTGTTTCACATCAGCTGGACTTATTTGATCCCCACGTTATTAACAGTTTTGTGAAATTTTCCAAGATAACTTCATTATATTTTAAACATTTCTATTTTTTTTATTTTAATGCAGAAATAATATAATTGAATAAGATCTATCAAACATACCCTGAAATTAAAAATACGCGATTTGTTCAGAATTTAAAAAAAAATGTTTTAAACAAATTGGAAATAGTAAACAAAAAACTTTCTATGTCAAGCAAAAGCCCCAATTTTCAACAATTTTTCATACAGAGTCCACATACTATAATTTATTTGTCCAGAATTATTGATAAATTCGAGATTGTTATTGTTGTGGTCCAGCTCGCGCACAGAAAAAAGAAAACAGTTAAATTGCAACCACAAACTAACACGTGAGTTTATCCAATTAAAAATTTTGTAAATAAGCTAAATTATTTATCACTTATTGCAATATTTATTTAATAAAATTCATGCACGGTATCGTGTGTTGGTGTATCTGTTTTGGTATGTATGTATGAAGTACGAAGGATTTTAATTGTGTTCGGTGGAATACTCTAACGGGAGTTCTCGTTAAATGCCAAATTGCCAGCCATAATCATAGTTAGTGCTTGGCGGCTAATATTGGATGAAGACACCCCAGTTTGAAATTAAAAGCCTTTTCGACTGTTTTTTTAATGTTACGACTTTTTTGTAACTTCCCAGTAAACCAAATTTGCCGACAATGCCTGATATCAGACAATTCTGAGCAATGTCAGAATTCTTACCGAAATCGTTACAAATTCTGTTCGATTTGTCTGAGGATTTTTTATTTATTATGTTAAGAAATATCTGAACGAATTCGGCCCGAATTCTGTTAGACTTGTCTGTGGGATTTTTATTAAGTTTTTGTTCAGACTTCTCTTATAGAACTTGCAACGAATTCTGATCTATTTATCTGAGGTAGTCTATTCGTTTAAAATTTTTATTTGCTTCATATTTTACAATTGTTGTTCTTGTATTCAGACATGTCGGAACTAATTCTGAACGAATTCTTAACAGTTTGCCTGAGGTATTTTTATATTTCAAATTCAAATTCTGAACGATTGTTTAGCTTAGCTGTGCGAGAGATTTTCATTGTGTTCGGAGGAAAACTGTACGGCCGGCAGTTCTCGTTAAATGCAAAACTGGTTGCCCTTAAGTGTATAGCCACTCAACATAGTTACAGCACAATTATTGCTTGCGAAACTGCAGACAGACACCCCTGCTTGTAACTTAACAGTCTTTCCGAACGCTTTTTGAAAATTTTTTACAACTTTTTTTGTAGAACAAAAATATTTTCTTCTTTTTGATTCTTTACATACAGAATTTACCATGACATAAGCTGAGAATTCGTTCTGAATTCGGTACGTAATGTCGGTAAAAACATCAGAATTTAATAAGACTTAATGCCAGAATTCTGACAGAAGTCGTTCAGAATTAGTTCAGAATTCGATACGACAAATCGAAATTTCCTTTCGAATTTCCCAAGACTACAGTTCAGAATTCGGTCAGAAATCGGTTCGAAATGTCTGCAAAAACATCAAAATTCCCTCAGAGAAGTAGTTCAGAATTCGTGTCAACACTCTCATATGTTTTTCGTTACGAACTTACTAAGAAGTACCGATTGTCGTACAGAATTCTGACCGAATTCTGAAGGTTTGGTTTGCTGGGTTTGTGAATTATTCATCGCCTCATAAGGAAAATATTTTTTTTGGTAAATATTCGTAGTTTTACATCGTTGGATACGAAATTAATTTCGATAAGGCTTACAACTTTCATTGTAAATTTAAGATTTTTTTTTATTCCTCATAACGAAAATATTTTTAAAAAACGGCATACATTGTTTTTGTAAATATGTGAAATTATTAATCGCTTGAAATCAGAAATATTTCCGATAAACAGCGTAACAATATTTTAGTTGATATGTGGAATTTGTTATTACAGTATACCAAATTAATTTTTTGTTTGATTATTTGAATTATTAAACTGAACCGAAAGCTGTAACCGTTCCGTTGGTCGTATCCCATTTTTAACTTAGTAAGACGCGTCAAAATACACTGATTGCGGAGGCTTGGTTACGTTGGCCGATTGGAAACAAACACTGAAGTCAGAAAGACGCTGGACGATAACTACCAAGGAAAGCGCTGGCAGGAATATCCAAGACTCCGGTGTAGAAATCAAGTAGTGGATGCTGCTAGAATTCCTAGTATTGGAAACTGAAGGCAGCAAGAACTGCTTATAAATATTCATTGAGTAGGCCCGGACCAGCAAGAGATTCTGAAGCGAGTCTAAGTAAAAAGATATTTAGTTAATGTTCTTTAAAACAGCCCCGTTTGGTTTCTGGAGTCCTTAGAATTTATGGGAAGACATTGAACAGGGATTAACCGGCTCAAGACCTTTTGCATCTACATTAAGAATTCCTAGTATTGGAAACTGAAGGCAGCAAGAACTGCTTATCAATATTCAATGAGTAGGCCCGGACCAGCAAGAGATTCTGGAGCGAGCCTAAGTAAAAAGATATTTAGTTAATGTTCTTTAAAACAGCCTGGTTTCTGGAGTCCTTAGAATTTATGGAAGACATTGAACAGGGATTAACCGGCTCAAGACCTTTTGCATCTAAATTTTTTTTAACAAAATGGCCAAGTGACATTGGTTTTCGTGGCTGCACACTGCTTTTATCATGATTTCGGGTCCGTGACAACCCTCTTCAGAAAGCTTTATATTCAGGAAGTTTAATACAAAATTTTAAAAAAGAACGTTTTTCTCGAAAAGGAAAATATTTCCTACCTAATGCAAGACAAGAAGAAAAAAATTCCGACATGCCCCAGCAACAATTTCGGCTAAAATCACTACGAACTCTTGACTGCATAACGAGGGGGTCTGCATATCTATATGAAGACGTCACAAGGGACTTCAGATTTTCCTACAACAAATGCAGACTTCGTTCGTATGGAAAAATAACCTTTGACATCTCGTTGCAAAGTGCACGGTCTCCTTCTGTGTTGAGTGTTGCTGTGGCAGGCTAATCCATTTTTAAAACAACAACCACCACAACAACAGAAAGGGCAACAACGACAATAACAACCAAAGCAAACAAGACCCTGGATGTTTGCCTTCAGAGTTTTTATTGGTCAACAATCCCAAGGTGAGAAAATTGCTCGCATGTGTGTTGTTGTACGTGACTGGGTGCGTGATTATGTGTGTGCGGTGCGACGCCAATGCTGCGATTACACGCCGCCGTCTTTTGTAGTTCGATTAGCTTCAAAAGTGGATTAAGATGTGGTTTATGGCGCGGTGGTAGATGTATTTTAATGCTGCAGAACGAGTACTTTTTGTTTTATGCGATTACAAAATACGTACGTATGGACACAGCCTGGGTAGTGAAGATGCGTGGAAACCGCTGATAACTTGTAAAAAGGTCCTTGATCTACTTAGGTACAAAGTACAGTGGTTTTTAGCCATTCATTATTTAGAAAATGTTTTTTAAAGAAAAAACCTTTAAACTTTTCAATGTCGACTAATTATCACACTAATTAAACTTGCAATTATCAAAATTAATATTAATTTTCGGAGTCATTTTTCATTGCTACAACGGTTTGAGAGTGATCCAGAACTGACCTGGCGACATAAAGGATAAAATGTTATATAAAAGATTTTATTTTACATAAGATTTGGTTTAAAGTGGCGAGATGGTGAGTGTGCAATACTATTGTACATGTTAACATAGGTTCAAATCTGGTTAAGAAAACCTACAATTACTTTTAGCAAAGGGTTTTCCATTCACAAATTTTTTTTTTATGCTACGTAAAAAATTCTCTATAAAAACCTCAGGCGTTCGGAGCCAGTATTAAGCAATAAGTCGCGATCAGTTAGCATAAAAAGTATATCGAGCACAACTCACTGGTTTCAGAGTAGTTCTTCGTATGTAAATGAGGTTCCTCGTATATTTAAGACTTTTTATACTCTATAGCAGTGGTGGGCACATTTTCGGCTCCTAAAATACTCAAAGTGCAAACGAGTGCTAGACAAGGGGCACAAGTACTTGCGGGGAAAGGGAAACGAAAAAATTTCTACACCCATCCGTAAATGATGTTCATCGCACAAGAGTTGCGGAGAAACTAACATTGATAACAAATTTTCTCTCAGCAAAGACTGCAATAGGGTTACCGCTTCCCTCAATTAATGGATAAAAATTTCAACTGCAAATATCAAATGATAATTATATACAATTATTTGTTTGAAAATTACAAATTTCACATTGACTTTACTTTTAAAAAATGTAACTAAATTTTCTTCTTTTTAAATAACAAATTTTAAGCTAATTTCAATAGATTTTACAAATGTTGAAACTGTTGTAAACATAAAGCATACAATTATGTGTAAGCGGCAACACTTTTAATTTTCGACGTCGCTCAATCAAGCACTGTGGTCCATTACATGTTTTTAAATCGAAAATTTTCAAATTTTGTTTGTTTGTTTATAATAAAGACAACACTTTACCACGTGCCTCATTAAATTTTCTTTGAAAATAAATTGTTTTTACGATGGAATCAGAAACTAATTTTAATGTCAACCTTTCAAAAATGTTTCGATACTTACTTTCACTTAAATGTTTCGATAATTACTTCTTTAATTTCTTTTATTTTTATGTTAATAATACTATGATTGGAAAATTTACGGACATTTCTCATATTCCAGTATATGTATTATTTAAATTTTATATTTTGTATTATGAGAATTTGGTGTTTATCCCACTGTGCTTGTGGGCAAAGCATGTCGTCATGCATGAGAAATGTGAGAGTAGAGTAAGTAGAGAGAGAGAGTATTTATTCCTTCCCTTCATGCTGGCTCTTGACTGTCCCCCTTGTCAAGCACTCAAGTGCAAACGGCTGGCTCGTAAGTGCAAAAGGCTCCTACGAGCCAAAGTGCCCATCACTGCTCTATAGTATGAAAAGCCTATTTCTCTAACAGTACAAATCAGGCTAAAACATTTCATAATTCAAGAAAAAAATCGGTTCAATGAAAAAATTCAAATATTCAAACAAACTATTAATTGAGAATCCTGTGATAAAAAATTTCATATATTAACTAAAATATTCGAACATTGTTTATCGATAAACAAATTTCAAGCGATAAACAAATTAACCTATTTACAAAAAAGTTTTAATACGTTTAATGAAAAAAAAAAATCGAAAACGATGTAAAACTTCACATATTTACAAAAAAAAATTGTAAGCCGATTATTAAAAAAATCGCTATAAGTTTCGATGTAAATGGTTTTCAAAAAGCAGTCGGAAAGACTTTTAGTTGCAAGCAGGGGTGACTGCAGTTTCGGTGAGCTCCACTTTATCATCACAAGACCCCAAGCATCGAGAGTGCTGTAACTATGCTTAGCGGCTATGCACTCAAGGGCAGGCAAATTTGCATTTAACAAGAACTACCGGCAGTAGAGTTTGCCAACGAACACACTGAAAATCCTACGCACTGCATACATACTAAAACACATACAACCACGCACTCGCGATACAGTGCTTGAATTCATTTATGAATAGTTTAGCTTTTTTACGAAATTTTTAATTGAAATACCAATTTTTTGTTGAAATTCAAGGGTTGGCTTTTTTCTATGTACTAACGGGTTTTCCAATAGGGACATAACAATTTCGTATATTTATCAACGCAGCCTCAAACATTTTTAATGATCTTTCACTGTCAAAACGTTAGTCTAAGTCAACATTTTCATCATGGTTCATTTTCAAGTTCACTTACGAGGAACGTTTGGATATCATTAAAAATTACTACCCAAATTATGCGTAGGTGGTCGCACCCTTAAGAGCGCTTACTTCCATTTTCGGCGTAATAATCATCTCACCCGACAGGCTGTGCGTGCTGTAGTGGATAAATTTGGATCAAAATTTTCACGTTTGGATGGTGCGGCGCTAAAGAGACACTGTACTGCTCGAAGCGACGATAATGTCGCAGCCTTAAGTGTATCCGATCAACATGAGCCAAATTAGTCGATTCCACGTCGTTCTCAGGAATTAGGCATCTCTCAAACCACACTGTGGCGTATTTTGCGAAAAGATCTTGGCCGTCATCCTTATAAGATTAAACTGACTCAATAGCTAAAGCCACATGATCATTCTCCGATCCCTCCGAGATCTGGCTAGGTTTCAGGAAAATCTAGAAAATCATCGTAAAATGATCTTCAGCGATTAAGCTCATTTCTGGCTGGGTGGTTTTGTCAATAAACAAAATATGCGTAATTGGACAGCAACAAACTCACATGTGCTTCAAGAGACACAATAGCATTTCCAAAAAATTACTGTGTGGTGCGATTTTCATGCCGGAGGTGAAACTGGGCCGTATTTTTTCTTCGTCGGAAACAATCGTCATGTTACCGTCAATCGAGAGCGCTATCGTGGCATGTTAGAAAATTTTTTTTGGGCAGAATTGGATGAGCTTGACATCGCCGATATGTGGTTTCACTAAGACGGTGCCACTAGCCACGCAGCCCACATTACAATCGATTTACAGAAAGTTAAATTTGGCGAGTTATCTCGAGATATGTTCCGGTCGAATGGCCACCTCGTTCATGTGATTTAACGCTATTGGATTACTTTTCATGGGGCCACATCAAGTCATTGGTCTATGCCAACAAGCCAACAACTATAGACGAGCTTAGAGACAGCATCCAAAGCGAAATTTCCAACGGTCGAAATATGTGCAAGTGATGGGAAATTGGGTCCAAAGAATAGATCGCTGTACATGGGCTCGTGGTGGTCATATGACCGAAATCGAATTTTATTATTAAAATATAACATTTGCACTACAGCTGGAATAAAATTGAACAATGTATGTGACGCGCAAAATAGAAAGGGACCTAAGGGTAAAAACCAGTTCTGTTCAGGAGAGCCATTTTAAAGATTTAAATACGCGTATCTTTGGTGCACCATCACTTTCATAAAACGCGCATATCTCTGGGAGGGAACACTTTTGGGGCATGGGATCGGTCTCATTCGATGCTCAGATGTTGTCCACATCAAAAAAAAGTGAAATTTGATTTTTTTTACCCTTAGGTCCCTTTCTCTATGCGCTGTCACATATATTAAATATTCTGTGTTTTATTAATATATAAAATGCTTTGTCCTTAATGGAAAATCCTGTATATTCAATTCATGCCTTTTTAGCACTCACTCATTTCTACTCATCGCGGGACATAGATTGTAGAGAAAGTCTCATGGGTGGCCTTTGGCAGCTATGAAAAAAAAGAACCATGGTCAAGTTACTTAGTTTCACCAGTTTTGACTAAAAGAAAATGGTTACCGTCGATTGGAAACGCTCTTCGTTGCCAATCCTTGTTTTCAAAAATTAAGGATTCGTAATGCCATCAATGATTTTGTTGGTGGTTGATTAATGACTTAAAGACCTCGTATGGATTCGACTCATCCAAAATAGGGTTATGGTGCATGTTCTCCGTAGTATGTCATAAAAAAATGGTCCTCGTCGTTTAAGTTGTTTTTTTTATCGTGGCTTTTTTAGGCTGTAGAACACGATCAGCCAATAGATGGCGCGGCTTATGATAGTTTTTTAAAGCTCTTAAGTTAAAGCCCATATTCCGTACCAAACTTTGTCCAGCTGATATCTGCCAAGGAACTGACCTATTCTTCTTTCTTTTTCTAACGGTCCTACAGATTTATGAATATTCAATTTCTCCATTCTAGAGTTTCAAAAAGAAAATATTAACAAAATAAAACAAAAAGAAAAAAACTGTTTCAAAAGGAAAATAGGAATAGCGTCAGTATTTTTTTAAAGTTGTTTGAATTTCTTTTATTAAACGCTCGACTTTTTGGAAGATCCAGTTTAATATTGCACACGCTGTGCTGTTAACTTGTGTGTCTTCACACTAAAACTTTTGTCTAAAAATGCTCACCAGACGAGTCAGGAAAAGAATTCATTTTTTATTAGAGCCAGAGTTTGCAAAAGTTCAACTTTTCTAAGAACTATCCAGTTTTCCTTAATCATGCCCAACATTGCATACTAATCGCTGCGAAAGTGGGAGTTCATTTTAACGCTTTCTTTAACCAAAATCATGGACTCTGCATAGCGGTTAGATTGCTAACGACTTCAACTCAGATTATCTCACATTCAGCTATGATGTTGTCATGAGTTATGAGAATCATCTCACATCCAACAAACTTCCAAACTCGCCTCCTTTTAAGCGAAGCATAGCTGTGTAGCTGTGCTCTTGATTGATCAAATATCTCAGCGGACCGTATTGATCGTTAACAGAGGACACCAACACCAGCGCTGGATGCGATAGGCATAGCCGCCCGTACACGTACCGGTGCCGATATCTCTACTCATACCTTCATAAATAAAACATTCCCATATTAAACAAGCCACCGACAGAGTCACCGTAGCACCGTGGGAGACACGGGTGACCGGGGGAAACGGCCAGGCGACCCTACCAACTACAACTGCTGCACATTGTGCGCTCCCGTAGTCCGGCCAACGAAAGAAATTCAAGGAATATCACGCTGTCATATCTCAAATCCAAACTCAAACGAGCCATGAATACATTATACTGCGAGCCCAGCAGAAGTACACGCTCCAACTCGTAGCTGCCGCCGTCCGTACATGGCCGGCGTATGCGTCGCAACAATCATATGCAATTTTGGGCTTGAACTCGCCGAGAGAGCAGGAGCAGGAGCAGTTGAAGGAAGACCAGGCCAGGGAATTTCGTTGCTTTCCATCGTTGGCCAAGACGATTTCGTTTGTGCCTTTCATGTTACGGCGAAGAGATGTTATGTTACCGATACAACCGATTGTCGCATAAATCAATCGCAAAAAAGTGCCAATGTATGCTGCTCTGTGTGTGTGTGTGTGTGTGTAGCAAGTACGAGTAGCATGTGTGGATGGAGTTGGAGTGGATCGGAGCGGAGTCTCGAGTGGAATGAAGTGGAGACTTTGGTTTAGTTGACTTTTACAAAGAAGCATATCAGGCTTGATTCATCACTTCTCAGCGACAGCGTGTTTGTGTTGCGTTGCCCTGCATTGCAAGTGAGGGGCAAACGAGGCCGGTATGCAATAATTATAGTCAAATGGCAATTGGAAAGTGAATAGGTTTATTCCAGGTTTGGAAGAAGCAACTGGCGCAAATATTTTAGAGCTAAGATATTCAATGTCAATCGATCGGGAAATTTTCAAGTTCTCCACATTTAAAATCTAATCTTTTATCTTGCTTGTACTGTGTGGCTGACCAGTCCCATGTTGTATGGAACAAAAACTGGGAGTAGCCTTTTAGCTTCGAGGTCTGACCAGAGACTTTAATGTGGTACCTACCCGTGGTACCAGATTTAATTCTCCGATCAGAACTCGTAACCAAAAAGAACCCCCAGAACTGTTGCTCCGGCCTGACTAGAAGGTGCGGCCCCTTGTGGAGTATCGGGGTGGCTGCGGTTTAAACCCAAATCGCGGGGGAGCTTCGGCTCGGTGTGAAGTTGCATTGCGACCGGGTGCTGTGACCCATAGAACAGCAGAGGTTTAGATAGTTTTCGACCCCTAACCAAGAGGGAATTTATGGCCCATATCTGTCATGTTTCAAATTGGTACCGGCGGGATTAACCCAATGAGGTGCTGGCCGTGGCATTGTCACGGCCCAGTGTGATGGCACACCGTGGTTCAGGCCATAGTGGCGATAACCACGTTAAATCCGACATAATCTGCTTGTACATATACGACCTATAACCCATCTGATGAAATCGGCCCATTTCAGTCCATGTTTTGCTATAGCCTCCATTTAAATGATTCTTATAGATTTCTGGCTCCGTCGCTCTAGAAGTCGCATTTTAAATCAGATCTTTGTTAGATTCTGTATGTGGGCGAAGAATCTTTATACAACAATGGCATAGGGTTTCATGTAGTCGGTCCTGTCCAACTGTAGACTGATTGAAAAGTACTACTTTATATGCTGAATACAAGAACAAGGGCTCGAAACCAGGATTACATCTGGAAAAATCCCTAATATTTTTTGAATGTGGGGAAAGAAGAAAACAGAGATACTTTTTACTTCTTTCACAACCAATTTAATTGAAACATGATTAAAGTATTCATTGCGTAAATTAGATTTTAAAAAGTATGCAAAATATTTTTCAGCTGATATTGGACAATTAAATATATGACTAAGATATTAATTGACTCAACTATTGTAATTCTTAATCATTAAACTTTGAATGAAATCATGTTTTTAACAAACTGTGGAATATATTTTTCTGTAGAAAACATTGATAGCTGCTTAGTTGTTGCAAATATATTAAAATCACCAATAGCTCCCTGCTCAACATACCACCCTCTTCGGGAGGTAAATTGTTTTCAGTTGCATGCCTGCCTGCCTGCTGCCTGCTTTCAACTCTAGTGGGCCGCATTCGTGAAATACTCGTAGTTGTAGTTTCCAAAGTTGATTTTTCTTTTTGGCGGTTACAATCGTTTTTCTTCTCTGTTTTCTGGTTTGTGCCCCCGTCCAGCCCCACTAAACTGGTTGTGATTGTTTCTGTGGTGGTTTGGCGACTTTGCGAGCGAATAGCTTGGAATGGTGTTTGCCGCCCTGGTGGTCGTCAGAAGTGCGCCTCTTATGCACGCCGAAGACGGCCGGGCTGCCAAATGCACCAAGGAGGCGAGTTCATGTTGGGCAATGTTAAGACAAACGTCTACATTTATATTTTATATATGATCGGGTTTTATGGCAGTGCCCGTTGCAGCAGCCGCTGCCGACGCCGCCGCTGTAGTGGCGATCTACGAGGCGTGTTTGTTGGCGGGAAGTTGGGTGTAAAGGCGGGATGGTTGCTCGGTGAAGCACATTTAATTTTTCCTTTGATGCATAGATAAGCAAGTAAATTATGCGATTCTGATTGAGTTAAGAATTGATGTTATTTGCACGAAATTGTTCTGTAATTTCATACCGAGACGATTTAAGCAATCACAAGAAAATCATTGCCTAGCAAATGTTTTTGCTCACGGAGACAGCGTTATGGCAGCGAGATGTCTAACTGATGTCCATCTTTTTGAAAGTGGTTAAGCAGCAAGCAGGGAGCATCATCATCATTTACAAGGAAATATGAGCATGAAAAGTATACTTGCTTTGATTATCAATTCAAAAATGGAAAACAATAATTGACAATTTAAGTTGATTCAATCTTTAAGTTGAACTATCCATGTATTCCATCCTTACAACCGAATCAGGATTGGTGCAAGGCAATTTTCAGTAGATGGAACTGACACTATGGTTGAAGAAACAAAGCATCGCTAACCCTGACTAATGAGGATGATCATTGGAACTGAATTTGTACATGTATTAGTGGTTGTTATACACTCGTATTATTGGCTATAAGAGCTCTTTGAATTCGGTCGTCATTACCACTAGCATTTTTTAAGTGGACCAACTGATGCTTAAAGTTTATGAAATCGATTGTCTGGACCAAATAATAACGTTTTTTATTTAATTTTTTTAATTTTTATATTTAACGATTTGAAAATATTTATTCTATTATTTGAATTATGCGCAGGTTTTTCAAAACTTGCTTTTTACTTTCGAATCAAACAAAGTTCATATGCAAAAGTGGACCAATTTTATGCATCAAATTGGTTAAGTGATCAAAAAAGTCAATTTTGTTTTTAAAGCCTAAAAATATGTTAAAACAAACCTAATTCTGATACGAAGGTTGCTATATATATTTCTGGCCTAGGCAACACTAAGTGTTGCCTGGTGCCATCTGACATTTCCATTGGAAAGTTTGAATTTTTTTAGCATAAACGTGCTCAGAACGTTTTGTGCTTTTTACCGTGACTTGAAAAAATCAATTTGGCAAAAAAATGGAAATTACTCGTGAACATTTTCGCGCGATAATTTTTCACAACTTTCGACGTGGATTATCACGACAAGAGTGCATCGATGAACTTAAATCTTTGTTTGGCGATGAAGCATCATCCTATTACACTGTGAAAAACTGGTTTAATGAATTCAATCGAGGCCGACGCTCGCTCAAAGACGAAGGTCGTGAAGGGCATCCAAAAACGGACGTTGTGCCAGATTCATTGATGCCGTGCGTGAACTGATAATGCAAGATTGTCATGTGACATACCGTGAGATAGAGGCATTCTAGGGCATTTCTTCAACCAGCATACATTCTGTATTACATGAACACCTGGTCGAAAAGAAGGTTTGTTCTCGTTGTATCCCGCACAATTCGACAATCGCTTAAAAGAAAGGCTCGTGTCGATTGGTGCAAAGAATTTTGAAAAAATACGATCGCGGTGCTTCAAAAGACGTTTACAAGATCGTCACAGGTGACGAATCATGGATCTAGGCGTATGGGCCCGAAACAAAACAGTAATCGACCGTGTGGGTTTTCGAAGACTAGCCAAATCCAAAGAAAGTTATTCGTAAAAGAAGCACTTCGAAGCAAATGGTCGCATGTTTCGGCAAAACTGGTCATTAGGCGACTGTTCCGCTTGAGCAACGGAGGACAGTCAATTCAGAGTGGTACACCACAATTTGTTCGCCTGAAGACTTCGGAGAAATTAGAAAAACGAACAAGAGAAAACGAATCATTATGCACCATGACAATGCGAGCTCTCACACATCGGCTCAAACCAGCGCCTTTTTGACCGGCCAAAACGTCGAATTGATGGGTCATCCGCCGTACAGCCCTGACCCAACGACTTATTTTTATTCCCGCACATCAAGAAAAAAAAAATGCGTGCTCAACGATTTCGCCGCCAGAAGATGCTGTTGAAGCGTTCAAAACCCATGTTTTGGAGGTGTCTCAATCGAGGTTGAAAAAGTGCTCCAACAATTGGTTTCAGCGGATGCAAAAGTGTATAAATCATGATGGAAAATGCTTTGAAAAACAATGAAACCATTTTTGATGATAAATATTCGCATTTTCATTATTAGGCCAGATACATATAGCTGCCCTCGTACATTACTTAAGTAAAGTGGAATTTAAACCTATATATTTACTTCTTAATAATGTAAAGTGACACAAACTGTATATTCTTAAAGTCCTGGCTACATGTAGTACAAAAAATATACATTCATATCGGTCCTATTTTGTAAGTTTTTTTTAAAAAAAAATCGATGGAAAAAATATTTTCATAAATCTCCCCTCTTTGTCGATTTTAGTTTCCGCTCTGAACATATATCTTTTATTTTTTTTAAATGGGGGCAGTTTATCTTTAAAATATTGGGATTTTATTTAAGACAATCTATAATAAATGATAAAATTATTTATACAATTGCGAAAGGAAACACCCCCAACTGAAATTAATTAAACAAAATTTTTTCACTTTTTCGAAAAAAGGACGAAAAAGACATTCACTTTTAGAGATAGGATGTTAAAATGTTCTACGAAAGTAAACTCGATACAATTTCACTTATGACATCTCATCTCGAAAACTAATTATATCGAAAGACTATTTTTTTAACTTATTTCATAGCGGTAAAGCGTTGCAAACTAAAAATTTACTTGGCCCATAAAACAAAAATTGGAAACTTCTAGGGCCGTCCTTTTCGTAATTTACTATAATATCCAAAATCTTTCATTTCTAGAATTAATTGAACTTTTGCTACATAGTGAATTATGGTACAACAGTTAGTTAAATGGAGTTTGGTGACTACAATGAATTTATCAGTTGTCATTTCCAATTATTGAAAAACAAAAATCCACCCACCAGTTGTGGCAACGAAAAGTATAACTGAATTCGGTTGGTAAAACCAACTTATTGGCTGTAAGAATTGTAATATTATTATAGCTATATTATATTATAGTAAGTCGAACCATGTAACCATGAATTCAATGGAATGTTGGTGATTGCAACAGAAAGTATGTTTTTTGTGTAATTTGTTAACGACCAATTGTTATTTTCTATTTTTTTGTTTTTAATGGGCTTATTATGGTCAATATTATAAACAAAACTAATACATAATTTTAATTTTTTTCGACGTTTCGTCGGATTTTTTCCGACATTCTCAGGAGAAATTATTTTTTTTATTAATACGATTAGTTTACATTTCGTTTCAATTACTTAAGATTATTAAAAAACTGGACAACTCGGCACAATTAAATAATATAAATAATAAAACAATATAATACATCACAAGTTTAATTAAAACAACGAGATTTGCTGTATAAATATTTTAAATTTCTCCTGAGGATTAATATAATGTATTACTTTTGTTTATAATAAGCCCATTAAAAACAAAAAAAGTATGTTTATTCAACTGAATATTTATAGTTCTGATAGATTTCTAATAGATTTTTTGTATGTTTATATAAATAATATTACTTATATTTTGGTGCTCTTGCCTAACATATAATGGCGTTATGAGAATATTGATTGTAGAAAGAAATAAACCATACAGCAGATGACCACAGTGGTCAGATGTTTTGGTAAAACCCGCCGACCAAAATATTTCATGGCAAAACAATCCATAAGGAATGTAACTCGGGATAAAAACTAGAGATAAAAACGAAGGTAATGGCAGTAAGCAAAACAAATTGAAACCGATAAAGAAGAATGTAAAAAACGTACACCCAAAAATAAACTTATCGCCATTAGTGAGAAAACAAATTACATCAGAAAATATTGCCTTTGTCTTTGGTTGTCAGCAACAACCAATAGAGAATAGATCATTTAACTTACACGGCAGCTGCATCAGATTCGTTGTTATTGTTTTACCTAAGTTATCAGTTATCTCAATTAATGTTAAAGTAATTATAATTAACTTTGTGGCATCCTTCTGTTGAAACAACGTATTGTCCGTGACATCCACTATTTAGGAAAGTATCAATCAGTGCACGCCCACGAATTCGGGTTGTTACATTCTGGTCCTTACTTTCTTAGAAAGAAACAATATTTTTAGCACACTTCTTGCAGAATGACCATAAATTCTTGCAGAATGACCATAAATTCTTGCAGAAGAACCATCTTCACTTTTGTGCGTTGTTCTACTCGTATCAGTTTTCAATTTGTATTGTTTAATGTCCAATGGCTGAAGTACCAATTGTCTGAAAAAATATACAAAACAAAACATTAACAATCAGAAATAGTTGCTGTCAAAGATCGGGATCACCCTAAATATGTTTTTAATTCAATTTCTAATTTTGAGGGAAAGCAAAAAATTGCTGCAAAAAGAGAGTGTCTATAGAAAACTTGTACATCAAATCAATGAAAAGGATTATTCAATAGTTATGAAGGATGGTCCAACTAAAACGCACTATTTTACTTATAAATAAAACAAAATAGTTTTCTGAGAATTACTCGTATCTTAATATTTTTTGTAATGGTAGAAAGATCTATGTGTAAAACAAAATATTGGCCAAATGCTCGCCACAGCTTCGGTGGCATACATTTATCCGATGGTCCACGTTTTCAAAGACTCTGAGACATAATGGAGGTTTAATGTCATCAAATGTGCCGAATAATCTCATTCTTGAACTCTTGAATTGTTGTTGACATATTGACCTACACTTTTTCTTTTAAATAATCCCAAAGAAAGAAGTTCACAGTGTCAAATTGAGATCGTTCGGCCATATTTAAATTCTCGCGCAATAGAGTCATGTTCTGATGGGAGTGTGGCAAGTGGCACCATCCTTATGGTACCACTGGCCCTGGTCCATATCCTTGATTTCTGGCCAGCAGAAGACCGTTATCATCTCGCGATAGCGAACACCATCCACGGTAACTGCTTGGCCGAACCCATTTTTGAAGAAGTATGACCTCATGACAGAACGATGGCAGAACGAGCTGGGCGAGCATGCACTGGTGTTTTCACATTTCCTACAGACCCGGTTTTCTAAAATTTGCGCACAACTCTGCCGATTCAGGTAACATTAAGTTGATCCAAAAAATCACAAAGTGCACTAAATGCCTTTTACGAAAGGCTTCCACAATCCTAACGCGATGCTAAATTATTTCTTTATGGTTGAATTTACCGAACACTGAAACAAAGAAATGTTAATTAAAAAAAACTTGATGTTAAGGTTTGACTCACTACGAGGGCTGCTATATACATTTCTGGCCTTATAATGAAAATGCGAGCATTTATCATCAAAAATGGATTTTTTGTTTTTCAAAGTATTCTCCAGCATGTTTTATACACTTTTGCTCAAACCAAATGTCGAAGCACTTTTTCCACTGCTCCAAAACATGGTTTTTGAACGCTTCAACAGCATCTTCTGGCGACTAAAAACGTTGAACACGCATTTTTTTCTTGATGTGCGGGAATAAAAAGAAGTCTTTGGGTGCCAAGTCAGGGCTGTACGGCGGATGACCCATCGATTCGACGTTTTGGCCAGTCAAAAAGGCGCTGGTTTGAGCCGATGTGTGAGAGCTCGCATTGTCATGGTGCACAATGATTCGTCTTCTCTTGGTCGTTTTTCGGTTTTCTCCGAAGACTTCAGGCAAACAAATTGTGGTGTACAACTAAGAGTTGACCGTCCTACGTTGCTCAAGCGGAACAGTCGCCACATGACCAGTTTTGCCGAAGAAACAGGCGACCATTTTCTTCTTCCACAAACAACTTTCGTTGGATTTGGCTCGTCTTCGAAATCCCACATGGCCGATTGCTGTTATGTTTCGGGCTTATACGCATAGATCCATGATTCGTCACCTGTGACGATCTTAAAAACGTTTTTGAAGCACCGCGGTCGTTTTTTTTACAAAATTTCTTAGCACCAATCGACATGAGCCTTATTTTGAGCGATTGTCAAATTGTGCGGGATCCAACGAGAGCAAACCTTTTTTAACGGCCAGGTGTTCAAGTAATATCTATGCCTCTATCTCACGGTATGTCACATGACAATCTTGCATTATCAGTTCACACACGGCATCAATGAATCTGGCACAACGGCCGTTTTTGGATGCCCTTTACGACATTGTCTTTGAGCAAGCGTCGGTCACGATTAAATTCATTAAACTAGTTTTTCACAGTGCTATAGGATGGTGCATACCAAGATTTTAGTTCATCGATGCACTCTTGTCGTGATAATCCACGTCGAAAGTTGTGAAAAAGGATCGCACGAAAGTCTTCACGAGTTAATTCCTTTTTTTTGCCAAATTGATTTTTTCAAGTCACTGGAAACAACACAAATGATGGTTGTACGTCAAAACGTTCTGTATGCGTTTATGCTATAAAAGGGTCAAACTTTCCAATGGAAATGTCAGGTGGCGCCAGGCAATACTTAGTGTTGCCTGGGCCAGCAATATATATAGCAACCCTTTCAACATCGTACATAATGGTTGTACCACCCTTTTCAATATCACGGAAAAGCTAATAAATCTAAAAAAGTAAGCACCCTTTAAAAAACGACCTTAGTTTATTGAGCTTCTTGTGTATTGCCAAGTCCATAGCTTAGATATATCGATGTTATCAAGCTCTGGCTACATCGATCTATAATCATACAGACAGCAACAGCATTTGGTCATTTAGAAATAAATGTGGAGCAATCATCGCACCACGCTATAAACACCACGAAATAGTGAATATTTGTAGGAGCAGTTTTGCTTAGTCTAATCATTGTGGATTGTTTTCGATCCAACAACATCCATTTTACTTTTAGACATAGCCTCAGGCCCAACATGGGTCTCATTTGAACGGATTTTTTGGCCAACATCCGGATTTCCGGCTAACCTTAGCAGCGTCCAATTCGGCGAAGTCATGGCGTTGTCTATTGTGGTTCGGCTTCAATTCAATTTCGTCGACACATACAAACACGGATTAAAAAAAGGCTGATCAATCAATCAAAAAAAGGCTGATTGGGAGGCCTTCGGAGAAGCCACCAACCGCAGCTTTAATAATCTAGCTTTTCCGTCGGACGTTCGGGTAGCCGAGAAAAAGTTCCGGGTCATCATTAACGCAGCAGCCGCTCGCCATATCCCTGCTGGTCCATTACCCGAAGTACGACCAAACTTCCCAGCAGAGGCAGCGGGACTCGCAGACGAGCGTGATGACATTCGTCGCTCCAACCCTACTGACCCTAGAATTAGGGATCTGAACTCCGAGATCAGTAGGTTGGTCAACGAATATAAGCGGAACAAATGGCTAGACCACTTAAAGCAGTGCAACTTGAGTTCCGGAATTGGTAAGTTGTGGACAACGGTCAAATCACTCTCTAACCCTGAAAGGAAGGATGATCGAACAGCTGTCACGTTTGGTGATAGAACAGTGGCAGATCCGAAGCGGTGCGCGTGTTATTTTAACCGGCTTTTTATTGAGCACCCAGAGAGTTTTAAGGCGAAAAGGAGAGTATTGCGTCGTATCCGCGCTCTCCGAGTCGAAGAGGCACCACCACAATTTACCGTTGGCAAAGTTACCCATGTTATCCGCAGCGCAAAGTCATCAAAGGCGCTAGGTCCGGACGGAATCTCAATGCTGATGTTAAAGTACATGGATACCTCGGGAGTAGAGTACATGACCAAAGTGCTCAATCTGTCGCTAGCCACTCACGAAGTTCCCGATGCCTGGAAAATGGGCAGAGTGGTCCCGCTATTGAAGTCAGGCAAAGACGCAAGTAAAGGAGATTCGTACAGGCCGATCTCCTTGCTTTCTCCAGTAGCAAAGACGCTTGAAGCACTGCTCCTCCCCAGCCTGATCGAACACTTTCCTAGTGCTGATCATCAGCATGGATTCCGCAAGCAGAACAGCACAACAACTGCTTTACACGCCATCACCACACGTATAAGTCGCGGCCTTAACCAGAACAAGCCTAACGACAGGACGGTCCTCGTGGCTCTTGACCTTACAAAAGCCTTCGACACGGTCAATCATGCCACTCTGTTCGAGGACATTGAAGAAACGTCCCTTCCGCCCAGTTTGAAATGCTGGGTCGTAAACTATATGTGTGGGCGCCAGTCATATGTAGAATTAAGAGACAGAAAGTCTCTGTGGACGCATCCAGTTCAAATGTCGCGTTTCCTCCACCTGGATATCGAAGCAGATCCCCCATAGACGAACAAGACTTCAAAATAAATATATTGTTGTTACAACAACAAAAACAACAACAACGGATACAGGCCCAAGTCAAACAGCAAAAAAAATCCATGTACAGGGTTTTCCATTTAAGACAACAATTTTATGTATTAATAAATACACAGAATATTTAAGAAATAAGTTCATCTTTATTCCAGGCGTAGTGCAAATGTTATATTTTAAGAATGAAATTCGATTTCGGTCATATGACGAGCCCGTGTACAGCGATTTATTCTTTGGACGCAATATGGGCCAATAACACCCCCGGCATGAAAACCACACCACACAGTAATATTTTGCGGATGCAGTTGTGTCTCTTGAAGCACATGTGGGTTAATTGCTGTCCAATAATACATATTTTGTTTATTGACAAAATCAGTCAGCCAGAAACGAGCTTCATCGCTTAAGACGACTATAACGGCCGAAAATTGAAGTAAGCGCTCTAAAAGTTGCAACCACTGACTCAGAATTTCGGTAGCACTTTTTATACCCGCACCACATAGTGGTATGGGGTATAATGGCTTAGTGCTTGCGTTTGTAACACATCGAAGGAATCGAGATAGAATACCGGGACCAGAGAGAAAGTTGCTCAGAATTACATTTTGAGTCGATCTAGCCATGTCTGTCTGGCTGGCTGGCTGGCCGGCTGGCTGGCTGGCTGGCTGGCTGGCTGGCTGGCTGGCTGGCCGGCTGGCTGGCTGGCTGGCTGGCTGGCCGGCTGGCTGGCTGGCTGGCTGGCTGGCTGGCTGGCTGGCTGGCTGGCTGGCTGGCTGGCTGGCCGGCTGGCTGGCTGGCTGGCTGGCCGGCTGGCTGGCTGGCTGGCTGGCTGGCTGGCTGGCTGGCCGGCTGGCTGGCTGGCTGGCCGGCTGGCTGGCTGGCTGGCTGGCTGGCCGGCTGGCTGGCTGGCTGGCTGGCTGGTCGGCTGGCTGGATGTAAAGATGTCCATCTATTCTTGTAATCAAAGTACAGGTCGCATTTATGCACCGATCTTGATGAAACTTGGCATGTGGTAATATATTGGGACAAGGACGGACGCTATTGAATTTGGTCCAAATCGGAGCACTTTCTGATAGACCCCCCATACAAAGGAACTCCCGGATTTGGTCCAAATCCAGTTGATGTCACGTGTATTGGTCAACAAATTAAAAAAATATGCCATTCGATGTAGAACTGACCACAAAATGTAAAAAAAATAGTTGGACCCGCCTCTCGGACCTACGGGGCCTTCAGAACCCAAAAAATGGACCCATGATTTTAAATATAAGTGTGACCCCTTAAATGAAAGGAAATTATCTTACAATTTTAAATACAGAAATTCGACCTGTTTGGGCCCCAGGGTCCATTAGGAGGGTCCAAAAGTTTCGGTTTACCCGGATTTTAGTGTGACCCCTCAAATGACAGGGAATTGCCTCAGGACTTTAAATATGTCAAGCCAAATGATTTATCTCGTCCGTGGGAGGGCACAGGGTCCGAAAACAAGGTATGAAAATGTGGACCAACTATAATTGTTATACCCTCACCACATAGTGGTATGGGGTATAAAGGCTTAGTGCTTGCGTGATAGATACAGATAGAAATAGCGACGAGTGCTTTCGATTAACAGGAGACTTAATCACATTTATAGTGGTGCGGGTATCATAGAGTCGGCCACGCCCGACTATAGCACTTACTTACTTGTTTGATTTCTAAACGTTTTTCGTAAGTGAACTTTACCATGCTAAAAATGATGACTTCGACTTACGTTTTGACACTGAAAAATCATTAAAAATATTTTGAGGGTGCGTTGACATAAAAGATACAAAATTTACATGTCTCATTGAAAAACCCTTTACATATACCGGTGCCTAATTCAACATTTTGGGATCTTTAACAACCCTAGGTGATACGGCGTCTATATTTCCTATACTTCGCCCCAATATTTGTCTGGAAGGGTCAATAGAGTGTGCTCGTACACTTTTTCACTGTACGACGAATTTCCTGCCCACTGAATTCATAATGTCGACTTACCTCACGAAAAATTTAACTGAGACGGAATGTCAAAATTTTTTCTAACAACTGATTTAGAAACGATGTAAGAAGACATTGACAACTTTAACAGCTTCTTATAAAATACATCTGGTAAAACTATCATTACTATCTGGTCACCTTCTACGTGTTTAACTTTCAGTATTCAAACTTTACTACCAGTAGGTACAACAATTATGTTTTGTTCAATAGTTTTAATAAATTCAATCAATGTTTTGTTGCGTTCAATTCATTGTTATGTTACGTTCAATTAGTTTCTTTACGCGTTATTTTCATTACGCATGATTGAAAATCCTCATCAAACCTACACAATTTTCGTGATTATTTGTGATTTACATCATTTTGGGTACCCTACGCACAGCAGTAAACCTATTATTTTCTAATCCATTTCAATGTAACACTAAGTAACAGAAACAAGAGACTGAGCCCACAATCATTTAATTTTAATGTTGTGACACATGTTTATTTCCCAAACTCTAACGCCGGCCGCTTCTCCCCAGGTATCGGCGCATGATTTTCACAACATTCAACAATTAAATCATCGCTTCATTCGAAATCGTAGCAAACCGACAAAGGGTACTGCTATGCTGCCTCTTACTCTAGCCATTCATTTCATTTCCTTTTCAATGCTTTCGTTGTTGTTGCCTCTATTATGTGTGGAAAATACAACTGAATTATTCAAATGGAAAATTTCCTAAAATAGATTAAATATCACTCCCGAGTTCTGGCACACACACTCACACACACATACCAACTGCCTTGTATGGAGCGACAACGGCAGCCACAACAACGACAACACAAAGAATATGTTCGTGCCACATTGGGAATGACAAATAATCCACTTGAAATGTATGGCATTCGCTGCAAAAACACCTCCGACCGCCCGTCTGTGCCACCGGCCGTCCGGCCAACCAAGCACTCGATGCCAAAGGTAGAGCAGCGTCATAAATAAATACATTATGCGGGCCACCAACAACAATACACAAACAAATCAACAACATTTGTTCCGATATTAAGTGGACATGACACAAAGAGTTGAAGTGAAACAGTCGAACGAAGGCGGCGGTAGGCAGGGATGATTGGATGGACGAACAGAGGTGTGGTGAGGCTCTAGTGCCAGCCCGGGCCAGGCACAACTTAATATTCATTAATGACACTCACGATGTATTTTCAATATTTACCAGCTCTGCCAGGAAATGTGGGCTTTGGAATTATGCTCATTAATCGTACTTAGGAGCGAGCGTGTACCCCAGCAAAGGACATATACGTCCACTATAGGCCATCGGAATTAAGATACGTAAGAAATCAGGGAAGTGATCAATCATCAATTTTAGTTTACTTGGATAAGAAATGGAAGTGAATCGAAAATAATTAATTATACAAATTTTAAAGAATAATTAAAATTGTAAATTAGAACAAATAGTTCGGACCCAAAAATATTTTTGTAGCATTTTTTTATA